>OX381709.1:39882903-40544232 GCA_947462335.1 Harmothoe impar | reverse complement strand
GTTGCCGCATTTTCGGTAAGTAAGATCATCATCAGGTTGGTAATTCGGTTATAATGTTGTTCATTCATTGTAGACGCCATGTGGGGCTCTGAGGTGCTGTTGCCTCACGTATTCTGTGTGATAATGCATGCAAAACACTAATAAACTGTCACCACTGGGTGTTGCAGACGACATTCAAACTGGCACTACAGTGACACTGACAGTCATACCGTATACTAGCTCTGTGGCGAAGGGTACTTCTATATTTACTCGCATAGTTATACCAGGGGTACCATCTTAGACGTATGTACGGTCAACCGTACACATAGTTTATCTTTATGGCCCTACACCCTTAAATTTGACAATGCTGTATTTCGCGAGTGGAGGCTGGGGCCATTCTCCATGTCGGCCCGACTGGACTGGTCACGTGACTGCACGCACCAGAATCCACACTCAATCACACTGTACTTCAGTTAATCACTGCAAATATCGTTTTTGGGCCGAATTTGTCCGTGAAAAAGATTAAATATGCTACAAATATCCCACCCGATTCTTTATTTCCTAGACATTCCAATGGATTGAAGGTATTTACTTAGATGTGAGAAGATATCCATCATTGTTTACACCGGCGATGTCAGCTGCCAACTTATATAGCTTAAGTACCAAAAATTCCGCTAAAACTCAGATTTCTCAAAATTTTCAAAAGCTAGGGAACTGTGGCTGACATATATGTATTTCCATATAGTGCATGATCCTCGGTTAAAATTTCTAAGATTTTTAGGGGGTATGAGGCCCTAATTCAGACTTTCAAAAGTTGAATACACAGGCACAGGGTGCCAGCGTTGCTCCGCTACTATGCTTCAGTATGGGGAGGACATGGCTGGTTTGTTTGCAGCAAGTCGCGCTCGCGCTAGTGGCGCCCCCTATGTCCGGTCGGCCATAGAGCTCTTTCAGTGCATGTGTATTCAGGGACCGCAGCGCCATGTTGAATATACACTGCTACTCTCACTCACTGCATTTACTCCTAGCCAGCCTTGCATAGTCATATTTCTTCTCATAACATGAGAACCATCCATGTCACACACTGATAAAACATATGTCTAGAAAGGATAGACATCAGGGATCATGTACACATAATATATTTAATTCATGTTGCATATAATGACCATGACAGCTTATTTTCTTATAACAAAGGCAAAAAGTGTAGGCATTGGCTGCGTGGCTATTTCAGTCTGCAGAACCCTTTCTCCTGACTTTCCCCTCAGGTTTTCCCTATCTATCCTAAGCCAATTTGTATAAACATGAGTTCTACATGATCGCTTGATATTTTTCTATTATGAGTGAAAAGTGAAACTAAATATTCTCAAAATCGGCCATGGCTTGCCTGCACTGCTTTGCTCATATACGGCCCATTCTCCTACTTCTACACCATATTTTCACTAGTTATATTCATCCAATCGTTTTAATGACTCAGGTTTAGAAGGTATTCCCCCAAACTTCCCTTGTAATTAGTTTGTCAATGGTAAATAAATTAACTGAGGATAGAGTTTTTGATTTTAAGCAACCGACATGTTTCGGGCTTTTAATGTTTACTTCACTATGATAACTTGAATGTCTAGTATACTGTCCTCTCATAAAAGATCATTTAGCCCACCAGTTACAAAGAAAATCACAATTTACTGCAGTGTGGTAGGTCGGCATAGTGTACTTAGTATTCCCTATGGGAGCTTGAGGGGGGACCCCAGTGGAGGATATTCAACACCCTTGCTAAGGTGCATAGTTGAACCAGCCCAAAACTAATGGTCGCTAGATTCTGACAGATGCTCCCTTAGGCTTAGTGTTGGGCCTCACGGGGGTGTCTAAAAAGTAATTACGCCATGGTGAAGCCTTGGTCGACATCGGTGACTACAGCCTAGTACAGGCGCAGGCCACAGATAGTGCACAGAATACGGTAGGCACTGACCTATCTACCGTGCGCGGGTCTGACCGCTGCGGGGGTGTATAGTGTGATAATTTTTCTACAGAGCAATTTTCACCTATGGTTTCTTCCCAAGCTCATTCCGGGGGGTGTTTACAGGAGGATTTGGACTCAAAATGTATCATTGTAAAGGTATTGATTATGCGCTTATAATGCATTATCTTGGAATAAAGCTTTAGTAACTATAGGGTAAATGAGTTATGATTATTTCCTGAAATAAAGCATAACTTTAGTAGCGATTTACTATATGTAAAATATGGAGCACACAAAAACAAATTGATTCCACGGATTCTTCCATTTATTCTGGTTTTAAAAATGTCAGGATCATTTCTTTCTGCCATTGTAAGGAGAGGCCGCCCCTCACACCCTTGCACCCCCATGTCCCTTGAGGGGATGGCCGGGGGGAGGGGGGCCACTGCCTTGCCCCTTCTCTCCCGCAGGTATGGGAGTAGTGCGTAAAAACGGTGGTGGGGTTTCACTAAAATTTGCCTAGAGGAGTGAAAAATCACGTGACAGTCATATAATTTTCACTAGCAGGCATGGGATTCTTCAGGATTTCCGGATTTTTAAGGTCAAAAAGGTCATCCCTGTGATTTATGCAGATCCAATGAAAAAATATTTTAACAGTAATAGGGGGGGGGGGGGGGGGTCTTAGTCTCTAGAGTGCTTCATGCCTTGAAAATCATACAAAATTCCCCGAAGATCACATCTTATGGCTGCTTTTTGGATTTTTCTTCAAAACCCAATCCCATGCCTGCAGAAGGGATACAAATCATATATACGGACATATATCCAAACGTAGGAATTCACAACTAAAATATTAAGTATTTTAGAAAGGGGGCCTTCTCATGAATTTGTCAAATCACCGCCCAATACACACCCCTGCAGGCTTGCTCACCAACACCTAAATGCTTAACTATGGCATAGTGTGGCAGAATTATGGGGTAGATATGAGACCTTCAACCGCTCATATCTTCACTTTTAACTGAACATAAAAACTTCATTCATAAAGGAAATCCACTTATTTTAATGAGATCTATCCATTGGGTGAAAGATAGAATACACAGCACAAACCCCTAATATATAGGTAAGTGCCTAAATACGGCCACATTTAATTGAATGGGGGGCATTAAATATGGTCCTTCAGTGCTAAAGCATAGGGAATCTTATATTCCGAAAAAATTAAGTTGAAACTTTTTTTAAATCATCAATTTTTATTTCTTCACAGAAGCAGATATCTTTGAAACTTTGAATTCCCTTACTTTGAACAGAGCCTCATCCAAATTTTGGTTACTGCCATTACAGTGTCTGCTGTGTCTCAACCGTGTGACTGACTCTACAGCGTAAGACCACACCCTGGGTCAACCAACAAGGGACTCGTACTAGCTGTTACTGTCCACAGACAGGTCCTCAACGTGTTTCAACCGTGCGACTCACAGTGTCCAACCTATCAGGGGTGTAAAAGGTGAGCTTCTTCTTTTTATTTGTCCTGCAACTGAAAAGCTGGTATTCATGTATCATAACTGCTAAGTGATACCCCTTTAAGGTGGTTGCCTCCCTTCATAAACACGTTCATTGCGACGATTTCTGCGCATGTGACAAATTCATGACACTCACTTTTTAGCTACTGCCCTATCACTACGGCAACCACCAATCAGCATGCATCATTAATACTCGGGCCTGCTCTGGTGTGTTATCTTGAATATTCTGGGATTATCTTGATATTTGTTCGTTGTCAGTACCGCATTTAACCGCGTCGCACCTTCGAGGAGCCCCTGACCAAGTCACTCCATCTCCTATGGTGCCACTAGACAGGCTCCTTCGACGTTGTGACTTGTTCAGTGGGCTTCTCTTGCTGCGCCGTGGTCAAACGCGTAGTTCTAACACGCACCGCCGTGACTCTCCCATAGGCTTCTATAGACCAAGCTGCGTGACTTGGTCAGGGGACCAAGCACACGCTGTTGAATTCATGATGCCTTTCTAGGCAACCAGGCTCTTACTATGACTACAGCAAATCAGCGTAAGTCAAAGATGCATGGGCCTGCGGCCTAGTTACAGTGCAAGTTTCGGAAGTCATGGTGTGTTATCTCGAATTATCTTAGTTAAACTTGAATTATCTCAACTTTTGTTTGTTGTCAGGACCGCATTTAACCACTTCGTAGCTGCGAGGAGCCTTAGGCCAAGTCACTCCGTCTCGGGAGCCTGTCCCGTGACTTGGTCTGCAGGCTCCTCGCAGCTACGCCGTGGTTAAACGCGTAGTTCTAACACGCACGGCAGTGACTCTCCCATTCGCGCAGTGGACTAAGCGGAGTGACTTGGTCAGGGGACCAAGTCACTCCGGCCATATTCGTGACGCACATCTAGGCAACAGTGCGATCTCCATGGCTACAGCCAATGAGCGTGCATCACCAGGGGACTGGCCTGCGGCCCGCATTTATGACGAACTGACAACATTTACAGTAGTTTTTACATGATTTAAGGCGTATTTACAGTTTCTAAGGTATTTTGTTTGTTGTCAGAACCGTATTTAACCACGTCTCACCTTCGAGTGTCCTGTCTCGGGAAGCTGCCCCATAGTTGTCAGGACCGCATTTAACCACTTCGTAGGCTTCGCTGTGACTGGGCAGCTTCCCTCGACGTCGTGCCTTGGTCACAGGACACTCTAGGCTCGCTGTGGTTAAACGCGTAGACCATATCCCTTTAAGGACGGCTTAGTTCCGCAATTGTATTTCAGCTAAATAACTAATAGAGCTAATAGCCACTGCGAAGAATTGATCTGATCAAATAAATTAGCATGGAATTGAATCAAATAAGTACCCAAGTCCTGAGTCTTTTGTGATGTTAATCGCACGTCCAATCTTTGATACTGCTGCATTTAGATGGGTCACTATTGTATCCAAATGAATCTAATAGTCTAATCTCTTTTCAAGTTCATCACCAACCTGCTGGTCAGTCTACCGTTTGGTCACGTCACAGTCCATGCCGACTCTACTCACCCAGCATCCACAACCCTGTAGAAGTATTTGACTGTTAGTCATCCCAGTTGCCTGCTGGCCCCCACTCGACACCTCGTCCTGCTGTTGACTACCTTTCTTCATTATACACAGGTGCGTACCACATTGCAATCTGGGGAATCCCGCTGTCCTTATCTGATACAATAAACAACCTTTTTTAATAATATCTTCTCATCTTTCTTGGAAGTACACGAGTTGAATGTCAGGCCGCCATTTTGATGACGTCACAGTGCCGTGAAATACGGCCGTGGGTCATTTCACAGGGGGAGTGCAATACGGAGCTCCTTGGTTAAATTAATGGGGCAGCCGTATTTGATAAGAAATAAAAATACATATTTTTTTGTAGCCTCTTTTGGTTTATCTGTTACCGGCAAGCACTGAAGCCTATTTCAATGAGGTGGTTCGCTGGTACCAAAATAATGCTGTTTTATATATAGCAAAAATCGTTACAATTTTGGGGTCCAAAGATCATAATAAATACGATTTCTGAGGTAGGTAACTTGGCATCCCTGATAATGTAATACAGTATTAATGTTGCTGAAACTAGGTGTTTGTAATAACAAAGTTTTACTGTACCAGGATGCAGTCAAGAGAGAATACAAGTTTTGGTATCATGTGTGATAATAGATAAATAGACAAATGCCAACGCCCATTGATCCTGCCTCTGTTGTATTTCACAAGTGGGGGCTGGGGCTATATCCGACGAAGCCGCAGGTCTAATTTTTCCAATACCGTAAATTCTCGCGTATAAGCCTAACTCGCGTATAAGCCGCACCCCTAACTTTGACAAATTATATAAGCCGCAGATGGGGTCTGAATATTGCGATTTTGGTACTGTAGTATACTAATACAAACTCTCGTATAAGCCGCACCCTATATAGGCATGTTTGGTATCAAAAGAAAGCTGAGTCTGACTCGCGTACAAGCCGCAGCTTCTACGCGAGAATTTACGGTAATTTCTTTTTTTTCACATTTTTCTATCTAAAATCCTTAATAATTGTCCGATTTACACGCCGTAAAAACTGACATATGGCAACAAAAAAATCCAAGATGGCGGCGTATCGATACCCATTGTTTGTCGATTCGGTTATTAGATACATAAAAAATAGCAATGTATCGATACATGTGATACCAATGACATCCCTACTCACTAGGCCCCTAGCTCATAAACACCATCTCATCTCCACTCACCTTGCATCCAGCGTAAACACATCTTCTACAAACAACAATGGCTCAGAGGATCTTGATCGTTGGTGACTCACGTCTGAGGGGTATGCATAAAGACATCTACAACAGACTGCCTACTAACTGCCGGCTTACAACTTATGCGACACCAAGCGCTCGCATCAAAGATGGTATCCACCTCCTGTATAACCGGCTGAAAAGACAACATATGGATATTGTGGTGGTTGCTACTGGGATCTGCGATGTGACTGTTAAAAGGGGGAAGAAGGTACAATTTCGTGCTGACGTTGGTAGCTGCGCAGTTGCTGCCATTGACGCTTTCTGGCAGGTCGTAAACTGTGTGCACGAAGCGTCACCAGCCACCGTTGTGACGGTGGCCACTGTTTATCCGGTCAGCCTGCAAAAAGCCAACAGGTCTAGATACCGGTCTGTGAACCAGACCAGACTGGAGCAGACAATCGCTTATATCAACAATGGAGTTATTGACATTAATGATGTAACTGGCGCTCCTACCATATACCTAGATGGCTTGATCCACACAGAGGACTACTATGGACTCTATGATGGGGTCCACCCCAACAGAAATCTAAAAACTCTGCTGGCTGGTAAGCTTGCCAGGGGCATCAACCGCATCCTCCACAACTGCGATGCAGATGGCAGACAGAACAGCGACATCAGAGCAACGAGCATCACGCTATCAGAGACCAGGAAGGTACCGTTACACCTAGCAGAGTCCAGGACAGTGAACGTTCGCCCGTCAGAGACCAGAACAGTGACCTTGAACCCGAGAGACCCCAGGACAGCAACCTCACTCCAGTCAGAGACCAGGACAATGACAAGAACAGTGACAGTACACCCAACAGAGTCTAGGACAGTGACTTCGAACCCAACAGAGGTCAAACAAGTGACCTTACTCCTGCCAACAGAGACCAGGACAGTAACCTTACACCCGCTGACAGAGTCCAGGACAGTGACCTTACACCCGTCGACAGAGTCCAGGACAGTTACCTTGCACCCGTCTGAAGAGACCAGGACAGTAACCTTACACCCGCCGACAGAGACCAGACCAGTGACCTTACACCCGATGACAGTGTCCAGGACAGTGACCTTACACCCACCCGAGTCTAGGAAAGTGACGATTAGTTAGACCTACATTCATGCCTTATGATGCCATACCTGACTGCATCCTCCCATCTGCTGAGTACAGACTACAGCAGATCTAACGCAGGTGCCAGTAGAAGTGGATCAAACAGTGTTAACTGCTGCAGGCTCAATGTGAACGTGTAAATAGTTCAATGACAATGACTGATTTTATTTCTCTAAACCTGCGAGAGGTACATGAGATGCATTGGTCATGAGTACATACAACAATGATAGGGTAGCATAAGTTATAGTGACATATAGGGATGTCATTGGTATCGAATTTTACGAGTTATCAGTTATCCACTATTTTGGTGTCGATTTCGGTAATATATCAGTTATTCATTCCCCTGTATATAAAACGGCATTTGTTGGCACCAGCGAACCACCCCATTGAATTAGGCTTGAGTGCTTGACAGGAACAGATAAACCAAAAGAGGCTAGATACAAGTACCGTAAAACCTCGCATATAAGCCTAACTCGCGTATAAGCCGCACCCCGACTTTGTGCCGATGCTATAAGCCGCACAGGGGTTCTGAATGAGTCCTAAGAAAAACTCGTATTAGCCGCACCCCCAACTTAAGCCTGAGTCAATGAGGCAAACACAAGGTGAGAGTCATCCTGGTGGCCCTGTGGGCCCATACCGCCCGCTCGTGGCTCACGCCACCCTGACTAGTAGTAGTACAGGTATGTGGCGGTCACTCCCCCCCCCCCCAACTTTGTCTAAAGGCAGGTGTGAATACCAGTAAGATGCCTTGACACTGCCCACTCACTTTTGGTTTTGTCTCCCGGCTTTGTCTCCACTTATGAACTTGACTTACACCCCCCCCTCCCCGTTAGCCTATTCTATAAGCCGCACTAGCGATCTGATTCGCGTACTAGCCGCGGCTAGTACGCGAATCAGGTTAGGTTTTACAGTATGTACTTTTTTCAAAGCTAACTCGATTTTCACCCCGAATTAAATTAAATTAATATTAATAGGCTTTCAAGTATGTGTTTCCTTCTTCTCGTTTAGATAACTCCTTGAATAAACTACTTTGAATAGAAAAATAGCATCTAAATGCATCTAAAACATAATCTCAAAGAAAATCCTTGACTTAAAGGCGCACTCAACCCAGGACCTAACCCTGCCGAGTTTTGTACGCAAATGACTTCGTGGGTTCAGTGCGCCTTTAAAGTAGTAGGGCATTTGTCAAAGATCCGCCATTGTTTTCTTCTCATAAAAGGCAGAACAATAAGATATATACAATGGGTACGGTAATACTTAGTTAATGAACAATACATTACTTCTTTGAAATATCATATTCAAATATAGCCAAATCATTCAGATATCTCATCCTAAACTTCTGAGTCGAACCAGTCCGAGAGAATCTGTTGGGATAGTGTAGTTGCGGCAGTAGTGAGGAGAAGGTCTGGTCAGGTCATATCATGTCACGTCACTAAGCAACATCACGTCACCAAGCAACATCCCGTCACTAAGCATTCTGTTGTGTCCCGTCAGAGGGCGCCACTCCCATCGTTTCCCGCCATGAGAAAAGGCCACAGTTTGCTATGAGAAAAGGCCACAGGTTGCCATGAGAAAAGGCCACAGTTTGCCGTGAGAAAAGGCCAAATAAATTATGTTTTCTAGCATATATTTTCCCCAAAAATCCAGTCGCCGAATGCTTATATAAAAAAGAGGTACATTAGGCCACATTTTCTAAGTTTAGGTTACAGACACTGTAGCAAATTACAGCACAGACAATGAAATGAAAGAAAATTTTAATTTTTTTTTTTGTTTTTGTGATAAGAATAACACTAAAATTTGTAATATTAAGGATAACATTTTGTCTTTGACTTTTTACTACCTAAATACCTTAATAATGGTCCGATTTACACGCTGTAAAAACTGACATATAGCACAAAAAGATTCCAAGATGGTGGTGTATCGATACCCGTTAATTGTCGATTCAGTTATCCAATATATAAAAAATAGCGGTGTATCGATACCTATGATACCAATGACATCCCTAGTGACATACAGATGACAAGTTACATCATGAGTAGTTTGTTTTTATTTCAAGACCATATCAACTTAACTTAAGACAAGATCTGCACAATATCGCTGTCTAATCTACTTTGTACAGACATATAGTACAAACTAAGAGTACTATGTTACTACCGGCTAAAATGTATACATTTAAATCAGTGAGATTACCTGGAGCTTACTTGCTTCAAGTCGCTGATAAAAGTTGTTGACCTGGTGGCCTTTTTTTTTTATTAAAATATAACAAAATAGAAGAATGGGTTTTACATGAAACAGTTATAGGTTATCTGGTTGCCGTCAATTGGTACTTCAATAAGAGCTCAAAGCTGCATTATGTCAAGTGCATGATTATGGTTGTTCGAAAGCAATTCACAATTGTTATTTTGGATGAAGTCAGTCTGGTCTGATAGAAATCTTTGGATACCACTGGCTGTGTTGGAATGTTCAACAGGTGCAAAAATAAATGTCTACCTGCTGTGAGGCCTGGCTGCTGTATTTATTTAATGTAAATTATTGGATAGAATTAGGTGGCTGAAGCATCATCAAGTAGATATCTGGCTCCCCACGGTCACATCGAGAGGCCCCGAGAAGAAAGTTATTTGTACAATACTGTGTATACTCTGCGTAATTATTTCCAAACTGAATGGATGAGTTCTTTTAGAGAAATCGAATCCTGCACACTTAATTCCCCCATGACCAAGTTTCCAAAATTTGAAATGAAACAGAATTATGCAAAACGAAATCACTTGTGCAATTTCCTTTTTATTTGAGAGTTTAAACCATTTCTATCTTACAGTGTCAGACGCAAAGAAGACCTGCTCGTAGGACATGAAAAGGTGCAAATAAAAGGTGGGTGGTCCTTTTTTCAGACGCGATCCTCTGACAATCATACAGAGATCGAAAAATTCAATGTGCTTTCGTTGCTAACAATACTGTTGATCTTTATTTGGTTTGAGTTTTATGGCAATGTACATATTGCCTTGTCATATATATGCGTACTGCGGAAATTGCTGGAATACCTGAGAATTCACCGTTGAAATATCTCTGTAACCCGATCCAAGAGCGCACCGAAAATTACGAGCGTAAACAGTGTGCATAAACGAATGCTATGTCGCGAGTGTGACGGGGAATATGATCATGTTTTTGGTATGGCCTGAGACATAACAGTGCCATTATAAAACTATGAAAAGGAAATGCTAGTCCTAAAAGGGATGCCGAAGCATTAAACTTTTAGGCAATTGTACATTACCATCAAACTCCAACCTGTTTTAGGCTGCGGTGTGTGTAATCTCAAGTAGGGGTGCACCTCTACTACGTCCATCATCAGCGGCCTGCTTTGACTGAACATATTTCAGGCGAATGTCACCAACTGGCAAACCAATGGTAGAGCTAATGTTTTAAAAAAAACACTGAAGCCTACTGATGTGTTTTTCGTGCTGAATATGTTTATAGCGGGCCACAGGCTTCAAATATGCTGTATACAGTCTTGTATAGCGGTATATCATGTAGTGCTTACCGTACTGTGGACATCAATGTTGAGGAATTACTCTTGAAAAGCAGTAAGTGTATAGGTCCAAGGCTGTGATTAAGGTGCTGTTTATACTTTACTTTACCCTATTCGACATAGGTGCTGGCCTCCTAATTAGTAATGTCTCTCATTGGGACAGGATACCTACAATCTCTCACTAACAACATAGTCTCACAATATGTTAGGCCACTTAAAATCGATAGTCAGCTTTGCGGATACCGCCCTGGCCATGGTCAAAAGGGCCACATCAACCCTTTTTTTAGGTTATTCCAAAAAAAATCGGTAAAATCGGTGCTCCTATCAAATCAAAATATTAAAACTTCCGTTCCAATCGAGCAGGTATGGTAAGTTCTCTTACCCCCATAAATTGTATTTGCTACGAATATTGGACCTTGAAAACGCAATTCCTGCTTGAAATCTTAATAATAAAATACCAATTTTGTATATGGTATGCTTATTACATGTGTTATTGATAGATTTCCATTGAAAAATATTTTATAAAAAGGGTAGATTTCGCCAAAGGGCATAGAATGTTCCATTACTATGTTACCCTTGAAGGGTTGATATTGCAAATATTAAAAAAAAGTTCCCTCTCCATCTTGAAAAAAACATTCAATATAAAAACCTCCCTCTCGCAAAGATTTTCTTCAAAACGTATCCGCAAAGCTGATAATCAATTTTAAATGGCGTTATGCATTTGAGGGGAAAAAAGGTCAGTCATTACGACATACTTCGTTAGCTCCTACCTCAACCCGGTTGCAAACTAGGTCGAATACGGTGATTGTTGTTCACTTTGTATTACCTTTTATGACTGCTTTGAAATGCCACGTCACTTCTGTTAACATTTGCTGTTTTAGTGTTACAATCTGCCCCCATTACCTGCATCAGGGATAGGCACTGCCAGGACACAGTAATAGAGGACATGCATTTCATGTAATTTGTTGTATCATACACATTACAAAACTACATCGGTCAATGCATCTAGTAGGTGCCCAATATTGTGCATTACAATATCAAAATAACTTGCATATATGCTGTGTTCACTTAGCAGGTAACACTCTGATGTAGCCACCAACATCAACTGGCAGACAACAAGATAACCTACAACGATAAGTAGTGTCATTTCTAGAGCACTAAACATTTAAATATTTGCAGAAACTGTTGTGTCTATCCCTGGTCTAGGCATACTTTTACTGTTTTTCCAACATCTAATCTCATTCCATTTCCATCCATGCTTTAGGGCAAGAAGCCGTTTATGCCATGAGATGCCCTGCTACTCCAACCAGTTCCACGTGACAATGCGCATATAGGTGAGTTCAGAGTATCCTGCTCCCTCTAACTTTGGGGGAAAGTGAGCCATTGAGGTAGAGTGCAAAACATGGGTCCCCGCCAGGCCCGCAACTTGTGACATCACTGCTTAGAAACCAACGTCCGTCAATTTCCAATTTGTTGGCCTTCTTTCAGTGACTT
This sequence comes from Harmothoe impar, assembly GCA_947462335.1. Classification (NCBI taxonomy): domain Eukaryota; kingdom Metazoa; phylum Annelida; class Polychaeta; order Phyllodocida; family Polynoidae; genus Harmothoe; species Harmothoe impar. Next base: position 40,531,912 of record OX381709.1, on the reverse strand, counting down.
CAATGTCAATATTGTAAAATATTTTACTTACATTTGGTAATATTCATCCTAATCGACACTCAGTTTAAATAGATATTCAAGGCAAGAGCTTCTGCATGGGGGCAATAGTCCTTTTTGGGGTTAGTGCAGTTATATATTTCCATGCCAAATATCGAAAATCTGGACTAAAATGCCCCTGCACTACCAGAGGTGTGGGGAGATTTGTGGGTGTGTGTACTCGGCCCCTAGACTACCAGAGGGATGGGGAGACTTGTGGGTGTGTGTACTCGGCCCCTAGACTACCAGAGGGATGGGGAGACTTGTGGGTGTGTGTACTCGGCCCCTAGACTACCAGAGGGATGGGGAGACTTGTGGGGGTGTGTACTCGGCCCCTAGACTACCAGAGGGATGGGGAGACTTGTGGGTGTGTGTACTCGGCCCCTAGACTACCAGAGGGATGGGGAGACTTGTGGGTGTGTGTACTCGGCCCCTAGACTACCAGAGGGATGGGGAGACTTGTGGGTGTGTGTACTCGGCCCCTAGACTACCAGAGGGATGGGGAGACTTGTGGGGGTGTGTACTCGGCCCCTAGACTACCAGAGGGATGGGGAGACTTGTGGGGGTGTGTACTCGGCCCCTAGACTACCAGAGGGATGGGGAGACTTGTGGGGGTGTGTAATCGGCCCCTAGACTACCAGAGGGATGGGGAGACTTGTGGGTGTGTGTACTCGGCCCCTAGACTACCAGAGGGATGGGGAGACTTGTGGGTGTGTGTACTCGGCCCCTAGACTACCAGAGGGATGGGGAGACTTGTGGGGGTGTGTACTCGGCCCCTAGACTACCAGAGGGATGGGGAGACTTGTGGGGGTGTGTACTCGGCCCCTAGACTACCAGAGGGATGGGGAGACTTGTGGGGGTGTGTACTCGGCCCCTAGACTACCAGAGGGATGGGGAGACTTGTGGGGGTGTGTACTCGGCCCCTAGACTACCAGAGGAGTGTAGCTGCCCTGTGCTGCATATGTAACATGGTTTAGCAACTTTCTGAATTTCCGCTATTTTCTAAGGAAACCAGCCCCTTCGGAGGCCGGGATTGTGGGTGTTTGGATAGTCTATACTATCCCGTAACCCCCCCCCCCTAACACACACGTTCACCCTCCTCCCACCCCCCACGCACCCCCTCCCCCCCCCCCCCCCACGCACCCCTACCCCCCCCCCCCCCCCCCCCCCCAACTGCAGGGCAGGACCTACGCAGGAACAGACAGGGCGGCGTTCCTCTGCCCCAGATAGCCCCTAGCGATGTATCCAAGGTAATGCGGCCCTAACTACCCCTAACTCACTCTCCCAGCACAGTCTCCACGTCTGGGCATCGATGAATATTTATATATATGCAGTTGTCTTAGAACACACCAGGGGGTGCCTCCGGTCATATTTTTTTATATTAAGGCTATATTTTTATGTGTAGTCAAAAATACCCTGCAAGACCTGCCTGGGGCTTGAACCCAGGATCTCCCACATGTGAGTCTAACGCTTTCCCCCTGCTCAACAGGGGCTCTGGTAGTTGGCATGCTGAAGGGTATACCTGTACCACATCAGGACTGTGTGCTCCATATATTTTTTTTTTATTTCAAACACCAAAAACCTTTAAAATATGCAGGGGACCATATGTTCAAAATATTGTTTCTGGGTGTAAAAGATTATAAACTATATCCTGAGAGTACTATAGGGAAAGCTAATTACTTTAAGATGCTATTCCATGCATGTAAGCACTATCACCATATGATCGTATTACAGATTACTCCAAACTCAAGGCCAGATATCTCAGAAACTAGCTTGGGACCCCCCTATTTTCTTTACACCATTTGAGCCTACTTATAATATGGGCCTCATGACGAAAATCACGACGAAATCTAAATACTTCTAGACTATGGGGACTACCCACCTTAACTGATGGTTTAGTTACTTCAGGGCCAGTTTTTTTCCGAAAAAGATGGAGGAAAGTAGTGAGATTTCCTGTCTCTTGTTGCTAGAATCTCTGTGCGAGAGTATTTGTATTACTGGGTATTTATGTTGTTTTTCTTTTAAACAAAATGGAACTATGAGAATTAGTCTAATAGAACGATGAAGAATCATTTATAAAGTGCTCCAAATAATAATTGAAGTAAAATCAAAAAGAAAATCGAGTTAGCTTTGAAAAAAGTACATATTGTAATCTAGCCTCTTTTGGTTTATCTGTTCCCGGCAAGCAATCAAGCTTATTTCAATGGGGTTGTTCGCTGGTGCCAACTAATGCCGTTTTATATATATGGGAATAAATAGAGAAATGCCAACGCCCATTGATACCATCTCTGTTGTATTTCACGAGTGGGGGCTGGGGCAGTATCCCACGAAGTCGCAGGCCACATTGTATTCTATGGGGGGGCATGGAATACGGCCCTTCAGTGCTAAAGCATAGGAAATCTTGTATTTCAAACAAATAAATACTGGTAAGAGCATGTTTTTTTCACCTTTCTTGATCTCTTACCAGTGAATGTGTCTAAACGAGTGAACATTTGTATACTTATCTTATCAGTAAAATAAACACTTTCCCTGTCATTTCTGTATGTAAAAAGTATATCTTGGGGCAAAAGTGACGAATACTAAGCTTGTTTCTATAGTTACCCCAACCCTGAAGGAATTCTAGCCACTCATGGGTACTGGGACAACGCTACCTGTGTGGTTCAAGACTACTTTTTCTCAATTCACTTTTCTTTCCACAGGATCCAGGAGAGGCTTGTGTCGCTGTAGAGGTGAATCAAGGATGTTACACGACGAGCTGACTTGTGTATATAATAAATGTGCCTATGCTGAAGAAACGGATAACTGCTGAAACTAAGAAATAGTCACACTTGAAAAAAAAAGATGTACTAGCTATTGTTATTTTTTCACCGCAAAACTGGTTAAGAAAATACATGTACTAGCGTTAAACCAGAGTAGTCCATGGATTTGCTGCATCATAATTTCGGGAATGCGAAGCTGCTTCCTCAATTACGTTTTTCGCAACTAGGTTCGCTAATGTAAGTTCAAAATAAAATTATAAATATTACGATCAGGCTACGCAAAAAAACATGTATTCAATGTAATGCCAAAAAAAGTTGGGAAGGAAATTGTTTAAAAAAAAAGTGTGATGCAAAAGTGCAGCTGCGACCAAATGAAATTAATAGGTGGATCTGCGGTAAAGAAGAAAAAACTTATTTCCCAATTGATTGTCCAGCTGAACTTGGCAGGTGTCTGCTGCTGGTATACACTCAATGAGGGCAGTAGGTATGCTGATCGACAGTGGTCTGCTGGTGTGTACCATGTACTCTCAATTTATTGAGGTTAGAATAACCTGTAAATAATATATCGGTTATTCATGTGCCGATGCTGTTGTTAAAAAATGACCACACGCTCGGTTATTCATGCTTGTATTTGTGAGTGCCCTGTGTTAATTTTATAATTATAATAAGCCTTGATAAGTCGGTCAGTTGGGGGGGGGGGGGGCAGGGGAGCAGCCATTTAAACCACTACCACCCTTATGTATGTTCTTTGATAAAAGTGAACACAGACATTTACATGTAATAGCCATCCGAACAAGCCTGTCTCCATGTGACGACAGTCCCTGGCATATACATACGACTAATGTTTACAGGGACGAGAGTTATCTGTGAATGCTGTATGCATTGATAAAATGCTGGAATAATCCCTTCAGCCGATGGGCTACTCCATTTCCAGGTTGACGTGTCTACATTTATCAAAGAGCATGTTGGTAGAAGTAGTTACGCTATTTTATACAATTAATCAATGGCACATGGGCCTCTACGAGTTATAACAGATTAGAGGTAATTTTTCAATGTTATTTTGATGTTAAAATAAAGTTTACAACAAGCTTTTTAACCCCAACCTTATAGAAGCGTTTGAGAATTTTCCTGTTCACTGGGGGGGGGGGGGAGGGGGGGTGGGGGCTGGTGTCATGTACCTGGAGCAGAGTTATAATGTTATACATGAGCAGCATGTTTCATGATTTTTTTTCTCTCAGTGAACCCCTTCCTGAATTGACAAGAAAGCAGGTAAACAATCTTCACCGCTCAACGTCCAAGGAGGACTAATCCTGGGCTACCACACAACACACACACTAGTTCAACTCTACCACCAGGTAGCAGCAGTGGGTAAGGTTGACGCTGTAGTACAGTCAACTCCCTCCTAACGGCCACCCCTCTATAGCGGCCACTCCATCAATGCGGCCATATTTGGAAAGTCCCAACCGTCTTCCCCTTTATTTTAGTGTAAAGAACTCCCCCTATAGCGGCCACCCCTCTAATGCGGCCACCCCGCCCTGCGGCCACCTATTTTACAGTCCCAATTGAAGAATTACTTCCTCTAATGCGGCCATCTGGAGAATAATTTGGTGAAATATTGAACTGTATTTCCGATTAGGCATAATGAATGGGTTAGGTAGATCTGTTTTTTTTAAAATTTATTTTAGAAATTATTTTGTGAGGTGATGCGGTAAGTTAACATGCTTACAGTTGATATATTTCCCACTGCCAATCATCATGCTTATCAAATTTAGTCAGGCCAAATGATAGGGTATAGGTCGGGTTAATGGAACACTTTTAAAAAAATTGTTTAGCCTTACTAGTTTACATGTGGATTCAGCTACTACATGTATTTGCAGTCGCTGAGGGGAGTGTGTCTGAAGCAGGTGGGTGGGTGGGGGGGGGGGGGGGGGGGCAGGTCTAGCTTTAACACCTCACAGGGCAGCCCCCCCCCCTCTAGATACGTCCGCTCATGTTCTGCTTGACTGGCTGGGAGGTGTGGGGGGGGGGGGGGGCTAACAACAAGTCTATTGTCTTTGTAAAACGGAGCACCCCCCACCCCCCCCCCTTGTGGATTAAGTCAAATAAGTTCTGTATCTAATTTTAAATGTCCAAAATGAATATCAATAAAATATCATATTTACCAGCAAAATATCATATTGACATTACTGGTTATATCGATAATAGGCCCCTGCTGATGACAGGTCCCTTATACCCTATATAAGAGTAGGGAAACTCTTGCTCTAAGCTTGCGTTCTATGTATTCTATTGACTTAGCATTGACTCCCTCTAGAGCGGCCACCTCGCTAATGCGGCCAGTTTTGGATAGTCCCAAGGGTGTCCGGATTAGAGGGAGTTGACTGTACAGTCCGATCACCCAGGGGGGGCAAGCAGGTCGATGTGTCTAATTTTAGTTTAATCTCCCGGTTTCAGGCTTTCCAGAGCTGAAAGAATTTTTCAAATATTCCTATTGGAACCATATATGGAGCTATATCTGGTTGTAGGTCTTCAGATATATATATATATATATATATATATATATATATATATATATATATATATATATATATACCCCCCTGAATCGATACACCGACATTTCTAAAATTCCGATTATCGCATTGACAAACCCGTTATATCGATACGCCCTTCATATCACAGGTTGTCCCGGAATTTACCTTTCTAAAAATGCAAAATTTGTGTAAATATTCCATCTAGAAGTACCTTATTATTCTGTGTGAAAATTATGTTCTTTGTAGACCTAAACTATTCAAGCGAAATGGTATTCAGATTATGCTTAAAGTGCTACCAAATCCCTAGCCATGTATCTGCCATTATGGGAATGGGGAAGAAATAGATGAAGATACCCTTATTTGAAGAAGAAATTTACTGTTTAGTAATATCTAAATAAATAGATATAATCCAGAAATCGAGGGCAAAATAACAATAATCGAAATCAAAATAAATTCGATACCAATGACATCCCTAACATTAAACACCTACGTTGGGTTTGCTAAAGGTCCCTAATAACATGAAGACATGGCAAGAGAAGTGACAAGCATGAGGATATATTGCATATTTCTCGTGCATCTCACCAACTGACAGCCTAACCCCCGTCCTGACTTTCTGCCTCCCCTGTGGCGGGAACACTGCTGCAAGCACCTTGTTCCCTGCTGCCACCTCGTGGCTAATGGCCGCACTATCGCCGCCACAGTGGCGCCCCCAGGCAAAGTTACGGAACTATTAAAGAGCTGCGATTGTTAATGCACTGCGCCCAAGGTGGTCACAAATCTGGGATAAGTATGCCTATGATGGGACAAATACCCTGGTGCATTATGTAATAAATAAGACAATTTAATGGTCTTTCATTTGGTTGCCCTGTTTTTCAAGCAGCGACTTACAGTTCCATCTTAATCATTCATCTTGTGACTTCTTGCATTAGAACACCTCATCTCTGGGTCTTGCTCAAGCTTAAGTTGGAGGAGACTGCTTAGTTGGACCTAAGCACCAAGTCCCATTGCATGATGTGGTCTTGATGTAATCTTACCAAGTTGGGCCCTTAGGGTCCAGCTGCCTGCCTGCTTGTCTCGCTCTCGTCGGACCTGGCCCAGTATTTGCTGAGCCGACTCTGCCGCACTAGAGATAATTTTTTTAGGCTGACTTGTCAAAAGTCGGCTGACATGAAACCAAAAAAGCCCCTCCCTCCACATGCCTAGCTGGTCTGTGGCAACAAAGCCTGTGCAGGAAAATTGGGGTGGACCCCTAAAATCGACAGGGCGACATGGCATTTTCTTAAAATTGACAGGCGACATGAGGCCTAGTGACAAATATAAATATTATAAGGAACAGTGTTAGCTTATCTGAGTTACGTTTTGATAGGCTATTGTTATGCTATTTTTTTGTAAATGGAGTTTGGATTGTGCTCATAACATGGAAGAATAACGAGACATGCATGTAGGCTACATACATGCATACTGCAGAGATAATCAATAGACATGTACTACAGTCAACTCCCTCCAATCCGGCTACCCTTGGGAGTATCCAAAACTGGCCGCTTTAGTGAGGTGGCTGCACTGGAGGGAGTCAGTGTAAGTCTATGGAGATCATACAAACAAGCTTAAATATATGAAAAAGAATTATCATGTAGTATCTAGTGGGCAAATGCGTTATATACATTGACAGACGATGCATATGAGTATTTTTGGTCTGTGAAATACATATTTACCATTTAGTTGAAATTGTTATGAAGAGGATTATTGTCAAATTCCTCATAGGCATCGTTGGCACTATGTGTATTTTTATTGTGTATTGGTACCGGAGTAGGACAGGTGTGTATGGGTTGGGTGGTGACTGGGCGCTGCAATCCTTAAGGCCAAAAAGAAAAAAGGTTTGTTTCAGGTCACCCGACCGACCCTATCAAAACAGGGCCGACCCTACTTTTTTTATGCAATTTTGAAGACCTAATCTGAACGTTTATATAACATTTTTTATATAAACGTTTATAACCTTACCTAGATATAATGTTGACAGATAGTTCTGAAAAATCAGTCATACAATTAACTCTAGGCCTATTTAATTCAACGTTTTGTGTGCAAATGGAAAGAGACACGTTTCAATCAGAACGCTTATTTTATCCCATACAATTGTGGTCTTTCCCTCCATACACTTGCCTGCTGTTTCATTTCAGAATTAGCAAACCAATTTGTTTCTTTTGAGCTAATGCTCAGGTAGACAGTACAGTCTGAAGCTGCTCAGTAACAAGGCGGAGACCAGACCTTGGACGTATCCTTTGAACAATCTAATAAAACAATGTATGGCAACTGAAGGATCATTGTCCTGGTGTTTGTAATTTGTTCACTCAAGTCTTGTACCCCTGTCCCACACATAGCATTGTACCGTAAAACCTTGCGTATAAGCCTAACTTGCGTATAAGTCGCACCCTGACGTTGGGCCGATCCTGTAAGCTGCACCAGCGATCTGATTCTGGTGACTTTTGTACTGCACTATAGGAGCAAAAACGTGCGTATAACCGGCACCCTGACTCTATACCAATACTATAAGCCGCACTGACGATCTGATTCGTGTACAAGCCACGGCCTATATGCGAGCTTTTACGGTATACGCGAGCAGTGACTGTGCATTTTCATCTAGGACCAGGGGGAGGCAAACATCAGGATGTGATATTATGAAGGCTCAAACCGCTATTGATTGACCAAGAATATTGTGTGCGATTGCTTTGTTCCCGCGTACAAGCCGAGGACAAAGCACACGAACACCTGCTACCTAGTACCTACACCCACCACCAATGGCGCTGCACCACCCTATTGTATATAAGGGGTGCACACTACTAGCCAGTCAGAGAGAGCTGGGTAGGGTACTAGGTGCATACACTGAAAATCCATAGATTGAAAGGGTTAGTCAGTTGAGACTATCCTAGGTTGGTCATATGAGTGTTAGTCATAATGGCAAAGTTATATTCAAAAATGACTAAGGGGTCAGTCAGTAGTGGCTAACGTAGGTTCATCATTGGTGTGTTGTATTTGTATACCACTAGTTGGGGCCACCTGTCATGACCGCTCGGTGGCTCCCCCTGGAAATAAAAAGACTAACCCAGCTAACAAAAAACGTTTTCAGAACGTTTTAAAACGTTTCTATATGGTTTGTAAGAAAACATTTGTTTCCAAACATTTTGAAACGTTTTTAAAATGTTTGGAAACAAACGTTTTTGGAGAAAGCTTGTCGAGCAATTGTGTAGGGCTATATTTTATCTCTAATCTCTAAGCCTAGATACAGTACATTGATAATTATTCACATATCAAAACATAGTTGTACATTTGATTTAGACCACTTTTTTGAAAAATAAAATAAAGCACTTCACATTTACCAAAGTAGCTGCCGGATTCGAACCTGCACAATTTGTAACCTGGGATCTGAAGGCAGCCGACTAACCTATGTGGCCATGGAGCCTATATGTTGGTACAGGGTAATGGAAGGGAGTCCTTCTACGAGACTATTGGGGTACATGGAATAACTCTTAAGTACAGTAAAACTTGGTTACAACAAAGTTTACATTAAATTTTAGCAAGTCCTTTGGATCGCAACATTGTTAAATAGTAGTGCATTGGTTCTGAACTGTTCCTTGGATTTAATGACTTGGCAGTCGGATGTCAGATTGTTCCAGAGAGCTATGGCCCTGTACAATGGACTCTTCCTGTAACCCAGTAATTTAGTGGGGTAATGCAGTAGTCCTGTATTCGTCGAGCGCATCACCCGCCCACCAGATACAGGGCACCGCAGAGCCACACCTATGGTGGAACCCATATGGGTATCAGTGTATACGTATTTATGTAGTAGCATTAGCAGTTGTATGTCGTATCAGGCTGTGTCTCACGACCTTGGGACAATGTTTTTGTCTCTGACCAGGTGCCGTCTCTGACCAGCTGCCGTCTCTGACCGGGTGCCGTCTCTGACCGGCTTGGCTTGATAAGGTCAAAATACTAACAGCAGGAGGCTAATTATGATTATAACTATGATTATAAAACAACCGCCATAACGTTTTTCCAAATCCTTATATATATGAGTATAATTCTTTTTAAAACACCTTTTTCTGACACCTGGTCAGAGACGGCAGCCGGTCAGAGACGGCAGCCGGTCAGAAACGGCACCTGATCAGAGACAAAAGCATTGTCCCAAGGTCGTGAGACACAGCCATCTGACAGATAAATAATCAATGCAAGTATTACGATGTAGGTCCATTATGTGGTACTTTTGTCGGACATTTAGACATATTCTAAGACACTTGTTTTGCGTTTGTTGAAGACGCTTATGTTGTGCCTCTGTTACACCATTGTATAAGAACCCACAGTATTCCATAACGGGGAGTATAGTTACAACAAACCATTTCCTTGGTCCCGATTTTCACCCATACATTTCTATGGTAAAGTAACTTGGTTATAACGATGAGCTGTTGGTATAAACTTGGTTATAACAAACCTTTTTTTACATTCAGAAATACAGTTTTCTTAGTGAAATTACTGTAATTCAGAACTCCAAAGAAAACAGAAGTTCTTACAACCCCCATGTAGAAAGAGTACTTTTATTGGTAAGCATTATGCTTAGGGAGTAGGGAGATGTCCCTACAGTAGGGAGATGTCCCTACACTAGGGAGATGTCCCTACACTAGGGAGATGTCCCTTCACTAGGGAGCCTTACAACAGTCCCTATACTTTGGAGCCCTTATTAGTAGGCCCTAAGATATGAATAGTGCTGTAATGGGCTATGTTATTATTGTCATAATAGAAATCGGTTTAGGCTTATAATTATATCCCCCATTACACCGGCCTCGTTAGCTCATCAAGGAGAGCCTGGGACTGCCAATCTATAGGTCATAGGTTCGATCCTCAGCCTGGCTTTTAGACTCTCATCCAAAGTCGTCGTTTGGTAGGAACAGGTTCAAAACCGAGTATCAAGGCATAAGACTCATAAATCACAGACATAGCAGTGCTTAAAGCATAGGCTGCGTCTTGGTCAAATGAGCTACCTCAGGTTTGCTAAAGGTCCCTAATCTATTGGTCACCTTGTATTCTCTCAAATTCCATACGGAAATAAAATATAACAGCTATTACAGTTCCTACACATTTTTGAATGAATATGCAGGTAAAGTATGGGCTCAACAGGCTGAAGGTATAGGATATGTCTGCGTTTAATGAGCTACGTCTGTTTTGCTAAAGGTCCCTATTATATCCGTAGTGGAGAAGGTCCTGGATTATCCAAGCCATGCTCAATAGGGAGGCTTGGATTCTAGGATACTACCAGCTCCTCATTAGAGTATTTAGTACAAGATATACGGAGGGGTAGGGGGGGTGCTATGTCAAAAAATGCACATATACCCTGTTTTTTAGGGCTTGTGTATGTGTCTTTTGTGTGCTGTATGTGGTATTTTTGCTCCGTATGTGTCATATCACTTCAGATCGTAATGGTGACAAAGAGATGGGGATGGTAGTGAGGAGATGGTAGGGGCCGTTAGAAAATGGTAGGGGCCATGAGGAGATGGTAGGGGCCGTGAGAAAATGGTAGGGGCCATGAGGAAATGGTAGGAGCCACTACTACCATTTTGTCACCACTACAGCCAGCTCTGTACTCTGTTGTCTACCACCGTTTATACACAAGGGGTCTGTGGGCAAAGTTTCAGCTCTGTAGGGCCATTATTTACCGAGTTATGGAAGAAAAGACTCTTTAATGTAATTTCTCCCAAAATCCATATAATATATATATTTTTTTAATCATGAAGATAAAAGTTGGACTGAACTTATTTACCCGTTAAAATAATTCTAGGGCCATTTTATTACATATATATATATAGCACTTTAAAAAAGGGGGACTTTACTGTCCTTGTGGAGGTGGCAGACAATAGCTATCAGAGTACAGAGCATGAGCATTTCCGTTAGGATTTCTGAGCGAATATATATATGCTTGGCTACCCGTATGGCTTGTATCTATGTTGTACTTTGTAGTAGTAGAAATGTTAGCACTCAAGAGGTTTTGCACCTGTGTGGAGGGATATTCCGGGCTGTGTTGGTGCTGCCACCTAGAGGCTAAGTCAAGCTGGCCTCAACTCCTCTCATATATATATAAGGGAATGGAGATCGCAAGCCAATTGTTGGAGGTCATGTGGACCTGAACCATTATTCTGTAAGCTAGTACAGTCCCTTACCTCCCTTCTCCCTTTTTAAAGTGCACATATATATGTAAAAAAAATGTCTCTAGGATTGTTTTAATGACTAGATAAGTAAAGTCCAACTTCTACCTTTATAATTAAAAACAAAAGATAAATTAAAAAAATTGAATGCTAGGACGGAACGTTTAGCCCTTTTTGTATAGGTTGAAGCCCTAATAAAACTTATCCTATTCTTCGCATCTCACCAAGAAGTCAGCGGTTCGTGTCGTTTATTTCGAATCATAAACTACTAGAACAGACGAACTCTACATATACTTCAATTCTGGGATGGAGATATGGCGTTTTGCATCCAAACTCTGAGATTAATAAAATTTTTGCTCTTAACAGAATAACAGAAAATGTGTCTAATCGATGGCTGTTTTCATATAGCCTACACGAGAAATCACAACCACAACATCACTTTCCATGGTTCCTAGGGTCCCATCAACATAAAAAAAGACATGCTGAAGCTTTTAGTAATTATTCGAATTAAAAGCAATAGTGACTGAAGTGATATTTCAGAGAATTTTATGACTTCCGGTCATTACCCCTCCCCCCAAGAATTTTGTATTTAAATAGGTTTCACAAATGTAACTGCTGCACATAATAATCATTGCAATAACTCTACTTACTGACACAGGATACAAGCATGGAGCCGAATCCTGACTTAGGACATTGCCTAGATGGCAAGATCGAGGATTGGCTGCTGACAGTTATTGCACAGGCTGGTGAGGGAGATATTAGGGGCTGTCCCCTTTGTAAAGAAACCAAGTTCAAGGCAACCACCATCAATCGCCTAACTAATCACCTAAGACTGAGCCATGTGAAACTTGGTGTATATAGCAATGGTAAGCCGACCATGATTGAAATTTTGATTGCTTTTGATTTTAACTCTTTAGGACTACAGCTAATCTCTGATTTGATAAATATCAAAATTCTTCATAATACCCGCAGCGTGGCAAGTCAGGTGTCTCAATGTTTGGCAGTGTGTATATGTCCTAATACTTCCATCAACTGTTAAATTCTATAGTTGCTATTAATTAATAATCTGTGAAGTTGCTAATTAAAAATTCTCTTCTGTTCGCAGGCACACTCATTGTACCATGTTATGCTGCATGTGGAAAACAGGATGGGAAGGCACACTACCACTGTGTGTGCGGCACTACAATAACTAAAAAGAGTCGCATGGAACACCATGTGACAAATGGAAAGCCGCACAAAACTGATGCAGATCCTGACACAGTTAACCCAAGGGCTTCGGTTGATGATTTAGAAGCAGATCCAGACAAAGTCGATGAAAGTGCACCAGTTGAGGATTTGGCAGCATCAGGATCAACAGTTGACCCATGTCCATCAAAACCTGTTACTGCCAAGGAAAGGAATGAGGTGGCTTCAAGCTCTTCGCAAATGTTTGATGGGAACACAGCAAGGGTAGCATGTAGCATGTGTGGTACCTACCTGCTGCGGAAGAACCTCAAGAGGCACCTTGCTGATGTGCATAAGACAGGAGACAGTACTGCAGCTGTTCCAAAGGCTGTGCTTGTTTCGCCCAGCGAAGGATTATTTATTGTGGCAAAAAATCGGTGTGGGAACCAGCATCCTATTCATGTGCAGTACCTTGTGGGAGCTGCACAGCAAGCGATACGCTGTGAGGATCAGGGTTGCACAGACAAGTCGGATGCCTACAGCAGGGGGGAGATCTCAACTTTCTGCTGTGACCATGTCCTAGCGGCACAAGTATGCAAGAGTGTGACTGCCCAAAGGCAGGGCACAGCTGATGATGTGGAGACACTGGTCAACAATGGGATAATTAGCAAAACAACAAGTCAGTCAATGATGGCAGTCCTAGATGAGTGTAATGCAAAGAACATCCCTGCTGCATACATCTGTGATGACTCCGAATCACCCGACTTCTTATATGCCTCAGTATATACAGCCAACACAGCCAAATACTATGGGCGTCTTGGTCGAGTGGTGGTGCGTTTTAGCAGGAAGACGGGATCTTTCAATTGTCCCTGCTCTGTTCCCAAGTCGTGCATTCACTCCAGACTTGCACTGCTACAAGTTCATGTCCACGCACCACAACACCTACAGTGTGTGGACAAGGACAGTACAGAGGACACTAAACAATCCAGTGAACCTGTCTGCTTTAGCCGAGAGACACCACAGGACACTCAATACCAGAAGTACCTGCAAACTGACAAGAAAATACCAGTAGACATTAGGGAATATTTCTCAGCGATATATCCTACATGCATTATACCAACCGAGAAGCACTGTCCATTCTGTGCTGACAATGTCAAGTTGTCACCCCCCATACTACTGAAGGGAAAGGCAAAGCTATTTGATATCACAAGAGTCCATAAAGGTAACTTGCAAGTTCTTCCAATGTGATGATTTTTCATTGAATTATTGTAGGTTAAAGTACTTTTTGAGTAAATTATTGGGAATATGAAATTTGCTGAATCTACTTATAAATTAAACCTCCATTATTAAATCAATGTGTCCCTTTTCTATTCAGGCATAGCAGTCCATATCAGAAAATGCCATGCGTGTGATACCAACTTCAGCTATGCGGAACACCGAGATGGACTGTTTAACTATGATAACAAGAGCATGATCAGCCTCCAGCTGTGTTTGTACATGAGAGCATCAATCCAGGTAGGTCAACCAATTTAAAATTAAAGGCACAATTGGATAATTTCGCCAAAGGACAATAGGGTTAGTGCAGCTTGTATGATCAGCTTGGAGGTATGGTACAGGCTACATGCAAGAGTTTAGATGTAATCTACAGTACAAAAAAGGTCAGAATGAAATGCCCTGTGAGGCTGATGGGATGCTCCAAAGTTAAGGGTGCGGGTTATATGCAAGTTGAAAGCAAGAATTAACAGAACTGATTATCGTATTTAACATGACTCATTTTTTTGTAGAACCACATTGCCATCGGCAAGCTCTGCGATGTTCTAACAGAGGCAGTAGGAGAGAAGTATCCAGATGATCTCGTAAAGGCCTACCTCAATTTTGAGGCACGGACAGCGCACAAATATGAGTTCACGTGTATCCGCTGCGGCTACTACCCTTCGGTAGTCATTCTAGATGCCAATAGAAAAGTGGCGTTTCCTATTGCAGGTATATATGTCATTCTAGCATATATATACATGTCATTCTAGCGCTATTGTATTACTTTTTTCACTGAAGTACATCAGACAAATGCAGACAACTAGACTGAAAATAATAATAACTGTTGTTAGTGACAGTTACTAACTTATCATAGCTCGTAAATTGAACTAAGGATTCCCTCTGGCTAACTTATAATTAAGCAGCAACCCATGGTAATTCAGCAACCGGTACCAGCATTTATCTGTATGACAAAATTATTGCACTTGTTATGTTAAAATTTTTACTACTATTTGAGATTCATTTGCAGTGATTGATGTCCCTTTGCATCGTCATTTATAATTAGGAGTCTGGGATGTAATAATGCAACATTGAACTACTGGATGACAAAAAATGTTGTAGTCAGATTGACAGTATTTCTTTAATTGTTTAATTTTTATTCTGATTACTTCTAGTGGAAGCACTAGGAGATACAAGTGATGCCATTGACAGCGTTGACATGCATGACTTCTGGCAGGATGTTACGAACAGCATCATCAGTGAAGGAACTCTTCCCCGGGCAGGTATACATAATAGATTGTTTTTCTTATATTTTCCTTGCTTATATAACACCATGCAAAGATGATATAACCATCAGTCTACCTTGCGACAAACTCCCCCAAACGGTGTCATACTTCATGTTAAATATGTACTTCAACATTCATTAATACAACCGTCCCTACAGAATACTTACTTTATGCCAGGATTTATGTGGCAGTATTCAAAAGCATGGCAACTTCAGTAGTGATTACAATTTTGTTTTGATAGCTAAGATGTGAGAAGTGTGCTTCACACATCAAATGTTATATATTGCAGGAGCACGAGTACCACCACCACCACCAATATTGTCACGCTGGGCCCCTTGGATGTCACCATATAGCATTGGTGCTACTGTGTATAATTCAGAGCACAGAAAGGTGTCTACTGGCACAGGGCTGGTGGCACATGATGATGATGAAGACAAAGGTCTGTCTGCAGAATATCTGGATGACCTTATGTGCGGAGCAACAGTAAGTACAGTTTACTGAAAGTTAACTAGTTCTATACTGACATTTTTATATCATGTCATTACTGAATTAGCTTTTCTAAATTTCTGCAGGTTTGTTTATGAACACCCTCAATGGGTATCTCAAATATTTTGAAATGTATACATGTTTCATGTAGGTGCTTTCTATACTTGGTAATATCCTCTAGAAAACCAGTTAAAACCAATTTGCATGCGCAAAGGGGAGGGGACATAGAGTCATCATATAGTAGGACTGTATCCCTTATCTGCTGTTACTAGATAATCAAATGGCCCTCATCCATAAAGAAACATGTTGGAAGTCACATTTAAAAAAGTCTAAAAATGAGTCACTTGTAACATAATGCATTCAGGTCGCGCAAATAAGTCAGGTGGCCGATAATGCAGGACTCGATCCCAAAGGTACAAAACTGGAGCTCCTGCATCGGCTCAATACAATGTTGAAAGACCAAAGCTTCTTTAAGAAGTCCTTCACCAAGTTATGGGGACGGACAGGTAGGGAAAATATATAATACCCACACTTATGATAAAATTCATGTACAGCACTTCTTATGGGAATAGTAATTTATACAGAAATAATTCCTGTGTATTTAGTAAGGGTTCATGTAAATGCTCATTCCCATTCTTCATTAATAAATTATCTACATTGAGGTTATCTAATTAGTTGTAAAATAAGATGTGACACAACAAATATTCCAAACTTGTTTCTCCATAAGCAGGGCGTGCAGATCTCTGAGCTGCAAATTTATAGTCTCTAAAGGTGTACGCATTACTTTATTGCAGGTGGGTTTCTTGCGGCAACATGTCCTCACGGTGTTGTTCTGGCCCTCAAGAGCTTGCTTAGGGCAGAAAGTGTAAGGGATCATATCGACTGCTTAATGTCCCTCCGGTTCCAGCCCACTGTTGCCATCAATGATGTCTCCAATATGACAGCGCGGCACGGGAACCGGAGGAGACTGGACATGTTCCAGCCACATGATGGCAGAGTGGCAATGCCCACAGATGCTGTTTTGGAGAGCGTTGCCAACGGAACATTCCAGAAGTCCTTCCCCTTCCTCCGGGACTCCGGACGCAGGGACCACGTGGACGTGCACGACCATGCATATGGTGGTCCCACTGGGGTACATCCTGTTACCCGCTCAGATGTGCACCTAATGTTGGCCGATGAATTCCATAAAAAGAATATGAGTGGGGAGGCAGACAAACTGCGGGATCCTGCACTCATCCCAGAGCTGTGTGTAAACACACAAGCTGTTGAACAGCTGTTTAATAGCATGGACCGCACCTGCTATTTTATCAATTCAATGACGCCGGCACACCACATATTCACTCTGAGGCTGCTACTGCACCTACGGAACGAGAAAATCAACACAAAAGCAAAGCAAGCCATGTCTGACAGTCAGCTGCGTGGCACAGTCATGCAGACCGGGCCCGACGGGCGGGTGAGCTTTTCAGTGAGGTCAGAAAAAGCAAAATGCAACCTGCCACCGGAAAAAGAAGAAGACAAAATGAACGTAGTGACTGAGCCAGAAGGAGAGCCTACCCCGGACCCCAATGACCGAAATCATGAAAGGCCATCATCCGTGTACTGCAAACTGCCAAGTGTAGCCAACAACTGTTGGCTGAATAGCTCTTTACAAGCCATAGCACGAATCATCAGATTTGAAGGTAATATAATACACACAATTTTAAAATGAATAGCTAGAAATCACATGGGATTGCACGCTTGTTGATAAATTTGCATGTTGCTGCATCTCTGAGAATACCTTGAACTGAATTCTAAATTCAAGTTAACATGTGCATTTTGCTTTCATAGGCCACCACCCAGATGCTCCGTTCTCAAAAGAGCTGTCAATGATTCGTGATGTCATAGAGGTTATGCAAGGTGGAGCACATGTAGCACCACCAACATACACGACATCACTCATGGTAAGATACAGCGGCCCACGATTTATTTTTTGAATGGATACAGTAGTTCCTACAAACTACTTAGTTTCATGCCAGCCTTGAATTGCCAGAAGTCAAAGGAATATTCATGTTTCGGTAATGGTTGCATTTTTGTTTCCAGAAAGCACTGTCCACCGCAGGTAAATTTCAGTATGGACAGCAGCATGACGCCCATGAGTTCATGACCTTTGTTCTTAACGAACTGGCTCAAGTGAACCTGTTTCAGCCTATGGAATTGCTGTGCAAGAAACGCTGCCTAGGTCCGCAATGTTCAGAAAGAGAGGTAATTACACATTGTTTGAAAGTTATGGAACCATTATTAGAAATAGACATTATTTCATAATTAAAGCTGGGCCATCAGGGAATAAGTTCAGCATTTTCCATGCATGGCCTAAAATAACAGTTCCACCAGAGGGCAGCAGTGTTTGGACAGGGGACCATGAGCATTGTCCAGTTACAACATCTTGTGCCTGTAAGAGCTGAGCTCCCAGCCCTTCAAGAGCCCTCTTGTGAATGAAAACTGAACTATATCCAAAAGTGCTTTTGGCCTCACTTCAACCATGACGGTCAAGCTTTAATCATGTCCATAAGATTTTATGGCTATGTTGCTGGAAAAGAAATACTTTTTGGCATGAAATGAAGAGCTTGGTTCCAAAACGCAATAAGCGCCATTTTGAAAAATGACAACAACTTTTGGCAAATGTGCAGGGTAGGAATAGATAAATGTCATTCTGAAATATTTTTTTCCTCAATATATATTTTTCATGTCTTTAGGTCCTCTCTAGTGTACACATAATATCTGAGGCACTACAATTCACAATATGGTAGCCTTAGAGAGATCACTACATGCTTAAATTCTGGAATGGATTTGTTGCGTTTTGCTCTTCAAATGTATACGTCATGTATCTTTTCTGCTCAGCTTGTCACAAGCAAAAGTGATCAGGGGATGACATTTGGAGTGTCCCTTGACACTGTAGGGCAATATGCACCGCTGCAGGAAGCACTGAACAAGACACTGGATTATTGGGCACCTGTGACAGACGACAATGCTATGTAAGACATTTTCTTGAAATAGCTATATAATGCAATATCATTAAGGCAAAATGAATGTTTTATCTAAAAAATAATGAATACCTGTATTTTAGGTTGAGTATTACATGACAAACACATGAGTTATTGCCATATGTGACATTGCTATGTACGGAAATTTCTAGATACACCTCAAAACACCTGCCATAGCAGGCCAAAATCTGCCTTATGCCAGGTTAATAGTTTTCTTTTTGTCTGGAACAGGGATTGCAGTGTATGTAAAAGTGTAGAGGCAGCAGTACTGAATGTCTCTCTCAAACGACCACCACCCGTGCTTGCTCTGCACTTGGAAAGATTCGAAATGAGACAAGTAGGCGGGGAAACCATCCTATGCAAGGATAACAAGTCTGTCCGTCTCCAAAGGTAAGATCCTATAATTTCATTTCAGATAATTTTAAGGTGGCCGGCGGGTATAGGCTCAGAGAAACTACTATTTCACCATATCCCTACCATCTGATCCTATAAGAGTTCATAGTCTCAGAAAGTCAAAAGAAAATAGGGGGGTCCCGAGCTTGTTCCTGATGTAATTGACTTTAAGGTTGACTGACATTATAGTAGGATCATATAGTGTTCTCCCACATACATTCCTCAAATGATATGAAAAAGTAACCACATCTTGTTATGATTCCACCATTACATTGCCTGTAATATTATTTATCCAGATATTATGTTTTTTTACATATAGTAAGTTATATTTTTGTAAGGTCTGGGGTCTTAAAAATAATAAGACAAATGCCAGCGCCCACTGATACTGTCTCTGTTGTATTTCATGAGTGGGGGCTGGGGCAGTATCCCACGAAGCCGCAGGCTGAGTGGGATGCGCCCCAGCTCCCACGAGTGAAATACATCAGAGCGGTATCAATGTAGTTGGCATTTGTGTTTATTTTTTTATTTGAAGACATTTAATTAAGGGAAAAGTACTTTTTCTTAGCCCATTGAATACAGCCACATTGTATTGAATGGTGCCATTGAATACGGCCATCCAGTGCTTAAGCATAGGAGTTCTTGTATTTCAAAAAAATAAAAGATAATAATATGGTTAGAAAATGGTCATGTTGGAGCAAATACATGTTCCTCCATGTCCGGCAATAACAGAATCCATGGTATAGTGGTGAAAGCATTTGCCTTGTAATCTCAAGGTCTTGGGTTTGGATCTCAGCCACCCAAGCATTTTATCAATTCATATTGTGATGGCATATGCTGACTTTGATAATATGTCCCTCTGGTGTCATATGGTAGAACTAGAATGGCCACCAGCCACCTTAAACCCATGGTGTTGTAATTTCCTACATATATAAGGCAAATCCTAATTTAGGGCCCTCAATGTATCAATAGCCATATCTGGTAACATTGTCAACTTATTTCAGCGAGCTCAAAGTACCATGTGAGGGACGAGAATACTCCTACAGCTTATTGTCAGTGCAGGTATGTTATTAACCAGCTTTATTCCCTATATTTTGCCCTTAATCAAATATTCAGGCAGGTTGGTATGTCTAGTATGTATGACAAATGTACTCACTGTACAAGAAAGATAACTTTGCACTGTAAGTAGCATTCATTGATGAAGTGTGCAATTGCTTTAACACATTTGACTCCAAATAACATAGATTAATCTTTTCGATGACGGTTGTGGTTGTGGAATGTAACCCTATACATGTATATTACATAGCATGTACAGAATCTTAACTATGGTTATAAAACTCTTACAGTGCCACTCGGGAAGCCTGGTGCAAGGCCATTGTAAGTTTTTCAAAGTACTTTCAGTAATTGAATTCATGGGTTTAATCTTTCAAATGTTTTGTCAGGAAGTTATTGCATTAATGAGACATCTGCCTGGCAATGAATGGTTAACGTTTGATACATTTTTATATTTGAAAGTTCACAATGTGATATATCCACATATATCCAAAATTGCATATTTCCATGTAATTTTCTTATGAATTCAAGATTTCACACTGGATGTATCGGATGATGGATCAATCACTTATATTAGTGATTCCATCATCACCCCCAAGACCCACAAAGTACTGATTGACCCATCCTATCAGGTAACTCAATATTTTAGACATAGCCATTTAGACATTAACACATAATGTACAGTAAATCCTTCCCTGCGAGGCACTATGTATCCGACTGCAGAAAGCAAGTATATGAAGGATATGAAATCCATTATGTGAAGAATTTTTAACATGAAAAGCACTTGAATATCAAGTTCATTGACATATACAGCATACAACTCATAAGTAACTAATGAGTGGCTAAAATAATATTCTATATTCTATGTTCCCCAAAAGGAAACCTGGTACCTGGTGTACTTTAAGCGGGTCGATGTGCCATATGGAAACGAGTCACCAATGTCAATAGGTATGCAAGCACTTTTGATTTATCAATTTCCTGAGATACCAAGAATATGTTATATAACAAAAAAAAAAAAAAAAACCTTTTTTGACATCTATAGATGTCAAAAGATTTGTTTACCTGGGTTGCCATTTATAATTAACTCTTCCTTTCCCAGATAATTTTTGGGTTTCTTTTGGACTATAGATGATGGCATGAGCATTCTAATGCTTTTGGAATTATGTAAATGTTCAAATTACAATTGGAGTAGTGATACAATGAACTAAGGATGTTGACTTAAAAGGGCTTTACCCTAGTACAGTCAACTCCCTCTTTGCGGCCACCCCTCCAGTGCAGCCAATCCCTCTAATGCAGACACTTTTCATAGTCCCAGACATACTACAATGTACAGAAAATGACACCCTCTAATGCAGCCACCCCACTAAAGCGGCCACTTTTTCATAGTCCGAAGGCTGGCCACATTAGAGGGAGTTGACTGTATTCAATATCTATTTAAATAAGCAAGATATGGCTCTATCCAAATAGCAATGATGAAAAAAAAAGGGTATCTTGAACCAATATTCAAACTGCAATATTTCAGGATTGCCTTCATCAATTGAGATGGAATAAATACCATATTGTAGATTTTGTTTGGTATTTTCCGATTTTGTATGTGAAATGGTCATGACGGCCATATTTGATACGGTTACCATGGCAACCAATAATAACCTTAAAAATCGATTAAATATAGGTCAAAATCGGGTTGATTGTCCCTCAAGTTGGCAAGCAAACCATATCAAGGAAAATATTACCAGAGATTAATGGTTCGGGATCCATGGAGACAATATTCCAAATAGTGAGAATCCAAAAAATCTAAGCTTTGAAGCAATTTTTGAGGAAATGTTAGGGGCCTCAAAATCGGCCAAAAATCGGCCGAAAATTCGCATAAATGCGCGATCGGGAAAGGAAGAGTTAAGTAAGCTGAGCCAACTATTGCATTGCCCAAATTTCTGTGTGTTTCCCTATGTATGTCTTAGATTAAAATAAATTGTTGAAGTTTTCCATGCAATTAATGTAGGGTGTGCTGAGGATGATGCTGTGGGGAATGAGTTTGCCGAGGACGAGGAGGTAAATTGCTTTGAATCCGAGGATGACTCATTTGATGAGGATGTCTTGGTGGAAGACTTCTTTGAGGAAGAGGTCGTGCAGGATGATGCTGTGGGAAATGAGTTTGCCGAGGACGAGGAGGTAAATTGCTTTGAATCCGAGGATGACTCATTTGATGAGGATGTCTTGGTGGAAGACTTCTTTGAGGAAGAGGAGCAGTCTTCATTAAAAAGGGTATGACCAATTTTGATGATATATTTTGTGACCTTATCCAGTTAAGGTTTTGGGCCCTAAAATATATATGTATTTCTAGCATTCCCACCCAAGAGACCCAAAAGGGTATTTTTTTACAACATTATCATGGGGGAAGCAAATAGGTTGTTTCTAAGCCATTCAAATGTGAACTACCCACCATTTCTATCACATTACAGGATAGGAAAGGGTTTTTACTAATGGTTTGCAGGCTGAGTGGGATGTGCCCCAACACCCACAAGTGAAATACATCAGAGCGGTATCAATGTAGTTGGCCTTTGTGTTTATTTTTTTTATTCAAAGCCATTCAATGAATGAAAGACAACTTTTTCTTTGCCCATTGAATATGGCTGCATTGCACTCAATGGGGGCGTTGAATACGGCCATTCTAGTACTTAAGCATAGTAAATCTTGTATTTCCAAAAAATATATGTATAACTATTATAAGTGTTATATATTTAAACATTTCACATATCTGACATGAAACTAATGTTTAAAAGTGTACATATATATATATACACCACAACAGAAGTGCAGCGAACCTGAGGCAGTGGTACAAGGAGAACGGCATTGTGTTTGCCAACGATACGATGATGGCAGGTGTGTTTCCCTAGAATTTCTCAGCTCAGTTGAGCACAATTAGTATGGAACAATTGAAATTGTATGAGCTGCATTCGATGCAATGAGCACCCTGGGTGACTATGAAGTAATATCTATGGCACTTTAGGTCATCAGAGTTCTCAAAACTTTTCAAACTTATGATAACTAAGGCTTTCCCCTAGTCTTATATATGTAAAAAGGGTGACTCTTAGTAGAATAGGGTGATCATTACAGTTTACAGTAACAAATTATACAGTAGATCATACAGTAGAAAACAGTAGATCATATGAATAAGTGCTTACAGTCTGAATTATTCATTTCTACAAAGGTAGTCAAAACTCTACTAATTCATATAGTCAATTAAGAGATAATCTGTTGAAGTAGCTAGTGTATTGTGTTTTACAGAGTGTATTGTCAGTGTGTCGGCTGCATGAAATGGTATCACCCATCGTGCCTCAATAATGTCATTGAGAATGTGGAGCAGGACCCTCTCTTTACATGCACCTTCTGCATTAAAAAAGCAAGGTAATGAACTGAGATGAGAATGAATCAAAGACAATTTTATTTCATGGTGAATATAGCTGTATTTCACACCCCATGTTTAATATCCCTCTCCTGTATTTCACAGCCTCATAAATTATAAAAGTTGATGTTATAAGCACTGTAAAATAGCTTTTTCAGATCAATTAAGTTGAATTTTGACTAATATGATTAATAATAATATGAAATAAAAAAGACATATGCCAACGCCCATTGATACTGTCTCGTATTTTGTGAGTGGTGGCAGGACAAGTACCCCACAGTGGGATGCGTCCCAGCCCCACAAGTGGAATATATGTCAGAGAGGTATCAATGGGGGTTGACATTTGTCTGTTTAAAAAAGAATTTGAAGCCATTTGATGGAGGAAAAACTAGTTTTTATTACCCAATTGCATACGGCCATATTGTATCAAAGGGGGGGGGGTATTGAATACAGCATTTCAGTGCTGAAGCACACAAAGTCTTGTGTAAACACAAAGGAGCACTCATATAGCTCCCCACTATGGCTGGACCTCGTGAAATAACCATCAGAGGGGAACTGTACTCATGAACCTTTGTCTATTCATTTTTCATCCTGTAAATTTGACAAACAATACAATTTGAGCAGTAGGGGATTGCAACATTTTAAAGCCAGAATCCTTGCGTTTTCAGACCGGGGTACGTGGCATTTAAAGCATATATGCCAATGCAGGGGGTTGTGGATTTTAAGCAGGACATACAGTTGAAAAATATTTAACATAATGGCTCACATGGCTCAAATACAGTATTATGTAACTATCGTGAAAAAGTAGGAGTTAATACGCAGAAATTCTTCTCTTCAGCATTGGTTCCAGAACCACAATGAACAGCTTCACATACGACCAAAGCTTGAAAGTGGTTAGTAGATGTTGTTTTAAGTAGCAGAATTTAGTGCAGTACAGTTGTAGTTATACCCAATGTAAATTTACTATGGCTTACCAGGAAAGATGCTGTCTCATTTAATGAATTTCTAAGACCTGACCATTGCAATATTTGAAGAACATTATTTCATCTGTATAATCACATTCTTTTCAGGTTGAGACACTGTGGTCCACACCACATGTGGTGATCAAGACTTCTGGTTACCAGCTCTGCCTGACAGATATGATGACTCTGCAGGAAAGGTGGCCTGCAGAGTTCAAAACTACTATGCTTTCTGCAGGCCACACCGAAGGCTGGCTGAATGACCAGGTTAGTTCTGCGGCCAGCTGATATTATGTATCACTTTAATTTGCCACAGATAAAATGTGAAATTATGTAGAAGTGACAATTGAGGTAATCTGATTTATGACTATGACTGAGAAAAACATTGAGGTGGAAAGCATTTTCAGCTTTCCTATTTGCTTGCAGATAATAAATGCATTCTGCCAGTTGGTCGTGGACCAAGCGAATGAAAGCATTGGTACCAAGGTAGGTGATATGGATATATGCATTTGTATGTCATTGATATGATATTGAACCAATGTAAGAAATGAAATGGGGACGCAAATGTACATGAACATATCAGTCTTAACCAAATTTGTATGCTCCCCTTTAGGCCTAAACTCTATTTTTGAATGTGCAATTTCATAGGGTCTAGGTTTAAGTGATTTTGCTGAAATTGTCATGTACTGAAACTTTTAAATAAATCCATTGTAGAAGTATGGGGTCCTTAACTCCTACACTATTCAGCGTTTGGAGCGGGGACATCAATGTTCCAAGGTCCGATAAATTAGAAATCATCAACTGAGATTCAAATGTTGTTACTGTTAACATGTTACCTTGATGTAACTTAGTGCCTCTACATGGGTAAAAATCGACACGGGCGACACAGCCGTTTTAGGCCCTTTTAAAAATCGACAGACACAGCGAGTTGGGGGTAAAAATTGACCCACAGGGATTTTTCTCTAAGTTCTTACATATCTAAAAATCGACGATGACACGGTCCTTCTGCTAAAAATAGACACGGCGACATGGTCATATATTTGGGAACTCATGTAGAGGCACAACTGTTATCCTGTTCTCCTTTAAGTTTATTTATTCACTAACTCAAGTTTTTTTTTAGCCCCCCCCCCAATGCAAGTGAACTGTGTACATACATCCATATCAGTACAGGTATAATGTCATGGCTAGGAATTGTACATTTCTGGTCAAAAGCAACCCAAAGTAGGATCTTAATCTGAATTATTCCTACCCCACTAAATCAATGGCTATAGAGGATTTGGGGGTAACTGGTAACACATGAGTTGTAACTACTGTAACTGGTCAAGTTGATGATGACATAGGACATCATCAGTTCTTCTCTTACGTGTGCATAATATATGCTAAAATTTCAGGAAATATCAACTATCACGGAGTGCAGCACCACTTTCATGCCAGTACATGTCCCTGGCCATTGGAAGATGTTGGTAAGTACTAATGGTATTTATTTCATGGTGAATACAGCCCTTCCATTGGCTTATCCAAGGAAGTTTGTATTTAACACCCCGTGAAATAACCCTCACCCGTATTTCAAGGTCTGGCATATCATCAAAATTGTTGATTTAACCAAGCAATTGAGCAATTAAGTGGAATTTTGATGAATATTATTAATAATGACATAAAATAAACACAAAGGAGCATGAGTAGCGTGCCCCACCCCTTCTTTGCCTCTTGAAATAACCCTCAGTGACAAAATCTACTTGTGCACCTTTTTTTATCCGCTCTATTCCCCTTTTCATAATAATGGCCTACAGATGTCATAATTGAGGTAACTCATCTTAAGGACTCTCAACAGGGTGATACAGCTAAAACACTTTCCCGATGTACATTTAAGTGTGCATGCAGTAAACATGTTCTAGCGGTACATCGTTAGGACCGTGTATCATGCCTCTTGCAAATTCCTCCCATTATCACTCCTTCTTATAGCTGCAGAATGTCGATGGAACAACAACGTTCCACTTAGTTGTTCTTTTGACAGCATTAAGGGATGGACATTGGAAATTAATTTTAGTTGTAATAATTGAGAACTGATATACATGTCAATTTTGTTGATATTCCAATTATTAAGGTCTACAGGGATGTTTAAAGTTGAGAAGTTACTTAGAATTGATAACAGTGGTAAATATAGGGGATGTTTGTAGTAAGTACCCATGAGTTTGTTCACATGGTAGAAACATGCTGTAGAATAATTATAGTTATATGATAAATCCATTACAATTTCCAGATCATTCGCAAACAGAAGAAAAACCACATGTTGGAGGTTTATGACTCCATGGGGAGTACAACACCTTGTGCTTCTTCTGCTGAATCACTACAGAAAGTTATGTAAGAATTGCGAATGATTCATTGCTTTAATTTGTTTTAAGTCTATAATCTATGAATCTGTCATGGTGTGGGTACCTGGTACAGGCCTTGTTGCCCCAGGCCCAATTCTAAATTTGGTGCAGAAACTTTGGCATGTTTTAGGAGACTGTTGATGATTTCAAGTTGAAAAGGCAGTGTGGTATATATGTTGAACATTATAATTGTTCTCCACACTAGCATAAAACACAAAAAATTCTGTTCACATCTACAGGTTAATCTGTAGAAACGCACATGACGTGTCAAATTCCCAAAGTTCCTCCTGGACATTGATGTAATGTTTGACAAAATCTGTTATGTAGAGCCTTCCTCAAGGACAACAGTGTAAGGACCCCCGGGTTCTACCTGACCACCAGAGAGCCAGTGCAGGAGGACTCCATCAGCTGTGGTGTCCTAATATGCATGGTAAGTAGAAGAAGTAATGAAGGAGAATAGACATTGTATTTCATTATGCATTTAAAGAAGACACTTCCTTGATTCTTCTGATGTCATTGCCTTGCAATGCACTCCCTGCTGGCAATGTCTTACTTGTATGACTGCATAACACTTTAAGTTTCCTTTTGATGAAATTATTGACCTAATAATGATTTTTGATTTATGCAGAAGATGCTCAGTGAGGTTCTGGGCAATAGACAGGTAGCAGTACAGGTAGCGGACATTCGCCAATTCCGCACAGCTATGGCAGCTTTCTTGGCAACATGTGGAGTGGCAGGTGATTACATATTTTGCAATAAAAGAAAAAGAAATACATAGAGAAATTCTTTTGGGCACAATGGTTAAAGCAAGTACCAAAGACAGCTCCTGACTGTAACTAACACATACCTTAACTGGCATCATTATCTCAAATCATACAATAAACACTTCTATATTGTTCCCTTATCCAGAAGCATGCAACCGAATGCCAGAGGCTGCCAAGAGAAGAAGATTGGACAGTAATGACAATGATGATGATGTCACTATCATAGAGAAAAACAACTAGAAAACCAACTAGAGACTACCCATTGAACAAAATAATGTTATTTTAATGTTAAAATAACGTTGTCGTGGCCTAGGAGCTCTATCATAAATCTGTGGGCATAATGAAAATAGGCTAAATATAATAGATTTGAAATAGTTTATAGTTTAATAGCAAAACAGTCTCAACATGGCTATTAGGAACAACACAAACGTATGTGATTTTTTACACTAGGCTCCTATATAAAATCTATCACTCTGGGGTTGGAAAATATATAGGCTTAACATTAGGCTAGTTGTAGAGAAGAGAATTAAGTCGTTTGAGTGAATGTTTGATCTGGAACGTTTTAAAAACGTTTAAATAACCCAAAGTATTGATCTGGGTACGGGAAATGGTACAAACAGGTGTAATGATAATTGACAAACCTTGATGCTGATGTTGTATGTCTATATAGTGGATTTGAATTAAAAAGGAGATGGATCCAAGTGCCTTTAACATTTCCTGCTATGTTCATCATAGATTTGATGAAAAATAGGTAAATGATCTTGATAATATCTAACTTATGTGTCATACATAAAGGTTATATATCTATCTAAATATACTGACTATCTTACAATAGACATTTTCGTCTAATGATGTGTTCAGCATAATGCATGAGCAATGAGATGATGTTGAATTCATTCCTGCTTTTTAAATGGGACATAGTTGTATGAAATGTATATAGACTGCCATGCAGCAGAGTAGTGGAATTCCATAAACATGTAACACGATGAGCGAAAAATATTAGGTTACTTTTGTCAGACTATTGAATATTGCCTATGCTTAAAAGCCTAGTGAAAAAGATAAATTGGAACCTCTTGAAGTAGCAAATGTACCTGTGGAGTTGGATGAGTTGAAGCTCATATAAAGGACTATCTGAAAGATGAATGTTTGTATATAATGTATAGCAACATTTATTCTGGAGCGCCATTCAATAAATAGACAAATGCCAACGCCCATTGATACTGTCTCTGTTGTATTTCACGAGTGGGGGCTGGGGCCATATCCCACGAAGCCGCAGGCTGAGTGGGATATGACCCAGCCCCCACGGGTGAAATACATCAGAGACAGTATCAATGTAGTTGGCATTTGTGTTTATTTTTTATTTGAAGCCATTTAATGGGGGAAAAAACACTTTTCCCAGCCCATTGAATACGGCCACATTGTATTCAATGGGGGCATTGAATACGGCCCTTCAGTGCTAAAGCATAGGGAATCTTGTATTTCAAAAAAATAAATGTGATTTCCCAAGAAAGGGGACCTCCTAGGTAACAAGTTGAAGTTGTATAAATGTTCTTTTAATGTCATTTAAAAGTGAAACAACATGTATTTAGCAGTCAGCCCATTTCCATTTTGTGGAGTCCATTCAACTTTTGATTTAACATTCACCCAAATTTGAATATACACGCCAATTTGAATGCAATAAGAGCTCCATATACCCACATATAATAATTGCTTTTATACAATAAACAGTTGGAGGAGCGGTTGCTAGGCAACCGCTCAACCTAGCAACAAACCAATTACACCAATGGATTCGCAGGGTTTGATATAGGGGGGGTGGGTATCATTATAATTGAGCTTAACATATGTAAAACCTGTCTTATTGATGAAATAAACAATTGGAGGAGCTGTTGCTAGGCAACCGCTCAACCTAGCAACAAACCAATTACACCAATGGATTTGCAGGGTTTGATATAGGGGGGGGTGGGTATCATTATAATTGAGCTTAACATATGTAAAACCTGTCTTATTGATGAAATAAACAATTGGAGGAGCTGTTGCTAGGCAACCGCTCAACCTAGCAACAAACCAGTTACACCAATGGATTCCCAGGGTTTGATATAGGGGGGGTAGGTATGGTTTTTTTTTTTTAGGGGGGCAATATAAATGCTATGAGAGACAGATTTATGATTTTGAGGCGGCCATCTTGGATTTGAGCGCCATTTTGGATTGAGCTTGAAATGTGAAATTGATTTAAAAATCCCTCCCCGCCCCATATTAAGAGTAAAAGGTCACTGCATGCCTCAAACGGACTGTCTCCCATATTGGAACTACTTTCGGCCTCAGGTAGAACATCCTCAAGTAGTACGTCCTCAGGTAGAACACTCGTGCTCGAGCCATGGTTTTATGGATGAAGCGTCGATCTGAGGGGAACTGTCGGATACTTTTCCTGTGACACCGTACATACAGACGCAGTCGCAAGATAAAGACATAGTTTCGATTATATCTATATATGAGAGATATATGAAAAAGAGAACGTGATCAAGCTAGCCTGGTAATCATCAAATAGATAATAATTTCTTCTTGTTTTAATACATATATTGTGGTATGATGGGTAGAGATTTGAAAAATGATAATATTTTATACAAAACTATTACCTGATAGCTGCACTGAACATCTGCAGAAAGGCGCGTTTTCGTTTTGATGAAAGAATGAACACACCACAAAGCGAAAATAACACCTAAAATAGAACATCCCAAAGCACAATTGTCTTCGAGAAAGTATACACATTCGTTCAGAACAACTGTCACCGACAACTAGCAGTAAGTTAGCTATATTTCATGTTGAAATTCTAGGTGAATTTGACCCAAGCATGTGGCACTGTTGCACCGCCACCGTACTGTGTAGTGTAACTGTAACCGGCATCCGCTGCAGCTCGTATTCTCCTCTAGGAAAAATGTAGTCTCTAGCGGGGTATTGAGACTTGAATTGAACTCAGCGGGTGGCAATCAGTTTTACTGGCACTCCCATAAACATGCCAATGACTCACACTGAGTCTGATTGGGAGTGGGCCTTGTGGCTTGTCCTAGCCTTGCCCTTGCCTTGACGGGGCCGTCCATAAATGATGTCACGCTTTTTTGGCCCTTTTTTGACCCCCCCCCCCCTCCCCCCCATGTCACGCTTTGTCACGTTGTACTTGACCCCCCTCCAGGCGTGACGTCATACAGCAGCTACCCCCCCCCCCCCCACCACACTCTTTGATGGTTAATTAAAACAGGTAGGCCTACCTGGTCCCACAAGGAAAACCCAAAATTAGGGAGTGTTCATTTATTAATTACAGGGGGGTGGTGAGATTTCGCGCGGAGGGGTGAACATCTTTTATGCCCCCCTTTGAACTAAAGTACTGTAAAACCTTGCGTATAAACCTAACTCTCGTATAAGCCGCACCCCGACTTTGTGCCGATCCTATAAGCCGCACCAGTGATCTGATTATGGTGACTTTAGTACTGTACCATAGTAGCAAAACCCCTCGTATAAGCCTCACCCCGACTCTGGGCCGATCCTATAAGCCGCACCAGCGATCTGATTCGTGTACTAGCCGTGGCTTATACGCGAGGTTTTACGGTAGGCTTTTTTGCTAAAAAGGGGTAACATTTTTTATGCCCCCCTCAAGAGGGGTCAGATTTTTTTACGCCCCCCTCAGGAGGGGTCTGAAATTTGTATACCCCCCCCCCCCTGTAACTAATAAATGAACACTCCCTTAGGCTGCATAAAATTAATTATCAGCTTTGCGGACACTTTTCAAAAATATACGGTGAGGGAGGGAGGCTTTTTTTTTTTTTTTGTTATTAATTTTCTAGACCACAAGGGAGGTGACTTTTTCTTTTTTCAAACATTTCAAGTGGTGAGGGGGGTCCTTTTTTTTCTTTTTTTTTTTGCAAAGTTGGTTAGATCTACCCCTAAAGATTTAGAAATAAGATAACATGTTGCTGATAAATGTGCCAAGTGAAAAATCAATCAATCCCACTATAAAAGTGTCAATGCAATCAAATGCTCACCTTTGTGTATACATTATTTGAGATGATTCAGAGATATGTCAACAGTATTCTAGCCACTCAGGGGATTCTCAAATAAATTTAGGACATTATACAAGGCATTCCGGGGATTCCAGAACTGCAAAGTTTATGAAAATTGACCAACTGTAGGCTTCAGTATGTCTACAAATAGGGGCGGAAATTTTAATGTAATTTTTTTTTCTTTAAATCAGGGATGCGGGGGTTTTGATGATTTTTTTTGTAAAATAATGAAAAAAAGCTTCCATGCGGCCCTTTTATAAGGGTGCGGGCGGTGTCTGTAAAGCTGCTATTCTTTTTTATGCAGCCTTAAGTCTATACTTGAATATCAACAAACGCTTCTAAGGGCTGAGTCACTAATTACTAGTGGGGGGTAGGGGGGGATGGCTTGGTGGATTTTTCCAGAAACCACAATTCATTCCAACCCCCTCCCACCAATTAACCAAAAATGACCTCGACCCCCAGTGACCACCCCTACGTTCGGATTTTGAGAAATGCCCTCCCCCGCCAAAAGAAAATGACATGTGCCTTTGGAATCATGTGCAGTTGCAACTATTTAAATGGCTACATGTGTATAAACCCAGAGAATTTAGACACACACACCCTCCACCAAGAAGAATTTACTTCCTACATTCTTAATTGTTATAATGACAAAGATTTGCGATTTTTGGTCTGTTGACTGGGTTATTTCAAGAGTTGAAGTTAGGGCCATATTTCACAAGGCCGTAGGCCAAGTGAAATGCAGCCCCAACTTCAATTCGTGAAATAACCCAGTCAACAGAAAACTACAGCTCAATAATAAATTACTTGGTAGACCACTGGTGACTTACAAGGTGTCCTCAAACCTGAGGTGCGGCTTATACCATACCATTGTGATCATGTGCATGCTCTTAATAGAGCACTGGTCTTGTATAAACACCTAAAGTATAATGGTCTCCATATCTTTAGTACCGTAAATTCCCGATTATAACCCGCATCTCGTGTATAACCCGCACCCCGACTTTGGGAGAACCCTATAACCCGCATCAGAGGCCAGAAAATTGTGATTTTACTATACTGTTTAAAACCTTTGTATTAGGCCTACCCGCACCTAGACCTTGTGAATTTTGTAGAACCCGCACTAGGGCTTTGGTTTACAAAATTCACGGTAAGTGCCAAAACAGGACTGCCTCTCTTGAAGGCCCAGGGACACAGGCCTTCACTGAGCTGTGGTGGAGATCGTCTGCAGTGGGTTGGTAGTATTAGTATAAAGGCCTGACACTGTTGTGGTTCGGTCATCCAGGTGACCACGTGACCAAACTCTACATACCAGGCCTATACTAGTGACATCTATTGATACTTGTGGGAACTACCTGGTATGTAGAGTTTGGTCACGTGGTCACCTGGATGACCGAACCACAACAGTGTCAGGCCTTTATACTAATACTACCAACCCACTGCAGACGATCTCCACCACAGCTCAGTGAAGGCCTGTGCCCAGGGATATCATCCCTGCTGAAGAGCACTTGTGATGGCACAATATGCAAGGTGTTACAGTATTACTGGTAGAGTATGCATTGTACCACAATGATTATAAATAATGTTGTCTATCATCTAGTCTAGGCAATAGTCTATAGGGGTTTCTTGCCCAGTCCTTAATTGATAATCTTGAATCCGCTATCAGGTACTTGGCAGATGCCAGGTTTACATTATTTGATTTTAGTTGGCTGTCAACTTGTATCCTACAAAAAGGGACCTCACATTTGTAAATTGCACTGTCGAGGCATAATGCTTTCTTTGGAGTAATGAACCAGTAGGCTGTGAAACCCCCCCCCCCCCCGACCCTCCAATAATATGGAATATATTCCTATTTCAATCAAACCATGTTTCCTTTTCCTAATGATGGGATTGGGTAGGTGGAAACTTAGATATTTGAGACAGCTGTGGTAGGCCTATTGATAGTTCACATGTTGCAGACATAAACATGTTTTTTTTTTGTGTTTTTTTTCAAAACGTGACATCATGCACATGCCAACCCCCCCTCCCCCCCTTGTCACGTTTTGTCACAAATTTCTGACCCCCCCTCCCCCCCTAGGGCGTGACATCATTTATGGACGACCCCTGACCAATGAATGAGATGAATGATGGTTTCCGGTAAATTAATTGAGACTAGTAATCGGAGGCAGAGGTCCCGGCCCCCGGGCAGTCAGAGATGAGAGGGCCCGTGTTGATTTCTGATTCTGTCAAAATTTCTGAATGGTTTCTCCAGGAGACTGACAAGAGTGGTGCCTTGGCTTGGGCTTGGATCGTATCACTAGTAATAGTAGTATCCCACAGGCGAGCTGAGTTAGGTCCCCAACGACAGCTTGAGCCTAGGCTCTACGATCTAAGCTTAGTGCGATACGATCCAACGATTCCAGGACCAAGGCACCTCAACGGTAACTGGTACTTTCGGAAGCAAGGACAGATCGGATGCAGACATTTCGGAAGCAGTATATTTCGGAAGCAACCTACAAGACATTTCAGAAGCAGTGCATTTCGGAAGCAGACAACTGTTTATGTTACTTATTAATATAACCTTCCACATAGTTTGACCATCAAAAAAAAGGGTTGGGGGCACAGCCCCCGACTTTTAACAATATAATATAGTTCTACACAGTTTAACCAGCAAAGTCAAAGGAGAGGAAGAAAAGAAAAAGAATGAAAGGGGGTTCGAGGCAAAGCCCCGATTTTTAATGATATAATAAACATCCCTTGTGCGCTGGTTTGGTGAGATTTAACGAAATCTCAACTGTAAATTTAACAATTCAAATGTATAAGTAAATGGACCAATTAATGGGTAGTAGGCCCCTTGGCTTAAGGTAAGTACTAGGTTTACCAACCAGCCCCCCACGCCCACCCAGTCTGCGGCCGAGTAGTCTCTGCGCGCCTCAAGTCTCCAACGTAGCCTTCACTCTCCAGCAGAGGTTTTGTGCGGACTAACTATGGGTGGCGGCCATTATCCACCGGTGGAGACTTGAGGCGCGCAGAGACTACTCGGCCGCAGACTGTCAGTGTCCCTGCTTCCGAAATGTCTTACAGTTTGCACCCGAAATGTCCTGCTTCCGAAATGTCTTAGAGGTTGCTTCCGAAATGTCTGCACCCGATCTGTCCCTGCTTCCGAAGTGTCAAGTATTCACCTCAACTTGGCTCAAGTCAAGTGGAGAAACCACGAGTAGAGTGGATCACTGCTTTTATTTCATGACTGATGAATTTATCAAAATATACATTTAAAGATTGAGTTCATACTTCAAGTTTATCATATTGTTGAAGTTTATCATATTGTTCATATACTTAAGCGTAGTAAATCTTGTATCTCCAAAAAAAAACAACATATTCTTGGGTTGCAGCACCTATATCACACAGACGAGGGTACTCCGTGTCCTTATGGCTTATCAGTATCTTGCTGATCTCATATCTGATATTATTAGGCCGTTTTATTTTGATAACTTGGATTACGGATCCGCCGCCGAGATTTTTGGCATTTTTCAAAAAAAATAAAGTTTTTTTGTTTTGTTTTTTTACCTTTTCCCTCCGAGATTTTTTGGGAAATTTACCAAAAAACAAAAAAAAAAGTATATGCTGACAAGCAAAAACTTAAAATGCGACCTTTCAAAATGGGGATCTTTCTCAATATCCCTTCATTTTACAGCCCAAAGGAGGAATTTTCCCAGCTTTTTTTTTTTTTTTGCCTCTTCCCTTTGGGAAATTTTGTGACCTGGCTCCCCCCGTACGACAGCTTTTTTTTTTCTTCTGCCCTTCCAAAAAGTTGGAACCGAAAGCCTGTAATCCAAGTTATCAAAAAAAGGTGGCATAAAGGG
Source organism: Harmothoe impar (assembly GCA_947462335.1). NCBI lineage: Eukaryota > Metazoa > Annelida > Polychaeta > Phyllodocida > Polynoidae > Harmothoe > Harmothoe impar. The sequence continues at coordinate 40,496,368 of OX381709.1, read as the reverse complement.
CACTGTAAAGGGGTCAGATTACAGTTCTAACACGCACGGCGGTGAGGGCAGTCATTTATTGCCAGCTAGGGGGTGGGGGGGGGGGGGGGGCGGTCATGATGAAAGCCAGGCCCTCGGTTCTCATTTTCACCTATAGCCAAACTGGAAGAGCCTACATCATACAGTACATGATGGGGGTCAAAACTAAATATGGTCCATTAAAAAGTTGTGACCATGTGTGATTCCACAGGCGCATGCACGTTTGTTTTTTTGTTTTTTTGGGGGGCGGGGAATTTAGCCCATTGGGAAAATTCACCAAGCCCCCGCGCCCCAAGCTTGTAAAAATGATTCGGCACCCTGACTAAGTCAGCCGAATTCATGACAGAAATCTTAGAGACACCATAGCAACCCCAGAGAAAGAGAAAATGTGTTAAAATCCTGTCGCAAGAGATCTAGTTTACCTACAACAAAAACACTGCAAAATTTGAAAGATATTCAAAATATGGTTTTAGAAATGATATACTAGGTAGGCCTATGTTTTGATTAAATTTATCATTTGAAGTGAAAATAGCAAAAGGGTGATTATCCATTGCCTATATGTGTAGACCGTTTGCCCTGTCCAGAACGACAAAGGCTTCTGCTCGCGAGAATAATATTAAATAATCATTCGGGAGTATTATTTTCAAAGGCATAAACCTGAGTGAGACCTAGAGGCAGTGTAGACTTAGCTCTACCGTTACTGGTGGCCAGCTTAAGGCCACTGCAAACAGTGTTTCGATGTGGCTTTATTACCAACATATTATATTCTCCCAGGGTTGCGGCTTATTCAAGGGTTTTTAGCATCGTAAATTCTAGCCTCTATGAGCAGCTGTCTACTCGTCCGATCCTCTCCCGAACAGAGCTGCTTGGGACCCCCCATCCAAAAGTGGAGTAAAGCTCCCGATCACATAGAAAGCCTAGGAAAGGTGCATCTATCTGCCATATCTTTTGATATTTAGAAAGAATATTGCCAAAGCAAGGCCGACCACATCAGTATAGATGTGATCAAATATTTACAAGTATGTTATTAACACTTTTTCGGATGTAAACATGACCGAAGGGGCACTCTGGCGGCCATCTTGACGTGTATTTGATGTAGGCTGTTGTCATGGTAAAGTTAGTACAAATGTAGCAACCCCTTAGTGACACTCCACAAATGGCAATAGGGTTACCTCAATCTGTAAACTCACACCATTGATAGACTGCAGTGACACAGATGATATTATCTGCGTAAATTCTCGCGCAGAAGCTGCGGCTAGTACTTGATTCAGATTGCTAATGCGGGTAATAGGATCGGTCCAGAGTCGGGGTGTGGCTTATACACAAATTTTTGCTACTATGGTACAGTACTTACTAAAGCCACCATAATCAGATGGCCGCTTATAGGCTTGGCCCAATGTTGGGGTGCGGCTTTTACGTGAGTTAGGCTTATACACTGGTTTCATCAGTGGTCAACAGTAGATGACGCTAGTGTCGACCTGGGTAGTTTCCTTGGTCTACAGGGGCTGATCTGGTTACCCACACTTTCTTGGTCAGCCAAGGGGGGCTGAGACAAGCCCCAGCCACCTTGTGGTGACAGGACCAGACACTGGAGGAGGGATACTTACCCCAGAGATAAGATTTTCAGGCCTGTGATAATGATTAACACCATCCCCTGTGGTGGAGTAAGGTACATTCAATCACCTTGGTGCCCCCTATGGGCCGTTTTTGTTTATGTTACCAGTCAACACCCACACCCGTTAACCTCCTCCTGCACCCCTCCTCTTGTTATGGTTTTACACTCATATTTATCATGATCTAAATCATTTTTGAAATAAGATATTGGTCCAATATCAGAGGCATATATACTGACACTATTTCCCTTTAGACATGAGCAATTTTTAAGCCAGGGGAGTATTATTTCTATATGATTATTGACATATTGTGAGAGGTGTCTCTGCCCCCATGTTAAACCTATGGGGCCCAGGGACAGCGTTAGGAGTTAGCCCCTGTAGGTCACGTGGAAGTAAATGGCGCCATCTACCGAGTCATATGGTATTCTGGTCTGCATTGAAGGGTGTTCTGGCTGCTGATTGGGTTATATTTCAGATGAAACAAAAATGGCTAAAATTGTTTAAAAAATTCACAGGTGTTCCCAAATACCCTTTGGATAGAATAGCACATGTAGTTTTATGTTATGTAAAGGGTTGGGGAATTTCTGAGGCATGCAAAAACTGATGTGGCCAGAGGTCGATTTTAGACCCAAAACAGGGCAAAATGGGACTACCTGTGGATAAAAGTGACTTTCTTGAGGTTTTCATGGTCAACTCGTTTATTGAGGCTGAAACATTGTGTGTGAGGGATTGTTTAATTAGACTAGGGCTAAGACTATGGTCAACAAATTTTGTGAGTTTGAATTTGTCTTTATTGCTGAATAAACATTTTACACTATTGTACAATATTATCATATGGCTTAATCAAAAGACGGGTCGCATCTTAGCCTATTTAAAGGCTAATATTGAGGTCAGCGACCTTTAATGGATAGTTCATAGCAGTGTTAAGAAAATGTAGGCGGGCCATGTGGCATTGTAGTTTAAATGTACATATTTTCAAAACATATTTGTAAAGTTATGATAACGTACAAAACTCAATATATCCATATCCATATATAGCTGGTTAAACTTTTACCTTTGCATGTTTTTCTAGATAGCTGCATCGTGCAAAACGCAGACTACTAGAGACTTAAGGCTAGGGTTAGTAGAGTCTGGGTTTTGCTCACTAGATAGACCTTGTGGGGGGGGGGTGAGGGGATGGCTAATTTTGTGCATTATGCTATATAGAAATATAGAAGAAGAATAATTGCTTCCTCGTGACCTGTAACCAGCTGCTCTACAGGGGCTCCCCCTAGTGGAACATGGCTGATGAAACAAGTGTATACGTAGGAATAGTAACTGTAATGGGTTTGTTGCATTCCCTTTTTAAGTATTAAATGTGCTGAAAGAAGAACATACAAATGAAATAAGGGTGATTTCGATAAATGACATCTATAAAGCACCAAGAACGAAGGGCATCTGAAAAGTGAAAGTCCTCTGATTGTGGGTATTGTCTTCAGACGCCTTGAAGACCACATCCGGAGGTTTTGAATAATATGAGAAAACTACAATATACCACTGCAGACATACTGTTTTAGATAATCCTTTAATAAATATTACATAATTATGTGGATACAGTGGTATTTTTAACAAAAGTAGTACATCTCTCCAAATATTGAATTGATCAATGCATGCTTTCCTCAATTTACACGAGGGGGCACCCCAGTCAATGGTCATCTGTGTGACCATTGCCAAGGGCAGAAGTATGTGTGTGAGGTTGGTGTGGGAGTGGGTGTGAGGGGTGGGGGGTGTGGTGACATACAGTGAGTGCCCACCACGGGTGACTAGTACCATAGTTACCCCCTGTACCACACACCCTCACTCACCACGTAGACCTTGGGGGGGGGGGGGGTTGTAGATGAGTGGGGTACACTTCTGGGCAGGCAGTCAGACACCCCCTCCCCTGCTCACATGCAGGGGATCGTTCTGATCCACCCAGTGGGAGTTAGGCCCTTGAAGCAAGCTGAGGCCTAAAAAAAAAAAATGTTGTGTTCCGGTATCCCCACCGACGCCTGATGTCACATTGGGTAAAAGAGACTGTAGTGTGTGTGCTTCTCTACAGGAACAGCACCTGCAATAGCTTTTTGGGCCTGAGAACTACTGATAATGGTCCTAACTTAACCACATAATAAATGAATAAATATCACCCCCTCAGGAGATGATATAGCTTAAAGGTCAGTAAAGTTACCAAGGTACCCGTTTCTTATTATGAAATAGCTACTTCAAAACCCCTGGATGTGGTCTTCAACCAGTATTCCTGTCTTTACCATTGTTATGTATATAAATTTCCATATGCTTTTGCATATACCCTATATAACACAAATGATGGCTGCTCTCATACTAAGATATATGTGTAGGATGGAAGCTATTGTTGTTTATATAGACTTTATAGTAGAATAATCCCTGGTGTAGCGTTGTGCCAGTCTGCCTTTTTGCCGTTGCTGTCATACAGTCTATTTGAGGAAGGGAAACACATGTGCCAATTGGAGAATTGAGAATTCAGATGATTTGCCCACAAATGTGGTAATACCACCACTAGGGGAAGCATTTTGTGATATAATATCTCATCAACCTTTACATATACTACTTGTGACGGTTAAAACACAGAAACATGTCATCTATGATTTCAAGTTAATTACCGGTAGTACTGATTTGCTAATTGGTATAATAAATAATAAACGATAACTAAAAGCAACAAGTCTTGTTGAACTCAAACAACATTTACGGTATTTAAAAATCGTTGCCTCCCATATCAATATAACATCAAAGACTAATTGAAGTTACTAAACTCAACCAACTCTGGAGGTTCTGAGTTGTACTACGGAGCGTTTATACAAACCACTACTGGTAGAAGACTTTGCTTGTCTTATTGTACTATTTAACTATATAAAGTCAAGCAAATAATGGACATGATCTCCCGACTCTGGAGGTTCTGAGTTGTACTACGGAGCGTTTATACAAACCACTACTGGTAGAAGACTTTGCTTGTCTTATTGTACTATTTAACTATATAAAGTCAAGCAAATAATGGACATGATCTCCCGTATTAGATTAGATGAACTGTGTGCAAATTCTTGATATTTTGAAATAGAGTTATGAAGACTTTTTGATCTAAGTATATGCGCGGTATATTAAGAAGCAGAAAGGCGTGTGCAAACGAACATTAATGCTGTGACCGTAGAGTTGCCCTTTGTTGCCCATAGGTGACCTTTTGTGATGGACATGCCCCCAAACCGCTGCCATGGGTGAGTACCAAACATTCCCTCTTCCCCAACCATTGTAATGAGTTTATTCTTGGTCCATTTAGTAAATCACTTATCATTTGGATCGATATTTGTCATGTTTAGTTTTACAGACGATTGCCACATATTGTATTGTTTGTTATTTGTGAGTTGGTATTATGATACCATCCAAGAATTGAACTATTACTGTTAACTATTTGTCACCTGCTTTAACCTTAGTACATTATCTCTTGGGCATTATTAGAAGCAATAAATGTTGGTATATTTTAGGGGTAGTTTGAGATTTTAACGAATTGTCTTCTTTTTCTACAGAGCCGGGCGATAAGCACTACTACTGCTGCGGGGATTGTAAGGCACTCTTCCCCACCTTACGCTGCCTGGTCCGACACAAGGCGCAATGTAACGGCAGTAAGGTAGTGGGCGGGGAGCCTTCGCTCTACGCATATGATGCGTTACACCTACAGAGCCTGCTTGAGTGTACCACGACTTGCACGCACACTGACACCTGCCCACTTACCACTCGCATGGTTGTGCCGCCTTCTGGGGTTAAGTCAGGACAGAAAGAACGAGCAATAACGCAAAGGGCCCGACCCACCCAGGCCCCCCAGAAAAGGCGAAGTATTTCTGCCCCCTCGCTAGCAGCCAAGCGCCTGCGGAACAGACAGATGACAGCGCAGACAGAATCATGTTCACAGAATGCTGCCAAGGCTGTTAAAGAAGAACCACCTGAAACCAAAGAGATTCCTCCAGTCAATCAAAAGGGTAGAAAGGATAGGAACGATCATGTAGAAAGTGTTAGCCATAGTGCAGCAGCGACTGAACTCGAGGCACCGCAGGAAAAACTGGCTTCTCTGTCATCTGTAGGGGAAGAACCTGGTGTCAAGCTCGGCTCTAACAGTGCAAAATACACTGGTGCAGTGCAGTCAATGATTAGTCAGTGTGAGGATAGCGATCAGAATGTTGAAAATATTACCACGGTCCCCGAAATGAGCTCTTCAAATGTAGAGGATGTCCAGGAATGTGTAGGGGATGTTCAATTAACACAAACAGAAGGAATCGCCTGTAGTGACCAAGCAGGATCTGTAAAAGATTTGCCTTTAGGTGATGAAAGTGTACCATGTGAATCAGACTCCCAACAACAAACTCCACAAGTGCCATCTGTAAAGACTGGCAAATGTAAAACTGCTCAACAAAAACCATCAGCTGCCAGTTTGTTTGAAGACTGTAAAAGCTTCAGGAAGGAAATGCCTGGGAAAGGTAATAAAGGCAAGATGTTAGTCTATGTATGTGACGTCTGTGATTGGAAGACCCCGCATCTTGGGTTTTTCGCTCGCCACCAGAAGCGGCATAATGGTTCTCAAGCCGAGAGTGTCTTGAACTGTGACCAGTGTGACTTTACGTGTAATGGCAAAACAAAGATGAAACTACATCAAAACAAACATAACAAGCCCTTCATGTGTGAATTCTGCTCATATCGTTTTGCACGGAAGAAAGACTTGGAGCGCCATCTCTATATCCATTCAGGTATGGAAAGAAGCTTGCATTCATCTGTAAATTATCCATTATCCTCAAAGTAGGCTCTTGATGTTTACACAATTTAAGCATTGGAAGTCGGCTTGTAATGTCTGGCCAAAGTCATAGGTGTCGGCATTGTAGCCGTTTAAATGTGTATCTTTTATGATTTTAAAAGTTAATCTACTGCTAGAAATTTGATGAAAGAATTATTACCTTCACATTAAATTGTCTCATTAGTTAGCTAACTATTGCTATTTGATTTTGATAAGTACATATCTTTTTCTAGAGGAATTACCATTGAAATGTCAACACTGCGAGTACAGGTGTAGACAGCCGAAAAGTCTTTCTGAGCATATGAGAAAGCACACAGGTAAGATTTCTTTGACACATGTCTGGCTTTGTACAACCACAGTAGGACTCATACTATGAGAACTCAAATGGCAATTTAAATGAGGTGATTTCTCGCTTTAATGCTCTAACCCAGTACTTTAAGATCCCAACATAAAAAGACTAATTCCTCGCTCTGAGATTCATTGATACTTCGTTTTAATCTGTCCTTTCCAATTTTGACTTAAAATGTGCATTCCTTTGTAGGAGAGCTGATAAGTTGTCCGGTCGAGGGCTGTGAGTTCCAAAGTGCATACAAATGGGCAGTCAAGTCGCACCAGCTCAGCAAGCATGTACCTACCAAGCGCTACCAGTGCCAACAATGTGCTTACAAGACCAATGACTCAAACAGCATGCTGCGCCACCAACGTCTTCATGCTGGAGAGAAAAACTACAAATGCTCCATGTGCGAGTACCGTGCTGTCGCCAAACATGAGATTGTGAGGCACATGCGCTCGCATACCAAGGAGAAACTCTACTTCTGTGACCAGTGTGAATTCTCAACGTCACATTCCTCGGGGCTGCGCATCCACGTGATGAACCACCTCGGGGTGAAGCCGTGGCAGTGTGTGCTGTGTGGGTTCAACAGCCTCACACGGAGTAAGGTCCTACGGCACGTCCGGCAGACGCACCGCGGGCAGGGTCCGGCCGACGCCGGGGACGCAGTAGTGAATCTAGGTCTGAAACTGGACATTAATATTAAGGAGTACAAGACGCCACATGAGGGGAGTAATGCCGCCCCAAGGGTGGTGTATGAGGTACAACAGGAGGAGGAGGATGAGCCACAGGCACTGGAGGAGGCAGAGGATGGTAACACAGTGGAACTGATCGTGCATGGGCTGCCTTTAGAGGAAGGAGAACAGTGCATTCAGGTAACAGTAACTAACATTTATCAGGTGTATTCTATAAAGGAATGTTATATCATGCTCATTTATTAGCGGTAATACAATTTTATAGAATGAACGAGTAAAGTTCAGAATTACATTTTAATTTTAAATTATTCATTTTGATCAAGTTTAAACTTTAAAAAAAAAAAGTTAAGGAATTGGCTACCATAAACTGCACAGAGGATACCGTTATGCTAAATCCAACATGTCAATCTCCAGGTCGTGACGGAAGAGGACCCAGAGGGTGATAATGACACAACCGAGATGCTGGATCTGACCACGCTCGAGGGGTTGCAGTTCAGGCAACTGACCAACGCAATCGAACTGCAGCAGCAGCAGCAGCAGCAACAGCAAGAAGAGGCAATGGGATTTGAAAACACAGAATCAACCATGCAGATCCTCCATGCAGTATCTAGTCGCGACGGTGTACCGACTCAAGTTAGAGCAGAGTTAGATCCTCAGACACAGACATGGCATGTGGTGGAGATTTGCACTCAGCATCCCGCTGTTTCTGCTACAGATAATCCAGGCGAAGAGGAGGCTAAAGAAGGTCATTCAACAGTGGACGTTACAGGGTGCAGTACTACATTCCAAGTGGCCGATCAGGAGACTACATACGAAGTTGCGGAACAGGAGACCACATACCAAGTGGCTGATCAGGAGACTACATACCAAGTGGCCGATCATGGGACTACATACCAAGTGGTCGATCAGGAGACAACATACCAAGTGGCCGATCAGGAGACAACTTACCAAGTGGCCGGTCAGGAGACTACATACCAAGTGGTCGATCAGGAGACTACATACGCACTAGCCGATCAGGAGACTACATACCAAGTAGCCGATCAGGAGACTACATACCAAGTAGCCGATCAGGAGACTACATACCAAGTGGCGGAACAGGAGGCCACATACCAAGTGGTGGATCGAGAATCTACATACCAAGTGGCCGATCATTGGGCTGGTGAAGACCAGGCTGTGGTAGCTGATGGAAATCAAGTTCAAAGCATTGAAATAATTACCTCAGCATCAGAGGATATAGTGAATTCATGAACAGAGATACCTTTGAGTTTTGCGAGATATTATAAGTGTTCTCCATAGAGATATAGGTTAAGGTGTACGCACAATGATTCATGGTTGTAGTCTTTGTTAGCGTTATTCTGGAGTTACTGACCGGTTTGTAAATAGTTATAGTATGGAGAGTATAACTTAATGATGTGATTATTGGGTGGGCTCAAGGCAAAGTGAAATATTGTTAGGGAGGGTGGACAGTGCCCATGCGATAAAGTGTGTGGATCATGGTTGTAAGCCGGTATTAAAGGATGAAATAAATTTTGTTGTCTTCTGTGTTTTTTATATCTTTTGACAAAAAAGCCTCTTAGGCCACCTCATTTTCATAATTTGGATTACAGGCTTATACTGTAAATATTTTGGGCGGGCAGAAGCAAAAAAGGTGCCATACACAGCCTTTTGTGTACGGAAAATCCTTAGCGGCTAGAGACAAAAAAAAAAGAGCAAGGAAAACCCCCTTTTTGGCGCAATCTAATGAAGGTTATGGCGAAGAGTTTTTAAAAAAAGCAGCGGGAAGAGGGGAGGGAAACTTTTTTCAAAATTTCAAAAAATCTCAGTGGCAGATTCGTAAATCCAAGTTAATATCAGAATAAATTGGCCTTAACACATTAAGAAATCCCGATTTGATCTGTTGTGGCATGAACCAACTTGGTGTGCTCTAATTCGATTGGTTTCAGTTGATAGTAACAGCATGTCTTGTGTTTACATGTACCGTAAAACCTCGCTTGGAAGCCGCGGCTTTGTCTTTCACAAATGGTCAATTTCAGCAGATCAAGATAGGGGATCTACAATAGTGCTCATTGTGAAAACAATTTCTAGGTTACTATATATATATATTAGAAGAGATTCTATTCTTAAAGAGACACTATTTTCACTGGCCCTGAAGTAAATCTGTGGATGTCTATGCATTACCCTCAGGTTGCAATTATCGCCATTTACATCGATATGAATGGTAAGTCATCACATCATTGTCTTAGGTTAAGAGTTAAAAAAATTCAGAATTTAGATAATGCGCATTAATGAGCATTCCAAAGCCGAGATAATTTTGCTTGATTCCAATTGGCATGCTTGTTGATTAAATATGCAGAGATGCCACGTTTCCTACTTTTGCAGGAATTCTAACTTTTGTGCTGGGAATTCTGCATTGAATTAAATTCTTATGGTTTCCTTCTTTTTGTTGATAAGTGAGTGGCATCTCTGAATATGGTACCCCCCCTTAAGTGTAAATATCTTAAGGTTTGGAAAAAAGAATTGTAAACGTCTTAAGAACTTAACTCTATTCACGAATTTACTAACGGCTTGTTTAAGAGTTGAGTCAGAGTAGATGTTGGACAGTTTAGTCCTTTCATACTATGTGCATGTTAATTTGAATACTAGCATTACTTTTAAAGATGTTAAGTTTTCCGTATAATACGGATTTAATAACCCTGCATCTTGGCCACATTGTCATGTACTATTAATCCATATAATCTTTAAGGGTCGCAGAGTGCTTTGTCGTCATTTATGCTTCATAATAGGCGCAATACATCAAAATATAGTGGCTCTTAAAGGGTTGATTTGCAACTTTTCCTATTAAAACTAAGTAAGCCCCGGTTTATATAACTTTACAGAAATACTCGGACTACTCTACTATGGCTGCAGAAAGTGCCAGGGCCTGTTCCCCAATGTGTGTGAGCTCACTGAACACATGTTTAAATGTACCGGTGTTAAGATCCTACAGAGAGGGGTGCACCTGTATGCCTACGAGTCCTCCCACCTCAAGAAGTTCATGGAGTGTCTTGACAAGTGTAGCCACACTGAGGACTGCCCATTCCAGAACTGCCAATCGGGGTCATCCACACACCAGCCGGCGGTAGATCCCACCGTCTTCTATGTTGAAAGCGACACCCTGGAGCAGAACAGACAGGGACAGTTAGGAGACTGTGCCACTGTAGTCGTCCAAAACTCAACCCAGAAAGGCAAGGCTCTCCAGTCAGTGGCTCTGGGGACTAGGCAAAATGGCACGGAGATATGCATGGCCAACTTTGTGAGCGTTGATACGGATGAAAATGCCTTCCTCCGCGGTGACACCGGAGATCTCCCTGCGGCTCCAGACCAAGCTACCAATGGCCTCATCCAGACGGGGAGTGAAAACAGCACGCTGCGGAGTTTGCTACAACGCGGGTCGCTGTTAGCAGATAATGGGCTCTCAGTGAATAGAGCTCCTGTGAAGGAGCAAACAATAGCTGCTGCCTTAGCATCACTAAAGGCACTCCCTATGGGAACCAAGCCCTGCCAGAGTCTAGGACCACCTGAGCCACTAACCCAGCCCAGTGAAGCGCCATCATCAGCGACACAAAAACTCTTTACCTGTGTTTTTTGTAGTCATCAGTTCCTGACAAAGGCCACGTACACCCGCCATGTTTTGACGCATACTGGTGAGTAAGGTTGCGCTCCTATAGCACGTCATTGTTGCTAAACGTAGCAGGTCTTACAGTATTTATCCTACTTACCACCCCACCCTATGAGCGCCCCCCCCCCCCCTCTTTCAAGCTGGTAATTCAACTCTTAAACTGTTGAAACCCATATCCGTCAAACAGTTTACCTTAGAAATGTCCATTTGTGAAAGGAATATGACAGCGACCGGGCCATTTTATGGGCTCAAAATTTGTGTTAACAAGTAATTTCTAGGCACGGGCAGTTGTGTAGTAACATTTATCTGATATGCGAAATTTTATTTTGGGTGCTTATTGTAAATATCGGATAATCCTGACTTCATTGTCTTTCCCCTTTCCATGCAGACCAGCTGTTTCGTTGCTCCCAATGCAGATACAGTTGCGGAAGTCAACAGCAGCTGACACAGCATGAAGAGGAGCATAGGGGTAGGGGAGTTGTTCTAACTCAGTTATGTCCATTTAAGTTATGGTGTAAACTATTACCAGTATAGAATGTTACTTGTAGGCATTGATCATATCTCTGTAATGAAATACCAGTATGAAATCTTCACCGTAGATTTCTCCTAAGATTTTGTTCTTAGTGCAGTCAAAAGTTGATAAAAGAATATTCAAATGTTTTCTTTGTAGTCTAAGACATTTTCTATCCTTTGCCTGCAGCAGAACTTGTAAGCTGTGAAGTAGACGGTTGTAGTCACAAGTCAAAGGACAAGTTAATGTTAAGGGCACACCACATCATGACACATGCTAATAAGCAACCGAAAAAGGAAAGAGTCCCTTGTAAGGTCATCACTACCAATGCCACCACAGCCACCACATCGTTACCTCAACACAGCAAGGGTGATACGTCCAAGAAGCAGTTTCAGTGTACCGTGTGTCATCATAGTACTTCTACCGAGGTTCAACTCAAGGTGCATGTGGCCGCACACAAAAGGAAAACGCAGTATGCATGCAACGAGTGTGACTTTAGGTGCTCTCAGCGCTCGGCTATGACGAGTCACATTATGGATCATCGCGGCATGTTGGGGTGGCAGTGCCTCGCGTGTGGCTTCATGGGGGGCCGTAAGTGTGATGTCCACAAGCACATCCTCAAAAGACATAAAGAATACAGCAATGTGAATGATGCGTTGGTGAATCTAGGGACAAAGCTGAATCTCGACATCGACCAATATAAAGTCAAACAAATGCGACCCAAAGGCAAACCACAGCCTTCAGAGTCAAAGGTTAGAGTGAAAAGTAAAAGGTCCAAGGGAAAGACCAAGTCTCCGCCTCGAGAACCAGAATCTGAAGGTGAAGCGGTATCTGATACATTAACAGCACAGCCATCTGACAAACCAGAATCTGAAGGTGAAGCGGTATCTGACACAGTAACAGCACAGCCATCTAACGAACCAGAATCTGAAGGTGAAGCGGTATCTGATACATTAACAGCACAGCCATCTAACGAAGACAATACTGCCATTGATGCTGTTTCAGATCTCCAATATGTTTCCCAGTCCGATAACATAGATATGGAATGTATGATGAATCCCGATAGTGAAATCAACATCCAGGATCTTTTAGCCTTAGAGTGCCATATTAATATTGAAGAGGGGCTCGATGTGTATGATATCCAAGATGTTCCCATGGGTTCATCACCAAACACTGCTTTCAGTGAGATGATACCATGGGCATTAGGTGACTGTCCCGAATTTGCAGGCATGGAGATATTGGGGGATGAAGAGACCATGGACAACAAATTCATTGGTGACGGCCTGTAGTCACTTTATGATCACACACATGTGCTTAGTAAAGAAAAGTATATATCAGCAGGATATACACTGTAAGCACATATTCGACAGTTAAATCATACTGATGAACAGAAAAACGCCATCGTTTAGGAACTTAAATATGTAAGATTTTAGATATCACTTTTGCTCAGCGTCCAGGATTATAGCGGACTGTATTGAAGGTTAACACCGTATGGAATTCCTTAAATGAGTTTTTCAATACAATGAATTACATAGGTTTCTGTTGGATAGGATTGAAGTGTTTTCAAAGCGATTTGATGGATTAGATACGGTCTATCGTACTTAGATCTACGTTAGGTAATCAAATTGTTGACTTGCATGAAAATCACTAATACCGTTTTCTTATAGTTGACATTCCACATTAGTTAAAGGACAATTTAAACAAGGAATAAACTAGTTTTAAAGCAGGTAGCTGATTTTTTAGATTATTTTCATCCAACAGACCAGGAACGATGAACTAAGCATATTTTATATAGGGTTTCACTTCAAACAAACCACTAACTACCCATATAGTTATAGATAACGATATCCTCCAGTATTATTGATATCATTTTACAAAGATCTATACAGGTATAACTAGTTCTAGTCGGTTCAAACTATTTTTGAATAAATTTATTTGAAAGTATTGATTTGTAATTGTATTTATTGATGGAACACATTATACATACCGGTACGATCTATCACTTGTGTGTTTTTAATGTCCATTGAGGTTCATACCAAACAAAAACGTGTATATATGCTTTATCAAACTACGAATTCATGTTAACCCTAGTGGTTGATGAGGACTTTAGTGAGCGTTTGGGAACGTGGTGGGGAAGTAAGGGAACATTAAGAGCACATTATCATGGTTGATTGGGGCTGGCGGCTTGCTATATACCGGTATACGATTCTGTTGCATGGCGCTAGCATGGACAACACAAAAGTACACGTTCACCTTTTTGCCAGCCAACCTTACTTAAGATATGTTACGTTTACTATTCCAGCCACTAAACTAGTTTCTCACTATCGTATCTATTTCGGGAAGAATGTGTTCTCAGATTATGTGCACATCACTAGCTCTGGTTTTCATAAAAAAAGAATCCCCCCTTCCGATAATCTATTGATGCTGTGATGAAGCTGTAATCTAAATGCTGTCATGGGAAAATGGTGATTGCCAAAAATATCCCATGTGCTGAATCGACTTAGCGTAGTTTGGCGGACAAATGCCAGCAGTGAACATAATGTCAAGACATTACGGATCCAAGATATTTCTTAGAACCTATGATGATGACAACTCGTGCATGGTCTCTCACCAGGCGAAACTGACTCATGTTTTTTGGTCATTTTCCCAGGTCAGTATGTTGACAGCATCGAGTATACTGTCCAAGCAAGGTAAGCAACACGTTCCCCACATATTACTCGTGATTCTATGTAAAATAGTACAAAACATTAGTTGCTAACGTTATAAAAATTAGACTAACAATAGATACATTAGCAAATTACACTAGTTTTATGAATTATACATGTTGAGATTTCCATTTACCATTGTAAATTTGGAATGCTCGTTTACAATCTACTCCAGGCTTCAGATGATTTTTCTTTGTATTTCAGGTGAAGAATACATTCACTACTATTGCTGCAAAAAGTGCAATGCCCTATTCAAGAGCATCCCTGACTTACTGGAACATGGAAAGAGCTGCGTTGGAGCCAAGATCCTTGACACGGGAGGCCGCCTCTACGCCTACCAAAGCTCCTTCTTGAAGGGCTTTGTAGACTGTATATTGACATGCGGTCATACAGAAAACTGCCCCCTCCTCACGCGTAACGAGATCACTCAAGAAGCTGGTCCATCGACCGTAACAAAAGTTGTGTCGCGGCAAGGATTGGTAATTGTGACGACGACGGGAGATGAGACTGATGCTGATGTCAGTGCTAAGGCAGTTGGAAAGCCAGCAGCCACCGATGAAGCGCCTGGAAATGACTTGACGATTGATGATAACAGTGGTGCCGACTCAGATGTGTATGATCCTATGGCGGATGACGACTACTCCGATGATAGCATGCCTGAAAGGGTAGTACAGGGATCGCCAGTCACAAGATCGAGATTAAAAGCAACTGAGGACCAGAAAAGTGCACAAGCCGGTGTATCCCAGAAAGGCCTGTCCACAAGATCCAACAACAAATCGCAAGGAAATAAAGAAGGTGGAACTCTGAAAGAAGCTACACCAAAGAGAATCCCAGCGACACGGTCAAAGGGGAAAGTTGATGCAAGCGAAGGACAGGGGAAAGTGGCAGGAACACCAATAACTATTCCAGCACCAAGCACTCCGACAACAAGGTCCAAAAGGAAAGCACAATCACTTGAGGAACAGCCCACTTTGATTGCCACTAGATCACAGACAACTCCAAACAATGCTAATACAGTGCAAAAAACTCATGGTACAAGGTCAAAAGAAAAAGGAGTTGAGAGGCATGACACCTCCATTACTAGAACACCACAAAAAAGTCCGACTACACGCTCTAAACGGGGTGTAAATACTATTAGTACACCCAATGCTAGTCCAGCTCAGAAAACCCCACCAGATCATGCATCGTCACTATTAGAGCCGCATACACCAAAATCGAGTGAACAACAGACCCCGACCACAGCTTCTGAAGTCACGAAAAAGCAGGAAAATGTAACAACACATGGCACTACAGTGCAGAAAACTCCAGTTTCAACAACCGCAACCGTCATGTCAGCTACTGAAACTCCAACCACAAGTTCAAATATTAAAGTAAAAGTCGTAACAAGGAAAGGGAATAAAAATGTAATTACCGATGCATTTCTAAGGAGAACGACTCCAACTAAAAAGAACAGTCCAAAAAAACCTCTGCCACCCAAGACCTCTAAATATGAACCAAAGCCGATTGAAGAGCCAGAAAATGAGGCAATAAAAGCTATGCTCGCAAAGGCCCGATATAGACCCATAAGACCAAAGCCAATAGTAACCGACGAGCCACAAAATGTAGCGACGAAGTCAATAAAGTTGCAGAAAAATACAGTTCCCAATCCAAAAGTAAACGCTGGACAGCAAAGTATCGAACAGGAAAGTTCAAATTCAACTGAAGAGGATAGTGTTGAGCCAGTAAATGAAACTTTAACGACAAATACAACTGACACGACCGGAAAGGACGCCCCAGAGCCCAAAGACAACGCAGAGCCACCTAGTGCAGCCATGGGAACAGAAGGCAATGCAGAGAACCAAAATGCGGTATTGAAGTTAAAAGTGACCAATGTGCTGGGGAATGTAACAAAATTACCTAGGCTGGGATCTAAGAAAAAGCTAGCGGGGGCCGACCTGGTGGTCAATCACACTTGTCTGTGGTGTGACTTTAACAGTGACACCAGCACCGCACTCAAGCTCCATATGAAGATCCATTTACGGAGAAAACTGTGGCAGTGCGCTGTCTGTGGCCATGAGGCAGTTAGCGAGTTAAAGATGTCAGCTCACATAGAACAGAAGCACGCTGGTTGTAGATTTGAAGATGCAGCAATCAGGCTGGGACTTCAGGAGAAGGAATCTGTACCCGACAAAGATAGCCAACCCGAGTCGTCATCACTAGAGCCTGAAGCAGCTGTGCTGGTGTCCGATAACGATGAACAACCTGAGCAATTGCAGGACACCAGTTCTCATGATACCAGACCTACGCGGAGCACAGGTATGGCAGAAGAGAGTGATAAAGCCAAAGAGGATGAAGTTGATGTTTCGGCTCTAGAGAGCATGCTAGAATATGATGACATTGAACTGAATTATGATATGAAAGATGAGTCTATGCTAGAGTCAGATGGAGCTCTAATTGAACATTGGGACCCCGGTAGAGGAGACCACTGCTACGGCTTAACGCCTAAGCTGGAGCCTCCGGAGGAAGCAATGATACAGACCCCTCTGGAGGAAACAACTCAACCTGACACAACCATAAAGTTTCAAGTCCGAAAAGCGCTTCCTCCGCACAGGTGTAACCATTGCTTCTACAGAACCTGGAACAAAGCGCGCTTTTTGAAGCACGTGCGCGGACATTCTATTGTAGAAAAGCAGCCTTCTGTGTTGCCTAAGACAGCATTAAAGGCAAGCAACCTGAAGGAGAGGTGGTATGGCTGTCCCCGATGTAACTTTGAAACCGGACATGGGGGAAGCTTTAGGAAACATATGATGGTTCACTTCGGGATTCACCCATGGGAGTGTGCCATCTGTGGTAAACGAGCGCTCACACAACAAGCGATTCAGCTCCACATCAGTTGGCAACATAAACACTGTAGTGTAGAGGACCAGAAGGATGCTGCCATCAAACATGATCTCAAGTTTGACTTGAACCTGTACGACTTTAGGATCCCAAATGTAGGCGTACGTGCAGCTGGGAATAAACAGAAGTCTTCAAAGGGGAAAGTCAAAGTAAGCCATAATTTAAAATCTCCACCTGTCAGTGAACGGATGGATGCAATCATGGCCAGAGAGTATGCGTGTCAGTGGTGCGACTATAAAAGCGACAGCACCACCGGCCTTGAGCATCATCTGATGAGCCATGTACGAAGTAATCTGTGGCAGTGCGTTGTCTGTGGCCATGAGGATGCCACCGAGAGTAAGATGTCAGCTCACTTAGAACAGAAGCACATTGGTTGTAGATTTGAAGATGCAGCGATAAGGCTGGGACTTCAGGAGAAAGAACCTGTGCCCGACAAAGATAGCCAACCGGAGTCGTCATCGCTAGAGCCTGAAGCAGCTGTGTTGGGCGACAATCAGAACAACCCAACTCCTGCGGGGTCCGAAGCACAAGATGAGAGAACAGTGAATACTATGAGCCTGCAGACACCTGAAAACATGCAGATACTTCTGGAAGTGGCATCCGAGGAGATAACAACATACTTACCAATCACTGACCCTGCCCTCAACTTTGCGATTGCGAGTGGAACCTTTGCACCCGGGACTGACTCAGGCGCAAACTTCGCTGTCGCTGGCCCTTCTCATGTGTCACTTCCAGAGGCTGACTGGCAGTTCAATACCACGCCATCTAAGAGCGGGGAATATTTCACAATTGAAATGTATGGCTGTGACTCCTGTGACTTTAAGATAGGAAATGCGACAAGATTCAAGCAGCATATGCTCAGTCATCAGGGCATCAAACCCTGGCAGTGTAAAATTTGTGGCCTTGGTGATGCTAACAAGTTCAATATTTCAGTTCATGTAAAGTCATTTCACAAAGACAGTATTCGAGGAAAGCCAATGAAGTATATTGATGATATGAGTAAAGCTGTGGACATAGACCTTGAGAGCTATAAGATAGTGTGCAAACGGAGACGCACAAAGAAGAAGTAGAGTGCAGAAACTAGTCCTGATTAGGAGAGGGATATAGTCAAATTGATGATTAAGAGGGATATTGGTGATCCTTGTTCAATCGTAATCTAGTTGCTGAATAAGTTCAGTTCCTAATATCGGTCTCTCTTTAAACGTATACCCATGTTTACCCTTTTCAAATAATTGATAACGTTTTCTAAATTTAAATTTTGGGTGAATATATATGTATGTTGATTAATTCACGCTATCATACAGCAATGGACTTCCAGCTATGTTTATATAATAGCTGTGTTCCAATGAATTGAATATACCGCATTTTCTTGTCTTAATGTTTATCTATTGAAGATTTGCTAATCTAGATATTATGAAATCCGTCAGTGAAGGACATAAATACAATGGAACATTAATCCAAGCTAATCGTCATGAATACAAAGTGTTGAACAAACCGTTAATAAAGGTGATAAATGTACTGTGTTCTCTAGCGTTATATATGGGGATCAGTTCAAAACATTCTTTTATAATTGACTTGCAAGCCTTTATTCAGCTGGGGAAAAGGTTCTGCATGTCGGTTATTTGACAAATTATTGCATGTGTAATGGACAAATATGCTACTCCCTCACATACCGTACCGTCGCGATTAAGCACCGGGGCGCTCTTCAATTTGGCGGGGCTCTTACACAGGCGCTTATTCAAGACAGGCGCTTATTCAAACTCATGTTTTTAGTGCTTAAGAAACATTTAGAGGCCCCTATACCCCCGGCGCTCTTTCAAGACCAGGCGCTTTATCGCGACGATACGGTACATCCACTCGAATCACTATTCATAACTTTAAACATAGTTAAATATGTGTTCTATAATATCTCAAAGTGCCTCAAGGATTAATTTACCCATACGATTTATAAGTCAACGGATGTATGTGCCTCTACATGGGTAAAATTTGACAAGGGTGACACCCTTTTAAAAAGGCCCTAGCATATCCTATATGCATATATTGTTCCGCAGTGACATGTCATTTAAAAAGTGTCCGATGACAAAAAGATAAGTACAACGAATCAATCAAATCAAAATATCCATGTAGCGGCACTTCTACAGTTTACTACAGCACCCCAACCATACACTTATGTTCTTAGAACCTACATTCCCCTTCACTATGTTCCATACCTCGGGTAATTACAATACATGTATATGGTTATTGGGACTCGAAGTACACTCAAAATAGTACTGTTCTATATAAATAAATACTGGAAATCGACGGTAGTAAATATGAGCACAACCGGTACCGTACACATCAGGGTTCTTAGTGCTTTGGTGCTGCATTTTGACTATACATGTATATGTACCTGTGTTATCTGACAGTATAATAAACATCGCAGCTACAATTTAAAGATGAAAAAAACCAATCATGTTACAATTTAGCTGTTACCGATAGATGGTGTTCACTTCTCGACTACTCTATTGTCCAGAGGTTCAACAAAAGCGCTGGGATGAAAGGAGGACACAAATTCAATTTTGCATATGTCCAAATGCATTAGAAAGAGATTTGCATAATTGATGCGCTAAGAAGCGCTAACCTCTTATCTTCAAATTTAAGGATTTCACAGAACTTTACGGCCCTTTATTTGCCATACCAAGCTTTCATCCCTGTAGGTGTCCATTGATGTCTCCAGGAATTAGGTGAGGGTGACCTGTTTTATTCTGGTGGGGAAATTGGCACAAAATAGGAGGTACTAGTGGGCAGGATTGGCCTGGCTACGGAAAGGTTAGGGAGAGCTCAACAATTACGTCACCACTAAAGGAGTATGGGGGAGGTCTTTTGGTTTCAGTAACAAACCCTGTTTAAGACGGTGACAAAGAGGTGGGGTAATTGGTGAACGTTCCCTTCAACCCTTGCTCGTCTTACCGGTTGCCCTCGCCAAAACATAGTCAGCAAAGGCTACAATATCTAGGCGACTATGGTACTGTGACCGTACTACTGATTTATATTACAAATTACTTGCCCGGTATTATAAAGAGCACACTTATGCCAACAATTAGGGAACGATGAGGCTGTATGAGGTACATCGTCATGTATCATAAAACACCAGCTTCAAGACAACCCTCCCCCCGCTTTTCGTAAAAAGAAAAGAATCCATTGGACGAAAAGAAAAATTGATAAAGATTTCACAATGGTATATAATGTAATGTGTAACGGCCGATCACTGCTGCTGAGCCACTGGCTAATGTTATAACTGCATCCTCTGTTTGAACTCGTAAAAAAATCTTTTTTGAATTTATAAAGTATTTTATTCACCAAGTGATCTTCAAACTTTGTGCAATAACGTTATGACAATTTTATCGAACAATGAAACTTAATTTCTTTTTTGTTTACAGATGCCGAAGTCAAAGGACCCTGTTGAAGATGGAGAACCGGAAGTTGAGAACGGAAAACCGGAAGTCGAAGGTGAAGTAACAAAAGCTGATGTGCATAAAGATGCGGAAGTTGAGGAAGAAGAACCAAAAGCTGATGACAAAGAACCAGAAGAGGAGTCAGAAAGCCCTTTGAAAAAGAAGGATGCAAGCCCAAAAAAGAAGGATGCAAGCCCAAAAAAGAAAGAAGGAAGCTCGAAAAAGAAGGACGTCGCTGAAGTAAGTATTCCTTTATCTCTATGGTTTTACAATAAGGTACACTTATTCATATTCAATCAATGGTTTAAGAAATCCATATCAGTGAGTGGAAACCTCTTTAGCTATTAGGTTTTACACTTGTAGGGGTGCTGAAAATTAAAGCAGCTTGAGCCAAATAAGTCTACTTTCTTAAGTATAAAAAAAGTATATGAATTACAAAAATTTAAATGTAGATAATTAAGGCATTCAGCAAACTCTATTAATGGCATTTACTGAGTGGAAGACGCAATTTATCCAGTCATGTGCTGAGCAAGGTGGGGATGGTGGCTAGGAGAATTATATGTTGATAGTACAATTGATAATTATTGAACCAGGGCACCCCTGCGCCAGGTTCTTATACGACAGGTATTTTTGTGATTTTTGCCAAAAAAAATCTGTTGCATTTTGTCTCTAATTTTGCTGTGAAAAATGTGCAAATAAAGTATTTAAATGCAGCAGCATATAAGTGTTGATCAATGCCAATCCATGCCATCAAAGATTCAAACAAAAAAAAAACAATATTTCATATATAAAATAGATATTGAAAAAAAGTCACCTAAACAGCACAAAACCAACCTTTTCAGCTCAATGCTAAAGCAAAGGGTTCTAAGTAAACTACAGACCTTCGCAAAGTGTCACTTTGGACAGAATTCTCTTTATTCTTATGTAAAAATGGGGTGAGATGCTTTTTGAGACGCTCTGAAGCCGCAATATTGCAACTACCTTCACCAACCTTCACAGAGGTGAAGGTGAAGCATTAGTTTACACAGACGACAAAGAGTGGCGCTACTGGTACTGTCAACATACTGTCGACGTGTGCAGACGAAATAACACCCATATCTCTGCCGTTTATTGTCTGATCGACTCGCTTTTTGATAGGGACAAAAGGCAGTACATGCCCGCAGCCTGCAACTGTCGCCCAAACCCACCTGCACACCCACACCCACCTGCTCTCCCACACCCATCTGCTCACCCACACCCACCTTCTCGCCTGAAATGCCAGAATTGACCAATGAATGATTATAAGGGAGTACATGTACTATATCTATTCTAAGTACATGATAAGCTCCAGCTCCAGCTCCAGCTTACCCTGAGACGTCTGTGAGGCCACTCACATGCTCAATCTTACACTCACACATCAGGGGGGACTGCCGTGGTTCACATGTGATATCAATCACATATACCATTCATTATATTTTCAATTTTGGTCACTCATATCATAGCAATTAGACCACACTAAGAAACTAAACTGTCTGTTTTTCTTGTAGATACCTGTTGAGGAAGTAGAAGCAGCAGCGGCCGAGGAATCAGAAGAAGAGGAGGAGTACTCGGTGGAAAGTGTGAAGAATATGCGTATCCGCAAAGGCAAGAAAGAATACCTGTTGAAGTGGCGCGGCTACCCTGAGTAAGTTTCGATTTATACGAATAGACACTGTAAAGTCACACGTATAAGCTGCATCATGTGTATAACGCTATAGCCCTCAGTGCTGAAATGTATGTTTTAAAAGTACTGTATAATAGTTCTAAAAACCTTGTATAACCTGCACCCAAACTTTAGGACAACGCTATAACCCACACTTGAGTTTTGGCTCATGTATATGATCCCGCAGGTTTTATGTGCTAGAATTTACAGTTAGTAGAAAGAAAATATGAGTTTGATCTGCAGGGAAATAGAAGTCGTCAGTGTACCATTGGACAGCATTTTGTTTATGCTCCTTAACGTTTGACACTTTCTTCCATTTTGGCAGCTCTGAGTGCACCTGGGAACCAGAGGCCCAGGTCGACTGTGAAGACCTCATTGCTGAGTACGAAAAGAAATTGAAAGAGAGGGAGGAGAAGAGAGAGAAGAAGCGCCAACAGCAACCTGAGGGCAGCGCAAAAAAGAAGAAAGCGCCTCGGGTTAGTGTATTACACAATTTTTAACACATAGTGCTTAATAAGGCAAATTGATATGTATTTAAATTAATTTAATGAGGTCAGAAATAAATTTCAATAAGTGGTAAGCACTCGTTTGATTTCTCATTTGTTACTACCACAGGATTTTGTAAAAGAGAAATTGCTGTCATAGCTTAAAAATGACTTGGGTCCTAAATCATAAAATGTGAAATTAGACTACAAAGGAACCTTTTCTTGCAGACACCCAAAGAGCCTAAGGAACCCGTTGAGGATGAAATAGTTGTAGAGGAAGCAGCAGCGGAGGAAGAGGAGGAGGAGGAGGAGGAGGAGTATGTGGTGGAGAGTGTGAAAAATATGCGTATGCGTAAGGGCAAGAAGGAGTACCTGCTGAAATGGCGCGGCTACCCTGAGTAAGTTTATTTTTAGAATACCTGTTATGATCCTTCCATCCTCTTTCAAAGCATAGCCCTTTTTTCACTGATATCTGGCGGTTAATCTTATAATTAACTACCAGAAAAGGATTTATAGTTAAAGATTTTCCTAAATAGCATGTACGCTTCCTTGAGTATGTACATTGAATATGGTTAATACAATCAGGAACCCATTGTTACATGAACTTTTCCCTGATCTCTGTACTTTCATGCACTTAATATAACAAATAAGCTCATAAACATGTATTGTGTGTGTGGTCCAAGCTGCACGTAAGTCGTTAAAAATTAAAGGAATGTCGTTAAGATGAAATCTCACTGTGCACTATTGGAGTCTTAGGGACAACCTTATTATGTCTATTTTCTAAACGTTTCTTGTTTTTTGGCAGCTCTGAAAGCACATGGGAACCAGAATCCCAGGTCGATTGTCACACTCTCATCGCAGAGTATGAAAACTCATTGAAAAAGAAGGAGGAGAGCAAGCGTCCGCGACAAACAGAACAGGAGGAAAGCGCAAAAAAGAGAAGAGGTTCAAAGGTTAGTGTATTTGAGGCCACATAGGAAATGAATATTATTAGTTTTGTAGACACATCAGTTCATAAGGGCTGTAGCGCTTTTGTTCTCTCTACATTTTCCCTTAAAGTTAAGAGTGCAAATCGGGAAAATGTTATATCCTCCTAGAAAACATCTATATATTAAGAAGTAATTTTGACTAAACAGTACACACAGTAGGCCTATGGACTTTCTTTCTAAATCTTTGATCTATTTCATAGTCAATTACAACGCATACAAACACATGGAAGTAGAACCGTTCTTATCACAATAGTAATAAACATTTAAAGCAAAAGAAATGCCACACTCTCCACCCAGAAATATATTAAATATATACAACTCCTCCCTCACCTTTTTCAGAAAGAGTCCCCAAAGATGGTAATCGATTTTAAGTGGCCCCCTGCTGAGGTACGATCAATATCCATGAATAGTTAGCTCTGTAGCCCCTATTAGATGTCCTGCATGTTACTACCTCTCTTATAGAAACTACAGCTCGCATGTAAGTTAACCCGCGTCTAGACTAAATGTTTAGAGACCTTCAGTCTTTAGAACATGGGAGAGTGAAAAACTCACAGGAGGGATTAGGGACCCCTGGTGGCTCGGAACCCTTTGTGATGTCAGTTCCTTTGTTTATATGTAATGGATTCTGGGAAATATCATTTATGACACGCTACCATTTGATTAGGTAGCGTCACTCTGCACAGAGGTGTTCAACTAGTCTCGATAGAGAATGCTATAACCCTCACATGTGGTCTGGTTAGGGGTATCTTTAATAGTACCAATATACTTACCTGGTATGTGTTAGATAGACTACACCTGGACACGGTTCTTCCATATACCCACTGCCCCACAGGGTCAAGACGAGGTGTTGTACACCGAGTCGATGACCAGTGGGCAGTGGGTATATGGAAGGACCCTGGCTTAACTCTCGGGTATGCAATATAACCAAGGTGAGAAGCCTTCGTCTTAGAGCTCCACCGTGGGTTAATCATATTTATATACACCTATATGTATAGACCTTTACCCTGCACCCCCAACCTCCCATTTCCCTGCACCCCGCAGCCTTGGTTCACTTGCAACCCACGGGTTGTACGCGGGACTTTACCATTCTACATGGGTGTGGATAAAATGCAATTATCTGACCCCCTCTCCCAGTGATCTGATCTACTCCCCTTCACCCTCCCCAATATTGTTACTGAGCACTGCCCAACGACATGAGAATCCCTTTTAATTTCTCTTTCTTTTGGTTAATTGCTGAAAAACCACTCTGTTTGAGAGGCCTATCTTGTTTGATTTTGAGATTATAAAGATTAAAAGAGCACTGGTACTTCCGAAATTTTGGTTGAATAGATAAACATTCGCGAAGCTCACAAATAATGATAGTTATTCTAAAGGGGTAGTAAGGGGCTTTGGAATAGATTGTATAATTTCAAGTGCATTTTATGATTTATCACAAGCTGTCCATATATAATCGGCATCCTAAAGAGAATGAGGGTAAATCATTGCATAAAATTATAGCAATTACGGTAGATCAAACAATGGAACTAACTTGTGCAATTTTCTCATAGACTGTTGAAGAACCGAAAGAGGATGAAGAAGAAGATATATTTAAACGGAAGGAAGAGAAGAAGGAAGAAAAGAAAGAAGAGAAGAAGGACGACAAGAAACGCAAGCGAGGCAGACCATCGAATACAGAGACAAGCGCTAAAAGGAAGAAAGTCGAAGAGGTTAATATATTTTCTTATCTAAGATTTAAGAAAGAGCAAGTATATACATGTATGTATGTGACCATAGAGATAGAACACTGAGTTTAAAAAGTTCGTTTAGGTTAAATCATTGTAAAACCTAAAGAACTACTTCTGAACAGACATGTCTCTCAGTGGGTAGGTACAACATACCTCGAATTTTCAATAGAAGAAACTGGCCAAGCTAAATATTTTCTACATTTTCTAGACGCCTGTTGAAGAAGAAAAAGCAGATGAGCCTGAAGAATCAGAGGATGAGGAGTACTCAGTAGAAAGTGTGAAGGATAAGCGTGTCCGCAGGGGCAAGACAGAGTACCTGTTGAAATGGCGTGGCTTCCCAGAGTATGTTTATCTTTCTTATGAGTATTAACCAAAGATATGGGGGGTACCTGTATTTGGAGGTATTTCGTAAATCACCTCACACATTCCGTATTAGTTCTGTAACTCTTCCTTGAATGATGTATTCGTGAAAGCCACCAGTCATATTGTCATATTAATTGCTAAGATCTAGAAATAACACAAATTAATTGCCTTTTTTATCTTTTCCCAGATCCTTTTTTTTTCTTGCATCTGTAGGATGCTATTTTTGAAACTAATGCAAGATCATAGAAATTCACCATACATGTCCTTATCATGTACTGGCTGCCAGGGTCTGATCTCAATGTCATATTTTAAACCTTTCTTGTATTTTGACAGCTCTCAAAACACATGGGAACCAGTAGACAACCTCGACTGTCACAACCTCATCAAAGATTTCAACGACAAATTAGACCAATTAAAAAAGAAGGCGGAAAAGACCCAGTCAAAAACAGAAGAGCGAAGCTCGAAAAAGAAGAAGGCTGCAGAGGTAAGAATACTTTGCTTCTTACTGGGTAGTTAACTTAAGGCAAGGTGTAATAATTGTAACAAAACAGGAAATCAATATCCATTTTTTATAAGCTTTTTAGGCGCCATGTGATTTCTGACTTGTTTCTAATGAAGAGTTTTAAGGAGATCTGTATTTTGAAGTCAAATGGTAGGCCTACTGTCCACATACTCAGTACATAAAGCAGGAAACATACAGGGCGCGGAAATGTCTGCGCGTGTCCTCATACACCCCAAGCGGCCTTTCTCACACGCCCCTGGCCCATCACCATAGTAACGACTGTCTGTGCGTACAAAACGCACCCTTTATTTTTCCACCTTTAAGGCTTCTTACCGTAAGCCTCAGGTGAACCGTTCACCTCTATGAGGGTACGAATTCTATTGTGCCTGCACAAGCGCAGGGCCTGTATCATCTTAGTGACTATCCTAACTTAGGGCGAGGGTTATACAAGGGTATTTGTTAGTACAGTACTAAAATAGCAGATTTCAGACCCTATTTGCCTGTCATAGTGTTTCCTCAGAGGCAAAGTGCAGGTTATGTGGGTAGTATGAGAGACTACGGTAGTTGAAAATTCTAGATCTGCGCCTTTTAAAACTTCCCATGGGTCAGCAGCCGAACGCGGCCAACATGGCCAGTACTACCAGGTTCTCTGGGCGGGAAAAGTCCAAGGATATAGGAGTGGAAGTCTCTTGTGTTTGCCCCTATCCATCTATCTCTGCCTCTACCTCCCTCTGCTTCTCCCTTTCTCTTGACTATTTAGTTAGTCCTCCAAAACAGTTGCATATTTTTGTAGTTTCTTAATCAATCTGTTTTCACTGTGGAGAATGAATCAAGTCCCGCACAGAGCGTTTGAAACAGGAAAAGCGCCTGATAGATACAGATACCAGTAGATCGAGATAGATTAGATAGATTGCGTGACTTATGATGTGCTTTGCACATTTGAGTTTACTCAGGAACATAACTGGAAAACGACGATACAAATATATTTTGGAATGCAAATACGCGAGACAGCATGGGCCGAAACAAGATTTGCAGAATGTATTCAAGGTATCGACCAGTGGATCTACAGAACTAGCTCACTGGAAGAAATCATGGCCGGAGCCTACTTTAACGATGGAGTGAGACTAAAGGCTACAAGAGGCACGTCAGTCTCGCACCCCCAGACCGAACGTTATCTTCCCAGTAGAGTTTTGGTTCGCCAAGCCTGGAGCTCATAGCTGGATGGGACTGGAACTAGCGTCTACAGCGAAACCTCAAAATGAGAAGTAGTGGACATGAATGAAAGGGGAGAGAGAGCCTTGTGCCAGTTACACTTGTATGGTGCCGCACCACTTTAACTGGGAAGCTAATGTCCTTGAAAGGGAAGATCCAGGCCCAGTTGGACATAGTGGTGCCTGGAGGTCCATTCTAGTCAACGCGAAGTCAGAGGGAGAGTGCATCTAGCAGTAGTATCTAACGGGAAAATGTCACTGATAGATGCACATGGTGAATGGAAGCGATTCTATCGTCTCAACACACCATAATTTGCCAGAAACAAGCTACAAGCAACTTATCATATGATCTACTCTGTGCCAAAAAACACACTATTAGAACCAGCAGCAACCCTTCCAGATAGGGGTGGGCGCAATGTAGGGAGAGGGATAGTCAAGTTAGTGGGCGAGGCGAAGAAGTTTCGGCTCCTACACGTGTGGTCGTGTTCGGAAGTGAAGCTGGAAGAGGTCCAATAGATGGGAGGCCATGCGACAGAGTTCTGGGAGGGGGAGGGGCTTAAATCAACGAGGTACCAAGTGTGAGAAGTACTGGAGAGATATCAGTGGAGTTAAATGATTCTGTACCTTCTTCCCCAGAGACACAGGCCGGTAAAAGATCAAGTCATCATGTCGGTAGTCTTAAGTAGTCAAAATCCATTAGAATAAAGTGCACCGAGACATCTAGCCATAGAGAAGAAGTACCTTTACCCTGTCAGAAAGTTCCAGCTAACCTTTTAATTCCGGTGTCTGTATCAACACGGTCTACCAGGCCATACATTACTGGCAGGAAGAAATTCAAATCAAATCAGTGCAATAGTCAAGACATTGTTAATCGTTGACAAGACTGGCACAGCACCAGCAGACCATCCACTGAAAGAGCCAACGTTGTAATCTGTTACCATGTTCCCATTTGGGAGTTTGGCACTGCCCAGCGCTAATCAGTCTCTGAATGCACTCATGTTGGTAGGGAGTTGTCCCCAACCCACCCTGGTAACCTGTACCTTGGACGCCCCAGACACAGCGGAAAATGTTAAAATATAAAATAATGAGAAACGTTCCAGATACAGTGGCTGGGACAAAGATACAATGGACGAGGTCAACGCTGGGCCTGCACACATCTCCCTTCTACAACATTCCTGCCTGACTGGTCCCACATCTCAGTAGCCTACCCCTTAAAACACTCCCTCCTGCAGAGAAGGCTGGAAGAGGCCCACCAATATCCCACCGGCAAGTCTCAGGGGCCCGGAAGCCAGCAACGATGTAAGGAGCTTCGAAGTGCGCTGCTAATGCCAAAGCGGAGGGGTTTCAGCCCCCAAGAAATGATTGGCAAGACCAAGGGATGTCGACAGACGGAAGAGGGAGGGGAGTGGGGGCTCCTTGACAATCTAATTGATCTAAGATAACCGTAGCATGAGAAGACTCTAAATTGACTTTTAAGGAATCCATTGGTGTCATTGTTTTGTTTGGAGGATGGATCAGTGCTTAGTAATAACAGTTTTAAATGTATAACAACATATTCCCTAGGAAAACATTTACGTACAACCTTCAGTCACTAAATTGGTGCCAGGAATTCTAATGGTGTCACTTACCAGTTTCTTAATAACGGCAGTTCCAATTTATTATTTGCCTAGCCACACATCTTGCATGACCTCTAGGTCGATTCTAATCATACCTACACCCACTAAGATGACCCCAAAGAATTTAATGGTGTTATTCATTTGTTGATAAAAAGACCAGTTACTAAGCAACAGCAATCCCAACGGTTGATTTAAAAGCAACACACGTTTACTAGCTCCTTACCAATGTCAATACAAAAAATGAAATCTACTTCCTCTAAACCCACCACATGGATTTCTGTAATAGTTTCAGTTTTTGGTCTTCAAGTTTAAAGTTCCTTATGAAAGCGTGAAATAATGTTTTGAAATACATTGATTTAATGGATCATTTGGGTAATTTACAGGAAAGTAACTGTAGATTAGCATGCCAACAGTGGGTGTATTTTTAATCGCATGCGGGAGTATTTGCGTCTTAGTCACTCTGGGCACCGTAAATGTTCGGCTTGGGGATAACCAGTCTCGCTGTACGAAACTGAGTAGTTAGGTTTCTTCGATCAATTATAACAGTCTTCCAAGTGTTTCATGGCTTTTTACGGTTTTTAAGTCCCAAAGCCCTATAAAACTTAGGGGACATGATGGACATTTTTTTGAGTCTCCCTGGTCTCCCCATCGATGGGTTGAAAAAGAGTCCTATTGTATTCTCTTGCATCCCTTTATGACCCCTCTTCCTGTTGGTCTGTCCTCATTTAATAGAGGTACAGTATACACAATCCACTCCTATAACCTTCAATGCTCACATGCCACCACCCCTCTTCTTTAAAATGATCAATGCATATCAGTTTCTTGGCCAACTTCAGCCTAACTGCTTGTCCTAGCAACAACTGAATAACACCATTTATATACATTTATGAAAGCTCTGGGGCCACTCTAGTGGGCGCTAGGTATCCTTGAGATCGGGATAGAAACCATGTAAACCTGTGTTGCTATGCAAATATGCAGTTCGAATAGTTGTTGCTAAGAAATTGATTGTCCTAATCACAATTTAATGACACCATTGCAAATATTTGGAACCACTGAAGTGCATGTAACCTTATGAGGTACGTGTAAATGTTTACCTTATGAATGATAGCTTGATATGTTTAACTGTTGGCCCTAAGCAATTGGATGATCAATCAGAAATGCAATAACGCCAATGTATTCCTTACAGTCAATCTAAAATACCTGAGATTCCATTTGGTGACCACCCTGGTTTTAAAAATAAATTGTCCAAATTTGAAAGAGTGTCTTATCAGGTTTATCATAACAAATTCCATGCTTGTATCATCACTTGCATAATCCTATTGGTTATCTGTCCCACTACAAGGACACCCCAGATTGGTCCGGGAACCAGGAAGAGAGAGAAACGGAGGAACTACGCAAGTGGATAAGAGACCTGAGCGCCGGGCTGGACTCCGGAGCGAGTGCGAGTGCTATACCCCAAGGTCGTACAGTTGGATCAATAGAGATGGCTTTCCCCACATATCCCCCGGGCTACCCGAGGTTCCCAGAGTACAGAGGTAACCAGCATTACGTGCCCTACCTGGCCCCGCGGGGAGACGAGACGAGGGACAGGATGTCACAGTGGTCCCAAAACCTCTCACCGCCCCCAGATATGGGGGCAGACTTTGTCAGGGTTCTGGGGAGCAGACACACCGGAGTGGACCAGCTTAGTGAGGACGTGTTCAGGGTCACCACCTACACCTCAACGTGCTATCGCCGAGTTGTAGACAAATAGCCACAGGTGAGTTTTCCCAGCTTTACCATCACTTTAATTGCTGTTGTAGAAAAGGAAATTGTGTCTAGAAAAGCCTACCAATATATTCTTCCCTAACAGCCACCCAGAGTACACTGGGATAGGAAGCCTGCAATCCTTTTAAGAAGAAATGAAAATGCGTAGAAGACTCCGATACAGAACATAAATAAAGAGCAATTAAGAAAGGGTTAGATAGTCCCAGCCAATGAGTTTGAGTATTAGGAGAAAGCTTATGTACAGCTGTGTAACCAGGTCTCTCTTTGCTGTTCCAGGGCGGTGAAGCATCCAGTTTTAAGGATGAGAAGATGAACAGATAGTGTGGCGACTAAATGCAGCAGATGGAGGACCCAGGGGTGGCCACAGCCGGCCGGGCAGGAGCCATCTCATTTATGAAATACATGTAGTAGCAATTCTATGGTTAGCAGTAAGTCAGTACCATTTGGTAAACTCCTGTTAGTTTAGATAGTGTATGTCAGCGCGAATGTATACATGTGTCAAGTCGGTATGTATGTGTGTGTTCTTTTCATACTTCTATAAATCATGGGCGTCACAAAGCTGCGATGTACCCAGTCTCGGCCACTTAATCTGACATTTAGTAGTACAGTCTGGGGTGCTCCATATTATGGCGCTCTCAACGTTGCAACGGTTACCTCTCAAGCAGGTTTTGTGTTGTTCTGCCGTTTTCATACCAAGTACCATGTGACCTGAGCTCAGTCTTAAATCAGGGACCCAAGTCCAGATATGCTGAATGTTAAATAGGGCTGTTGGCCTCTGTCAGTGCAGAACTGTCCACCGACACAAAAACGGGTAATGTGTGTGTAGGATTGGCCCATACCGTGTACCTGCAGCGGTTGTATTATTAGCTCTAGACCATGATCGACTACATAGGTAAAGTGTGGTAGGGTCTGTTCATAGCAGATTGACAAGATACGGTCACTATCCAACCAAATTAAAGCGGCGCGCTCACCACTGACTAGAACTGTTCTAGGATAGTGATGTTTAGATCCTTGGTGATAGTGCCGCTTTAATACATTTCAATTAGGTATTTCCGATCATGACGATATTTTTGTATGAAAATTGAGAGCATTTTACTATGTCATCGGTGTCCTGCAATATTCTTCTTAGTCAGATTAGTGTAAATGGATTTATCTTCTATGTATTGAACTGTCAAAGTTTTCATGGAATGAACTTGTGAGTACGACTGTGCATTTAAGTCTGGAGGAGTCCTGTTGAATTTTTTATTCGTAGCCTGTACTACTCTCTTGCTACACTCACTTGGGAAAGTTTTGGCCTACTGTTCCCGCCAAGATGACGGACTGCCTTCATTTTACTGTGTTCTATTTTGCTATAACTTAGCCGAGTATAAGGGAGCGAGGTGCTCAACGGTAAGAGTGACCAGGACGATGACACTCGTTTTTAAAAACAGAAATGTAATTGCACTAGGGCTGTCGGACAGGGTGATGCAGCTAAGTATGGCATCATTTTCAGTTGCAGGGTCGACAGAACCTTCTGTCCGTTACTGAGTCGAGTCTTCTTTGGCTCAAACGACCTACGGAGTAAAGTAGTACTTAGGTTGGTTAGCATAGCTAATAGTGCATCTCGGTGATTACAAACAGCCTGGTATGGCCTTTGAAGAGTATTGTGTGTACGTCAGTAATAAACCAGTAAAACTGTACATTTGTGTTACTTTATTTAATGCCCACCTTTATTGTTGTTCTCTTGGGCGTTTGGCCCTCATTTGCTTGCACCTAGGTTAAAGTTCACTCTGAGACAGGTTCTACGTGTGTCAGAAGGAATGTGGTGTTGGGACTGTGCTGTGCCTCACCCATCCAAAGTTCATTCTGTTAAATCCATGCAGTTGAATTTTAATCTAGACCAACAATTTGGGACACTGATACTTCTGCTAGAGTTTGAACGCCTTCTAATCACTCACGTGTAAACCACAAACTAAACAATCCAGTATATCCTCTCTGTCACTGACACATGTCCATCAGTATATGCATAGTTACATCTACACCAAAGGAAGCTAAATATTGGGCAGCGTCAAGTACGTTTCCCTGCTGTCGGTATACAAATGTATCTACACTATCTAACACATAGTTATGCTGTCCTCGCCATGACAACGCACAACTTTCATTTGTCCTGAGTAATGTCTCGCCCACCCCCACAACACACACACACACACACACACACACACACACACACAATACGGGTACCCAGTCAGATCTCCTGAACTTCTTTACAAATCCTAGAACAACTCTGGTTCCTGTTCTCAATCTTCAACATATTCATTATTTGATTTAGTATTTATGCAAGAAACATGTTAAATATTTCCAGGTCAGAAAGGTGAAAGAGCCAATCGCTACACCTAACGAAGGTTAGTAGAATTGTTACTTGTTTGTTTTGAAGATTTAATTTGGTCTTAATCGATGTCATAGGTCCTGCTTTTGTAGGAATTTCCTGTTTTTGCTGGAATTTCCGTATTAGATTATACTAATTGCCTGCATTAAGAGGCCCATGATGTTTAAGGTGCATAATAAAACCTGGGGGTTGGTGTTAAAAATAAACGACTTCAGTCCTTGTATTCACCGCTCTAGATGCCGACAAAATAGAGGACCGCATTTCAATTCACAAAAAAAAGCGAAATGCACATCATTACATTCGATACCTGGTAATATAATGCAGGGCTGAGAGTTACCCCTGTAATGAAATTTGCTATATATAATTTCAGCTACGGATTACAACTGGTTCTACTCCTGCAAGAAGTGCCAAGCCCTATTCCGAACACTAGCGGAGATACAGAACCATGAGTGGAAATGTAAAGGAGAGAAGGTCTTTGATGGGAGCATCTGCCTGTATGCATATAAAAGTTCATTTCTGAAGGGGTTTGTAGAATGTATATTAACATGTCAGCATACAAATACATGCCCCCTCCTTATCCGTGAGCAGGCTAGCACTGACTCCTCAATTATTACAAATGTCATCAAAAGAGAAGGACTATTAATTGTGACAAGAACAAATCAGGGAAATCAGCAGCAAAATACAACATTAGATGATGATTCTGATGGATCGTCAAATGAAGGAGATGAAGTTTCCGATTATGACCCTCAGGAATCAGACGATGACGTCCAACCCGATGAGGATGAAAATTATGGATATACATTTCCTGCAATGCCTCACACTCCCCGTAATCGTAACCGTAGCCGTAAACGTAAAGACAGCGATACGGTACCGGAGTTTATAGAGGAAGTTGAAGTTGAAACAACAGATCCTGAAGTCATAGTCATAGACGAGGAGGATGGGGACTCTGGGGCGAGTGAAGCGGATGGGTCCCACACTGAACCTGAACCTATTGAGGCTAAAGGTGAATCAGGAGACGAGGCTGTGGCAGAAAATGACGATGTCTGTAGCACAGATCATGATGATGACATCGTTTACATAACAGCAGAAGATCTTGCCAGAGGAGACCATAGTTACGGCCTAAAACCCGAGGCTCCTACTGTGTCGCACACACTGCAAGAGGCACCTCATCCTTACTCTTGTCCGCGTTGCGCTCTTAGAACCTGGAACAAGATGCGCTACGAAAAGCATATGTTTTGGCATTCTAACGTTGGGCGGAATACTAAAACAAATTTCCGCTATACGCTGACGAAGAAATGGCTGTTTGCGTGTCGGACGTGTCCCTTTGAGACCCCATACAAGGATACTTTCCGCAACCACCTTATGTCACACCTGGGGCTGAAACCTTGGGAATGTAAACTCTGTGGTAACAAATGTGTAGAGGCGAGCAGCATCAAGAGACACATATCTGTTAGTCATGCAGATGTAACTGATGTAAACAGTGTTATCATCAAACAGGAGGTAGACGTGGGCAACCTCAAGGACTATAGAATCCCAATGCACGATCAGTACAAACCAGACCGACCACCGACCAAGCCCAGAGTAAAGAAGGAGTTACTGCAAGACGAACAGGAAGGCAATGACATGGATGATAACCTCTCTAACTCCAACTCGCAGAATGACAATGTTCAGCAGGAAGGTGACTTGAAGTACGCATGTGATGAGTGCAGCTTTAAGTGTCAGGACGAGGCCGGCCTCAAGCACCACAGGATGAACCACGACCCGCCCAGACTGTGGCAATGTGCGATCTGCGGCCATGAGATGGCCAACAGGAAGAGCATAGTCTACCATGTCAGGCGGAAGCACAAATATGATAGCAGTTATGACGATGTTCTCATTGAACTAGGCTCTAAGGAGGAGAGCCAGGATGCGCCCATTGTGGTTGCAGCTACAACTAAGGCCAAAAGTAAGCCACGAAAACGGAAATCAGCTCAGCAGGAAGTAGCCAGCATTGGGGAGGGTTTCTATGACCTGAGTACAGTTAATGTAAATGATATAGGCGGCCATGGAGGCATACACTCTCATGATACTCTCCTAGATGTAATCACTGAGGAGACAGTGACTTATGTACCCCAGCCACAGGCCCAACAGCTCGACTGGTCCTTCACAGGGCAACAAACAGCGGCAATGACTGCCCGCACTTTGGCTTGCGACTCGTGTGATTTTCAGGTTACGAGTGAGACTAGATTCAAGCAGCATATGCTGCTTCATCAAGACATCAAACCCTGGCAGTGCAAGGAGTGTGGCTTTGGAACTGACAGTTACAATGGTATCTTCCAGCATGTACATGCCTACCATGAGCAACTACATCAACCAGTGAACGCCATTGTAGATATGAGTCAGTTTCTAGATATAGACCTGGATAATTATAGGCATTTTCAATGAATGCTACTCCTGTATATGACTTTATGTTTTCAAGATGAGCTTGTTGTGTGTGTGAGATTGAAGATGGGTCCAAATATCTATGATTAGATAAAACATTCAATATGAAAGTTACTGAAATATACAAGCATATTCATTGTATTTGGAACAAAATCACTTGTTTATGATCAAAAGACTTGACTGCTTTATGCAAATCAGTTGCCGTGTAAAAGTACATACTTTGCTTTTCTAGCCAAGAGAGGCTATTGAATATGAATTGAGCATTTCAATTAAAGTTCCATTGCTACTTGATGGTGATCTTGAAAATAAATAAATTGTGAATAAGCGAATTTCTTGTGTGGGCGCTGGGTGTAATTAGCCCCTCCGAATCGGGGCGTTTGTTTACGACGGTACGGCATCCAATACCGTATGTAGTTTACACAATTGAAAGTTCTAAACAATAACAGTTAAATCTTTATTGCTCCGAGCTTGAAATCATCGTGTTCATGTTTTATCCTTATGTATTGATACTCAGGTAAAGTAATGTGGAATGTTGGATGTGTGACAGCTGGGGTAGCAGCGGATTCTATTCACCCCAAATATACCGTCCATGCCCATAGTGGTCCCTGGGTGTTTAGGAGGTGTTTAGAAAATTACCTCATGATGCAGTTCAGCGCCTATAGTGCTCCTCCCAAAGCGTAGAAACATATTATAATTTACCAACCTATCCCTAATATGGATATGATAGAAGACGTAAAGATTGTACATTGTATCATTACCGTTGGGTGTTTTTATTTACGCAGTATTATTATGCAACAGCATGTATGTATCACGATTACGTGAAATTATTTTCTGAAGTACAGGTCACCAATTTAACTTTCTGATACTTGTATTCTTGCGCACAGTTCTTTTGACACACTCTTGTGTTTGGTCCTAATATACACACACACAAATTATCGTGGTATATATGGAGATTTATAAATGGAATGTAGTTCATGGACATAATAGGAATGCGTGTCGATACAACATTATCATTAGAGTGCACTGAAAGTAAGAACTATTTCTGTTACTTTTCCGATATGGTCCTGATTTCGTTGCAGGCCTTAAGTTCTTTTTAAATCGCCTTTCTAGAGGGATGATCTTTTTTTAAGTATTATTGGAATGATTGGTTAATAATTTGTACATGAATTAGCTCCCATTACATTTGACGCCAATCTAGCTTTGATAAATTCAGGTGGGACAATAATCACATGGCGCCCTATATATATACCAATTATCATACATACAATTTTCCAATCCATTTATTTCATGGACTATTACAGGAGTAAGTCTCTATTCCAATGCTCCCCTAGTTCCTCAACCAAAAGTTTACCCCCCCCCCTTCCATCTGTGTATTTTACCATTGAAAGGTCAATCAACATCAAATATGGCCTATACCTCAAATGTTTACCGTGTACAAATGTATCTACATGTTCAACTATAGCACCGATTCTTCACATGATGTGTGATTTCGTTTTAAGTTTTTGCACAATTCCCATACCCAATTTTGAACGAATTTGC
This sequence comes from Harmothoe impar, assembly GCA_947462335.1. Lineage (NCBI taxonomy): Eukaryota > Metazoa > Annelida > Polychaeta > Phyllodocida > Polynoidae > Harmothoe > Harmothoe impar. Next base: position 40,459,035 of record OX381709.1, on the reverse strand, counting down.
GGTATAGAATACTGCATACAATTTCATATTAAAACAACATGATCGTATAATACAAAACAAACATAAATAAACTCCTTTTCAATTGAACATACCAGTAGTAGATTTCATTGAACGGAAAGCCTAATTATACTGGTTGTCAACCTCAAATAAATGTATTCAATAGCGTAAAACATTCTCCCAAATCCTCAAACACACGTCGTTTAGACAGTCAAAATCAAAGAAAAGGCTGGCAATAGTTTCATGTTCTCACCGGTCTCCAATGTTGGTTCACAATATAGTACTCATATACATGTATCCACAGGAATCATGTACTAGTATTGGCAAGGCAGTTCTTCTATACCCTAGATACTGTTTCTGTCTGTATAGGTTTTTAGCGTAGGCCATTCCATAGGACTCCGTTTTACTTTTACCCAGTATAGATTGTGTAATACAAATGTACATGTATATCATTTGGCTGGCATATCGCCTATTGGCATTCTACAGCCCACAGATCCATATACCATCTCTTGTACATATAGGTACATCTAATAACAAAGGCTCTATCAGAACATCTTAATAAGCTTCCACCCTGATATCGATTGATACAATTGCTAAACCATTTACACACAGATGCACGCGCGATCTCCCCACTGTTACCTTTACTGTTGACATGACCTCTAACAACACACACGCATCTACATGACCTAAAGCAGTCACATACCCCACTCACACCCTACCAGTTAGAACGCTATCAGTACATATAGCCAAGGCTGACAACCACTGGCCGTCATCTGTAGTGCACCCGGAGCGGGTCGACGAGCAAGATGTACATGTAAAGTGGCAGGACCAGATTGTCGATTTGCGTTGTCATCGCCTCGAGGAGTGACGTCAGACATATTGCAGTGAGTGCTGACGTCCACTCCAACCCAATTAGAACATCTGTGTGAACAAGAAGCAGCATCGGTAATCACACATCCTAGTACTAAGTATACAAGGGTCCATGTAAAATCTAAATTTTGTATTTGTCAATATACGGCGTCGTAGTTTACCACAACAGGATACAATAGTACGGGAGGCTCCATTACACGTTCTATTATACGTGATACTACATTATAAAGAGGGGACAAAGGAGAAATCACATTTCAATATATGAGATTTACGATACATAATGTGTACCTCCATGTAATATATATACCTACCAGCATAATCAAGTGCAGCTAAGGCGAAGATCTGGAAGACTATAGAGGCCATAGTTCCTTCAACTGTTTTCTTGGTACCTGAAAATAAACCATGAGCATCCGACCTTTAATCGCTGTTGATGACCTCTAAATTACTATGAAGAGAAATAATGACGGAGGAAATTTATATTAACACTTTCATACGGGTTCTAGGAAATATCACACAATGAAATGGAGATTGGTTTCCCCGGTCACTGTCTGTCCCTAGTGTCAACACGCAGCATATCAAAGGCCTGTGTTAACTGCATTTTATAAATACCTTTGTTTTATGAAAAGAAGCTTTGTTTCAGTAAAAATGTAGTGGCAGGAATTTTATCTTGTACATTGTAATGGATATAATCATCATGCCGATAGAAAAACGAAACCTTATACACCAACAACTTTAGATCGAATAGATACATACCTGGCCATTTGAATAAACCGAACTTCTTTCCAAAGAAGGAGGCTGCTGCGTCACCAACTCCAAGCGACAGGAGTCCACTTAGCAGGGCGGGGTGTACCCCTGGAAAACAATCATGCCCATGTATCAATCCAGCCACTACATAAGGATCAATCCAGCCTCACACAGTCCTCAAATGCAAATATGTATAATGGGATGATGCAATTTAGAATTTACCATGAAGTCTCGCATATAAGACTAGCTTTAATTTGATACCAAACATAAATGTATCTGGTACCTATGATAGATGCGTCTTATGTCATTTACGAGAGTTTTTTAGAAGTAAAACTATGGTACTAAGGCTGCATAAAATTGATAATCAGCTTTGCGGACACTTTCAAAAACAATATGGTGCGCGAGGGAGGCTTTTTTTTTTTTTTGTTATCATTTTTCTAGGCCATGAGGGAGGTGACTTTTTTCTATTTTTTTTACATTTCAAGTGATGAGGGAGGTCTCTTTTCTTTTTCACAATGTACTGTATGTAAACATTATTTGAAACATAATATTCCTAAGATTCAGATATGTGACAACAATATTACAGGTACTCATGGGATTCTCAAGTAAATCTATGACATGATAGAGTACTTTTTCAAGTTTTTGGGGATTCCAAAACTAAAATGTATGAAAATCGATCCATTGGTTGCAGCACAAAATGCCTTCCAAAAGAGGCGGAAATTTGAATTTTGAATTTTTTTTATTATAAAATTTAAGGGAGGCGGGGTTTTTGATAATATTTTTTGTAAAATGATGAAAAAATCTTCAAGTGCGGGCGGTGCCTCTTTGCAGCTTGTGCGATTTTCCAAAGCAAGGGGTGCGGCTTATACGCTAGGCTTTCCATCCTGTAAATTCTCCGCTTCAACTTGGCCTTGGTGTCTATAGTAGAGGCTTAATTTACATGTTACAAGATGCTGGATTCCCCTTTAACCTTACCTTCCTCCAGTGGGTGTGGGTACAGCCACAGCGGGGCAGTGCACCCTATGAGTAGGTACAGGTGGGTGAGGACCACAGGCCCCGAGTCACGCCGATCCACAAAGGCGCTGTAATACCGCTCCAGCACATGGCCAATTGGCCACACTTTCACTTTCCGCATCACCTACAATTAAAATTTGAAAACTATATATTCTATATTTTGTAATATTGAGATCATATATATTAAATATAGAAAAATTACAGAGCCATGTCAGACTAGACATAAAGAGTTTCTCAGCTGCACCGCTTATGTAAAGTAAGTTCATAAACATATTTCCGTTGACTAAGATTCCTCTGTAAGACTCACCTCTAAAATAATGAAGACGAAAATGGCGCAGGTGGCAGCCACCATGAGCATCTCCCTGTCCACGACCAGCCCTGGTAGGAAGACGCAGATAGCAAAGATGTGGAAATATTTCCTCGCGACTAACACGCTGCCGGCGTCTTCCTTTTTCTCGGTTGTATTAGCAGACCGACCATTGGGAGACTGCTGTGGTTTAGTGGCTCTCCTCCGGCAGTCAGCATCTTCACTATCGGGTGCCGGTGTGGTGGTTTGTTTCTGCCGCTTGTTGTCTTGACATTTTGGGGACTCGTTGTTAGAGTCAGAATCTGTGACTGTATCTTCTTCTTCTTCCTCTTCTTCCTCCTCCTCCTCCTCCTCTTCTATCTCCTCCTCATCTGAGATGGCACCTTTATGTGGCTTGTTCGTTGGAGCAGGCAAGGACAGTGCGCTCCACCGCAGTAGGATGGCTGCCACCAGGCAACACGCTCCCCAGTAGGCAAATAAATATATCTGTAAATTAAATCTTCTTTCATTAGCTATGCCTTTTGACAAAGTGGTTTCTGCATGTGGCCTCCGTCTTCATTAAATTCATCTATTCAAGTGACCATAGGGCCAAAACAGTTACCGTAAATGTCTGCCTAATACAAAGTCTAGGTGCAGGTTACACACGAAATGTGGGGTACACACAGGAATTTACAGTACATGTGTATTAGGATAACCCTGTAAGATTCATCATTTTGACATTCAAATCAGACTTACCCGCTTTTCTTTTGATGTAATAAAATCTATGATCCAAATGATAAAATGTTTGTCAAGTGCGAGGATAAGAACCGGCGTGGAGACTGCGCCGGCTACACCTAGAAGCACTGCGTAGAAGGAGGCGGTTTTCCGCAATGATGGTCCGATGAACAGGATAAAGGCAACCAAAAGGCTCGATGCACCAGCTGTCTGCAGTGGAAAATCATGGAGGACATTATTATTGAGTTTTCTAGTCGAATGCAAATTCGTTCCACTGATGTACGCAGCAAAAGGGGCAAAATGAACGACTATTATATCTTTACCTATAAAACAAATCAGTAACCACTCCCACACTTCTAGTACTTTCTAATTCAACTTTTTTTTTAAACTTTCTTGATTCAATAGATACGTTAAACATTTGTCTAGAAGCCTGAACAGGTTTGGGTAGATTGATAGATAACTTGTACAGACCTGGAGGAAAAACGTGACGTCTGAGTAGGCCGTAATAGTGTATGGCCTGACCGGGTGTCTTCTCGGCGCCTGAAGGAATCAGAAGTGTATATAATACAAGTTTTGTTCCTCAAAATCCCTGATTATGTAAATTAGTTTAATGTAAGTCAATGGTTATGTTGGATTCTTGGTGAGCTCTACAAAATAGTTACCGCTATTTGAAAAAAAAACATGTGACATTTTCATCCTACTTTGCACCCGCTTCCATTTAAACCAAATGGTGGACCTTGATGGATTGTCAATATTTGGCATTGACGGTACGTATTATATGACTCACCCTGTATAAAAGAATGTGGTTGAATGTAAACAGAAGGAAGATGCCGTGGCTGACAATGGTTGCCTCTCCGCGGCTAAAACTGCGAGGAAATACCACATGTACCAGACACTGCACGACGATCGTCCACAAGGCGAGGACTATGATGATAGACATCTCCACCTCAGCTGTCAGAGGGAAGGAAGTGTACTTAATTAGTGGATTATCAAATATATACGACTGTGTGTCCTATTACCACGCTTTACGGTGGTGAGAAAAAATATACATTTATGGATATAAATGTTTATATCAGTTAAATACAACTGCCTGAACAAGACAAGGTGCTTAAACGTTGCATAGTAGTGTATTCCCTCTCCATTATAATATTATTCATGTGTAAATTCGTTTTTACTACGTCTATTTGAAAATATATATAGCGCTTGGACCATTTTGGAAGAGAAATCCATAGACCAACTATTGTTTTTGATGTAGCCTATTGTCCTAATACTTACTAAGTCTTCCAAAGAAGATGCCAATTGTGTATAAGACATAGCTTAGTCCGAACGCTGTGGCAGTAACAAAGAGTAGGAATGTAGAATGTTTCGTGCGGTGGGTGATTATGACACCGACAAGCTGCAGCGGCATAGAGATGACCAGCACAGTGAGACAGTACGCCATGAGAACCACAGGCCCCACATCTGGAACCAGAACACACAGCGAGTCAAAGCAGAACTAGGAGATTAGCATCATCTTCTCTTTTTTTATATTTTTAATTTTTTTTTTAGGCCATTTATTAAGTAGCAGTGTTCTGCCTGACCAATTTCTGTTACTAGTTGGGTTTATAAGCTATAGGACGTCATACATACAGTACATATTGATAGAACACTGCCATTACTATTACAGGTATATATTTATAAAGTTTTTATAGACAATTTCTAGAACCAACATATATACTCACCTTGATGGAAGATGTGCTTAGCCTGGAAGATGGAGATCAGAGCGGCTACATGAACGAGGAGCACACACCAGGTGCCCTTCGCACACCCCGGCCGGAACTTCCAGTTCATGCCCCGTGCCAGGAACTGGTGGTCCGAGGGGAATAATTCCATGAGCAGTGACATCACACCGATCACCTCCACCATTCCTGCAAAGATGAAGAACACTTTCTTTTTTTAGTAATTTTAGGGTTATTGTCGAAGGATGTCCAGGCTCGGCCTCAGGCCATCCAGGTCGCATTTCAAAATTGCAACTTCTACTCCCTAATCATTGCTATGTTCTTTTGGGCAGGCGTTTGGTAGAGTGTACCCGGTTTTACGCGGATTAATGTTTTACATTGGCCTTCACATTTAGTTGGACGTGCCCAAAACTAATGGTCGCTAAATTCTGACGGGTACTCCCTGGTGAAGCACTGGTCGACATCGTTGACTATTCACATTGAACTGCCGTCTTTCAATGTGTGAGTGAGGAGGATGCACCAACAGTAATATTAGGCCACCACACATCAATATGATAAAACAAGGAAGATTTTTACCTTTACCTTATTTTTAAGAGTAGGATACATTGTGTTAAAATATTTGAAACATGAAATGAAAGAATTAAACTTACCAGTGATAAAGGGTGGGAACCCTTGCATCACTTGACTGTGGAGCTTGTAGCCACATCCTGCCAAGACGATCAGCCCAGCGATGATTTCCATAGCGGTAAGCCCTCTATATAGCAATGAAAAATCGTATCAAATTGAAGAAACCTCTGATATATTATGGGAGTGCTCTCTCTTTTAAAGGCGCACCCAACCCAGTACCTACCCCTGTCAAGTTTTGTATGCAAAGGACGTCGTGGGTTCAGTGCGCCTTTAACAACGGGGAGGTGTATTTGTGGGGTAAAAATGTGGACCCCTTGACCGGGGAGGGGGGATGAGAAATTTAGACCCCCCCTTCGGCCAAGCCTGGCTTGCTTGGCTCTTGAAGTGGGGGGGGGGGCGGGGGTCAAAAACACTCCACCCTTTTTCGAGCGAAAATGCCTGCAAGTTGCTATGATAGGGTTGCGAAATAATTTTTGGAGGGAAAAGTTTTTGAAACATTTTGAAGATCTAGACTTCAAATGGTGCATTATACATTGAATGCAGGCTGCTACATCAGATACAGTCTGCACTGTCAGTGACGCTGAGTGACTGACACTAGGCCTAGTATAGGCACCACAGGGCACTACAGAGGGCGCCACTGGCGTTTTCTGCTCTCATTTTAAAATCAACTGATGGTGTAACACATTTTTGGTCCAAGGGGTAACTCAATTATCTCAAGACATCATACTGAAAGTGGCAGATTCTGAAAGAAAACATATTGAAGTTGGTCTATCCTAGCTGGTTTGTCAGAATTTTGGATGTAACTACCCAAAACAAGCAGTGGAATATGACATTTTTATCATCCTATGTTAAGTCTATGGGACTGCAACATATTTTTGGTCCATGGGGTAAGTCAATTTTCTGAACCCCTGTCACGTTGAAAGTAATGGAAATTGAAAGAAAACACCTTGAAGTTGGTGTATCCTAGATGGTTTGTCCAGATTTTGTCCAAAACTACCAAAAACAGGTTGTGTAATGTGAAACTTAGTGTGTATTCTTAAAATCACAAAGTTCAAATAAATGACAAAATGCACTTTTTATCATAATATTTTTTTTGGGAGAAATTCTCTCAAAAATCCAATTTTCACAGTACAAAGAGGATGCTATGCTTTTTGACATCGTAATTTATCTAAGCTATCTAGTGATGTATAGCAAGATTTTTTTAGGAACAATATTTATGATTGGCCTGTTGTCCCTACCTAGTGACAGTGTCACACTCACAGACACTGAGAGTCAGACAGTGACAGTGACAGGGTGAATGAATGATGGCGATATATTGTCAATACAGCCCTAAATACAATATTCCATACATAAATGGACACATACTAGCAATAAAAGCAAACCCATACTACACACCTTGATTCAATCTGCACATAAATTGCTTAAGTTACGTGGCATTACGAGTTTTCCATTTCTGTGCAAGTGTCTTCACCCCGTCTCGCACCGCCGGTAGTCTCCGGAGCAAACACTAGCAAATCCATTCGCTGTGCTGCGCGTCACTGCTGGGATTCCAAGTAACATAGCGCGGCGACGAGGATTGATTTGCAGTCGTTTGCTCCGGAGACTAGCACCGCCGGTCGACCTTTGTTTACATCTGAGATAGTTTGGTATTTACGTTTCTCCAAAGGATAGATTCTTCATTTTGAAAGACAGAAGTTGCATCATAATAAAAAGTACTCAATTTACATGTATTTATGCACTTTCTGTGCGCTGTTTTCTTATCTTGTGTAATAAGAAAATAAATATCGGCTACGCGGCTACTCCTCAGCTGCTACTTCCGGAGAAATCGCCATTTTATTTGTAAGTGGGAGTGTCGAAATTATTCTTAAAATATAGGCTGTAAAGCAGTTCAATATGGAATGTGATACAGAGGCCGTGCAGGATAAGTTGAATGATGCCCAGCTTAAATTCAGAAAGGCCTGTCAGCAAATAATCCTTCTGGATCAGCAGATTCGGGACTTGGAAGTTCGCTACAAACGCGCTGTCAAAAACAAGAAGAACTCGTTTCGGTACAACCTCCGACTAAAACTCTCTGTTGTGACTGGGGTGAAAATGATGTATCATCACTATGCTAGCACAAAAGGCGATGAAATAGAGAGGATGCGGCAACAATTAGGACTAGAAGACGATGAGGATGACGATTAAGGATAATTATATTTAGGGGTAATGATATTTTGACTGTCACTGTGTGTCAACCAGACGGGGTGATTGGGGGTGAGAGGTAGGGGCGTGTCGAGACTGGTTTTGGATCTTGCCTCATCTACTTGTACTTCTGATTCGTGTCAAGTTCAAGTTGTGACACTGGATCCTCGGAGAGACAAGGAAGATGACTATATAGACTCTTTATCTAGATCTACATGTACTGGTACTGTTTGTTGGATGACAGGGTCACTGAGGGTGACGATATCCAGAATCAGGACACCCTATTATTGATGTGTATTGTGACCACCAGGATTGTGACTCCTTCAGCCTACTTAACATTACCATCAACTTGATAAAGGCGCCATGGAAATGTATGACCATGATTGGTCATTTCTGGGTCTGGTCAAGTGTGGGGTTTTCCGAACACATCTGAAGGCATCTAGAGAGGAGCAGCACCACTTAAAGACCTTAAATATCTATAATAAATCAAAGGCACAAAGAACCAGGAACATCGTCTAGGCCTAGCCCCACATCGAGATCTACCTATATCCCTCTTCAAACCTGTTGCACTGCCACATATTGTTAACAGCAGACTTCTTTTCTTTTTTGAGGGGGGGGGGGGGGCGGTGTCGTCATGAACCTGCACACACAAGACATCTATAGTATAGACTATAAACTGTATATATACAACAATTAGAATATAGAAATGTTTCTACTGCATTGGCTGTTCACAGCAATGGCCACATGATGCTTTGGCAGGCCTACATATTCCTTCTGTGATCTCCAGCCCGTGGTACCGGGTATAGGTCAATAGGCTCTACTATGACTAATTTGCCAGTATTGGATGATCCATACCATATTTGAGAGTACCATTATTCAGAGTACAGCTGCAGACATACGTGTTATTGTTAATCATGTTCAAATCAATAGTTTGCTGCACTATACTTTTGCTGTATAACCGGAACTATTCTATTGATGTTTTATTTTCAACAAACACTTCTAATACCTTTGTTGATAATGTGCCATTGTAATTCGGTCTGGTTCTATATAGGATAGGACTTTGTACTACGAGGAAAAGTTCAAGAATAAGTTATCAAAATTATACTTCCACTGATAGCCGTATGAATGTTTCTATGATTTAAAGCTTTGCCGAATTCAAAAGGTCTTAAGATATTCAAACTTGAGACAAATATCAGGAGATATAAATTATATGAAAAGTAGACAGAGGTAAAACATATCACTAGCCCATAGTATTGATTAAAGATGTCCACGGGAGAGGGATGGACAGTACATACAATATTCTAACTACCGTTCATAGATGCCCCAAACAGTTCTAAAGGTTTTTAGATATTATGTTTTGAGGCAGTTCTTTTTGTGAAACAGGACAGAAATAGTATGTGAAAGTATCTATGTGTCAGGATATTTATGGTGTATGTGTATCTTTATACAGTTACGGTTACTGAATTACAGTCTTTCTCTTGCAGATTATGTATATCAAGTTGACCTTTGATTTAGCACGCTGTGATACTATGTTTACTTGTACATACGAGAGAGGCCTATTGATTAGTTCATTCTTTTACCGCGCCAAGTACATTTACACTGAGCATTTCAGTCTAAATACTATTATAAACACTTTATTTGATTCTCTGTATATTACAGGTATTCTTATTCTTGATTTTGTGACATAAAAGATGTATGTTTAGGTGAGTTATTAGATGAATCAAGATTTTCTAAATCACAAAGATACTTTTAGTTTCACAAGACTTGTTATTAACCCTTGAAGTGCACCTTTTTGCCGTCGTGCCATATGCATGAGGCATGGCGATTAGTTCGTCAGTGCGGCCGACCCTGCACTACAGTGTTGATGCACTCCAGGGATCTCCACAGATTAAAGATGGACACCTCAAGAGGCGGAATTTAGACATATCAAAGCAACGAGCATATTGCCCATAAAACAAATTGAATATCGCTGAGAAAGTATTTACTTTACCATTTTTTATTTGCATCATCTGAAAACTCATCGGAAAATGTTCTGGTGGAGTATTTAAATAATCCAGACATCCACGGAAAGCTAAAACCTCTTGGGTGAAGATTATGCATTTGCACTGGTTTTCATCGTGTGTCAGTGTGGAGAACTCTGGGATAACCCTGCAGGCTTGAAGGGTTGACGTTGATGCACCAACATAGCGAGCGCTTATTTATTCGACTGTGCTCTGTTGGTGCATTAGGACAACAAATGGACATGTTGCCTTAGGGAACCATGACGTCATTAAATGTTAAAATTCTATACATGTATATTTACAGTGACAGCGGATCACTGACAGAAGAATCTCTACTAGAATGTTGACTCTTTAACCTTTGTGGGTGCTACTATGAAACAGTGTGTTGGCGTTGAGGTTTCTATTAGTTAATGTGTTATGGACAGGGTACCATAATCCTGTATGAAGCATTAGAATAGGCATATCCGACACATGTCATATTGGTTTAATTCATTTAGCTCAATGTCGGGCGATATTCCTAATTGTTTTGAATTTAGAGTTGTACAACATGTTAATAAGTTCATGAATAGAGTTTGAGTTGTATTAACGTTAGTGAAATTCAGATTGAGTAATCACCTGTTATACATGTTCGATAAATCTGTCATCACCATGGATCATTTCAGAAAACGTGAAAGTTCATTGTTGGCAATTAATCTGTAAGTTGTATTTTATTTTTATTTTCCCAGGTATGACGAGAATAATTTGACTAGAGCATGTTTATATTTGTTGATTTATCATACACATGGGTATGGATGTGTGAATCTATTTGTTGGTTTTATCATGGTCTCACATCATACCCTTCCCGAGATAGGAATCGACAAAATAACAGAAGATACTGTTTATAAGTTGGTTCTATCTTTTTTCTTCATGGTATAGAAATATTAGTGTTACTTGTTGAAAGTTATCGTCACTGTATGGATATATGAGTATATTTCTCTTTGTATGATCATCATGTGCTTTTCATTAATGTTCATCATGATTGAATCAAATCGCATCTCTTAATGTTATGTGCGTCCATTGATCTAATCTACCGGTAATACCGGGTACATGTGTTTTCAAATGAGAAGTTAATCCTGATACAATTGTAATAACTCAAATAGTATCTACCGGTATCACAAGGAAATCCTTTTAAAGGGACACAATTAAAGATGTACATACTTGTATTCAATATTCAATATATCATATCAGAACAGCACTAGCCCATTCTAGTTGATTCAGCTATTCTTCATAAATAATGTTACGAACTACTTTAGTCTTCAAACTTAACTTAACTTCCCGAAAAGGTAAATGTTATATTATCGACAATACTAGGTTACTGGGATGGTTGGAAAATTTGGAAAGGTCTCATGATCATTGAATGCAATTTTGTGAATAAAACTTGAGTGTTTCTACACACATGCCCGTGACACATGTCCGTGTTAGTCTACAAAATCAATATTGTGCTCTTTTAATGTATGAACATGTCCATGGGGTCTACTGTCGGGTATAATATAATTCACTATTTGCCAGATTCAATGAATAGAATGTTATAATAGCACAGAGTAGCAATTTCAACTACCGTGTATTTTGGTGATGGAAAATTGAGGCAAACAAAACTTATTTTTATTTTTTGCCAAGTCTGACAAAACTCATGGCAAAAACTATCTAATTGGTTGATCTGCGGGAATTAAGAGAAAAGGGAAGTTTTAAAAAAATTCTCAATTTTTGAAGAAAAAAGAGTCGAGCGAAATATCCATTGACAATCTTTTATTCAAAAAGGTGCGCGAAATACATTGACCAACTTCTTTTTTGGTCTGGCCTAAGGGAGACCTTTCATTATTTAGTGTTGATTATACAAGTGCCACGAAAAGCTTCCATTTCACAATATCTACAGTTTAGAATTCGTTTATCTGGTGTCTGACTACACGTTTTTTGGTTTTATTTTCTATGTAACTCATAGCAATTTATTGGATGATGTTCCATTACATATCTTTTGTAACAATTCATTATTGGGAAATTTACAGTAAGCAGGTCTATTTTGCTGCAATAGAGGGCAGACTGTTAACAATGTGTAAGGTAATATACAATGAGACGGCGAGTATAAAATTAAAAAGAAGGGGGGTAACAAGGGGGGTGGGATATATCTCCCTAAGGTGGGAGTGAGAAGGGGTGGAGAAGGGGGCTGGCAATTTAAGGGGGGTATTTCCCCGACAACACGAGCTTCCCACGACCCTTCAGATTTGCTTCACTTTTTTATTTGGGTTTTGAAAGTGGCCTTGTTTGGTGCACGTGGAGCTGGGTTATCAGTACTGGGGGTGCAGAGCCCCCCTCCCTGTGGAGTCACAGTACTGTGGGCATGCTATAAAGTCCGCGTTGTTCTGTATTACGTCAAGGCTTATGTGGAAATCCTCCATTGAGATCGCCATGAATATGACCTTAGTTGTCGAAATGGCGTTAAACATCCATTTAATACTCACTCACTCCTCCATTGAGTGGTAGCTTCTTGTAGCACTCGGTCGTTTCCCCTAGCCTTTGTCATTTTTTTTTGTTTTCTAAATAGGTTTCTTTGTATTTATCATGGTTAAAACTCCTTCTCAAATCTTAAAAAAAAGGTGCTCGCTACCACCACCTACTGTTCATTGAGAGAATCACAACTCAAGAGGTACCAATCACATTCATGAAGCAACGATGCATTGTTTTGTCAACTGGTGTCATAGTTTTGAAGTATCTCATCTATATATTTGACGCTTTTGTTCATTACAAAGGGTACGGTATCTACATTCTTCCGTGTAGCTATGCAAAATATGGATTTGATGGTCCACCATATGAAGTGCTCCTTCTCTGGATGGCATGGGGAAAACTATTTATTGAACTTTTTGTCGAAAAAGTCCCTTGCTTTCTGTCCCTTTTTTTCCTGTGAAACATTTGGAAATAAAATATTTAAATGCTGCCACAAACAAGTTTTGATCAATGCCAATCCATGCCATCAAAGATTGAAACCAAAAAAGCAATATTTCATACATAAAATTGATATTGAAAAAGGGTCACTAAAATAGCTCAAAACCAACTTTTTCAGGTCAATGCTAAAGGGTGGGGTTTCAAGTAAAGCACAGACCTTCGTGAAGTGTCCCTTTACACAGAATTCTCTTTGTTCTTATATAAAAACAGGGTGAGATGCTTTTTGAGACGCTCTGTGGGCGGAATATTGCATGTACCTTCGGTAACCTTCACAAAAATGAAGGTAAGGCAGTAGTTTACACAGAGAACAACGAAAAAAGACAAAAATCATCAGGGCTGCCTGTTGACAAAAGCTGAAATTCTTTATTTCTGTAAGCCCAACATGTGACTGGACATTCGGTCCTGCTACACTTGTGAATCTGCTGGACTGGTGGCATTTTAAGAGGACATTGCCACTGTCCTGCATGTTTTTGCAGAGACTGTTTAATGCAATATGCCCTCTGCCGATGTGATGCATGAATGCAGCCCTGGTCTGTGCCCTTGTCTGTATTTATGCATCATGCTGTCCCTTCGTTAATGTATCAACACTGTATAGGGTGAGCAACTACCAGACATAGTGTGAGAATTGTCAGGGCTGCATTCATGCCAGGTTTGGGGTCAAGATCATCTGTAGCACACGCTGCCCTGCGGCCGACCAACATGGCGAAACAGAAACAGAGATGGTGTCGCTGCTGATGTTCCGATCAACTCGCTTTTCGACCTAGATGTAAAACCGCAGTTACGCGCTGCAGGGCGCTGACGCCCACAGCCACCTGCTTGCCCACAGCCACCAGCTTGCCCACACCCGCCTGCTTGCCCAGATCTCCTTGCTCACACCCACCTGCTCGCCTGGAATTTGATTAAATAAGGCATGTGACCTATCAAAGTGGGTCAGCGTTTCCTGGAGATTATGATTCTTCTGTCAGAAATAATGTATTGTACTTGATCATTGGGAATCGGCACTGTGTGTATGGGGGGGGGGGGGGTTGTAAGCACTCAATCTCAGCGATTCAACATCAAAACTCACACATATTACACTCACACATATTACACTCACACATATTACACTCACACATGTCACACTCACACATATCACACTCACACATATCACACTTACACATCTTACACTCACACATCTTACACTCACACATCAGGGGGGGGACTTTGGGTAGGTTTATCCAATGGAAAAACAAAAACCTGAGTCTTTTGTGATTAGGAGTCACAGCAGTTCTGCCACTTCCGGTTTGCAGCCCTTAAAGGGGTGATTTTCCTATGACAGGTCATAGTTTACCTAGCGGCCACCCCTTAGGCTTTTGGGTGAATGGTATGGTCCGGAACTGTGCGAGACAACTGGAGGAAGTTTTTGGAAGATGGATGGCAGGTTTGGAAGAAGATATTAACAGATGGATAGCCGCGATCCTGCGGACGCCGGCGGGAACCCCGCCAAACCCCCCACCCGGGGCCCCACCGCAGCCGGAGGAGGAGACGCCGGCGCCCCCTTCGGAACCTCTCCCCAACGATCCCTGCGCCCGGGCAAGCCTGTCGGCCCTGGCCGTCGGCCCTCAACCTGGACGACTCGATGCCAGAGGGACGCCGTAAGTTTGACTTGAAACGCTATGTCAAGGGTAGGGATGTGCACACTCTGTCCTACAACGAGTTCCTACTTCACAGCCTCTCATGGGTCTCGGACGCCATATCCGAGGGCACCCTCGCCGACGAGTTTGAGGTGAAACACTACATTGACCACCTGGCCTTCTAAAAAAGAGCGTGGCAAAACCGGATCATCAAGAAAGTCACCAGTCCTACACCTTGGTGTGCTCCCATGGTCCCAGTCATGAAAAAGACTCCAGGGAGCAACGGTCTTCTCATGCCTTGATGCAGCAAGTGGTTTCTACCAAATCCCGCTCGAGGAGGACAGTTCATAACGCCTTTTGGTCGCTATTGTTTCCGACACCTGCCGTTCGGAATCACCTCTGCCCCAGAAATCTTCCTGAGAAAGATGCTTGAAGTCCTCGAGGGGTTAGAGGGGGTGTTCGTCTACATGGACGATATCCTAGTCTTCGGCAAGGATACCATCGAGCATGATGCTCGTCTGTCAAAAGTCCTTGAAACGCTTGACTAGGCCGGTTTAAAGTTAAACCATGAGAAATGTCTCTACAGAAAGTCGGAACTGAAGTTCCTTGGTCATCTGTTTAGCAAGGACGGAATCTGAGCCGATCCCGAAAAAGTCAAAGCCATTGAGGAACTGCCACAGCCAGATTCAGTTACCAAACTACGCCAGTTCATGGGCATGGTACATAACCTTGGGTTGTACCTGCCCCATCTGAACTCTGTCACAGGTCCCCTGAACGATCTACTGAAGTCAGACCGTGAATGGACGTGGGACGTAGCTCAAGAAGATGCGTTCCACAAGACAAAGGAACTGATCTCCTCAACACCAGTCTTGTCATACTACGATGTCACAAAGCCGATCATCGTCAGTGCAGACTCCAGCTCTTATAGGCTGGGAGGTGTGCTACTGCAAGACTCCATCCTCAAGCCGATTGCCTTCTCTTCACGCACATTGACAAGTAGCGAGCAGAGGTACGCCCAGATTGAAAAAGAGTGTCTCGCAAGTGAAATTCTCGAGGTATATTTGTGGTCATGGAGACGTCACAGTTCTCACGGACCACAAGCCGCTGGTACCACTCATCAACTCTAAGGACCTCGACGAGGTGCCTATACGATGTCAGAGACTGTTGATGAGACTAATGCGGTACAATGTCACAGCAAAACATGTCCCAGGCAAGGACATGCACATTTCTGACGCCCTGTCCCAGTGGGCACAAAACCTTGATTCAACATTGACAACTGGTTGATATAGGGTTACAGGGTAGATCAACATGTTCTCAACATTGATGCAATGTTACTATTTCAACATTGTCAACCAACACCTGTTTCAACATTGATGCAATGTTTGGATATCAACCTTGAATGAACCATGTGTTTCCCACTAGGTGCCTCCACAACCTACTCCTTAGCAAATCTATCTACATGCTACATATATTTTCCCTAATTGTAAGCTCTTATTTTCTCATCAATGTATACTATTTATCAAAATCTCATTAATTTTCATTGAGAACTATGGTGTGTGCATTTAGTTGATATTTGGAATTAAATGACAAGAATAAATGCACGGTTTCAGTAAGACACCCTTTATGTTGCTAAGAATAATAGATAAAGACTCAGTCCTCACCAGGGTTAGTTTGAAATGGATATGAATGCCTCTTAGTGTGATCACCAGAGGTCATTCATGTACCCCTGCCCTGGATGGTGCTAGAATTAGCATTTAATCTTGGAGAAATAGGGGGGGATGTTGTAATGAAAATGTATGAATTGCAACGAATGCGTCTACATAAGAATACTGCATTTAGGTTGAAAACATGACTATATTCTTAATCTCAAATTATGCATTAGCAGTCAATATTAAATCAATGTAAAATCATCATTTATTATGTTTATTCATTGTTGATTCACTATGGCCATATCAATGTTGAATCACTGATGAATGATCAACGTTGATGACCTCATCAATATCAACCAAATGACAACCCTGTATCAACTGTTGATATCATGTCACTACATAAGTTGAATCAACATTGAATCAATTAAAGTTTGCCCACTGGGGTCACGAAGCCCTCTGCAGTCAAGTGAGTCCTCAACAGCCGAGGACGTGGAACTGCATGTCCAGTCTGTCCAGTCGAATATGCCAGCATCCGATGCTAAGAAAACAGAGATCCGCAATGCAGTGAACAATGATGCACGTTTCGGTATGCCAGTCGAGGTCATGTCTGACAACGGCCCTCAGTTCACATCAGCCGAATTCAAAGAATTCTCAACAAAGTACATATTCAACCATATCACGTCTAGCCCGTACCTCCCAAATTCTAATGGGGAGGCCAAAAGAGCTGTCTATACAGCCAAACAGATGCTGAGCCAAAAGGACCCATGGCTTGCCTTATTGGTGTACAGAGACACTCCAATCGCAGCCACTGGTGCCAGCCCGTCACAGCTCATGATGGGAAGACATCTCTGCACCACGCTCCCAGTACCGTCATCTACTCTGGAGCCTATATGGCCTGACCGCGAGACAATCCTTGCCAGGGATAAGCGGTACAAGGCAACAACCGCAGAAAATTATGATCAACATCACGGCGTAAGGCCACTTCAACCAACTACTGCCACAGTTCCACCGTCAGGCAGTACACCACCACCCAAGCCCATGGTCGAGCCACCTTCAATGCCAGGTGCACCACCAATGCCTTCCGGCTCTGCACCGAGCGTAGAGCCTAGACGCTCGGCACGCACTACTACTAAGCCGACTCGCCTGATTGAGTCTAAAGAGTAGGGAAACCCATGGTAAAGATGGGTTCTAGGGTGACGTGCTAGCAACCGCTCCCCTATAGTTTAGTCAAACCGTAACGAACGTTCTCCCTTTATCGCCTTCTCCCTTTATCGCCTTCTCCCTTTATCGCCTTCTTCCTTTATCGCCTTCTCCCGTTCTCCCTTTATCCCTTTATCCCGTTCTCCGATTATCCCGTTCTCCGATTATCCCGTTCTCCATTTATCCCGTTCTCCGTTCATCCTGTTTATTCCCTTCTCCGTTTATCCCCTTCTCTGTTTATCCCCTTCTCCGTTTATCGCTGGGGTGGCATGTGCTACGTGGGTGCTGATCACCTCCCCCCGCTGTCCCTTTATCGCGTTCTCCCTTTATCGCATTCTCCCATTATCGCGTTCTCCGTTTATCTTCGTTTATCCGGTTCTCCGTTTATCCGGTTCTCCGTTTATCCGGTTCTCCATTTATCCGGTTCTCCATTTATCCCCTTCTCTGTTTATCCCCTTCTCTGTTTATCCCCCTTCTCCGTTTATCTCATTCATCCCATTCTCCGTTAATCCGGTTCTCCGTTAATCCGGTTCTCCGTTTATCCGGTTCTCCGTTTATCCGGTTCTCTGTTTATCCGGTTCTCCATTTATCCGGTTCTCCATTTATCCCCCTCTCCGTTTATCCGGTTCTCCATTTATCCCCTTCTCCGTTTATCCGGTTCTCCATTTATCGCGTTCTCCCTTTACCGCGTTCTCCCTTTATCGCCTTCTCCTTTTATCGCCTTCTCCCGTCTTCCTTTATCCCGTTCTCCGATTATCCCGTTCTCCGATTATTCCGTTCTCCATTTATCCCGTTCTCCATTTATCCCGTTCTCCGTTCATCCCGTTTATTCCCTTCTCTGTTTATCCCCTTCTCCGTTTATCTCCGGGGCGGCGTGTGCTACCTGGGTACTGATCACCTCCCCTGCCGTCCCTTTATCGCGTTCTCCCTTTATATCGTTCTCCCTTTATCGCGTTCTCCCTTTATCGCATTCTCCCATTCTCCCTTTATCCCTTGCTCCCTTTATCCTGTTCTCCCTTGCTCCCTTTATCCTGTTCTCCCTTTCTCCCTTTCTCCCGTTCTCCGATTATCCCGTTCTCCGATTATCCCGTTCTCCATTCATCCCGTTTATTCCCTTCTCCGTTTATCCCGTTCTCTGTTTATCCCCTTCTCCGTTTATCTCCGGGGCGGCGTGTGCTATGTGGGTGCTGATCACCTCCCCCCGCTGTCCCTTTATCGTGTTCTCCCTTTATCGCGTTCTCCCTTTATCGCGTTCTCCCTTTATCATGTTCTCCCATTATCCCGTTCTCAAATTATCCCGTTTTCCCTTTATCCGGTTCTCCGTTTATCCCGTTCTTTGTTTATCCGGTTCTCCGTTTATCCGGTTCTCCGTTTATCCCCTTCTCTGTTTATCCCCTTCTCTGTTTATCCCCCTTCTCCGTTTATCTCATATATCCCTTTCTCTGTTTATCCCATTCTCTGTTTATCCCATTCTCCGTTTATCCGGTTCTCCGTTTATCAGGTTCTCCATTTATCCGGTTCTCCATTTATCCCGTTCTTCATTTGTCCCATTCTCCGTTTATCCCATTCTCCGTTTATCCTATTCATCCCATTCTCCGTTCGTCCCGTTCTCCCTTTAGGATAAATGGGATGAACCGAGAAGGGGATGAACGGATAAAGGGAGATGGGGATGAACGGGATAAGCGGAGAATGGGATAATGGGAGAACAGGATAAATGCAGAACGGGACAAATGGAGAACGAGATAAACGGAGAAGGAGAAAGGGATGAACGGAGATGGGGATGAACGGAGGACGGGATAAACAGAGAACGGGATAAACAAAGAACGGGATAAACGGAGAACCGGATAAAGGGAGAATGAGACAAACAGAGAACTGGATAAAGGGAGAATGGGATAACGCGATAAAGGGAGATTGCGCCAACTAAATTTAGGATCTCAACATTCGTTCATCCCGTTCTCCGTTTTCAATTTTTCTCCATTTATCCCTGTTCTCCCTTCGTCTCGTTCTCCCTTCATCCCGTTCTTCCTTTATCCCATTCTCCATTTATGGCCCATGCCTGACACAGGGATAGCCACATTTGTTTACAAATGACGCATGTGCTTACGTCCTTCTCGTTTAATTCTTATTTATTTCAGTTTTATGATAAGATTTTTTTTTAAATGACTTCGTAGATGCATACAGGATGATATAGTTTCCATGTATGCATAAACCATACATTTATTAATCAGAAATACACAGTAAGAAGTGCCATCTTGTCCTACCATTTAGATCTGCTGTGTGCCACCAGGTGGTAATATAATTAGGCTACTCCCTTACATCCATACCCACACATCCATTACGGTAGTATAGTTAATTAAAGCTGGGTTTGGTTCATGTACGAGCCGCGGCTTATACTGGAGACTATGGTATGTGATTTTGATTTTCAATAGCATTTTGTTCCCACGGTAGTTTATTACATATACCATGAATACTGTTTCAGTTTCTAGTAATATGTCCCTTATTTCCACTAGATCCCTCTAATTACTCAATTGAATTTTGTACAAATTAAAATGCAAACCAGGTACAGGTGGGGTGTAGAGTAATGTTTATTGACAAGATAAAACAGAGGGCATCGAGAGACCAAGGCCAGTGTTGGTGGCCAGAAGAAGCCAGCACCGCGCACGCGGGTACACCGTGCGTCCCGGCCGCCGGTAACTAGCGACATCCGCCAACTCTCCTCCTCGCTTATTCAGAGTCCAATGTTTGGGCTGCGGTGTTCACTTCTTTCTCACTAGTCGTTGCTATTACAAATTATTACTTTGGAACTAATTTCTTTTGTATTTTCGAGTCGATTCGATTGATGGAATAGATGCTAAGTACATTGATAATAGTCATGCGTCCCTTAAAATCATGTTTAGTGTCGGTCTTTCTTTCATTCCCCTACATATGTTTGTCTGTTTTTTTTGCGCTTCAGACGGTCCCGCTGGGCTCCTATCATTTTTTCACAATATTTTTTTTAGCAGCGTAACCCACACTGGGCACACATTCTAGCATACAGTGTTAATAAAGAAAGAAAAATTACATTAAAAAATCAGTTCTAGTCCTTAAATATACACGAAGCCAACATACATGTTCAGCTCACGCCGGCCTCACCAATGTATACAAAAAAGGGCGGTTGTTTTCCCCCAGGCAGGCCACCTGGTGGCGCCCCCTGGCAGGAGTGCAAGCAGTTGCAGTTCTGTTATTACGTATAGTAATACTTCTCTGTACAATACATGGATATAATTGTTCGTTTGCTACAAAGACTAACATAATAGAAATTAACAGGTTGGTGTTTTCCTATACTCGAAGGAAATTTTAAAAATGCCGCCCAGTCTAGCCGGAGCTTGCAATTATTTTTCTCGATCTCTCTAACATCATTATCATCATAATCTTCATTATTAAACGCATTCCTATGATTCACCAGTGCACACGCACGCTTTGCGCAATATTCACCGTATACATTTATTTCTGTATCTTTCCACAATTTTAACAATATTAAAAACCGTTGGTACTACAATCCTTTTGAGGTTGATGCGCTCCTTTATGGTTGATCTACTCCTTAATATATGCTACAACTACCCCCCAAAGCTGTGCGGGCACTCACAACCCGAGTCCTTTCTGGTCGACGACAGCGCCTGTGGCTTGACGCATGTCGCCTCATCGTGGCAGCTGGGTCCCGCGGTAGCATGTCGGCCTACCCCGTGATGTCATCCCATGACGTCACACTACATGACGTCACGAAAGCCAATCACGCGGCAAAACCAGACGTCGCGGCGCTTGCTATCTCTCAGCCTCGCGGCCCAGAAAACAAGCGTCGCTAGTTCCGATAGAACCAGATTTTTTTTTCTCTTTTTGACGAATCAGACAGGGTCTGGCGTCAGGAAAGAAAAAAAAGAAAGATGTGAGTCAGTATGATTGTAAGTAAAAAAATAAAAGAAATGGTCTAAGTCCCGGCACAGCTTTGTGGAGCTCAACACACACCAGTAGACATCAACATTCAAAAGCACGTTGTCTGAGTGACCATCTTCAACGATGGCAGCCTCATCATTTGTAAAGTTCTCATTTAACATTTCCACTTCATGTCTGCGATGGTCGAAAGCATTATGGCTACTTCTGCTGCTGCTATACGATTCCCCTAACGTGATGGTTGTATACAACAGGGATAGAAAAGTTGTAGAATGTGGAAACCCACATTGGCTGATGGTACAAGAGTTCGCTTCGATATTTAGAAGCCAGCAAGTTCGGCGAAGGTCGTGTCCAATTCCTCGCCAATAGACTTGTATTTCTCTTTCTCGCCCAGCAGCTCGTCTGGAAAAGGGGAAAATAGATATGTGTTAGAGAGCCATTAAGGTAGATTGTCCGACACCAAAGGAACAAAGTTTAAAACACGAATTAAGATACGCCATCAGAATTCTTACAGGGTAATTGATGGATTGTACTACGATACACGTTGGTATAGAGATTAAAGAACACGTTCACTAGATATTGATGGACTGAAGACTTCACAGAAAATACATTTTTCGAATTCTTTAAAACTCAAGGATGAAAGCAGTATACATATATCGATCAAACAAAACTAAATTGAGGACTAACGAGACTCACAACTATACTACCGTAATGTATGTGTGGGTATGGATGTAAGGTAGTAGCCTATACACATACGTGTATATGGGTATAGCTCTAAATCATAAGGAGGGTGGGGGTGCACTCAATGTTGGTGTGTGGGGTAGTTCTGATGGGGTAGTATACTTGCCTGGACCTATTCCATCAATCTCAACGACATTTTGCTCCCATTGCAAGCATTAACACATAAACACAGCATTACACAGACCGCACCAAAGTCTGGTTTAGGCACATTAACGCTGATATAATCATGTATATATAACAGCACTCAAAGAGAAGCACTGCCCAACTCTATTAAAGACTTTGTGAACAGGACGTCCAATGTTATCAGTTACATTGTATCAAAACATAAAATCCAAGAGTATAAATCTCTCATGCTTGTTTGGGTTTCACACATGAAATTACCTACATGGAATTCGCACATGAAAAGAGGTTTTGGTGTACACCCACTCTCGGAGATAATTTTCCCGGCTGGATAATTCTTTTTTTTACAAGTCACATTTAAGCCTACATTCATAAGACGTATACAATGTCACTCAGAAGTGGAATATCTAAGGACATAGCTTTCAAAACAGACAAAGATTGCGGGCAGCTTTTGTGTCCCTGTCTACCACAGGTCCTAAATATTTATATATCACAAGCGAACATTTGCTTAAAAATGCCTCTTTTTTATATTTTTACTAAGAACACATCAAAACCACCATTCCCCCCATTATGAAATTAAATCTAATCAAACTACGAAAAGCTTTATAATTCAATTAATTAACCCTAATACCTCTAAACTGAGGTAGATCGATATAAAGCCGGCGAAATTAAGTTTTAAGACAGCGCGTGAGTAGCTCATATACAGTGTGAGCAGCTGATCACTTTTTAGGAGGGATCGAGTAGGACCCCGATAAAAACTCTTGGCCTCATGCTCTGATAAATATTACAAGCATTAATATTAAGCTGCACCATACGAGGAAGGAAACGGAGGTGCTTTATGGATAGGATTCCTGTGAGTTTTTTTTTTTTGTCTAGTGAATGACAAGGTAAGCTACTCCCATAGCAGATATATTTTCACTGCATAGATTTCATTCACAATTTCGTCGTTTTACTCACTCCTCTCTGGAGCATTTTCACCGTATCTAATTCAATTTCCAGGAGGTAGAAGCAGCAAAGATCACCGATATACTTCCCCATTCATTTCTTATCCCAAATATGCTTTTGCACAATTTCTCCACATGTATTTTAGTGACAATCATTTACTTGCCTTTCAGATCATATATATAGAAAACTTTTACATATCATGGAAGCATGACCAAAATCTCTCAAGGATTCCCAGGCATCAAATTAATTCTCTCCTTGCAATTATTACTAGCGGTAAGTGTTCAAGATGAAATCTCCATTTGCTATATCTCACATTTCCCCTCTCCTGACCCATTGTGGCACCAAATGCTGGTTTGGAGGTTAGGACATATAATAGGGAGCTTATTTCCCCTCACTTAATCACCCTCCCGCCCCTCCCCATACACCAGCCAGTCTCCACCCACTGGAGACGAGAGGATTAGTTCTTTTGGTACCTGTAGAATCATTCTCGAAGGTGGTGGTGGGGCGTCTTCACAGCCCTGACAATTCGCTGTACCAGTTATCCATTTCTTCCTTTAGTTGCTTCGACTTTTGTTTCTCCTCGACCAAATCGTCTGCAACACGCACAACATGCAGAAAACTGAAACACTCATGCAGCAAACTAACCCCCCCTGGACCGACCTGCTACGTTACCTGTTGTCGGCATGTCCACAGTCCCTACCGCCAGCAGTATATCCTTGGTCTTGTTGCACATGTACCAACTGATTTTTTCCTGTTTCTCAAAAATTTTGAATTCATCCCAATTTGAAAAGAATGCACCAGTACCCTTGCCCCGCCCCTTTTTAATATATATGTTTTTTAATTTCAGAATACAGGCTATTATGACTCATTTGTAAACCCATCCATAACAACTTTGTATGTGAGGCTGAAACACACATATGTGGCCGGTCACATTTGTCTCCTTCTATTTTTTCAATGTTTGTAGGATGAGAGATAGGTGAAAACCAATTTAAGCTTACAGCAGATCCCTTCCAGCATCAATATCAAAGTGGTGTGATGTACGCATGATATATTCTATCACAGTTGGCACTGATTCTGAGATATTTCCAAATGACAGCAGTAGCCACACGGCCCATTTATGTCTAAATTTGGAATTAGTGAGATTATTTGCCGTATCCCATTACATTCACCCAGAAGCCATATTTATGTTTAGTTAAAAGTCAAGATGTAGAACAGAGAAGAGAACACGTTGTGTAATCTGTTTGGCGGCAGAGACTGAAGTACCGAATGTTGCCACTCGGTGGCACCACCAAAACTCTAAATGCAGGCAGGGGGGTGTCAACTTCAAAACATTTCTATTCAATACATTTCAAATGAGGGTTATTCAAAATGGTATTTCTATTATAGGGTAAAATATTTACGAGCATTACGTCAACATGGGTGAAGGTTTAAAACGCTGTTAATATGAGCTTCAACATGAATTTACTTCATCACACCATGCTTTCAATTCAAAACATTATTAATGACAAAAACATTATCATGTACTGGCAACTTAGCTGAAGGCCTTCGCTTTATAAGAGTCATAGTATTTTATACGGATTGATTTATCACAAAAGCAAGTATACGACACAGATATTTAGATATGGTACCCAAACCGCAGGCTAAAGTATTGGCCCGAGACCACCAAAAAACAATATATATAGTCTACACAATATATATAGACTAAACAATATTGACTTCAGAAAAGGGCATTTTGGTATGGGGCGAGGTATACATAATTGTTCTGATATTGCCAAAAAATAGCCAAGGCTATGAGGTTGGAAATTTCTTTTGAACCCCTTTTCCTGTGTCAGGGTTGTCTTTTCCCCCCATTGATTTCTGCATTAAGGCTATGGCCCGACACATACCCGTTAAATCATCGACTTCGCGCCGCTTAAGGTTCAACTCTCTCTGTAGAGTCTCTACCGCACCCTCAGCCTGCCAAAAACATCATACTGACTTATAAAGAGGGACAAACACAAAAGGAAGGGAGGCAACAACAGTTAGACATGCTCCGCAGGCCTGCACGATGCGGTACGTTACCTGGCAACCGCGTGACGTCACTGCCTTAGAGTGAGTGACGTCACAGAGTAGATGATGACGTCATGACTTGGGATTTTGGTTTCATGCACCCACACATGTTCAGTACTCATTATAGTTTGCTGAAAGAGAAGGTGACTAAGAAGGGAGGGAGGGTGGGGTTTCAAATGTGGGTTTTGTCTCAATCGGTAGCCTACTTGGCATGGGATGGGACAGGGTAGAGCCACTTATGGTACCTGTGGCACTTAGCACTAGGGCTTTTGGTGGTGGTCGCTGAAATAAAGAGATGACCCGGAGCAGAATTCATGTTCAAACGTCTACTAAGACACCCCATGCACATTATGTCTTAAAATTGACAAGAGTTATCCCAAAACATACAGCAAGCATGCCAGCAATTTCCTTGCATTTACAAGATGTTTCTTTCTACACTTGTAACTGCCATTTGTTATTATATCCCACGACCAAATGTCACAATGCTTTATCAGCAATGACCGCAGGACGGGACGTCATGACGTCTCAAGTAGCGTCATACGACACAGATTCTGCCCCCTATTGGTCGTTGACGGAGACAACAGGAGTATAGGAACAGAAGAGGGACAACACAGAGGCATGCGAAGGTCATACCTTCCAATCTATCAACTTCCTTCTGCAACTTAGAAACAGTACGCTCAGCCTCCGTGGCACGGTTCTCGGCCTGTTGTGAGATAAGATTGAAAAAAGAAAAGAAGAGAAAAGCGCATGAGATAGCAATTGTGATTATTTTGCGGGCCGAATAGTGCGGTCCCCAGTGGAGCGGGCAGTGGAAGCAGGTTAGCTATCGAGCGATGTCAGAGCTTCTCAGAAGGCCATGCTTTAATCAAAGGACAGGAGAAATTAAGGTACCATAGACAGTGTTCAATTTACGGGGCGATTCAATAGCATGAGAAACTTTTGGGTTTATTTCACGAAAAGAAGGCTTCCTTTACTTATAACTATATGTGCCACATACTTTCGGGTTAAAGTTTGACACTTCATTATGAATTGTACAAGAAGTCGTTTTTTGTTTTCTGAGCTTTACAAGTTTAAACATAAACAGTAAAGGGCAAATATCAATGTAAGTTCCTACCAATCAAATTGATCACTGTCTATTTAATTGAAAGGGCTAAATCATCAAATAGGGAGCACAGTAGGCAATTAAATAGTTTAAACAAATGGGTTAGAAATAAGACAATTCATTGTCTCCATTTCTTATCTATATTTTTTATGCAGAACTTAAAGCTGCAGTAGCATGCAGTGTTTACAAAAGCTACCTGATGAAAACGGAACAAAAACACGGTTAATACAGCAACAAAATGATAGGACTTTTCACAAATCAACAAAACCTTGCAAGCAGAAGGCTTCTATAGTTATCTAAAAATACTTAAAAAGGATTCCTAAAGCCCGATTTACCCCAACATAAAAGGGTTCTATAACGACCTAATAGTGAATGTTGAACAATTTTGTGTGGGCACTTAAAAAAGCACCAGCATGTCTAGTATGCAAACTTCTGTTGAAATGGGTAAACTGAAAATCATATACTAACAAATGGAATTCAGATATAACTATCTCATTATACCATAAGCGTAGGAGAGACTACCATTGTTTGATGAGTGGATGTCTGTTTTCCATTGAGACCCCTAGACAGAGACTAGTGCAAGCTCCCAAAAAAGGTTTTATTTAGTTATATGGTACATTGAGATAATTACATAATCATTCAAAATCTTAATTCATAAATAACTATGTGGGTGGGATCAACAACTGTTTGAAATGGGATAAAGGAAATGGTGGTATAACATGGGTGCGATAATTGATATTAGCAATTAGACTTCGAGCAATTACACAAACGTTATCAAAGGCACAAATACTTTTACCAAACGTATGATAGTAACTACCATTTAAAACACATTAAAGTTACAAATTTGTGCTATCATCTAAATTACACCAAAATGACAATCTCTTGAGAGATTTCCATCATAGTATATCGGTAGGTACGTTATGAAAATTGGAAATGTTTTTAAAATATATTTTACTGTTACATACAAATATTGTTTATGCACATAATTAAGCTATGCCTTTGCTCATTTCGGTATAAAAGATTGATGAATGTGGAGAGTGGTATCTATGGGTCAGGGGTGCACTTACGTCCTTGAGCCTGGCAGTGAGATCCCGGATGGACTCCTCGTAGCTGTCTTCTCTCTGGGAAGCCTGTAGTAGAAATGGGAACACCAACATCAGAAGTAGTTTGTAATGCTCTATTTGACACCCCCTCTTATTTTCTATTTCATTTTTTCTTCTTCAAATGTTATTGCTTGATTGACCCCCCCCCCCCTCCTCACCCACCCACCTTTCAACTCCCCAAGCACAAACACGTTGGCCCTTCCCAACCACCATTAATTTGAGTAGCTTTTATTAAATTTTTACGTATTTACATTTACCTATGTTTCATCAACTCACTACTTCCCAGCAAACTCATTTATATCTTTCAAAGAGTGAAAGACTACATGCTTCTGTATATCATTTACTGGAAAAGAAACCCATGCATTGTTAGATCATCTGTGGTATTAACAGCAATCATGGGAGGTAATGGTAAATTCAAAGTAGGATTTCTTCTGCGTTTATAAATCTCTATGTGTAGTAGCCATTAATACAGCAACAGAAATGTGACCTAACCATCAATATACTACAAGTACACATATATACATATAGCACTGCTCCTCATCCACGCATTACGTTAACCATAACATGTGCTTAATCAGAGCAGCTTATTCAAATGAGGCGTTACCCCGAAAGTCATAACGCTGATTCAAGCCCCTATATGGCCACAGTAGTATTATTATTATTAAGTTTATTGATGCACAATCGTCCCTAGGTACGGGGCTACATTCCGATCTCACACCTTTTACTAGAATACCTCCGGGTATGACTTTTTGTGGAAGTATTCATTTACTTTTACTATTTCTTTCTCATGTGCAGGTATGTCTTTATTATAGCGTTGGTGACCTTGGAATTTAAATCATAGTTTATACTTGTTATCCTACCATGAAATTAGCAATCAACATTGATAAATAATATGTAAATGCTTAATGTCAATGATGAAGGTGTCTGTGCTTTACCCCTATGGCTACAGCAGTATTATGCCGGCTAGTGACAAATACCTAAGATGACACAGTTTGCCTTGGTTAGAGTGGACACCTTTTATGGGGCTATATCCCTCCTCAATGCGCGGTATGTACCGGCAGTCACGGACCAGTGCCTCCCTTAGATCCCCACCTCCCCTCATCAGGCTCACAAGGCGGCAAGGGTATGGTTCACCCCATCCACGTGGGCAAACTGAGAAAGTCTTCAGTGTGCGATTTTTATATCTCAATGGGGGATATGTGTCTCGAAAGGAGGTCCTCTAATATATCAATTTCCCCTGACATACCACTATGCCTTCCAAACATAGTATCATAGGATTATCTAAATTCCTGGAACGCCTACTTAGAGTGTGCATTCCTCCACGGTTACCAATGTCACCCCCCCCCCCCCCCCAATTACTCATGTATCTAACATGGCATTTACACATTCTGTTCTACATGAGGCCAGGAACTAGCGAAGCCCAAATTTAGAGTAACTAGTAGTTGAGTTTATTTCTTTATTTCTGGGGTATTTTGGGAGTCCCCATTACTTTTACTACAACCTGACGGTTTTCACATGGACCGATGACCCAACCCACCGGGCCACAATAAATGTCACCATAAAATGACACGTCTGACCTAGTTTGAAGTGTACCTGCTAAAGTTGTCTTTTAGTCCCCTACAGGGAAATGTACACAATGTATGGCCCAATTAACTTCCAAGATGTCTGTATCTCTTTATATTTTAGGAATATATTCTTGAGACATCAATATAAGTGTTAAATGCATCAAATGGCATATGCCACAATGCAACACCTTAATTTGTTCATGTTTATAGTTACTGTTGTGTAAATACACATGTATGTCCAAATATTTCTGTTCATTTTAATGTTGTTTAATGAATAAATCTAAGGAATGTTCTAAATCAGAAGAAACGCAGGTAGGTATAAGAATGACGCATGCAAATTTCTTTTTCTATTTTTGTTGTTGTTGGTATCCAACTAAAGCAACACGGTGAAGCTTCTAAACGGTGAAGCTTCTAAAGGTGTTTCTGCGTTATCGACCTAAATAATCAAAATTTCCGAAAGTATAAACAACACTACGCGAAATGAAACTAGGGAATAAATCAGTTTCCAGCTAAATATATGTAAGTTTATGTATCTTTTGCAAAAGAATATGTATTTCTTTCACAGGTATAAAGCAAACCAAACACAAACCAAACAGATGGAAATTAAAACTAGCCAGCCTTCCTAGGCTAGGACTGGAAATAAAGGGTATAATAACATGAAGGAGTTGGCTGCATGCAGTGGTCCAATGGCTTCTTTTTTGTTGGTTTGTTTATAATCTTTTACCTCCTGCTCTGAGATCTCCAAAGATTTCATGTTGTTGCCGACAACCTTCAGTTCCTCCTCGAGTTCGTTGATCTTGCTGCAAGCCGATAAATATGGTACCATGGGAACAAGTCCACTAACATGTATACATGTGGAGGGTGGGACAGGACGGGTGGTGTATACACTAGTATAACAGCCACCCCTCCTCTCCGTACACTCTCTACCCCAACCCTATAACAGCATCCCAACCACACCTCAATCTCCACCACATCCTGCTGAGTAATCAAAAGGTGTCGAATTTATACTGAATTTTTTAAAATTTTCCCGGAGAGGTTTGGCTGCCGGACGGAGGTGTGATCGAGATCCCGCGTTCACTGCAGTTCGTCAGTAGGACACCGGACGGCGTCAGTGTGCAAGGAAATAAATGAAAAACGCAAACAGCGGGGTTCTCACCTTATCTTCACTAATTTCTAGCGATCTAAGATTGTTAGTAACCACGTGAAGTTCTTCCGCCAATTCCTTTATTTTGCTGGAAAAAGATGCAAACACTTCAAACACATGCAACAGGCAAAAGAATCGGCATTGCTCGGAAATAACAGAAGGGTGACAATGTAACAGGGAATAATAATTCATCCATCGAAGAACCAAAACCAGAATTATAATGCAAGCTGCTAAATATATTTAAAGGGATAATTGCAATGGGAAATGAAATGTTAATACTTTTAGCAAAAACATGCATCTTATTTATTTTTTATTAAACAGATTATGGTATCAATATGATAGGAAGCAAATACTTTTCCTTTGACTAGATTTGCCCATAGTACCCTGTTATGTTATATGTTCTTGAATTAAACAGTCGAGATTAAAGATAAAGATTATTATGAATGCTACTAGAGAATAATATTAATCCTAATGTAATACATTTGTACACATTTTAAACCACCACCAAGCCTTCGTGTCACACGTCTAAGGGAAGTCACTTAAAAGGGTTTCGAATTTGAATTTATATTCCCAAATTGTCAAGAATTTAAAATCAATCAAAATTGGACTTCTAAAATGAATAGGGGTATATGATTGAAACGTGGATTTTCCGAAGGAATCAAGTAGATGATTCCATTTCATGAGGCCTCAAATACTGGTCTCAAATCATTCGTATATTTGTCATTAATAAACGCCTCATTAAGTAAATTTTCATTGTTCAATATTTTTCTATTCCATAGCACCAAATGAAAGTTCGGCAAGTCAAAAGCAGCGTGAAAAAACCTCCCCATACCCACCCACCATGCAAAAATATGCAAATAACAAAAATTCACCACACAGCACTCAAAAGGGTACGGATAACTTTAAGTACACCAATACTAGGAGATATGTATAGAGGTAAGTTAGTACAACTCGGGCGGATCTAACTGCAGTGATTACCATAAAACCCCACAGATAATACATATTATCATCAGAAACAGAAAATCACAATAACACAGTGGAAATCAGTACACCCCGTGCTGACCTGCTATGGTCACCCACTTTGTAAACCGAGTAACTACTTGGACACCAACAGTACAATTCTTTACTCCCTTCGATTTTCTTTTAAAATTCAAATTAATCCAATATATATATATATGCAAGAAAAGATAGAAAAAAAGAAATATATATGCAGTGGAAAGGTAAGTTTGAGAGAGAAAAGAAAAATGATTTCACCCAGCTGTCCATCTCTAATTTGGAATAAGATTATTCATCTAAGTTATTATACTGTAAAGGTGGCATCCAATGTAGCTTAAAAACAAAAAACTGAAGGGAAATGATTGATAGCCAGTGAGGACTAGCTTGTGATGCAGTGGCGCTGTGAAGAGGTAGGGAGCGCCACCGGAGTGTGTTAAAAGACTCACGCTTCTGCAGACTCGGCACGTTCCTCCTGCCTTTCTAGATCTGCTTCGGCCATCAAAAGTTTACGTACAACCTGTTATGGAGTAAGCGTACCACAAATTGTCTTTACAAAAATTCAGGATCTTCATTATGTGAAAAAAACACTTTTCTAATCTCCAACTCGACACTGATGGTAGTCTACGCAAGGGCCTTTTCAGAGACATACATCCATACCAGGTGAGATGGGTTGAGTGTAGGTCTCTGATATAAATCATCAATTGGGATATTTAGTTAAATCATTAACTATTAAACATTGACTACCATCAGTGAGCGCAGTCAGAGTTGTCTGTCCAGTAGTTCGGTTGGCACAAGAGGGGAATCGCCGGTTTCAAATTTGCGACCAATTATCTAAAGTAAAATGTCTCGCCCTACTGTGACCATACCGCTGACTAGGTATTAATTCCCTACTACTGGACAGAGCACAAATCACAGGATTGTGCCACTGGTTTTGTCAGAGAAGTAGAAGTGGGGGTTTAGGAGTAAGGAGAGGGGTTCTCCAGGATTAACCCCTCTTCTCAGTGTATAGGGTATAGAGTACTTACGCCTCGGCGGCTTCCAAGCGGGCTTCCGCTCTCTCCAGATCGACCTCAGTAATGGCGAGCTTACGGGCGGCCTAGAGATGGGAGTCGTGGAAAGAGAAAAGGCCACGGCCGTTAGAACCAATGTCCAGCCACACAACAGGAAAATATGACAAAAAAATATTTCCTCCAAACTCTGGTCTGGTTGATTTTGGAAGGGCATGCAGCATGCTAGGGGGTCAGTCAACCATAATCTATTTTCTGTGTACACCTCAAGAAAGTAATTTTTCCATTGATTTATATGCAATCAATTCTGTTGTTTGTATTACAATGTTCTAGCCTGATATATCTCTTGACAGATACATGTCTCAAACTATATATCTATTTTGTCGTTGATCATTATTAGCTACCTATGTGATATTAATTACAGTTTAGATGTCTACTGATACTGTAACTTCAGTGATGTAACCCTTATCACTGGGTACTACGCGGACAGATAGGAGGGGCTGTAGTACTGATAAGACTGCATACTTACCTGCAGGCTTGTGGGGCACCATCATTACTACACCTGTTATAACACACTGGTGTTCTCCTCCATGTACCATACCTTTTACAGTACTACACCCTTCATACCTTACCCTATCTGCCCATACCCAACAACGCTATCACACGCTACTTCAAACCTAGTTTATCATTACCCTGATTGGCTATATCTTCCATTTCGGCTCATCCAGTGAGCATTTGACAGTATGTACACAGAAAATAGCTGGCAAGTGACATGTGATTTTCTCAGTTTTCGGTCAGTTTTTAATAAAGATTTTTTTTCTCAAATAAAACCTGTTGTGTTGCTTGCTGTGGAATATATAACATAATATTTGTGTTGAATAGGATTGAATGAGGTGTCCTATTGGTGGCGCGGGTTCCTTCGTTTGCTGTGGTCTCTGGACGTAGCCTCTGGTTTGGTGCTATCATGCTGACAAACTGTTAGTAGTTGCTGATTTAAAAGCAAAAACCTGGGTTAATTCATGTCCCTAAATTGGTATCTATGTTGGACAGTATCTATTCCTCTTTTTTCTCTCTTGCATATAGACACTCTCCATTTTAAATGCAGTCCAGAATTTACACGGGTTGATATACTATTGTTAGAAGTCATAAAGGGGCTTCACTTCGAAATGGCTTGATATTTTTTTATTGTATGCACATTAGTTTCAGAGGATAATAGGTTAACTGTCCAACACAGGTCGACTATTATGTATCATCATAGCATTTATCTACACTTGCCAAAGTTAACATTTTGCATTCTATATTATGTAAAAAGGGCCCTAATCATCTGAGACTTTCTAAAATCTCAAGTTCTAATTCACAGTATAAAGATCTTTGGAAATATTTTTTGGAGGACATGTATGTCGCAGTTTAATAACAATTGGCAAGCGTAGTCCTAAAAGACGAAGCAGGTCGTGACTGATAATTAACAGCGTTTATGTTAATTACCAAATTGGAGCTGGCTCGTCTCTAGGTTAATTCATCAACCATACACACCCCTTAGGTAAGCGGTCAGGGGAAGCCCTCGGCCCCGCTTACCGCTGGGGGGGGGGGGGGGCAGTTAGGTCTCTCTGCATGGGTCACATGACTAGACTACTTTCACCTAGTTTTCACCTGGTATCTCTAGGCGTCAGGGTGGGGGGAGGGGGCACACTAAAGTACCTATGGGATCCCCTTTGTAACCCTTATGGACAAGAGTCTATTCAAACCCCCATATGCTATTTTTGTCTCATATCGGTTGTTGGGTCAAACGCTGAATGCAAGATACTGGGAATTTTGTCAACAGTCTAAATGTATAATGGTAGGTTTCTCTGTTTCACAAATAGCTCCTACGTAATCTTGACGGTGTAGTCTATTCAAGTGGCATACGGGGAACTTCCTACATTAAAAATCAACAATGGCAGGTAAACTGGCACAGGACTGTTTGTGGCATACATGACACTTGAAGTTCATAAAAAGTGGGTCGATTTTGAAGTCTTACTCTGGGATATAAACACACGTTCTAAACACCCCCTGAGAAACAAGTCAGTCTCAGTCTGCTGTGGTACAGGGGGTGTAATATAGGTAATGTAGGCCACAGTTTGTGCCAGTTTTAGCTACTGCCCCAGGCTTTATTCGCGCATGCTATTAGGGACACACAGGCAAAAACAGTAATAGGCAGATCTAGGTCTCTCTGAAGGCAAGGACCTGCTGCTGGAATAAAACAGTTATCAAGTCAACAACTCAGCAGTGCACAACTCAACTCTTCATGGTATCATAGTCAAAGGTTAGTTGGGATAAGGGGGAAAAACACATCAAAATAAAAAATGTTTGGAAAAACATAAAAGAGGACTTTTTTTAAAGGGAATAATCAAACAAGGGAGTTAGTTAGTTTACTAAGGCTTCTTGATTGAGAGGATATAATATAGGAATGGAAGGGTTTGATTTAATGAGGGGCGACAAACTTCCTAAACATTCCGCTTCAAAAACACTTGCAAAGAACAACTTCTAGACAATCCGTAAAACATGACAAAGTCCAAACCGATGAAGACAGGACACTTTGCAGTATATCATGGTACACATACACCCTCAATGACCCCACATCTCTAGTAGCAGATGGGGATTCTTACTGGTTATTGAATGTGATGTGTGTGTACCATGTATATACACAACGTGGGAGTTACCATTCTGTTAGATAAGTATTTTCCGTGAATGAAACTACCAGCACTCCGCAGGCATATCGTCCAGAACCAATCACGTTGAGGCTCTTATCGCGAACCGTAACTACCGCAACCGAACCGCTGACCCAGGTGAAACGGTCTGGG
Organism: Harmothoe impar; assembly: GCA_947462335.1. NCBI lineage: Eukaryota > Metazoa > Annelida > Polychaeta > Phyllodocida > Polynoidae > Harmothoe > Harmothoe impar. The sequence continues at coordinate 40,423,886 of OX381709.1, read as the reverse complement.
TCTATGAACCACCAAGAAGGAACGTCTAATTCATTATTCAATTCACCTTAGTCGCAACAACGCCGTAACGGTGTATTCCACATAGCAACACTTCACTTTTTTCAACATCCTTTGTAAAAAATTATTGACCACTGACTTCTCTATACCTTCATGTATAAAACCTCATTTCTTGCCGATTAGGTGAACCAGAGTTGGAGCGCACACTCGCAGAAAGCACACAACTAGATTAGAATGACTAAAGAACATGTAAATCCACCCATAACACGAACAATAAAGACAATGATGCAGTTCTTTTCCGATTTTCCAAATAGGGCCAGGAAATGTCACCCATAGTGATAATCCTTAAATAAAAAGACAGTCTTAAACGTCTTTTAATTGTAGATTATCATACATTTTTTTGAGGCATCAGGAGTAGTTTGTATGTTTTTTTGCATCATTGTCTTGTGTTAGTGCATGCAGAACTGACTTTTTTTAGATGTTCAATAGAGGAACAGGGCAAATGTCCACATCAAATGAGGAGAAATCCTGGCAGGTGGGGGAAGGTCCACATGACCTGAAGGGAGAACAACCTTTGGTATGATGCGGGAAATGGGTGAATAACTAGAGTGGTGAGGACTGCTAAGGTGTGTGGTGTATGATCAGTATCTATCACGCCCATTCTGCATGCAATCCACCCCAGCCGACACCTTACGAAGACACTACAGTGGGCTTGACACGGCCTTAAATTAACAGAGTTGGGGCTTTATGGGAATTATGGTGACTGGTGATGGCAGAATAGCAGTAGTAGTAGGAGAAATAGTAGTAGTAGCAACCCAGGAGGATTTAATCATAATGAGTAGCTTCTTTAGGAGGTGGATGAACTGTGGGATTGAGCAGTAGGACGAACAGAATTGAAAGGAAAGTGATCAAACTCCTACAGTATAATTCAAGTTTAGAGTTGAAGACTGAACCCCTAAAAGGAGTCGACCCATCTAGCATGGATCGGTCGCAACTAGGCCAGTCAGAGTCTTTCCTGTAACAAGAGTGTCAAGCCCTAGAAGGGAAGGGAGCACAGGGGTATGTAAGGGTATAGGGGTCGGTTACAGAAACTGTTCTATGAGCATTAAGTTTTCATCTCGGCGAAAGGGAAGGTATTTGGGGAAGGAAATAGGGGGCCCATGTCTGAAATATCCTCTCTGCTCCTGACTAGCAGTCGATAAACGGCCGACCAATCGATCTTGAGTGCCAAATTGGCAAAACAGGTTTATATTTGTAAATTTTTTTTACACTTTTAAAGGAAATGCAGAGCTCCAAACTTGCCAAGGTGCAGGAACAATTTGCAGATGTATTTCGTCTTTTTCTTTCGTGGATTTTATTTTTAGGATTTTTTTTTCTTAAAAATAAATTCTCTCGCAGTATGTCGAAAACGTCGTCACCATCATCGCTTTCCCGGCTGGCCTGCCGTGGGCAATCAACAGAACTCACTGGTGTCTCCATTTTCGAGGGAAAGAAAAGGGATGGGCCACCATGGAATTATATTCTCAGGTAGGCTGTCCCAATTTTCCATGTTTGCCTGAGATAAGCTAATTTACACTTTTAGTCTTCGCGGCCTGGCTGACCGGTCGAAAACTGCTAGCTGCTACAGATTAGGTATCTTCTAGGCACATAATCCAGAAGAGGTCATCGAAGGCAATTCCCCAATCTTTTTGTGTGCTTTTTTCCCCTTACAACCTATTTAGTGGGCAATTGCAATAATGACTCATATGACAAGTCTTGTCGAGTGGACAACCGAAATACCCTCATGGAGACAACCAGGTTTCTATGGCAACTGATTTCCTTTTTTATCCCAGAGGAATAGGTATGGTGAGCGAACAAGCATGCGGGAGGAACAGAATCAGGCAGACTGGAGTCTCCGAAACCTGCAGGGGTCTCTCTATATCTCCCTAAGTTTTCCCCACTTGAAGCGGGCGGATGGCGGTCGACCCCTGCATGGCTCAGATGTGGACTACATGCCAAAATATAAAAAAAATATTTTCTTTTCTGTTCGAGAAGAAAAAAATTAGAAAGAGAAAGCACACGGCATGCGTTCACCTCTTCATATTTGCGGTCTGCCTCCTCTCCCGCCAATATGGTCTCCTCCAAATCTTTTTCCAGTTCACCGATACGCTCTTCATCAGTGATATTGCGCCTCTCCAAAACTTTCCTTCCTCTATTGAATTGACACACAGACAATAGCAGTGTCAGTGGTTGAAAATATATATTTTATACGTGTCGCTTTATAGACACAGAGTGCAACTTTCATTGTGTGCGTGGACTGCTCTGGTCCCTTTCCCCTCTTTTTGTCTTTTTTTGGTGGTCAATCATGTGTATAGTATATATAGAAAGATAGGCAGAAAAAGGCGTCTAAGTCAGAAGTAGGCAACATATGACAAAAGTCAAGTGTGGGTACAGACACCTAGGATGAGATGCCAAACAACGAACCTGAAAGGAAGGTAACGGAACGAGAATTAATCGCAAAAAGACCCTGACTGTATTGTATCGTTTTTGTTGGTTTTCCTTTTTTTCTTTCGTTTAAAAGATAGTTTGGGCAGACCTTGATAGCGGAGAGGACAGACAGCAAGGCTCAGTAACAACTGGGGGCAACATGCAAAACTCCCATGCTTTTTGGTTTTCCATTCACCTCATCATATTTGCGATCGGCATCCTCAGCAATGTACTTGGCCTCCTTAAGTTGGCTTTCTAGACTGTCTATCCTTTCATCGTCCGTAAGGCTCTTTGTCTCTGCAGCCTTACGACCTCTGTCGGAAATAGAAGAGTCTGGACATCAAAAATGTGTTCCCCCTAAAGAAGCCCGATGAACAAGGTAGTGGTCGGTAGTGAGAGGGGGAAAGCCCATTCACCGACCCGGACACCAGTGGGTGGTGGCCGGGGGTCGGAAGCCACTGGTGAAGCCACTCCTTTTAACGAAGCCACAGCTCGAAGCCCCCTCGGCCAGCTGACCGAACACCCGGCCGGACCGAAGCCAACATAATCACTCACCCCTACCTTGGCTTAACTCAAAAAGCCTCATAGTTTTTTTCCAACAACCTCGCCTATATCAACCGAGGTCTGTCTGTTTTTGATTTTCCTCTTTTTGGTCAACCTTTGTTATTTTAATTTTGGGAAGGGAATGAAATTAAAAGAAATTATAGTAACGATTTGAAAAAAAAATACACCATGGCACCACATAGCTGCTGTCAAAACAGCAGAAATTGATGGGAATTTGGAGTCAAGTGACATCAGTGGTAGCATATTGATATGAGTATATTGTAATGCGCACGCTATGATGAGTTGTGACACTGTAAAATGTTTATATTTTTGTTTTGAGACCAGCACGCCTACTAAGGTCTCATAATGTACCTGGAACTCAAAACAAAAGTTTGCGGATTAACTTGCAGAAAGAATTGGAAAAAAGGTAGAGATTTTGAAAGTGGCAACAAAACCAGTGCACAGACGAAAAACCAGTTTTGCTTCAAGGATGTATATTTCTAAATATATATGTATATATATGTTTATATCTAAATTGAAACTTTATCGAGTGAAGTCAGTGATAATCATAGTGATGCACACTGTCAAATGTTAATACGACTTGCGACTTGAATGCGTTTTAAAGGTTCTGGTCCTAGTTGTGGATTAATGATTAGTTTTTTTTTCTTTTCTTAATTTCCCTTCTTCTAATTTCCAGCTTGGCTCTCCATGGTAAGATCAAGCATAGCTTTAAGGAAGTTCACAAACATTGTTGAAACACACAAAATGTTCAAACCGGGCAGGTTCTGTTTGGCAATACAGGGGGAATTGCTGGGGAATAGAAGGAGGGCCTCTGCATGCATCCATCACACTTACCATGTGCTCTTATGGCTCTTGAAGATCCACCTTTACCTACTTAGTAAGATCCCAAAGGTTAACCGAGGCCTTGTTATTATTATAAACTTCCCTAACTAAATAGCGAATAAATGATCTAAAGTAAAGAGTGAACAAAGCCGAAATAGATTGTAAAAGTGCTGCCCAAATATATTCCCTCTCCAACTTTGATCCCTGTTTAGCAAATGAAGCAATTGTGTTTTTCCAGTAAGGTTTGAAATTTAGAAAAAAGCAAAATGAAGAAAAATGAAAGAGAAATATCTAAATTTGCCCCATATAATTGACAGTACCATGATAGAACCATTCTGGTTATGGTAAAGTAAAATAAGCTGCAGAGCCGGCGGCCCATATAGAAATGAAAATTTTGAAGTAAAATGTTAAGCTCTTTGTCCTAATTTGTACCCAGTACCTTTGAGTCAATAAAGGTGACAGTAAAGGCGGGCTACTCTTAGGCTGCATGGAAACATACCTCGTCATATTTTCTCTCTGCTTCGTTGGCAGCCTCTGCGGCCTCTTTAACCATCTGCTCTAGCATAGTAATTTTTTCTTCATCAAGGCCTTGTTTGTTATCGAGTGCCCTCCTTGATCTGAATGGGATGGAAAACAAGGGATTTGCCGTGACCACAGGGAATCAAACGCATGCACGCGAGCAGTAGGAATCATGATCTGATCTGATCGGACCGCTGTCATCTTCTCAAGTCGGGTGTCCAAAAATCCCAAAGTAGCCCTCACCCCAACTCCTCCTCCTTTTCCTCCTCCTATAGTCTCAAGAGAAAGAGCTTTTTTGGGGCCTGTGGATTGCTATTTTTGTGCAGTGTGTCTCTTTTTTAACCTCTGGTATTGTACATGACACCAGAACATGACCGGTGTACACCATAAACATACCTCATCATACATTAGTTCTCGCTCGTCCGCAATGTACTTGGCTTGCTTGAACTGCTCTTCTAGTACTATGAGCCGGTCGTCATCTACCATAGACCGGTTCTCAGCTGCTTTGCGTGCTCTACACCATGCAAAGAAATTGGCAGGTTAGTCTGGCGATACCTGGACATCATTACATGCGACTCCACTGGGGTCTCACCAGGACTTTTATTAAATCAAATATTATCTGTATTAACAATGACATTACGCAACTAAAGATTTTTAAATTTTCTTTCAGGGAGAATAGAATAGATGCACACCCTTTGGAGAAAACAAATTTTGTTAAAAATGAAGCATGGTTCCTTTCTTTTATATACTGCTTTGAGAATATTAATGTCGGAGTCACACCAAAACTTAAGTTCTACCACACTCAACATACAGGTGTTACCCCTAGCCATTTTGTATTAATTTAGGACATTTTTATACTGCACGTGTGCGGACCATGTGTTTAGAGGACATAAGCAAAATGTAGAGCCGACATGCTGACACGGGACTGCATCCATTCTACTTTTATTGCAGAGGGCAAGGTCCAATATTAAATTTCGTCTTGAAAATTACCACACTTCCATTTTTCTCTTACAGGAATTTAGATAATTTTCATGTGTAATCTCGATTTTATCCTATTTTAGATTTTCATCAGGAAACTTCAAAGTTATTGGAATCCAAAGAAGGGGGGGATTTATCGGCTTATCAGGACCCTGCTGCATATTTTTATTATCACGGTTAGTCAAAATACATGCACAGGCTTATTATGACAGGACGCAAACAACTATGGTTTCAATGTTACCCTCCTTTCTCTCCCCTCAAAACACACTTGCATTCTAAATGACTGCATTACAAAAAGGACTAGAACGAAACGAGTGAGAGGAAGAATGTTGGTGGTTGTGGTGATGATGGGAAAGGGGGAGGTCGCTATTATTCAGATCATCTAGTTTTTTTTCCTAGATTAGAAGTATGAATGGCAGTTGCGGCAAACATTTTAGCAACAGTTAGCAAGTGTGTCTTTGTGGGCAGAAGCAACGAGGGTATGGACGTTGGATCGAGGTTATTTCTCCAAACTAGTCCGGTTCCAACTCAAGGCCTTGCCCAACTTTTGGAAAACTACTCAGCTTAAAAATAACTTGTTTCTAAATATCCTCTCCCTCCAAGTCTTTGCCATGAGACTGGAGGAAGGTATTAATGCAATGCCTTAAATCTAGGCACTCCTCTCAGCATTCATAATTGTGGAGAGGCTCATTTTGGCCCTATAACCATTCCTTCTGATCTTATAATCTCATGTTCACAGAGAGGCACCGGGTTCAAGCTCATGTCAAAAGGTCACCTACCAACCGCGCCTGTCCCATATTCTGTAAACATCTCTATCTATGTCTGTACGACTACGCAGGGCCTTGTCTGCGAAGACCACACTAACACGATATACTACTTAAACATTGACAACTCTGCACACACCTCAGTAAGATGTGTGAAGCTGCCTGGGGTGGCCGATGGGGGATTGTAGACACAAGCCTTACCCTGCGCTTCGATCAGAAGGAAGTACCCGAGTCCCTGTTTTCGGTCTTTGGTAGCTTTGTACTTTCACACTTGTAGTATTTAGTACACAGGCCGTAAAGGTGCGAACAGGTTACACCTTCACACCCGACCTGCCACCGGACCGCAAGGACCCAGGTGTTGATCGTCTGATATAAGATCAAATTCATAATAGCCAGTGTCTAACTCAAGTCAGCGATTCGCGCTGCGACTATATTTGGGTTTTGTCGTTCTTTCGCACGCCTGATTCTCTTTAACACATTACCTTCTCCTTTTGGCTCGTTGTTCGTGACTGGAAAGCTACTGAACTTTGGTTATGCAATCACAATACACATTTTAAATGCAAACCACTGAAAGAAAAGACACAAAGGAATCGACTGAGTTATTGGGGTTTTGGGGCTCAGGATTCCATATTAAGGAGTTCCGCCGGTCAAATTTAGACAAGTGTCTCGTTTTACTGGAAGGAGGCGATTTTCATTCTATGACGTCCGCCATCTTGATTTGCCTGGCTCTTGATCCAGTAACCATGGCAACTTCTATTTGGACCTTAAGTGTCATCATCTCGAAAGATGGCGGCACCTTGAGACCTCACGAGGGAGTCTTTTATGTCTTAAGTTAAGATACAGTGTCACACTACAATAATAGATTCTCACTTTTTTGTTTTGATTTATATGTATCCTGATTGAAAAGGGCTGAAGCCTGTAATTTACTTTAAATTACATTTATTTAATTTTTCTGCATTTAACTCCTACTGTAGTTTGTCTGCGTTTTCTGGACGGTTTCTTGGCCAAAAGTTGTAAGAACAGTTGATTGTTAGTGCTCTTATACGTGAAAGTGACAATCTTTATTGGAACTCCATTTTCATATAATAAAACACAGAAAGAAGATACAATGTATTCATCATAGGCGGCAAAAAAATACTTTTTACTTAAAAAAAACATTTGGGATATTGGTACTGCATAAACCAGTAAATCGGTCTTCATTACATAATCATTTTGACAATACTATCCGCCTACATTGAAAACTTGTTTCTTCATACACACAATTAAAACACCATAATGGTAATACCTGGTATATGTAGCTGACTTCCTACATAGTATTGCAACAATACATATTTTTTTCTTATCACAAAGGTGGAGCTAGATCAGGACTTAATCTTTATCCGTGTTATCCTGTTGCATACTCTGGACTCAGGCTATGGAGGATCAGCATACAGATACAAGGTACCCCATCAAGTAGGAAACAGCACACTGCATTATGTATATACATGGTGTGTTTTGTTGTCTTGTTAATGTGATATTATTTCAGAGAAATGTGACAAAGCAGTGTCATGGTGAAGAGATAATAAAGTGAGCAGAGTGTCATTTGTGAGTTACATCCAACATTTTATTTTAAATTGTGTGTGTTTGTGATAATATATTTCATGTTGTGTTTAGAGTTTGAATATCATATCGTTATTTGACATCAGACAATGATTTAAAGAACTACTTTTTCTACGATTACACGTGAGCCATTATTCATGTTTTAAGAATAGTATATGTATATGACACTATGCTAGTGCATAAGTACAAAGTTTGGCTATAAGGGCAGAGTGTTCTGACCGCCCTGTGTTTGCGGCCACTATCTGTACAAGGACTCTTGAGTAGTTTTATCCTGAGTGGATCTCACCAGTTATCTCCCCAGTCACCGGCATGCTGCAATGTTGACAGCCTCGGTACACCGGTAACTAGCGTCATCACTGACATATAGCCAGTACCTAAACAATATACCCCCTCACATCTCTACCCACTATCCCACTGCAGACCAGCAGAAAAGGAAAAGAAAGAGACCAGACTCCTGTGAACTTTGGATAAACTTAGAGAATGCCACAAAAAAACAACTACCATCTTTTAGTATCCCAGTAGATACTTTTAAAAAGAAATGGGCATATAGCATCGTCTGTGAACTCTATGGCAAACATAGGGGATGTCAAGGGGGCATAAAGAAAAGTAGAAGCAAAGCGAAGAGTGCCTTCTATGGTACTATACCATTGCATGGCCTCGTGGGTGAATAGGAATTGGCAATATAATGACTAGGTAGGGAGCGTGTGATGGATTCGCTGGGTTATCTCTGGTGGGTTTATTGGGTGAGGTGTGTGCCTGTGGGCTGTAGCATGGTGATGCCCAGGTGGGTGCAGAGTCTAACTCAGGGACACGTCCTCCAGGTGACATACAGGTGTGCAGCCAGCCCACCTGCTGTAGGCTAACCCTACACACGGACACCAGGAGGCTAACCCAATCCTACTGGGACCATTCTAGTCTGTTTGCATGAAAAGAACTGGAACTTTTTTCTTTTATCCATAGTTCACAAACAAACTAGAGACATCATCTGTTTTAGTTTTATTAATTTATTTTCAAGGCCTCCACATTTCACCACCCAAGCGTGGGGGATGATGACATGAACATCAGAGCCCCATTTCACTCCACTCCTAACGTTAGCATTTTAGCCTTATTATATCCATGTACTTCCAATTTTATCTTTCCCATATTATATTTTCACAGGCTTTTATCTTTTTTTATTCCCAGCACTTAAGATATCAGATAAAACTGCCTGTTGGTGGGAAAATAACAACAGTGTGTGCTGGCGTGTGTCCTTGCCTGGTGATGCTACCTGTGACCACCCATGGGTGGGCTGGACGAGGTGGGGACAGGTACAGGTAGTTATTTGACCACTTTCAGGTATCACCACCATTTGTTCATGGCTCTGACTTGAACTTCTACCTGTTCCATGACTACAACATGTGCCACTTTGTGGGTGCTGATTCAATATGTACACTTAACCTACAAAGACTAAGTAGTGTATGGCTTACACTGAGGCCACCTCTCACTATGGAGGCTTATTAGTACTTGATTGCATAAGGTCACTTCTTTCAATGTTAATGTAATGTGACCTGGTATGACCCCCCCCCCCCCCAGGTGAGGAGGGAAGGGAGGTGCTGCTCTCCATACAACACGTACAAGAGTCCAAATTGGGTTTAGGGGACGGGGGTGGGGGGGGGGGGTGGTGGTGGTGTTCACTGCATCAGCTCGACCCATTATCAAATCCAACTCCAATGCAGCACTGGAGTGGCGCAGTGGGCATGTAGAGGAGTGCAAGTTGGGACTGGTGATGTATAAAAAGTCAGACACTGCGGCCTGTATGACTCATGCACGTTCAGACCAGCCTCCAAGCACAGACAGCCTCCATACTGGCTGTCTGTTATAGGGGACAGCCTCCAGGCTTGGAGAGTGTACTTTCAGGTGAAAATGAAGGAAGGGGTCGGGTGGGTTCTATCTAAAAGTAGTGTGTCTGTTGTTTGGTGGGCGAGGGGGGTCTAACTGACTCTGACCCAGGAGGTAGAAGACACACATGTAGACATCAGTAGATGTATAGTAGTTAGTACGCAAGGCAGTACAGAAATCACCCCCCCCCCAGTGTCCCACCTACCACACCATTTCCTCGTTCTACCTGTAGCGTTTAACATGTCCCATACTGGTTGCCAACTTAGAGCAGGGACACCTCGTCAATGCCCCCAAGTGAAACCATAAAGCTCTTTACAATTTTTTTTCACTTTATGTTTACTTACATTTCACTCTGCTACTGATTTGTTTGAAATAGTTTAAAAGCTGCAACATTCCTGGCTGGGTCGTCAGGCCTGGTGATGACACCGACACTAAATCTGCACCCAGAGGGGACTAATCCTAGCTGTAGCATGGGCCATAGCACGACAGTATAATGTCATTGTAGGGTGAATGATAAGAGTGGGTTGAGAGGGGGGGGGAGGGGTTGCATAACCTAAGAGACAGCCCTGATTTCCATTATCATCAATACTATAAGTATAACTGGGCACACTGTCTATAAATGTGACAATCCTGTCAAGAAAGCTTTTTTAATTTACTTTCTTTTATTGGGAATTCTACCACTATGTCAAACTGGATCCACCAAGCACAGTGTTTGGGAGGTGCTGTATGTGTGGTGCATGGCTAGATGCCGGGAGGAGCGGGGGACTTTCACAATTCATTACCTGTGGAAAGTCTCTGCTAGACCCATAATAATGGACTTTCACTCAATGGGCAGACTCCCTCCCCACCCACCCCCTCCCCTCACCTTCCCATCCTCCACTTATCCTACTCCTGTCTCCTGGCTACGCCTCAGTTACCTGAGGCATTTTGTCCCGGTCTTCAGCCTAGTCCAAGACACTCTAAGCAATGAGATCCCCAATGGTAATGCTGTATTACAAACATACAGAGGGCAACTAAAGGATCGGTCTCAGGGTCAATCCAAGGCATAAACCAAGCCACCATTACTGTGAACACAGGCCAAATATGAGTTCTCTAAAAGTTATTTTCATTAAGTAAACCAACCAGATGGTGATGCAGACCCAGCGGGAGAATACAAATAATGTCATCCCCGATGCCCTGTCAGCTGCTGATGGCTGATGATTGGGTAAATTGTCCCTTGTGTAAGTGTAGTAGTAGTATCTCTTTCTTTGGTAGTCAAGGAACATTAGTCTGCACAAACCACTTACTTCTGCTACATGTTGCTGTTCAGTTTGTACACAGCCTCATATATACATCGCCAGCAGTCTGGGGGTTATTGGATGGCAGAAAGACTATATTCAATCTAGTGTTTTTTTCTATTTCCCCTTATCATGACTGATTTGATGTCATGTAGCGAATATCCTCGTACATGTATTACTCTATGACCAGAGAATTCAATTTCTGTCGTCATATACATGCTCAGAACATGGCCCCTATGGCCTACTAAATATACAATGTCACTTATTTCTACCCACGTTACAAAAAGACATGCACTGGAAATGAACTTAGTCCTTTTTAAGGTTGCTGTTGGGCTGGCATGACAGACATATATGCCTGGTTAGATCATCGGGGGTGGATATATACCGGCTGAATCATACTAGCCGCTGCCTCCCGGCGTGCCTGGATCCTCCATGTGCCTGACCCACTCGGCAGGCTGGGTACCGGTGTTATATACCACTGGTACCCCTACAGACAGCTTATAACACTGCCTATAGTAGAAGATAAAACCACACACCACCCCGAACCAGCACCACCACCCACCCTAATGTCGGACAGAGTGTGTGTAGTGTAGGGGTGCAAGGGGAGCTGGTCTAGTCTAGATCCATAACACCGACCATGGATATTGGCCGTGCTATATGCTTAAAATGCTTCTGGTTTAAAGGAGGGCGTTGGGCATGGGGTGATTAGGATAAATGCTCTTACTAAACCCTCGGTGTGCGTGTCTAACCGCTATATAACCTGGATATATTTAAGTGTGTCTTTAACTGTAGCTATCTCCTGACAATACACATAAACACTGAGCCAAGACTCATCCATCACCTGTTCAAGGTGAAGCCCTTAACTACGCTAGTCCCGCGCCTGGTTCCGATGCTCTTCATAGGCGCAAGTGATGGCTAATTTATGGCCTGTCAATCATCCAGGTTCAGACCCTTCCTACCAGATGGCACACATGGTTGTCGCAGATAGCTTTGGTGTACTGTTTCCACAGGACTGCAGTCTTGTGTGTGTGTGTGGGGGGGGGGGGGGGGGGGGGGGAGCTTTTCAGCTGACCCTGGCCGGACTGGTGTTGGTAGGATCACAGTGTGTACACCTAGTACATGAATTCAAATTACAGTAATCTATGATGGCTACATTGGAGTTTGACAAGGAATAGAAGGGGTTTGATGTAGACTACTTAGATGCACTTATATGAGTTCTTACTGCACCAATATGGGTCTAAACATTGCCATAGGTTTGGTATTTTACATGCCACTTGATATGGTTTCTGTGTAGCAGGCTTGGGGAATCTTCACATCTATTACCATAATTTGGTTTACACTCTAAACCCCTCAGTGAGAATGGAGGACTTTGTTTAAAGAATTAGGGAACTCTGCAATAATTATATTTGGACTTTAGGTATAGATGCACATACATGATTTTTTTAAAGTAGTCCATGTGCCAAAGTCCCTTTTGATCCTAACTGGCAGGGGCATGGCAACCGCAACCAGGGGGGGGGGGGCAGGGGAGACCTGTCCCCACACTTTTTCCCACCCCTAAAAAATGTCCAACCTAAAAGGTCAAGCTGAAAAACAGTCCAGGTCTATTCATAATCTGTTGATCTTGGCCATAATCTGTTGATCTCGACTAAATTGAGGGATCTGCGAGCTCATATGAGGGCGTGGTGAACCTAGCGAGGCCTGTACAAGCCCATACAAGGGCCCCATGACCCCAGTGAGGGCTATACAAGCCCAAACAAGGGTCTGATGACCCCAGCAATGGCTGTGCGAGCCCATAGGAGGGCCTGGTGACTAAATTGAGGGATCTGCAAGCTCATACGAGGGCCTGGTGAACCTAGTGAGGGTTGTACCTGCCCAAACAAGGGACTGATGACCCCAGTGAGGGCTGTGCAAGACCAAGCAAGGGCCTAATGACCCTAGCGAGGGTTGTACGAGCCAATACTAGGGCCTGATGACCCCAGCGAGGGCTGTGCGAGACCAAGCAAGGGCCTAATGACCAGCGAGGGCTGTATGAGCCAATACTAGGGCCTGGTGACCCCAGCGAGGGCTGTACGAGCCCAAACAGGGTCCTAATAACACTATCGATGGCTGTTTGAGACCAAACAAGGGCCTTATGACCCCAGCGATGGCTGTAGGAGTCCGTAGGTAGGCCTGTTGACTGAATTGAGGGATCTGCGAGCTCATACAAGGGCCTGGTGAACCTAGCGAGGGCTATACAAGCCCATACTAGGGCCTCATGACCCCAGCAAGGGCTGTACGAGCCCAAACAAGGACCTAATAACGCTTAATGGGCTGTACAAGCCCATACAAGGGCCTCATGATCCCAGCGAGGGCTGTACGAGCCCAAACAAGGGTCTGATGACCCCAGCAATGAGTGAACGGGCCCATAGGAGGGCCTGGTGACTGAATTGAGGGATCTGCATACTCATACCAGAGCCTGGTGAACCTAGCGAGGGCTGTATGAGCCCCTCGGAGGACCTTGTGAACCTAGTGAGGGATGTCTGAGACCATACAAGGGCATGTTGACTGAAATAAGGAATGAATGACTTTTTGTCTGGTCTTGCCCATCCTAGTTTTAGCTATTTAACCCCTCATTTGGCCTCCGCATCCCATATATAGCTAAGAATGGAGTGAGCAAGGCCTGACAAGGGGTCGGCTAGCTAAGAATTGGTTCAGAGAGGCTAAACGAGTGGTCAAAAAAATGGGAGGAGAGCGGCCAAGCGAAGGATCAGACAGCTGAATATAGGGTGGGGGAGGTCAAAGGAGGGGTCGTATAGCTAAAAATCGGGTAAGAGAAGCCAAATGAGGGGTCAGATAGCTAAATATGGGATGCGGAGGCCAAATGAGGGGTTAAATAGCTAAAACTAGGATGGGCAAGGCCAGACGAAAAGTCATTCATTCCTCAGTTCAGTCACCATGCCCTCGTATGGTCTTGGACACCCCTCACTAGGTTCACAAGGTCCTCCTATGGGCTCGTACAGCCCCCGCTAGGTTCACCAGGCTCTGGTATGAGTATGCAGATCCCTCAATTCAGTCACCAGGCCCTCCTATGGGCCCGTTCACTCATTGCTGGGGTCATCAGACCCTTGTTTGGGCTCGTACAGCCCTCGCTGGGCTCATGAGGCCCTTGTATGGGCTTGTACAGCCCATGCTAGGCTCACCAGGCCCTCATATGGGCTAGTACAGCCATCGCTGGGGTCATAGCACTCTTGTTTGGTCTCGCACAGCCATCGCTATCGTTATTAGGTCCTTGTTTGGGCTCGTACAGCCCTTGTTGGGGTCACAAGGCCCTAGTATGGGCTCCTATAGCCCTCTCTAGGTTCACCAGGCCCTTGTATGAGCTCGCAGATCCCTCAATTCAGTCAACAGGCCTACCTATGGGCTCCTACAGCCATCACTGGGGTCATAAGGCCCTCGTTTGGTCTCGCACAGCCATCGATAGTGTTATTTGGTCCTTGTTTGGGCTCGTACAGCCCTCGCTGGGGTCACCAGGCCCTAGTATTGGCTCGTACAACCCTCGCTAGGGTCATTAGACCCTTGCTTGGTCTCGCACAGCCCTTGCTGGGGTCATCAGTCCCTTGTTTGGGCAGGTACAACCCTCGTTAGGTTCACCAGGCCCTCGTATGAGCTTGCAGATCCCTCAATTCAGTCACCAGGCCCTCCTATGGGCTCCCACAGCCATTGCTGGGGTCATCAGACCCTTGTTTGGGCTCGTATAGCCCTCACTGGGGTCATGGGGCCCTTGTATGGGCTCGTACAGGCCTCGCTAGGTTCACCAGGCCCTCGTATGAGCTCGCAGATCCCTCAATTTAGTCACCAGGCCTACCAATGGGCTTGTACAGCCATCGCTGGGGTCATCAGGCCCTTGTATGGGCGAGATCAACAGATTATGAATAGACCTGGACTGTTTTTCAGCATGACATTTTAGGTTGGACATTTTTTAGGGGTGGGAAAAAAGTGTGGGGACAGGGCTCCCCTGCCCCCCCCTGGTTGCGGTTGCCATGCCCCTGCCAGTTAGGATCAAAAGGGACTTTGGCACCTGGACTACTTTAAAACAAATCATGACATTGTATGTGCATCTATACCTAAAGTCCAAATATGATTATTGCAGAGTGTCCTAATTGTTTAAACAACGTCCTCCATTTTTACTGAGGGGTTTAGAGTGTAAACCAAATTATGGTAATAGATGTGAAGATTCCCCAAGCCTGCTACACAGAAACCATATCAAGTGGCACCTCAAATACCAAACCTATGGCAATGTTCATATCCTATAAGCATATTTGTGCAGTAAGAACTCATATAACTGCATTTTAGTAGTCTACATCAACCCCCTTCTATTCATTGTCAAACTCCAATGTAGCCATCTTAGATTACTGTAATTCGAATTCATGTACTATGTGTGCACACTGTGTGGACTGGGGAGTGTGGCCTCTTTGCTGCCGCGGTGCAGACTGCCGGCTATGGAGCAACCCCCGCCCCCCCCCCCCCCCCCACACACACACACCCACACCCCACCCACACCCCTCCCTGACCAGACCCCGAATCTCCCCTTGGCCACTGTGTTTTGTATATCAGGCAGGTCGCCACCTGTGGCTGGAATAGGAACTATGCGTCAGATTTTGGCCAAGCCAGGCTCACACTGAGCCGCAGCACTAATTGCTGTTCACCTGCGGGTTACCTACGACGACCCGGGGGACCAGCGTAGCCCTTAACTTCCTCCAGTAGGAGTACAGCCAGACAGTGCTTAGTCCAATATACACAGGGGTTGGTTGGCATTCTGACAGGGACGTTTTACTTTCAAATTGGGCCAGCACCAGTACCTTTTCTGAAGGTCAGGTTGGGTCCACCTACGTCATTGACGTGGTTGTGGTTGCCATGGCAACACAGTCATGAGGCACATACAACCATTCAAGCCACAGGGCGGCAGTATGGCCCTATAAGGGTATATATACCTACCAACCCTGCCCTCATTTGCCCCCAGGAAGTGAGGGGGTGGCCACATAAGACTCCATCCGGTACTTTACTATTGTTCCTCGAAAGCCAACAAAGCTCAATCAAACTAGCGAATGCGGCTTCGGGGAGGGGAAATAGTTTTTATTCGCGGAACAGGATGTGTGGTTGTTTGTAATTTGGTGTAGGTGGGTTCTGTTATGAGGATATAGTCTAGTTTTGCATGATCTGTTGTCATGTCTTTGACTGAGCCAAAGCCCACGTTTACAGGTGCTCGGCTAGTGGGATACCTAGAAGTATGCATGTCCATCTGTTGTACCCTTGGGTCCATCCTACACCTGTGGAGGTGTATATATACACTGTACATGCCTCAGTCAACACGCACGTACCCCTCTGTGTAAACCCACCAACCTGTGTGTCACCCTGTGGGTACATAGTGGTGTGTTGACATGTGTGCACGTGTCACTCACGGGTGGGCAGCAGAGAGGCACAAACCTCCCCCCACACACACCTACTGGAGGCTGTAGAGGTATTTGGCACGAGTAGGGGGGGGGGGACCATACAGGAGGAAGAGGGTGTAGTAGGGGCCCGGGAGTAGGGGCTCGGGTGGAGAGTTTCTCTTGTACCCTTTTGTGGTAAACCAAGCAGGAGAGTACAACGGTGTAGCGACCGTGTGTGAAAAGTAAGGTAAATTCCTAGTGGCTACGTAACACAGACCACCTGACACATAACATGTGACCCCCCCCCCCCCCTGCTCTCTACGCACCCCCCCCCCCCCCCCCCCGTCACACACACATACACACACACAGGTGCAGTGACCCTTGTGGGGGTGAGTAGACTGTCGGAATGTGGAGAGGGTGAGGCTGGCGTGTATTTATTTATTTATTTACTTTTTTTTTCTTTTTCTATGTCTTCTCACAACTTCCAACCATGAGACATGACAGCCGAGTAGTAGCCCACCAACAAACTCGCCTGCCTCCCTTTCTTCCGCTATCCCAATCAGATCTCCTACAGCCCGAGTGTTTAGCATTCTCCGACTCGCTAGCTGAGCAAGGTTTGTAAATATTTGTCAATAATAAATGTAAATATGTCCCGTTATACCTACACGGGACGGTGGTTGTGGGGGTGGGGGCTCAGAGGGAAACCCAAACTCAGCCAGAAATGGCTGTTTGTAAACGGTAACGGTAAGTCCCCTTGACAAAACCTGTGGCTATTCACAGCCTATTGTCACCTGTATACACCCCTCTCCTGACCCTTTCTACCACCATATACATTTAATTGTTGTAAATTGCAGCTTCAAATGTTCAAATCTTGCTGCCACTACAGCAAGAGTTTGAGTGGTGCGAGGACCGGTACTCTGGGCCTTATAGGGGCGATGTGAGGTTTCAGCTCCCATGCCCTGGTTTACCTGTCCCCCGCAGGGCTATTTACGGGTGTATGCATGGACTGGAGGGTGTTGGGGGTAGTTTAAAGGGTTGAAAACACCTGGGAGGTCTGAGGGGGCCTCACCTCCAGTACTCCCTCCCCCTATCCTTAATACATGTATGGACCCAGGGGCTGCTAAAAGCCTAACAGAAATAGCCCCACGACCCCCGTACATGGGGTGTGTCAGGGTTCTCCGTTTGTTGATTTCCAGCCGGATGCACTGAATACCCAAGAGTCCTTATACAGATACGTGTAGTTAATTTCTGGCTTTTATAAATTAAAAACAAAAGTTTCCCCTACAAGTGTGGAAGCATTTTTTGAACGGTTAATGAATATCAAGTATATAAAACATCTACTGAATTACTTATTTCCTAAACTTTCCATTATATAATATAGACGAATTACAATTATAAATGTATTTTTAAAGGTTAAAGGATCTGCCCATTAAAGACAGTAATCTTTCTTTAGTATCTATTGTAGATATGTCAATGTAAGTATAATGAGAATGTTGCAAGTGTGGGTGTCATGTGTGTGATATAAGTGTGTGAGTGATATAAGGACATAGTCTGTACCTCTCGCTCTCGTCGGCTGCCTTGGAAGCCTCCTCGAGCTTGGATGTGGCGTCCTGGAGCCTGTTCTCTGTCTGCTCGAAGTCCTCCTCAAGAAGACGGATTCTCCTCGTCAGGGCTCCTACCTCGCTCTCAGCCTGCAAAGTGGAAGGGATAGAGGTTATTTATGATACCTTGGTAAATATGGGTGATTAAAATTATTGAAGAAGTTGAGTGCGTATTTTATAAATTTACCGTAAAAACATTTATCTTAGGATCTTTCGTAATACCTAGGTCATGATATTAAAGTGATAAACACTGTTCAATTTTTACATGATATGATTATGCATTGACATTGGATGTACTAGATCCCCCCCCCCCCCCACAACCCTGTGTGTAGTATTTGATTGATTTGAGCTGAGTGGACCATTTATATTAAATAAGTGTGTAAGGCATGTCAATGTATCGTAGTTAAAGTATTGCTAATTGTCTGAATGTGCTTTAATTCAAATAGTCGTATGAATCATTGAGAGACTATAACGTTTTACCATTGTGTCATTCTTATTCTTTTCAATGAATTCATTTCATGTATATTCATCATAAAACTTAACACCTACATACTCAGTGTACCTTAGGTTGAAGTAGGTATCGTGTATTTATATTGATTGCATCTGATCTGCCTGAGTGGAGGTGGAACTCGTGACTACACGGTTCATTCACTATCCTGGAGTGATCCCATTTAATTAGATCATTAATCAGAGGGCCACCCCACTGCTGACTCCCCGCGTGACTACCGTGTGTAGTCTACTGTAGACTGCTTCAGTGTTTAATCCATAACTAGCTACCCCAAAGTCCCCCTGTCATTCTTACTTCTTCTCTTTTACTTACTAGATCAGGTGAGGGGGTTCTAAAGAAACTCATTTGACGTTTTGTTGTAAATAGCATTTGTTGTAGAAAACATCAAATTAGTTCTTACTCGCTTTTTCCCCTGTTTAATGTTTCCATAGAACTTATACAAGTGTCCTTCATCTTTTTTTTTACTCTACTACATTCATATCCAATGCACGATAAGTAGTTGTGCATGTACAAGCTGTGCATGTACATCCTATGGCTCGTGACAACCAAGATATCCTGGAATTCTCATCGTTCCGAGAACACCTCTCACATGACGTACATATACCATGTCTGATATTATAGGGGATCCAGGCTGCCGACTGAAACCACCTCAACATGTTAATACCATTACTCAGCCCCCCCCCCCCCCTCACCATGTCCCTACCAGTCACTCGAGGGCCAGGAGCACTGACCTAGATCCCCAGGCTAATTTGTACAAACACGTCCTCTGTGCTCCAGTCTCTACCTGGCCACCACTCCCCACCATAAACAGCTATAAAAAGGTAAAATGCCATGCTACAATGCCTGCCTAGTATGGCTAGAAAGTTATACCTAGAGCTGGTCCTACAATGTTGTACAAATGTACCATGGTGAGTCCTATATATTAGGGCCGCCAGAATAAATGGGATTCAGTCCAAGTATATGTACATGTATAGTTTATGACTAAAGCTATGAAGGCATTTATTCAATTACATGTACGTAAGCAGATTGGCAAGGCTGAATAATTTTTCCACTAGAGCTGGGTAGAGGGTACATTCTGATAGTGTGGCATGTACTACTTATATTGATAAAGATAGGTAATGCATATCGAGGTCTAATTCCCAGAACAATTATAGATATTTTTTCCAGTCACCAGCATTGCTGCCAATTTCCTATTCACTCTACATTCGCCATGTTACGAGGCACATTCTGCCTGCCTGACCCAGAGATGAGTAAGTTATAAAAACCTTCTGAACCAGGAGTACTACTCGGCCCGGTCACAGCAGGTGGCAGTGAGTCGGGTTTCTGTAGAGGGACATTTATTCACACCTATCACACATGAATCGAGGCAACTGGGGTGACTCGAGTTTTATAGTGCAGTGGTATGTGACGGTGTGACTTCATCTTAACGGGCCAATTCTTACTGCCCCTCCAGTGAGAGTCAGAGTGGAGCGAGGACTGGCCTTTTATAGCGGAGCTGGGGCTTTAACCTGCCGTCCCATGGGGCTTATATGTATGGGTGGTGGGTGGGTATTACAGGGTGCTTGGGTGCAATAAATAGGGAGGGTCTGAGACTGAGATAAGATATTTTGGGGTGCAATATCACCAGACTGAGATCGAAATAGACTAAATCACAAATTCGCCCTCACATCCGCTTAATACTTTATCAGGGATACTATTGGTAAGAATACCTTCTACTAGGGGGCATTGGGGGCCTGGTTAAATAATGTACCAAGTCCCTTAATGGTGTGGGGGATAAAGACCCGGGAAGAGGGATACTGGAGGTAAGGCAGGCTTATATGCGGGTTAGGTGGGGGGATGTATACACGTTCACTCAGGTGTGTGGAGGGGAGGGGCAGACAAGACGCTCTCTCACCTGGCACACCTGGGTACAAGGTGGCTCAGGTGGATCACCTGGACACGACGGGCTAACACCTCTACCCCCTCTCCTCCCGCACATACATTATGTATATGGCCTCAGAAACCCAGGTTCGCCATCTAGACTACTGTATTAAAGCTTAATCTGGGTTCAATCTGCACTTCACAGGTTTGAGATTGCCAGGTAGGGTCTAAACCACAACACTTGGTGGCTGTTAGATCAATATTTCATCTGCACTACATGTGTTAGCTATATTCCAGTTAATCCAGGAATGCTGTATTCGATATGAACCTTTATTTTTTATTCATAAGATTTTCTCCTCATGCTTTAAATTTCTGAGTTTGACCCAGTGTTAGTATAGGACATTTCTTGATTCTACTACCTTCTAATGCTAGACCCATATATGACTCGGATCTGGACACAGCTGACCTGCATATATGCTACGTAATGTACCGGTTGGCTCACGTATAGGGGTGATCAGAGGTGGGAGGAAAGACTTCAGACTGGGCTGGCCACTAAGTCCCCACAACAACACGCCTAGTGAAGCCTAATCTAGGCCTGGATCAGGCCCGGAGCCCACCTGAGGTAAGCCTAAGTAAGCCCAGGCCTGCACTCAGCTGTTCAGACTACCAGTACCTTCAAGTTTAACAATTGTACCACCAAAGTCATCCTCTCTATCCTCGGGCTTTTTTTGCCATAAATGCTCCTCTACAGTCCATGGCTACAAATCGGCAATTTTGGTTGAAAGAAAGAAGACATAGCCCCAGAAGGGGCACTAACTAAAATGGACGCTTAGCACTCGTTCCCCTGCATACCAAAGTAGTATTTAGGTACGTGTATTTAGGATGACGGACGATGTCATTGTTTAAATGGCCGTCAGCATGTCTGGGGACATTATCAGACCAGACACGACAGAGATGTTTACCACAAAAGTTTAAACCGTTGAGTAGAAACTTATCAATAGGGAGCATTTACTAAATGCTATCCTCCAACAGTACAGCCATTTTATGTACCGTAGTCTATTAAGGAGCTCTAAACCATAGTTGAGTCCCCAGATCGCTTAGATTCGGAATCAGATTACTTTTGTATGAGCCATACAGAACCTGCCTTGAGAAATTGAGAAGCAGACGACAATTCCTAAAGTACCTAAATCTAGATTAAATATTCCCATTTCCATTATGTATGTGGTATTTAGGAACATGCTAAAGGGTGTTGTACGTAAACGGACACGGGGAGGACAAGTAATCAGTCAGATGGTGCTTAATTAAGTAGTCTGTTTACATGGCACGGTGTCCAAATCACCCTACATACTGTAAATAAAACATTATGCAGCTTTCTCTAAAGCCTCAGCACTTTTGACAATATGCACTGCACCAGATCAGATTGCACGTAATATATTGTGTAGTTCAGTCTAAAGGCAGTCCTCTGCGATCCATATACCGAAACCTCCGAGGTTCTGCACTGAATGGTGAGATGAAGAAGGGGGGGGGGGGGCAGGTATATAGGACCTAAATTCAAGGAAATAGGGATCAAATTCAAAGGATTTTTATCAAAGATGCAGCGCATCCAGTATACCAGTTACTGTAGGTATAGGACATGAATCAATGACAATGCTCACACAGTAAAGGGAAAAAGTACATCTCCAACGCATTGTACTTTGTACAAAGAGTTCTTACTCAGTATTATAGGTATCGGATGTCAGAAAACTACCTGAATACCATCTTCTGATTGGTATGTTCATGTGTGCCTTCAGATTTAGGTCTCATTCATACTACCTTATCAGTATGGCCGTGTTTTAAGGATCCTCTCCCGATCACCCCCCCCCCCCCTACTCCTCCCTGCTCCACACGCACACACTATATCAATGTTTACCCCGCTGTCAATATCTGGACAAATGTCTTCTGCACAGACGGTGACACATAGGATGAAGTCACAGAACACTATCACACATGCTTGTTAACTGGGTCTGCCTGTAAAACTACCCTTATCAAAGTCACGACGGTGAACTGCACATTTAGGTCAAAGTTGAAGTTGAGGCAGGCAGATTGGGGGTCTGGATGGGGGGTCCCGAATTTCCCTGTCGATTTTAAGAAATGGCCATGTCGCCCTGTCGATTTTAAGAAATGTCCATGTCACCATGTCGATTTTAAGAAAAGGCTATGTCCCATGTCATTATCTCTTATATTCCTCATGTCGCATGTCACTAAGCCAAAAAGGGTCCATGTCGCCATGTCGAATTTAGTGGTCCACACCCATCAGATTATACGCTTCATATAGCACTGTGAGGGACTGGGTTCAGCAGAGGTACATGGTACTAATGAATTGGTGGTATGTTGGCTGTGCTTGGAGTTCAACCCATGTAAAATATAACAGAGCTCTAATCTGAATTGCTGTGGAACTGACGCCATGAGGAAACGCCAGGCTGGTCACGAGTCACATCCAAGTATAAATACTAAGGTGAACTCAATTATTCCGAACAATGCACATGTTGAATTATGACGGTTGCTTTGACACTCAACTATGAAAACACTTTTTCTTTTGTCAAAATTGACGCTCCACTGCTATCTTATTTTAACTTCAAAAAATATAATAATTTAATTCGCTTATGGCTTTATAAATTAAACAATGTGACGGCTAGGAGCAATTAATCCTACATGTTATCACAAAGTGTATTTGGATCCTACGATTCTGCGGGCCTTTAGAGGACAACTGGTATCAACTCTAGTATGCCCCTCCTATCCCGACATAACACATCTATTCCAGTACCAGTACCACCACCCACAGCTTCCTCATGGGACAGACTGTGTATACACGCTGGGGGCTTCACAATAGGAATCGATTCCAGGGTGCTACTGTCTGACCTAACTACAGTAGTATGAATGTAGCAACTCGGCTATGCTGTTCCTATAGTGACATAGATACCGCTTTTATGCAACCACTAATGAAAGTCTGAATTTACACATTAATAGATGTATCCAAAATAGGACTTTTTGCTAGTTTTTATTGCATTACTGTGTGTGGAATGGCCCTGTGTAAATGGCTCTGGGACCTAATGGCATGTTTATGTTTGACAAAGTGTACAAAATGTAAGCTCCATCTCCCCCATCCTACTACCCCTATCATGGGCCTCCATTATTATCACATTGCCTTACCCAAGCTCCCACGGCCTATATATAGACGTAGAGACTGGTAATATGCAGGGAGTTTTAGGTCCTCATTCATTAATGACCCTGGGGACCAGTAGTGTTTACACAGAGCAGGCTAGCCACTACCTACAACAGGCACACTCCAGCAGTACAACGTGAATACTGAATAGCCTCATCATACTCACATTGCTGATTCTTTTTTTGATTTTTTGATTTTTATTTGGTCCTCATTGAGATATGAAATGTTCTTCCCTATATGAAAGGGGCCAAAACAATGACTTTGTATGAATACCAATAGTGTTGTAGTCTGGTTCAAACTCTTTTTGCAACTTTTTGTTGGCACACCCTATTGAAAGTGTATGTAATTAGCTTTCTAAAAAGGTTAGCAAAACGTCCATGTTATGATGAGTCATAGAAGCGAACCACCAAAAAGCCATGACTAAGACTTCAGTTGCACTTGGAAGTCAGCGATGAACAACATCAATTCTGGGTCATAACTTGGTTTATCACCAAAAACGTGTTGGAGATGGGAAGGAGGGGTGGGGTCTGTGTGTGTGTGGTGGTGGGGGGGGGGGGGGGGGCTTACATGATGCCAACATATGTCATATGTGCATAGTGTATAAGTGGCGATATGCCCAGTGTGGCCGAGGCCTCTATCAGTGACTGCTTGTATCAGTGTGGGTATTGTCAGGGTGTTGTGTGAAGGTTGACAGATGGCACAACTGTCATCTGTCACACTGACTGACCCACTGACAGCACATCCCACACTGACACGACTAGGACACGCCCCTGGCCCTCACCCAGCCTCCCTCCATGTAGCCCCCATCTTGCCACCACCTAGGACTAAACCACTGTGCCAAGATCATCCTACCCCCCCCCCCCCATACACACACACACACACCCTCCTCACCACCACCTAGATCACCAACCCACACAGTTATAGTTAATTATACCTAGTAGTCTATTAGCAGCAATCACAGTCAATGTCACCCTGGTTATTGATATATATGACCAGCCTAGATCTGATTGGGGCTAGTGGCATGTAGTAGCTAGTACCTCTGTAATCAGTAATACCGATCTGGTTCAGTTACTGTGTCAGTGATATATGTGTGGGGCTACACTGTCGATGTCCCAATATCAAAGAACCTGGAAAGTGTGGGGGGTATGAAGGTGGGGTGGGGGGGGGGGGGAGGTAGATTGTAATATTGATACTGATGTAGGACATACAGTGCAAGTAGATGCAAAAGTGGGTGATCTTCTAGTTTTCATGTCGATCTCAGTAACATTGAGTAGAGACAACAGGCTGGGCTACATTGGAGTAGTGCTGGATGCAGCAGCTGTGTGGTGGTGGGTGGTGGGTGGTGGGTGGTGGGTGGTGGCATGGGGTGTTGGCTGTGAGTTGGGAATATCTGCTCAATGACTCACACACTTCTACTGTACTCAGGCCGCAACCAACTCGCCTGCAATATCATAACCCTCAGTGCAGCTAACTTATAATATTTACCTTTGACTGGGGAATTTTCACCCAGTGGATATCTAATTTGATAATATCTAAGAGCCTAATATCAACCCCAAGAGTTCAGAAATGCTACTCCCTATCTGACAACTATGATTGAGTATGAAAACTACTTTTGGTGATATCTTTGCAGAAAATTTACATAATTTCTTTACAGAAAAATCCAGGGAAAATGCAGGAAATCCTGCAGAGGCAGCAAAATGACATCTCTAAGAAGCTATATAGCAAGGTGACAGCCGTCGTTACCAGAGGTAGGCTCGTCCACTGGTGACATTAGGTACAGAATGAGTGGCGTGTGACGGTGTCATTACCAAACCTGTGATCTTCAAATCACGGCATCTATCCCCCGGCTGACACACTACCACCATGTCTGATCCACAAGTAAACCACTGGGCAACTGGGTCACTTCCCTGAGGTCTTTTTTGTAGGAGTCAATCCAACTCACTATCTATAGTAGTCCTTTGATTAACGTCATGCGATGATTAAATTTGTGTATATGAATTCGATTGCGTACTACCCGATAACTATGTGTGAATTTTGACACCAGGGAAGTTTTTTCTCTGGATAGATCTACTATCTGGACAAAAAAAAAAGGCTAAAGTGGGCGTGGCTCCTGTAGACTACTTCTGGGTAGGGGTAATATATAACACATTACAGCGGTATGGGGGATAGACTAAGCAAAAAGTGTTCTAGCCTGTACATGTATATACCCATGTCATAATGACACAGTAATATATGCTGGTCAAACAAGCCAGTAGGGTGGCAGCCTGGAATGTGTGATTATAAATGTATACATGTATATACAGACACAGTGGTAGTCTGGGGGGATATATCAGTCATGGCATTCATAGTGAACATGATATTAACCCCAAGGCTACCATTAGTGGCACCAGATTAACCCTTGCTGAACTAATAATACTCCCCTCCACTCACTGTGACGTACCGCTAGGAATGTGGAGAGGGACAAACAGTTTGTTTCCACCACAACACCCTGAGGCCTTGTATTCTAACTGACTTCTACTAAAGCAGACTACAGCGCACTGGGGTGGAGATTTGATTGATCTCAGGCCAACCTCCAACCTTCCAATGGAGGTAGCGGTCAACGCCTGAGAAAAGTTAAATGACCTACCCCTACTCCCCTTGACCAACATAGTCACATGGCCGTACGGGATAAAGCAGGAAGGCAGTCACCCGTGTCCAGTGGGACAATCAGGCAACTGACCGGGATTCAGCCAGTCGGAAAGCATGCATTCACATGGACAATAGGTGGCTGCTGGTGGTGGCTATTAATAATACACCCTCTGTGTACCATCCTCCCCAGCACAACATGGCATTAAAGCAGACACGATGCTAGACACACAGCTGCCAATCTTCAATATGGTATTTTCATCTTTTATGTTTCTGACACAATATTGGTGTAACATGTAGTAGGAGTAAAATATGATGCACGATGGCTATGATGTACAAGTAGGAGTGCCTGTTCAATTTAGTGTATATCTATGCACCTCAAGCTAAGCTAGACCTCCTATCCTCCTCCAACCCTACTGATGGACGACTGTCCTTACTTTAGACTGGACATTTTTAATCTTGGTTGTGCAAATGCATTTTTATGTATTGTTTTATTTCCCGAACAGTGCGTCTTTATTTTGCTTTTTAACTGAAGCTGGCCCCGTCAGGTAAGCATTGTTTCACTATTCCAGTCAACAAGATGTAACCCCACTCCGACACCCTAGCCAGGACTGAGCGAGTGCCCACCCTAGTGACTGGTGGGCAATGCATTACACAAGATTCTAATCTCACCAGCAGTAGTGGGCGTGGCACAACTATTGTGAGTGGGAATTTTATGGGTGTTTGTCCCACTCAGCCTCCGCGTACTGCTGTTCTACTGAGCCATATAGGATGGTGAACATGTATATTTGTGTTATCTTCTAGGTTTTCTAAAACATGTACATTGCTATTACACTGGGCTGGTAGATTACAGAATGGACTTGATACTGACAATCTTATCTGCACGTACAAGGTCTAAGCCAGCAGACATAACTAAGTTGCAAAGGCAGCGCACTTTACAATTAGTTTAGAGACTGATTTGCTATACAAATGTATATCTTTTAAACACAATAATTACATCAAATCAATAAATTCTCCACAATACCACCCCAATATGATAAAGCTACGGATGTAAGCCTATCGCTGTCAAAGGTCTTCATGGACCTTATCGCAACTGACCTATATGATAAAATCACTTTGCTGCACACCCAATATCTATATGATACGAGTGTTCAGCATCCATATCAGAGACACTATACTAGTCGGTTACAAGTGCAAATGTATAAAACAAAGTAACCATAGTAAAGAATTTTATTTAGTTGGGATTATTCATCAAATGTTATATTTAGCTCAGAGCTCAGTACACATGAGGTACTTCATAATTGTGATATATGGGGGCAAATATATGCATAGGATATGGGTCTAGATATAGAGTTGTGACACATTTTGATATCTCATGTGAAGGGCTCCTCCACAACTGGTGTGGCCTATATAATATACGCGTGGGAGACACTTTAGTGCGACCCTGCCCCCCTAAACTCCCTACTTGAACTTCTCCAGCCACTTGTTCTGCCGTCTCCCTCTGCCCCTGACCTACATCCCTGTCTCACCCCTAGCCATATACCCCACCACACCCCCTTTCTCTACACCCCCCCCCCCCCCCACACACACACACACACCTATACCAGTGCACTATACAGTCCCAGCCGCGATCACAAATCTAAATACACGACGGGTGGGGGAGGGTGGGTGTGGCGAGGGTGAAAAATAAAGCCGGCCTTTTCTGATAACTGAGCTGTCGGATTTACAATGGATTCGTCTCACAAACTCTACCGCCCTCGAGGGTTGTTTGAAGTTCAAACAAGATTCTCAAAGTTCACAATAATAATTCAAACCCCTCGAAAGATAAATATCCAACCCTTCTCAGTTACCTAGGTTAGACAAATCTGCTTGGATTCTAATAGATGTACAATGTACATGCATGTGGTAGTGGGTAGTGGTTGGCTGGTGCTTGTACTAATACCCAGTGACTGAGCTGTAGAGTGAGACACAATACAAATCTCCCATTTGGCAGTTGACCCACTACTGCCTGCACCACCAGTATGTGGGGCTGGTCGTGTCTGTGCAGGACACAGGCATCATGGAGTAGTACAAGTACAGTTAGCTGCAGGGGCGTGGGTGGTGAGGGCCTTATGATTGGGGCTCCCACACCCACCACCAGCTCCACTGGGGCCTGGACAGCAGGGCAGCTGCCATCATCATGAGTGGATCCAACTGGGGCAGGGCTGTGTCAACAACCCACTGATATATGCTCAACATTAGACAAGGGTCCTCCACTGCATACAAATATCATCACCAGGGTGGACACCACTGATGGTGATACCCGACCCCCCCCCCCCCCCCCAACATGCCTTAACCGTAATGCCTTATCATTAGGCCCTAGTGTATAAACTGACCTTAATATACGGTATGACTACAGATAGATGAATCCTTAATTTGTGCGTTTTAATAGAGTTAATTTGACAAATTGTGAGGGCTACAATAAATGTATATGTTGGAACCTCCTTATACTTAGTAGGCCATACTCTCTATCTGGTCGTTATCTCGTGCTCATCATGTCACACGGATCCTGTTGGTGTGTATAGTGACATAAAGGCCACAATTATGTATCAAGTACATCCTTCCCTGCCCCCAGCCCCCTCCTACATCCGCCACTACTAACCACGACCCCTGAGCATTCCAGAAAGCTACCAGACATGGTGAATAGACTATTGTCTATAAGAGACCATGTATCCTCACATATTACCCGGATATGTGTATCTGTGGCGGTGGTGGTGGGGGGGGGGGGGGGGGGGGGGACT
Source organism: Harmothoe impar (assembly GCA_947462335.1). Classification (NCBI taxonomy): domain Eukaryota; kingdom Metazoa; phylum Annelida; class Polychaeta; order Phyllodocida; family Polynoidae; genus Harmothoe; species Harmothoe impar. The sequence continues at coordinate 40,395,038 of OX381709.1, read as the reverse complement.
TGAGAGATATGACGGTGTAGTAATGTCAATACTGTGTACAAACCACCATCAAGATGTTTAGCAGGCACTGGAGGAATATTGCTGCTGTAGTAATTACCTAGGAATGACACCTAATTAGGTCCTAGGCTATATACGGGTTGTCTTATTACTTAAAACGATGTAAGCCTGTGTGTATGGCATAGTATGGTGATCTGTTAATGTAGCTTCTATCCAGTACCGGTATAACAGATACTCTGTGAATAAAACGTTATTGTGACATGAGTATTGAGCCCTAAACATATATAATACCGGTATGCAATCGTGATGTTGACAATGTATTTTAGACTTAGCTTTTGGAAAATCTGAATTCAACCACCTGTAGCCTAAGTCAAAATGTTGGCACTGCTGAGTAGATCTACAGACTACACTTCATCTGGATGTGAGTTGACTTTTAAAGGGTATGTTGAATAATAGGTTTAACTAGGTATATTGTTAAAACTCTTCGAAGTTTTTGTATAAGGGGTGTGTGTGCGGGAGGGGAGGGGGGGTTAGGCCACCTTGGCTTGAGTCGAGACGTTCTCTGATTCTGTGTCACTGCCAGACTGTCATAAATGTCAACAATCACTGAGAGGTTATCTTACGTCGGGATGGGGCCGTTTTACAGACCCTTCACAACATTGGACACTAGTTTTCAATGGTCATTAACCGTCCCTGTCCCAAATCTTTGACATTCCCCTGTAAAAGCAGGTCGCGACACCGGCACGCCTGTCTCCCAGCTCCCCCCATAACATGACACATCCCACCTTCACGGGGGCCGCTTAGCACACCTGTCTGTCCCGGGAAGCCACACTCAATCTCAATACACACCCCTATAACACTATGCATCTGTTTTACACCTGTGTTGGCAACACTTGTGGTTGACCTGAATGTCATTGTAGAGTAGAAATAAGGCGATCTGAGAGAAATAACAGCAGAAACTTTACAGATTCCCAGTAATTTTTGAGGCCCGTTTTGATGTTGTGGTATGTGGCCCCACGGCGCTGAAGTGGCCGACGGCCCGGGCACCTTGCATTGGGTGCAACTGGAACGGGATGGTTTTTAGGCGTTGACAGCCTTATCGCTTATATCTAGTACTTGGTATCGATTGATACCTTGTTTTGAGGCATGCATAAGTAACATTAAAGCTAATCGAGATCGCAATCCCTTCCGAAACGTGAGAAAACACGGCTGCCCGTCTGCACTTTTCGGGCAGTGAGGAACACCTACTTCCGATCGCTTGGCCTTTTCGTCGTCCACCTCCTGGCATTTCTCTTCGTATAGGTCCTTGTATTTTTCCAATTCCTCCCTCAAATGTTGCATCTTATTTTTGAGGGAGTTCAAGATCCCCGGTCCTGCTTGGCCCGACATGATTAAGGTTGTTAATGTCCACTACAATCGAGCGAGTACTGCAAGATGGCTGCTAAGCAAGCTCGGAAGGCCGGTTCACCTAGTTAGGACTAGATATTCATGCGCGCCAACCCAAAGTAGTGTGACTGAACTGGCTGTGGCCTAGATCACGATTATATTATATCCACGGCTTGTCAAGTCTCCTTTTCCTATGCGAAGCTACCAAAACACATACTTAGAAGCCGTGTCAGTGAACAAATACCGATATCTCAATGCAATTCCCCAGTGACTAGGAGCTACTGCACAGCCGCTTTAACATATCCAAGTGCGCCAACATGTAGTGCACCGATAAGGGTATTCCCAGACTGGTCACGTGACAGATGTAGTCACTGGCGTCTGATTCACCTCAGTGAATTTGGCGGTTCTCAGAGTCACTGCTACCCCCTCCGATAATGTGACAATCGCCATGCATACTGGAGCAGTGGGTGGGATTGTGGTGGGACTGATGCCAAAGGGCCCCCACTGCTCTAGCGCCGGCTGACATTGTTTCATTAACTGGCATGAGATCACATGCTATTTAGCCCACCCAGGCCAAGACCCATGGGTCATCATAGGTCCCCAGGGCTTATTATCACCCCCTGGTATAATTCATAGTCTAGGGCACTGATGTTATAAGCATAAGAAGCTATAAGAGGATATAAGATCTAGGCCTACCCGGGGGCCTACCATTGAAGTGATCACATAGATCAGGCTTTCATTCATCTTCAATGATGGAATTGCAAATGTTTGTTTAGTTTAAATTTAGTATTAGGCAAAACAAGATAACGCCATTATTTAGTAGGCCTAGGCCTATTAGGCAAAACAAGAAATATAGGGTCCCAGGCCTGTAGAACAAATCTCAGGCTAGACCTAGCCTGGGTCTGTAAAATATTGTGGGCCCTATGGTTGTAGACCTATATGCCTACCTTGTTCATTTATGCTATGGCCCATTCAAAAGAAGCTGCCTGGTACATGTACAGGTTGACCCAGGCCTCTAGGCCTCTAGGCATAGGGCATAGGCTAGTTTGCTTTATTACATCACTATATACAAGGTCTAGGCCTATGCCTAGGGGTCTTTAAGTTTAACCTATAAATCCAGGGAGAGGGGAGGGGGTCCAAGACTTACTTTTAGTTTATTATCTACCTTTGGTTGCGAACAGTGACAAAATCTAGAAGCCTATATAGGGACCTAGGGGGGTACTTATTTAGGCCTAGGAGATAGGCATAATATACATTGCCATAGGACATGCAACTTTATAATGTGGTCTCACCATACATAGACTACATAGGCTACTGGAGGCATCCAGTAAACCAATGGGCTATTATCAATACACTGAGGCCATCTGGCGTTAACTGTGGGAAGTGATGATGTTTAGTTGGGGAGGTGCATTCACATGGCATTTCTACTTAGCCTACTTTTATCACTACTCGGCAGGGTGTTCATATTCTGCACCACATATTCATTGTGAGGCTTACAGGCTACAGTGACACAAACAACCCCACTTTCTTGTGATATTTGTATTCTCGTGAGATACTTGAATTGAACGGACCCTTGACTCTGCTCTTATATTAGACCATCGATCAATGTTTAATTGTTATCAAACACTTACACGACAGGCAGTATTGTACAGTAAAGTAATTCAATTTACGCTGATACAATCGCACATTTGACTTGTTCTAGATTAATTTCACAAGTTCCATTTGCCAGGGAAAGGGGTGCTCGCCCATCTAAAAAGAAGTTTACACCTCCTTGCCTTGGCAACCTTCATAGAAACCCAACCAACCATCTACCAATATTCAAGCTTGGAACTTTATAGACCATGATTTTACTGGAGCCTATAAACCTTGGCCATAAGCATCTCACCTCTACACCTAGTATCTTCACACAACCTTCCCACCTGTGGTGGAACGCTTTTTGAGGGCTACCCATATGTTAACGTTGCCATGGCAACCAAGAGGACAGCTGGCAACCATCAGGATCCACCTTGGCAGGAGGAGAGGAGGATATAGCCAGAAACACTCCCTCAGCATGGCTATCCTCTACTCAACTTACACAACCCCTCCCACTCACCTCCACCCAACCCCCGGGACCCAACCCATGTTAGTAGACCTCCACGTGCATTCCCTACCTTTCCCCTTTTCACCCCATCACTGCCACGGCCTGAGAAGGTCACCTGTGCAATGCCTAAGGGACCAGTCTGAGGCCTATGGTGTATGAGCAAGGTCATGTTATTTATAAAACAAATGTAGGAGGCTGAGTCATTTTACCCTGCGCAGGCTGACAGAAGAGATGTTCTGGAGCTCGGCTCCGATGATGGCGAACTTGAGCATGGTGTTGGTATTGACCATTTGGGCAGCTGAGAAGATGTCTGGGTGGTTAGATCGTTTATGATAGCGCTCCATTTCTGTACGTATCTGAGCGTCTTCCTTGGCGTCGAACTCCATATCGGAAAAGATAGGATCATTGTTGAATATAACTCTGTCGAACTCATCACAAAAGGGTCCCTGAGAAGGCATTTGCGAGGAGCCCCCTTCGGGCTCAGGCCTGACTCTAGATCTGGACCGCTTTGAACTTTTACCACAAGTACAAACAAGGGTTTTGTCATTGTCATGACTCTGGACATCCTGTGTATCTTGCTGTACATCTGCTTGAACTTGGGTAGCACTTCCATCCTGGGAAGTGACATTTACATCACAAGTAATAGCTGCTTTGGCAGCCTTTATGGGATTGTGAATATCACAGTGCCTTCTAGGCCTCTTTTTCTTCTTGGGTTTAGAGCATACGGAATGTTCAGAGGATGTGTCATCACACTCTCCCTCACTGAGGGGTTCTCCACCAGTTTTCTTTCTTGAGCCTACTTTCTTTTTCCGCTTTGCTTTCACATGCTCACAGGTTCCAGTACACTCCTGTGAACCTAAACTAGAAGTAGAATCCACTCGGGGCAGTTTAGTACCCTCCAAGGAACCTAAACTAGAAGTAGAGTCCACATGGGGGAGTTTAGTCTGGTTACCTGAAGTGTCATATGTGATACCGGAAGCTGCTCCGGGAACGTCTTCCGGTGCGTCCTTGGCGTTGCTATGGTGGTCATGTGATGTAGGCTTGGCCATGTTTACACTGGACGACGATAGGGGATCCTCCTGATTGGCTCTGTTACCTCCAGTGTGAACACGGTCTGAACATGGCTGAGCGGGTACGAAAGGTCGCCTCGTGTGAACGGGGTCTGTGTTTATGTTCTCGCGTGGCGGCGGCGTCCCGCTGACCCGGCGCGAGGCGGCGCGGGACGACGACACGGGCCGTTTCTGGTGTGGACGCCCAGCCGCGTGGTGGGGGTGGGGGCTGTAGTAGTGTCCCCGCCTCGAGCTGCCCCCTTTGATGTTGTTCCCCCCTCCACCGTCAAAATCCTCCAGGGTACGCCCCTGTCCCTGGGGACCGGCTCCTGCCCTTGAGCTGCTCTGAGCTGCTCCTCCTAACGCCGGTGGCACAACGGGGTCAGCCCCCTCCCCGACCACACCAACAGTAGCTCCTCCAGTGCAGTGTGACGTAGCACCAGCACGGGGGCCTCCTCCTGCTCCTCCCCCACACCCAGCTGCTCCTCCTCCTGCGGGTCGGCAGTCGACGCAGTAAGCTCGTCGGCAACTTTTCTGTGGCAAACTTCCGCTTCTTCCGTCACAATGGGATGAGTCGCGTCGGGTATCCGGACGCGGGCATTGGCATGGGGGACCGTGGAGGCAGGCGGCCATGGTGGTAGCTCCTCCTGATGGCGTTATCTTTTGCTCCAGGGTGCAGGCGGGTGAAGGGGTGGAGGATGAGTCCGGCTGTCCTCCATCACCGCTGACTACTTCCGCCATTACGATGAGGCGGCGGCGGCAGGGTGCCGGGGAGCGGCTGCTGGCCCTCTGATGTGGCTGTAGTAGCAGCGGTGGTATGGCACACGGGCGGGCCCCGTGTGTGAGTAGAGGGGGTACATGGGTACCGCACCCACCTACCTCCTCCTACCTCCAGGGCGTGATGGTGGGATGTTTGTACTGCTGCACCAGGAGGAGCGGCCAGCAGCTGTCAGTATGAAGTGAGTTCACCTCCAGTACCAGTAGCTTCCAGCACAGAGCTCCTCACCCCCTCCTCCTCCACGGTGCACATAGGAGGAGGCTGAATCATGCAGCCGTGTGGAGAACCACAAGAGGATGATGATGATGTGTTTGTTGATGAGGAATACAAGCCCCTATCCAAATGTCGTCTGCTGCTTTCAGATATGAGTGCACAGTGTCGTCTGCTCCATCAGTAAATAGCTAGTCACAGTTTCCATGAGTCAGAAGGCACTGCAGCCATCACTGCTCAAAGACTTGGCACCAAGTTTCCATAACCTTTTTATTGCAAAGTTTGTTTAGAGTTTTTTCTCTTTCTTTCTTTAGCCCAGATGGAAGGAGGCTGAGAGGGGAGGGGCAGACTAGATGCTAGTGGCGCTGTGGTGGTAGAATCAAACGCGACTAGCTGACCCAGTTGACCAGGGTGAGTGTCCCAGAGACCTAGTTATTAACCAGCTAAGTTGCCGTTATGTCCTAAATCCATAGAAGTTATAGGTCTCGGGGAGCCCGACACTCCGGCCCAAACAATGTCGCCCTATCGCGCTCCCGCCAAGCGCTCCGCTCGTCCGTCGGGTCGGTGCCGGGGCTATTTGCAGCCCTGCGGAGGGGGGTACAACACTCGATAGCACAGCCGCTCTTGCTTATGCATACTGCCTTGGCCGGGGCCGCTAGCATTCCTAACATGGCATTCCATATAGGGCACAATGACGTCACAGGCTCATGAATATGTAGCTCCCGGTGGTATATTTATCCATAGCGCCGCCTGATGCACAGGCTCCCTGGGACATGAGTGGGCTGGGCCTCCTGCCCTCGTACTCCAAATAAGGCAAGGCGCACCAGCCAGGTCGTGGTAGTTCCATGACAGGCCTCCAGGGGGCGGTAGTTGAAGGCACAGTGGCCTACAGGAGGGTAACACACAGACTTACCAGCAAAAATAGAGTAATTTGGCACACTTCATCTCCTGGCACAATGCATGTACAATGGTCCTCCAGTGGACATTAATGCCTCCAGTGTGCGGTACATTGTATATATAATATATGACACATCCTTTGTTCCTGGGCTGAAAGAGGTCTCACACATCACACACTCATGCATAGATTTTATTAGCCAATTGGTTGGTCATACTTGTTTTATATGTTTTCTTTCCTCATCTGTTAACTAGTTTATTAATACTGTCCCCAAAGGATATCATAGGTTTAATTGACATCAGCGACCTTTATATTGCCATTTTATTATACTTAGTAAGCCTGCGAATACTGTTGTATTGTCAACTTATGTCCACAAAACATGTGTCAGGGCAAAATCTCACATCCCAAATCAGAAGTAGTTGACCCAGGCCTATGTCACTTTTTAGTCAATTGCCTGCATAATTATATTGCCAAGGCATGTTACAAATTCGTGTTTAAAAAAAATTAAAAGTAGTCTGCCTGAGTAGCCTACTTAGTATGTAATATGTTTCGTCAATGTCCCATGTAAATATGTCTTGCCATCATTAGCACCCCCACCCCCGCCTATCTCAATGTAACTCTCCAATCATATACTAACACACACTGAGACAACTCAGGAAAACATTCTGTGAGTGGAGAGTGATCACCCCCCCCCCGACCCCATACCCCTCAGGCACCATCAGTGTATACAAAGACTGGGGTGGAGAGTGGGCCACGCTAATACCAGGAGAGTGAGCTGCTCCATGGTAAAGCCAGATAATTGAGTGACTCAGTTAAGTCTCTGACCATCTGCTCTTGGCACCTGCCCTCCCACATCTGGGCCACGTCACAGAGCCGCTACTCCAGGAAAAACTTCATGGCTAGATCTTGAAACTCCTCAGATCTCTATTGAGTGGCTCTGAGCAGTTCTTATCGGCTCACATGCTGGTAGTGACGTAATACGGCGTACTCAGAGCTGATTGCCTTTGCCAGCCCAGTTCTGTTTATCTAAATGCCCCCTAGATGCATTTCCTTTCTTCCTCCTCAGTATACATGTATATACCATTTAACATGTATATTTTCTACGGCCTAATCGCATTTGAGATGAATAATAATTTGCGTTGTATGTGTCTCAAATAGAAAATATTATAATTGTGGTGCGTTAAAAATTTAAGCACACTGGAATTGCTAGTGATGAAAGGCATAGAAATCTGCTCTTTCTGTGGACCATTTAGACCCTTGCCATTTCCCCATCATGAGGTCTAGTCTTCCCGTTGCCATGGTAACAAGGTAAACATCAGACAGCTCCATCCAATCTTTGAACCCTCTAAACCCTTGTTTGAAGGTAAGGTCAAACCAGGAAGTGTTTCTCCAACAAGTTATCTGTCCATTCTATCTCACTGTCCTGTAAGGGAACACCTGAAAGGCTCTACATGGACATCGGCCATGATATTCCTTGTACTCTATCCCAGTACACCTTCTAGTAAATTGTAATTAAAAGTAAGGGTACTTTCTTCAGACTGGTAAATTCCCTCACTCAATCACAAAGAGATTCATATAAAGACTACAGAAGTATTGAGTACCCGTCACCAATTTTCCATAACGAGGTACCAAAGATATTCCATATTCCATATGCTCTCTTTCTAGATGACATAATATTCTTTCTTACAGTTGATACAAACATCTGTCAATGAATATTACAGAAATTCTCTATAATTATAAGTATGTCATATGCTTCGATGTATGCTAAGGCATTCTTATAGGTAAACTGAAGAATGAAGCCACTTATTATTCCCCTTTCCATTAGTTCTATGCTAGATTAAATTGATATTATAACACAGCCATTGCCAAATATCACCCTGAGTATTCTGACTGCATATTGTAATATATTGTTCTATGTCTATCTATCTCTAATTATAGTATAGTCTGTACCTGTATTGTAATTATAATTTTAGCAGAGGATAAAGTGGATGAGTTATCCATATGGGTCAGTATCATTTCTTGGTGTGCATGTTTAGCTATGACCCATACATTATGTTATGATTGTATGATGGTAATATTATTTCCCATACAACTGTATATGAGATGACGTTTTGGTACTTTTGCATGATAAGCATGCGGCTTGGTGGCATATAAGAGTGTGTATGCTTGTAATTGCTGCCAATCAATTAACACACTCAGCAACAATTGGATTGTAGTTCATATCATGTCGTGCATTAACCTATTGATTTCCTTTTCTATTTTTGTATGTTCTAATCAAGTTACTAATTTACCTGACAATTGTACGTGTGTTTTGTGTGTGTTTTGTTTTGTCTCCCCCTCTTTGTTATTCGTCCATACTCAGTTTGACTTCAGGATCTATCATGTTTGTTTTTTGTCCAGATACCATTTAAACCCTCTCATTTATTATTCTGGATAACTCAGAATTATATAATCATACCACATATTTTTAGGGAGCACACTTAAAATGTCACACTAGTACTTACGTTGGACAGCTGCTTTTCTGTGTTCTCAAGCTTCTGTGTAGCCTCGTCGAGTTGTGTTTGGGCCTGGTCAAGGTCTCCTTCCAACTGAGATATCCGCTTCTGCAGGTTGTTCATCTCCTCCTCTTGCTACAGATAAATGAAATGGTGTCAGTTATTTCAGATATTACACAATTTATGCCATCAATTAAAAGTAATTATTCTGCTCCTATTCTATTAATTTTGACGATGGAATTTGAATCTTATACTTTATGAGATGGTATATCATTATAGAATTTTTACATATTTTTTACAATAATTACAGTATCACCATTGAACGGTGATTCAGTGACCACTGTTTTAATATGCCATTAGCATTTACTGATTAAAAAGATATGCTCATTAGATCCAATATGTCAACCAGTTTAATTGTGATTGGTATTTTGGGGATTGGGGTGGTGGTTCTTTGACTGGGCATTTATTCATGATTTTACCCCAGCTTGCACATTTACAACTTTATATTAATCTCAATTAATTAAATTAATACGTAGATTTGATTAATCAAATTACAAGTAATTTATATACTTCTAAATTTAAAATTTTAGATTTTTCTAAATTTTTCAAAAATCGTGTTTATGATTAAAAAAGAGTGACTTGATGAATTTTCATTATATTTTCCATTACATTTTTTAATTCAAGAACACTATACCAAATACCTTTATTCAAAAGAAATTTTAGTCACTTAGAATTAGAATTGAAGACATTATGTAAACAACTTAATAACAATCTGCAAATCGTTATCTTTTCACTCTTTTGCAATTCTTTCACATTTCCCAAGCTGAGATAGAAACAGAGGAAGGATGAGTGCTGCCTCAAATCAAAGCAAGGTTTATTTATAAAGCCTGGGGGATAGAGGGGGATTTTAGGCCTGGTCTGTGGAGGTCGCTATAGTTAGTTGCTGTGGGAGGCAGGCGCGCCCTGCTCCAAGCCTGATAACTCCAGAGGGTGTTACAGGATACTCCTGGGTTCGCCAGGAGTCGGCCTCTATCGCCACCACACGCCGAGCACCCGCCAGCCGAGACTATTTCTGGGAACGGTTATTCCCGGCACGTGCAGCCTCATAGAAACCGCCTAGAACTCGTCTGAGTAAAGAGGAAGATGGCAGAGGAAGGCCAGTGTCCATGGAAGAAGGGGTAGCAAGTTCATCTGTCGGTAGACGTGATGCATTGTACGCTACTTCTCTCCAGACGATTGGTGTCATATTGATTCTATGCACGTATAACCATGTGATATAAATTGATAAACGCAATGGAAGCATGAATTATCATGTAACGTTTGATGCTGAGGTTCTTGGTTTCATAGAAAAGGTACATGAATTAAATCTCCTCTTAAATATCATATTATGTTTTTAATGGTTCCGGGTTCATGATAATATACATTGCCTAATGATTTGTGACTTTAAGACCACAAAACAACCATTGATGGGAATTAATAAACCATGCACCATAACTGGTGCATGGTACGTATCCCAGTATTAATGGCATATTTTGTATAGATTGATCATTTGTTAGAGTGAGTTTTGATTTAATCTATATGTTGCATCAGGTAAGGTTTCTGTAAGTCCTTTTTGTGGCCGGAAGCAGTTAGTTGAAAGCGAGGCTGAAGGTATTATTTATAGGATTCAAGATGGCGGATCTAGGACAAGATGGCCGCCAGGTCAAAAAATAACCCACTGAGACACTGTAGAATTGGCAAAGCACCGAATCTACACCTGTTTCACCCACTAAATCTTGATTACTTTAGGTAGACTGGGTGAACCAGTTTGATTATATTGATCTTTATTTATTACCTACTCATCTAATTTTGAAGGGACATCGCTTACACTTTTTAACTATGCAGGTACATTGACCTTACATAATAATCTAGAAAAGCTTCATATCTTACGATGATTGAATTAGACACTGATAGGTATTCGTAATTATTGATGTTCTACTTTGTGGTTATTGTAAGTTAACAAGGGATGCACATATCCATCTTAACATGTTCTTAGGATATACAGCCTCAATCATATACTGATATAGTGTCTATACAAATTTAGGGTGTATGTATAGTGGTATAGCTAGACATACAGAGGAATTTCATCAGACCAAATATACTGCATGAGTAGGGCCTGCTTCATATGAAGACTTATGCCACAAGTAAATGGTCCTGTATGCTGCTTGGCCAATGCATGCAATGGTTGTTGAACGCTGCCATTGGGTTGCTACTCGTAATAGTATAGGATGTGATGGGTATGCCACTATTCTACTATTTACAAGCGATCAAACACTGCATGTAATACTTGTTTTAATCATCAGTAAATAAACTGGGGTTAGGGGTGGGTGATTTACCACCTAAGATTCAACGACCAAAATCGCAAGGTACTGCCAGAATGTCTCTCCAGCTCTAGTCCACTTGGACTGGCAGCCATGTTGGATAGAATCCATCCCCGCTATAAATATCTCGTCGGTTGATCGTGAGGCTCTTCCAAGTTAAGGGTACAGTCTCCATATTAACCAGGAAGAGTTCTCATGTGCCTCATGATGTCAAAATTTAGCTTAAATGTTTAGGTTTTGGTGCAGAGTCGACGCTCTTAGGGCGTTCCTAGAATTCCAAGAAATGATCCGGCTGTGACCTTGGTCCCAGTGAGTGTGGTGTGGATGTATGCGTGGGAGGAGGGACATGGGAGGGGGAGGAGGAGGAGGGGTAGCCATTTCTATAGCAGCACCCTACTTCCAGGAATATTTCTAGGAAATAGTTCTTGCCACGGCTACATTGGACGGTAATGCATATAGGTGTCTAAGGCACGAAGGGTTATATTTTACTTGGTGTTTTTTCCTCCATGTGTTTCACTCACCTTTTCGTTGTTCAACTTCTGCTCGGTGAGTTTTTGGTCGAGCTGATCGGCCTTGTCCAAAGCTGCTTCCTTCTCCAGCTTCATGGCCTGCATCTTCTTCTTAATCGCGTCCATAGTGTTAGCCGCCATTTTTGCTGTTTTGTGTTGTCACTGACGCGACGAATGGAAAGGAGAAAGGTAACTAAAGGGGCAGGAAATACTGCACGAAGGAAGCAAGAGGTCTTGATGCTACTACTCCAGCCACCACTGCTAAGGGAGCCCACCACACGTGCAGCTGGTAACGATGTCGAAAGGACTGAGTGAGCTAGTGGATGGTGAGCAGCTCTGCCTGTGGTGAGTAGCTCAGTGCGCAGGAGTAGGCAGGAGGCGCTGGCCTATGGGAGCAAAGCAGTTGGTACAGAGCGTCGCCGGGAAGGCTTGAAGGAGGAGGTGGGGGAGGGGGGAGGGGCAGGTGGGACAGGGGAAAGGTGGGGGTGGTGGGCTGGGTTGGTAGGTAGAGCAACAAGCAGCAAGCAGACTGCCTACTGCATGGAGGGGGTGCCGTGAGCTAGGGTTACCGCCATTTTTGGAAAGTGGTGGGCTGGCTGGGGCTGGTTGGGAGCAGTAGGCTGTACACTCTAAAAAATGTGTGTTAACTTAACACACTTTTGTAACACACTTTTTTGTATACTTATTTTACACACCCTTTTTTTTAACACACTACACACTTTTTTCAAAAGTGTGTTAATCCTAAACGTGTGTTGAGATTAAAAGTGTGTAACATGTAAAGTATGTAAGAAAAAGTGTGTAAGTAATATATATGTGTTGCTTTATAAAGTGTTTAAATATATTAAGTGTGTTATTCAACATTGCCTTCATCGGCTTCTGGCGGAATACCCCTAGTGCACCAACAGGAAAAATATCATTAACCACAGCATGTATAGCCACCAGTGCAATGGTGGCTAATTGTGGCAGCCATCCTACATAGCAAAGCTTAGTACGGAATGACCTTATACAGGTTTCAATTTTACATTGACTTATATTATAGCTGAACACACAGGAAAGGTGTCCTATTCCTTCCACATTCGCAAGACCTCCCTAGGACAAGATATTCAGTCTTCAAAGGGGTTATAACTACTTAGGTTCATGCATCCATTGAAGTTACACTTCATTATAATGTTTAAAATTTTATATCAAATCATTAAATAAGATCAAAAGTGCAATTACAATCTTGAATTGTGACTGGCATTTCTAAAACAATGCTTGTGGTGCTATCTGGTGTCAATAAAAATGTGTGTATATCGTACACACTTTTATTCTCTACACACATTTGACAAAAAAGTGTGTAAACGTGTTGAGAAAAGTGTGTTCACGCTCAAGTGTGTTAAATATTTATGTGTGTTAGGCTTTATCCATGTTCCCGTAACACACATTTTTTACAGTGTATGAGAAGTCTGTGCTCCCATGGCAACCCTGGTGTAGAAGTAGCAGTAGTAGTGGTAGACACTGGTAGGATGAAGGGACAGTGTATGAGCATGGGAGGGAGGTGGGGGTAGGAGGATTAGTTATATAGTCTGAAAGTCCAACACATGTCTGCTTGCTTCGTAATGTCGAGTTTAACAGGTCGTCGACCTGAAGTGATCTTTAAAATGCCAGATCTCTGCACCCTCGGCATAGAATGCTATTTCAGTTTGGGCAGACCCGTCCCACATGTAGCTTCCCAATTTATAATAACATTATTTTCTACATGTATTTCCAATTTTGTCAAACACGAATGCCAGAGATATTAGTAGCTATTAGTTCCTGTGATATGCAATGAACAACTAGAAACATTTTCCAATGGCTGCCCACCAATTCCCGGATTCGATGATTCCATAAATTGTTATGTCATGGAACCAGATTTTGTCCAATGAAATATGCCACATATTGATACACAAGCGACTGTTAACAGGTTTAATTGCATTCAGAAACAATCACAAAATGTAAGGGAGTGGTCATTATTTAGCAACGCTGAAGCATACGTGGGGACATCCCCTAAGGGGATCCAAATTTTTCCGGTCACTTCCTGAAAGGCATCGTACATATTGGTACCCCTCTCCCCCTGAATTAGGCTATAATAATGCGCTTTCTTTAAAATTGTAACCCCCGCCCTTATAGTATGTCCGTGTTATATATTTTTTGTGTGTATATCATGACATACAGGCTAAGTCAGTGTAGTCCACGTTTATTGCTCTAATTCCTCAATAATAAATGGATTAGCACGGGATGTTTATTCACGGTGCTAACAGGAAGCTATTTCTGAATGAACGCAAGATTTGTAGCTTGGATTAGGATTTAGGAGCATGGGAATCCCCCCCCCCCCCCCCACACCCATCAAGTGCAGCTCTCACCCCCGCGATATGTATCCCACGGCCCTGTCGCTCTCACGCCCCCACTTGTAGGACTCCCCTGAGCCTACATTATCCAGAAATAAGCAACTACTACCCCTACGCTGCACCCCCACTCCCAACCACTAACCCATCCTATACTCACTGGGTCTACTACATATCCCACCCCCAGAATCATGATGCCCCATGCATGGGTTGCCACCACCTGTGACATCCACGGGACTCTCCGCTGACCAGCGGCTTTAATTCGAGGCATAACATGAAAGAGAAAATGACTGCCTAAGGGATTTTCTACTTAATTAATCAAAGAATAGTTCACAGGATCAGGAGAAAGTCAGGAGCCATGGATATTCATGTATCCATAAGGAAAGACAAATTATTAAAACTTATAGCAGGCAAAAAGAATGAATCAAGACAGAAACACTCTAAAAACTATCGGCCTCTCATGTAAACCCTCACCCCGCCCACGATGTTCTGTTAGTGTTTGGGCGTTGCCATGGTAACGACAACCACTTCCAGGCACTGGCCATGGCAGTGGCAGCAATGGTAGAGTAGGGGTGGTGATGGCGCGGGGCAGGAGAGGGAAGAGGGCATCTGACCTATATTTTCAGTTATCTTAAGTTCTAGGGAGAGGTGGGAGGTGTGTGTATATTTGTGGGGTACTAGTAGCCATGGGGTAGAGGTCGAGGGCACGTGTGTTCGCGTGCAGGTCTGGGAGTAGCCCTGGGCAACTGGATGAGGAAGGGAAGTATAGAATGATGTAGGGAGGGTAACTGGACATGGGCTAAGTCTAAAGGCGTTGTAAAGAGGATTTATTATACAGCAGATGCCTCTTCCGTATACCACTATACACTGGCGTGTTAAGAGGGACCCCCCCCCCCCAGATTTTGTACCGCATTTTTAATGTACAATTAAATTTGGCCTACTTTTGGGAAGAATCGATCCGCCACTGATAAAGTGGTATACGTTGTTTCATAACTAACCCTTATTAAGTTACCCCACTTTAAAAACTAACAAATCGGGGGCTAAATATGCAGGTGGTGTGATTAGTTTTCTTATACCAATATTGATATCAGTACGAACTAACAGGTCAATACTTCATTGGTATTGGCCATAGATGTGTCTGGTCTCTCTGGTCAGCTGATAGACTGGTCCCATCTGAGGTTGGAGGAGTACAACAGTCTACAAACACCCCACAAACAGACCCAGCAGTCAGAAGCCATTTTTCATGCAGACCTAGTTCTTGGTCTATTGGGGGGTTGCTGACCGGAGGTACAGGAATAACCCCTTACCCCTTACCCCCCTACCTACCATTGCCCTCAAGGCTAGCTACCCGTCAGATAATGTGCGGATTATCTAGTAGGAGCTGAGCTGGATTAGTGTGCCTTCCGCCTGGCTGCCGACCCACAGCACCCTGTTTATTGAGATAGGGCTAACTTAATCGGCCTGTGGACTGGAGGAACCGCCTGAGTCTACATACCCCACGCCTATCCCATGCTCAACAGCCTCCAGACTTAGCAGAAATCATATTAGACAGTATATTGATGTAACAACAAGAGTAGGGGATAGAACAGGGAGGAACCAAATGTCAAAATACCAAAGGCGTGGAGAAGATTTCTAAAAAGAAAGAATTATGTGTGAGTATCTCCCAACACGGAAGCATCCTAAAGGGAAGTACAAAGAATATGAATACTAGTAGATGCATATCACATCATCAGTCTATCTAATACTGTAAGTCCTACAAGTTATAGAACACAGTTATGGCAGGATAGGGTACATATACGAGTACTTTTGTAAGTAGAGTAAAGATTACGTATAACGCATTGCATGCAATCATACAATGAGTCCAAGCACCAACCCTTGAGGAATTTAATAAGGTATAGCTCCAACAGGTATGCATGTCAGGCATATGTTAATAAAACGTTGGCTGTATAAAAATGAAGGTATCGCCACTTTTAGCGGCTGGTAGTTACCATTGCTTGCATTGGAAAACTTAGTATATTGCTTTGTGAAACTGGTAAACTGTGTCATAGGCTTTTCCTGTCGTAAGAATGTGCAGCCAATGAAAATGCCTGTAAGTCCCACCGTCATGTCTTCTTGTTTGAAGAATATCAGCCCTCTAGTTTCTTCGCAGTGGCAGAAAGGTCAGTTCAACGTTGAGCTTGAATCAACGTTGGATCGTCATTGAATCAACAATGACAACCAGTTGTCAATATTGATTCAATGTTCTGTGGCCACTGGGTTAGCACACACATATTTTAACCACCAGATGACTTTACTTTTGCAAACATTTGGTCACATATTTGGCTCTTAACGTGATTCTTTAACGCGTTTATCAATTGCTTCTTTGATTCATCTCTTTAGAATGAAATGCATACATGTATTTTCGCCACGGATATAGGAAGGGGGCGAACCCCGACCGTGGCCCCAAAATTTATGTCTGTTTGATGTAAAAAGAGATTCTTTCACAATACCATGCCCCCTTTTCCCACTATCATGCATGGAAAGTGGTCTATAGCCTATAAAGTTCTTCTCTTTGTCACATGTTTGACCATGCCTACTACAACAATGCCAAATATCTGAATAAACAAATACCCCAAAATGAGTACATGTATATGGGGACGGAGGAGAACCAGCTGCCATTATACTACATGTATACTATGAAGTTATGCACCAAGTTGAAGTCTGTGTAACAATTCAGACTATAATGTGATCATCTGGACTCCACGTGGCTGATCTGATCCGAAGCAAACACTAATATCCAAGTCCACTATAGGTTGTCAGTTGTATTCACACAGAATGTAAGGTCATTTCACACATGGGGTTTATAAACAATGCACCTGAGCATATACATATCGACTTGGCATTTGCATATACATGTAATAACATATAGCGTACACTAAAACCGTTTCACGAGGATGATTGGTATAATTATGGTTATTGAGATCAGCAGGAGGAATTATAGATATGTCACATCGTAACCGCTAAGATCGCAACTCTTAGGGACCCAGTGGTATGAATATGGCGTATTTTGCACATCTAATGTCTTAAATGGTTCTAACATATAAATAACAGTTTTAGAACAATTTATTTGGAAAATTCATCTTAAATGCTGAGCATTCTCTCCCATGATAATTATTATTGTCATCTATCATCTTAGTTATCATAAAAACTATTCTAATACAATCTGGGAAATGTACATCAAAATATGGAAATGATCTCAAAAGGTTTATATCATGTTCGGGATGTTATACATTAATTTTATTGTTGCCATGGTAATGAAATAGATGGTTCCTTGTTGGGCCAAACTTTGACTGAAAGTACCACCAATCTCGGGCAAAGTTTGATAGATTTACCCCCTGGAACATTTCTGGTTGCTAGATGGCCACCGAAATTTGTTTTTCTTCATACAGGGAGCCTAGCACGAGAAAGGGAATTGCAATAGCTTTCAGGAAATGTAACATGAATCTTTTGTCAGGACAACAAATCTTTCTTTGGTCAAATCTTTCTAGGCCTGTCAGGGTTAAAACACGGATGGCACAAACAAGACAACATATACGGTATAGAATATTTTTCAGTTACGGACTCAGGCAACAACCTGTTTACTTTTAATTTAAACTCGAGAGTTGGGCTATTTGGAAGAGTCTGCGCCATCAGTAAGTCAACACGCTTCATAGCTGCTATACTCCCTAGCCCGAGGTGTATTAAACAATTATAAAGTTGGATGTAAAACCATTTGACTTTCCTTTCATATAGACTAGGAATAAGAAGTACCTAGAATCGAGTTCGGGTCGTGATGCTCAAGAAAGTGTGTAGACTAGCAGGCTACATACTACATGCACAATCAGCAATGTGACTACTCGGTTAACTATGCATTACAATGTGCAGCACCCATTGGTCATTGTGTATAACTTTAGACAAAAGAAAGAAGAAGAGAGAGAGGACACAGACAATTGTTCAAATATTAACGCTAATTTGCGTATAATTTGATGGATCCGAGAGATATATATTATTGTATTTCCCTTTGGTTATGAATCATAACAAGGTTTATTTTCCATTAGAATATAACTATCTACGCACCTATACGTCTGTATGTCCATGCACATGTCTCTAGGACGCATTTAACCCGGAAGTGACACAATAACCTCTTATAAATGACATGGGTATGGTGTGATAAACACTGAAAGCGCGCCATGCATAATACTACTCGCACAGAAAGAAACATGTATCCATATATGATTGGTATCTTCTAATTAAACACATTAGTTATTGTATCTAACAATATAATATGATGGACTTATGAATGATGATAATAAAATCGTAACTATATATACTAAAATTGAATGGTGAAATAAGCCATAGCTCTGATAGTTTTAAACATTAGGGTTAAAACACGGATGGCACAAACAAGACAACATATACGGTATAGAATATTTTTCAGTTACGGACTCAGGCAACAACCTGTTTACTTTTAATTTAAACTCGAGAGTTGGGCTATTTGGAAGAGTCTGCATATATATATATATATATATATAATGCAATAAGAATCTCCGTTATAACTACCCGTTCTACCAGGTGTGAAGTAAAGCTATACAGGAGAGCGTGTAAAGTGGCTTACCGGTTTGTGAAGCCTGGAATGCAGCAGAATATAGATCTATATATCCGGTATGCTGAGCTGCTCGAGGTCTACTCCACTAGTGACGGGAGCTGCTCGTTGTAGTGTGGGACTGGGTCTCAGCTGCTCAGGCAGTTGATCCTACGCCCGCCAACCCCCCCCCCCCCCCCCCCCCACCCCCGGCCCTATCCCCACACATTTCCTCTGGGGGTCCCCTATCATTGGGCGGGCGGGATCCACCCACCTACAAGCAGTCGCCTACACTGTGATTGTAAAATTGATTTGATTTCCACCGGGTTTAAACTGTTTATGATGCATATGTTGCCAACTGTTGACTAAGGTTGGCATGGTATTTTCATAAAGATCTGAGATTTAAAACTTATTGAATGGCTTGGTTTTTTATACTTCCTCCGCGTTATATATTCCATATATTGGGCACAGGGTGTCAAATCAAAGTTGACAATTGATCCACTTTTCTGTACCCACCGTGTAAGAATAGAGATACGCCTACCGTAGATTAACGTATAGATGTTGTACTAGGACCTGATTATGAAAATATGCTTGTCATCTTTGACTGCCCAACCCCGGCCCCAACCCCGATAATATTTGACCGTATCATGTACATTGTATTACTTTAAGAACCTGCAGCCAATAATCACAAAGTTGACCATGCTAACCGTCGGTGAAATAATCACAACATTCTAAAAGTATTCAATTGGTGTGCACCACCATGTAGATTCACATAATAACGTTGTGGTGATGGCACACGTCGTGAATCCGGGATCTTGGTCATTCCAATTCATCCCGTCACCAATCACGGTAATTAATCGGCCTGACCACGTCATGTCTAATAGCCGTACGGGCGGACTACTTTAATACGGACCGAGGACGTAAGTACTTCCGGTAGTGTATACTGTGCAGACGTCTGGGATGATATAGGGCAGTGGTATGTGCAAAAGGAAGGCGTCATTTAGTTCAATATCATGAGGTGGCGGTGTGGGGGTGGGGGTTGGTGATCAGATGAAGCATCATTGGGGCCCTCGATGGGGGGGTCCCCATGTCGCATGTCGATTTTAAGAAATGGCCATGTCGCATGTCTATGTCGCTTAAAAATGCTCATGTCCCATGTCGATTTTAAGAACTGTCCATGTCCCATGTCACTATCTTTTTAAGCCTCATGTCGCATGTCACTAGGCCTCATGTCGCATGTCGAATTTAAGAAATGCCCATGTCGCCATGTCGAATTTAGGGGTCTAGGGCCCTATCATTGATTAATAAGGGGAAGCTGAGGCACAACAATAATAACACCAACCATATAACAACCACATTGCCACAGCATTGGCTAACGACAGTATTGTTCACAGCCAACATGACAAAATTGTGGTAATTAAAATATACCAGATGCATACTGCATGGTAGAAAACCTAGTGTTTTCACTAGGCGAATGGGATACCATAAATACCTAAAGCTCGTGAAGAGTTGTAGTGTGTTTTCTAAAGTGGATACATCCCTAATGGGTTTATTGTAGGTCACTGTTTGGCCTACTGCCCGGCCTACTGATGACACTCTGGAAGAATGCCAGGTTACTCTACATTACACACGACAACGTATTATCCTCGTAGGATAAGATGAGTGGATGCATTCATATTTATTGTGTGTGTTTTTATAATTTTAGCACTGAAACAGCTGATGAGAGGAAGGCATATAGGTTGGCTGTTGTAGCTCTAGACCTATAGTATAGCTCCTCCCAGAAGCTGCAAATTATCTGCAGGTAAGAATAGCACCAGTAGGATCTCCTAATTTTACATCCACAGTGATGGGGTAGACAGAGCTCTGGTATTTAGGAGAGTGCCCTTGGTGTACAGGCAAGATGCCTTGGTGTCTATGAGTTATGGGTCTGGGTGGGCACCTTTTGTACTGTAGAGATGTACAGCTGGAATGGAAAATGTTTTAGCCAAAGGAAAATACGAGGCGTTGGTTTATGCAGCTTAGGGGAAGAATAGTAAGTTCTACAGCTGGCTGGTAGACCGCCTGTTTCTAGGGAAGGTTCAACTGACCTGTCTCATTCAAAGACTTATAGTTCTGACCAATTGCATGAATTCTCAGGAATTCAGCTTTGATTATTCTACCCCCCCCCCCACACACA
Organism: Harmothoe impar; assembly: GCA_947462335.1. Classification (NCBI taxonomy): domain Eukaryota; kingdom Metazoa; phylum Annelida; class Polychaeta; order Phyllodocida; family Polynoidae; genus Harmothoe; species Harmothoe impar. The sequence continues at coordinate 40,374,140 of OX381709.1, read as the reverse complement.
CTCAAAAAAGAAGAAATAACACCAAGCAAACAGGACCCGTGCTATAATTATGATATGCAAAACGTCTCTCCGCAAAGCATAATCCTCATTGGTAAATTTTACTGCAGGGGTTTTGTAAATCCATTAACTGTGGCTGGCATTGGTAAAGCTACCAGGGCATAATAATTAATAACCGACCACATAATCATGAAAGTGATATAATTGCCGATAAGCCTCAAATTGAAAAATAATCTGCATGGCATGGATCAAAGGATTAGCCCTTAAGAAGCTGATGATCACTTTTGCTCGGGTCAACAATAGGCCTACCCTGTGAACACAGATGGCCACCTTCCTTTGTGCAAGAACCGTGTTTTCACAGAGAGGCAGTAGTCCTTTTACTCGATAATCACCCAGGTGGCTATATGCCCAGGTATCCATTGTTTAGACAGTCCTATTACTTCCTAGTAGGACTATTCTTTCTAGGCGGAAGGCCAACTAGCACTCTATTTCAGACCTGAGAGTCGCCAGGGTGCCGGCAACTTCTGCTCCAGGCCACAAGAGGAAGAGGAGGGCTTCAGGTTCAGCCACCTGCCTACTTCCCAGCCAGCAAAACAGCATTGTACAAAAACGTGTTTAAATGGTTTGTAATGGCGTGTACTAAAACGTATTCATAAACGCTCTGAAACGACTTTAAATGTTTAAGACTAAATCAATGAAATGTTTATACATGATTTCAACGAGGGCAAATGCTTGCAAAACATGTGCACAGATAGGTAGTGTTTTGCTCATTGAGATTGCTTCTGCTGTAAATAAAGGCTGTCTTTAATGTTCAGAAATTTTCATATAGACCCCGCGAATCAATTACTATAGACTCCCCTGATCTGCACCTGGAGACTAAACACACTCCTTTTGTGACAGGCCTAACCCACATTGTCGACACGAGATGGCCGCCTCATGTTTTTTTTCCAGCATGCAGTCTGAGGACTTATAGCTGTACATCTCAGCAGACATAAAGTCATCTTGAATATCAGCGTCACGTATTTTATTTTTTCTATTGGTGCAAATGATTTATAGGTATCATAGATTCAGCTCAATATCTCCCAATCGGCTGCATATATATATGGATGAGGATTTTAGTAAAGATGTTTTAGACTGCCTCGAACGTTTACTGGCCATGTCAAAATGGTTCCATTTCATTTCAGCTGTCGGTTCTATGTGGGAATTAAGTGTCCGGAAAAGCCCTATATTCTTTTACACAGTGAGCAGAATATAGTAAGTATTAACCAAATGATTTCTACAACTCCTTTATACTGCTGGTTCTCATCGATGCTTACCGGCAAACATATGCATGGGTACTACTGCATTATACGTATATAGAAAGTGTCATATCTAACATCAGACACACAGTAAATTGCTATTGATTGACGAAAAGAGGAAAACCAGTCCAATGTTCTTTAGTTCTTATCCTCATTACATCTATACTACCTATCTGTGCACATTTGTCCTAACGCCACTTTAAAATGAGCATCGACTATTCCAGACTATATAGATGACTCATTAAGAACTACATCTGCATGACATAGATATAGGGTCTATCCTGTAATGCCACAGGGCAGTGGGTCAATGCTGGGCAATGCAGCCAGGGCGGGGTGGAGGGTCACAATGAACTTGTTAACCCCCATGGCTACACCTCAGGTGGTGGTACAGGTACCTGATTAGTTACTGAGCCCTGAGCAGCTCAGAGGGACTCACTATTTAGGTGCATGTGCCTGGTATACATAGAGATGTAAGGAGACTCCCTCACCCAGGGTCTGCACCATAAATACAGTGCCTGGCCTGGCTGCTCCGGCCTCCTGGTAGCCTCATACAACCTCCTATACAACGTGTACTGTATCAGGGACAGCGGGATACAAGAAGTACAGGGGGAGTGGGGTGCTGGTGTGTTATACAGGGCAGGCCGTGCAGTATGGCACATATTTTGCATGTGAAGTGTCGCATGCGTTTAAGTTTGAAAACGCATATTTATTTTGTAGGAGGGGCTTGTTTGTGGATGTTTGTGAGCTTTGCTACAGCTACATTATACAATACATATAATGAGGGGGCCTCATAACTAGTAAGGCATGCCGTAGTGGCTTGAATAAGCGCACCTGTGCTAATTAATTTAGATGGTATCAATAACCCTGCGTTCATATAGGACCTGCCCTGATTCAATATGCAAAATTGGCCTACATTCTCATTTCAACGTCCTCATTAATTAACCCGGCGCTTAATTGAGACCTGCCCTTAAAAGCTTATTCTCTTGTAGAAACCAACGTTATTTTGCAAATTTGATTTACCTATAATATATTCCAGCATTTTATAATATCACAACAACTCGTGTTGACTTTTATGTAAGAAATGTCTATGAGGAACACATTGACGCACAATAGATATATGTGTTTATCTTACTGAGTAGCTATTAAACAAGATATCTAGCCTAGGCGTGCTGTTGATAGATGAAATGTGCATAGTAAGTATGAATAGTCCGCCATGGCGTATTGCATTGTATGTATATGTGTACACTGTATTGCTACATGTATTACGATTGCCGGTAGTCCTGTTCTAGTTCTCAATCGAATGTATCTATAGCGGTGGGCATTAATATACTAGCTGGAGACTAAGAAGGAAAGGAAGTGATGGAGAGAGGGTTTGGGTACATTGTAATATTTATTACATTTGAGAATGATTAATAAAATACAATGTTTAAACCTTTGTATGTAGAATAGGTATACATTTTATGATTTGATTGTTAAAAGACTGAATATGTATGATTGACGTATACATAAAAACATGAAAAGTAGACGAGATGAAATTATACACAACACAATATTTTATGGAATAATAAATATTGAATTGAATATTGAGTTTTAGGTGTGGGTGGGTGGGAGAAAATTGGAGGGTTGTGGAGTCGATGAGAGGTGAGCGAGAAGTGGGAGAGAGGGCGAGCACTGGCTGTGCTATTTGGGAATTAGTGTTGTAGGGTATGTGTAGAGGGGGTATGAGGTAGGGTAAGGAGGTGGCGCCCCCAGGCGACATCAATGACCCCTCCTGAGCGCATTCGCGCTCATGAGGAACCCATTAATATACTAGCTGGAGACTAAGAAGGAAAGGAAGTGATGGAGAGAGGGTTTGGGTACATTGTAATATTTATTACATTTGAGAATGATTAATAAAATACAATGTTTAAACCTTTGTATGTAGAATAGGTATACATTTTATGATTTGATTGTTAAAAGACTGAATATGTATGATTGACGTATACATAAAAACATGAAAAGTAGACGAGATGAAATTATACACCAAAAGTACCAGTAGTATTTAGAGTATGTATGTATGGATTTAGTTCATGGAGTATCACAGTTTTTGAGAGATTTGATGAGTGTTTTGTTGACTCTGACATTGTTTGTGCGTTTAATGTATTTCCTGTGTGCTGTAGAGCGCCAGCCACCATAGTTCTGGATGTCAAGTTCCGGGAGGCCGGCCTCAAACGCCTCCGTTGCTGCACTGTTCCTGAGGCAATGGAGTGTGAATGCCGACCTGCTGAGGCCGGCTGCCTCCAGTTGGTTTGCCCACACTTTCTCGACCATGGTAGATGGAAGTGGATTCCTGTCTACCGGGAACATGAGGAGTGGGTCCGTGTGGTGTAGTGTCGGCGCCAGCGCCATAGCCTGCTGTACTGCCGTCACAACACAGATGTCTTTGTCGTTGGCTGGCTCCAGGACCAGGTGTTTGCGCTGTGATGTCTTTTGCATATTCTTGCCTGCTTTTATTGTCAATGTGAGGCGTCCATTGGTGACTGAGGCGTCGCCTCTTGTGGGGTGGCACGTATAGTTGAACTTTGCTACTGATGGTGGGGTGACTTCTGACTTCCTCAGGGCCGCGTAGAACTGTATCAACAGCGCGGCTTTGGTCAGAATATGTACGGGGGACTGATCCAGGGACATGAGTACCTGTTTCAGGATTCCCATTGGCACTGGGTGCTTCACCTTGGGTACGTAGGCCTTGTTTCTGGACAGCGCGTCCAAGGCCCTGCCTACCCGGGGGTGTGTCACTTCCTCTGTGTTGTATGCTGCTAGTCTCATGAATACCCTGACGTGAGAGATGCTGTTTGAGATTGACGCCGGGGCCTTCACATGTAGGTTGAGGTATTCTATGTATACACACAGCATCTGGTGCCTGATGAGGTCGGGCCTTATCGACATGTGGCTGCAGAATGCCAGGAATGTCGACACGGCTGCTTTGTGGTTCAGCCACGTCCCCTCGGCCCTGGACTGGTGCTGGCGCTGGATTGCTGACTCCTGAAGCCACGCGAGATCCGGATCTGCAATAAATGTAAGGGTTAAGGTCATCGAACACCTGTGTGTTGGGGGTGACAATTGACAGTTTATTCCCCACTACCAGGTCCATGGCCTCGTTGTACATTGCTCTGCTCAGATGTGCCCTGCTCAACCTGTCAGCTAAGACGTTACTGACCCCTGGGATATGGACGTAGGTCATTTCTATGCCGAGGCGGGCTTGTATAAGCCATGCTTTTCTGGCGCAGTCTAAGATGACCTTATTGACCCCCCTACCTGTGGTCAACACATCTACGGCTCCTTGATTGTCACAATGTACCATGATATGGGCACCAGTGTCATGCTTTGTGAGGAATGTGTCCATGGCTACTACTACATTGGCCGCCTCTAATTCGGCTATAATGTTGACGGGGTCTTTGATGTCACATACCGCCCCGGCGTAGGCCAGCACGCCATCTGACGCCCCAATACCCGACCCCGACGCGTCCACAAACAGTTCTTTGTTGGGGGTGGGCTTGGGAATAACCGACACGCCATTCCAGTCTCTGCCAAACTGAATGAACCATTTGAGGTCTGACCTCATTTCAGAATTCACATTTATGAAGGGCTTGGTCATGCCTCTGAGGGCCTCTAACAGTTTTGATACGAATAACCTTGCCGGTCTAATACACTTTGCTATGTGAAGCAGACGGCCCAGTAGTGACTGCAACATCTTCCTAGTGATAGACCTTTTTGTTACAGTTTTACTGACCTGGCTGAGGGCTTCAGTCAACTTGTCCTCAGGTACGGTCAGGGTCATCTGTTCCGCGTCGATATCTATCCCGAGCCACCTGATTTTCTTGGCCGGGGGCTGCACCTTTTCCTTCGCCTCAGGTAGGCCTAGCTCATTGAGGAGGGCTCTGGCCTCGTCGTGGTCTCTGGTTGCCTTGGCGAGGTCTGGAGAAATAATAACTAGGTCATCAAGATACATATGACAGCAGACATTTCTTGATCTGAGAGTAGACACAATGGAGTTCGCTACTTGTTGCATGTAACAACTGCTGGATCTGGCGCCGAATGGGAGTGTGAGGTCGCAATAAAAACCACCCTTCCACTCCAGGCCCAGCAGAGGCCAGTCTAACACGTCTGATTTGAAATTCTTGTATGCACGGCTGACGTCTGTAGTGGACATCCATGCGTCACTTCCCATGTGGACAAGGTCGGTGACCAAGTTGTCCACAGTTGGGAGGGCGTGTTCCACCACATGACCGAGTACAGAGTTTTTCATGATATATGCGTTGACTGAAGACGTAGACGGATACGTCATATCTAGAATTACCCTTCTATCATCGCTGTCCCTTTTTTCCCTGGACATTAACGGGGAGATGTGCATCCATGGAGCAAAAGGAGGGGCGTGGAACGGGCCTATCATGCCCCCAAGCCCCGTCTCTTTTTTGAGAAATTTGTCGATGGCCTGGGGGTACATAGTAGCACTCGGGTGATTGGGGACTCCCCTGGTGTCTGACACCGGCCCGAGGTAACCCATAGGAAACCCAAATTTCACAAAGTCTGACAACTGGTCCCCGTGCGGCGTGCCCCGTAGGTACTTGTCCCAGGCTGGCAGGTTTAATTCAGTCGGGAGTGGGATACGTGCACCGAGGCAGTTAGGTAGGCCGGTAGCTTTAACAGTGTCATAAATTAATTTGAGGCCCTTGTCCAGAGTTCCCTTATTCACTCCCGGCCAGTTGTCTATGCGATGCTGCTGAAACGCATGGGGCGTTTTACACACATCAGCCCCAACGTCATCATTAACACATGCAGATCTAATGGCGGCACAATCAATGTTTATACCTGATGTTGAGCCGGGGCGATGTGTCATGAGTCGGTGAGACGAGTCGGCTGCTTCGAGCCCGGTGACGGGCTTCCCGGCCGGCTGGACGTGGACCGGAGTCGGGGATGGCTGACCCGGGCCGCGGTACGGTTCCCCGGAACGCCACGGTGCCTGCCTGACATCTTCATTCTCGATTTCTCGGTAAATATCCACTGAATTCCGAGTTGAAACATGCCCGGCATCGTGTCCATTCGTGTTTGTGCCGCCATGACACTTCTCGCCCAAGTTCTCGCGTGCCGTGAGGGCGCGAGACGAAGGAGCGCTCTGATTGGCCGCCGCCGGGATGACGTCACGAGAGCGCGCCGCGCACGTGGTACTGTTTGTAAACAGCGCACGTGGCTCGGCCCGGGCACGCGGCTGAGTGTTGGCGGGCGGCTGCTCGAGGGAGTCCCGGCGTGTGGCGGCTGGCGCGGGCGCTGTGTGTCGGTCGTGACACACGGCGCCAGCTACTAGTTTTTTTGACGCGGGCTGCTGGTTGGGCGTGTATACGCTGGCGCTGACGCTGCCCCTGGTCTGTCCGCTGCCCTGTGGCCAGTTAGACTGTGGGGCATCCTTGTATTTGTTCTGGCAGGCTTGGACTGTGTGTCCTAGTCGCTTGCCTTTGGAGTGACAGAACGAGCAGACGTGCAGCAGTTTGAGGCCGCCCTGATCGTGGTCACCCTTGCTGCGGCACTGTCGGTCATTGTTGAACTCGGGGCAGGGCACAGACATGACACCGTCGGTCTTTGATGTGCTGTCATTGTCAGTGCCTCCGCCCGTCATAGATATGCGCACCCTCTCGTCCTGTATCTCGGTTTTGTCCGCCCAGAAGAGGCTGCCATTCTCGATCTTATCAAACATGAGCTGTGACCACCTCCTAACCTGTGACCATGGGCGGGACAAGCTGTCGGTGCTGACGTGATGCAGGTGTTTCATCATGGCGTCATGATCGTTGGCATCGTGGGTGTTCTTGTTTCTGAGCAGAGCAATGAACGCGTCGAGGTATTCATCCCGGAGCATCTTATGCCTATACTCCAACTTTTGTTTGAGTGTAGACATGTTGCTCTTCTCGAGGAACATGTATGGTTTTACTACAGGGGCCTGGCCCATAAAGCCGGCCATGTACTGCAGCTTACCGTCGGTGTGCATGTAATCCATTTTCTCCTGTCTGAGATGGTAGTCTATGAAGGCGAGGTGTTGAGGCTGTGTTTTCAACACTTTGGGAGGTGGAATGCCCAGCCCGGGCGCCGCGGCCTGAGCTACTGCTGGGTCAGGCTGTGCGGCGGCAGGGGTCTGGCGGCCTGCCTCGCCTGTCACAGGTGCTACAGGTGGGACAGGTGTGCGAGCGGGGCGCGGCGTGCTGGTGAGGGGGGCCGGCTGCTCTGACTGGTGGGCCGGGGCGCGGTCACCTTGTAAAGCTTCTATAATAGTGTTCAGCTGGTTTCCGAAGCCCGACATCTGAGTCCTCAGTGCGCCTATGTCCCCCCTGACCTGAACCATGTCATTTTCAAGCCCGTCAAGCCTGATCGATGAATTTGAGGTGGTTGACCTGACTGTGGTGTTAGCTGCCGAGCGCCGGGACACATTGTTAAGACTGGCACTGCGGCCGCCCTGTGAGGTGTCATGGCGGCTGGCGTCAAAGGTGGGGGCACCGGCGCTCCCGGTCCGGTCAATTGTATGAAAGGTTACCTCGGAGTCATGAGACGCTGCAGAAATATCACCGGCTCCGCCAGACACAGTCCTGTCCCTGCTGTCTCTGGACGCGCGGCTTGAAGCCCTGGAGCTGTCGCCACGTGAGTGTGAAATCATGGTGGAATTACCACTGGGCTCCGGGGTGGTGTGCCGGGACGCCCTGAGGTTATATCCATGTCGCCTGCTCATGATATCTGCTGAAACTTCTGCTCACCCTGACCACCACTGAGTGTATACCACTGTGGTAGCACCAAATAAAATAAATGTTAATAAAAGGTGCAGTGGTATAGTTGCCAAAAAGTAATAACTTATGTGAAGAAAATTGGAGGGTTGTGGAGTCGATGAGAGGTGAGCGAGAAGTGGGAGAGAGGGCGAGCACTGGCTGTGCTATTTGGGAATTAGTGTTGTAGGGTATGTGTAGAGGGGGTATGAGGTAGGGTAAGGAGGTGGCGCCCCCAGGCGACATCAATGACCCCTCCTGAGCGCATTCGCGCTCATGAGGAACCAATTATGGGCGATGTGAAGCATCTTGCTGTGGCCTAGAGAACCTCCCTGCATAAAGGAATTGGATGTCCAGCTGTAGCTATAATATCGGATCACATCAAAAACCGTACAATCTGAATCACCCAAAAAGACATCTCAGGTGAAATGTTAAAACTATGAAGTTAAAGCTACAACCGGCTGCTCGACGTACAATGTGAACAGATACGAGTAATAGCAAGGTTTAGATCACGACGTGTACGGCAACGTGTATGTCTACAGCAATGCTAAAGGATGGGCTAGACGTAGCCGTACACGTTACAAGTTGGCAGATCTCAAGCTCGCTATTGATAGTGTAATTTTTCATATGAGAGCATGGCTTGTCTGTCCAATACTTTCATGTTGTGGTGTAGAACGTGTCCTCTCTTCTTTGTCAGTATATGTATTGTTTTTTTTCATATGATCAGATGTATCATCACTCTCATGTATACAATACCACTAGCTGGACATGGACCCACCATGGCGTCGCCTGACACAAACCTTCAATGCGTATACTACTTACGTCTGCCGTGGCCCGTTGGGCAGCGCCCCTCCAGGACCTCCACGCGCGGGCCGCGCGCGGGGACCCTCCCCAGAAAAAAAACCCCTCAAAACTAGTACATTGTATGATATATGTACTGTTATGATAATTGTGCAAGAAACGTTTTATATCACATTAGGTCTATATGTTATTATGTACTATAGGACCACCTGGTCTTGCGTGATCTTGCTTGACGCGGGAACATCATGGGACATCATAATTATAACAATTGAAATTGTGATTTAGGGTCGGCCTTAGCAGCCACCATGGCATAACCAGTAGTTCTCATTAGGCAGTGAGACAAATAGATAGACAGATATATAGATACATACATAGATATAATCAGCTCCATCACCAACCTACAACCTCTATGAAATCGTATGTTTAACAGTTTTACCGAGGTAGACTACAGTATTGCTGACCATAATACCCTTTCCTACACCCTTCTTCCTTCTTTTTGCTTGGTGCTGGTAGCAGATAACTTATGTACACACAGCGGTGCACGTGTATATACTTGCACGTGTATACTTATACACTGTGTGAGGGGGTAGTCTGCAGTGGGAGTTGCGTGTATATATAGCGCCGTTGACACGGGTATCAACCGCCCTGCACCGCCCCTTCTCTACCCCTCCTCCATCCCTCTACCCAGCAGTTCCTATATTTTATACCGGCTGAGGGACCGCTGGTAACCACTTTCTTATCAGATGGTAAGTGGATGTAAAGGTTTATCCCTACATATACATGATTGATGGACGAGAGGAGAAGAATGTATAGAACACATTCCCAATGTATCAAAATAGGAGAGCATATCACTGACCAGCTTTCTACCCTTCTACACTGTTACATATTTTGTATTTTATAAACATTTTCCATACAACATAAAAATTAACCCTTTGCTCCTGTTAATGAGATTATACGAAGACTGATCTCATTGTATATATCTCTGGTTGGTTATAATTATAGCTAAAACTTTTCATCTGAATAATACTAAGTGTTCTTTGAAGAAGCTCTCTGGTGGAGATCCATTTCCGCCCACCTCACATGCCATCACTCTCGAAGCAGGCTGTTGAGCAGAGGCTATAGCGATGACTCTGGTTTCTCCGTATGGGCGGCCATGTTAGTTCTGTGCTCGCCAATTATCGTGAGACTTAGGCAGTGACCAGACACTCACACACCATAACTTCCGGGCAACAGGCTACAATACGAGAGCGAAACCAAGGTCTCGCGAGATTGCTGGTGTCAGTGTACACAGAGTGGCTGCGGGAACAAGTCCGATCCCGGTAGAGCCCTATATGCTATTAGTATGCACATGTAAACACAGCCCCACGCATCGGTCTGGAGAGTGGCTCGCCCCACATTGCTGTGGAGTCGTTTTGAGTTGGCTGGTCTCTGGCCTTCTACACTACATAGAACTATAACATACTGGGAACAAGTGTGAGTAGCTCCTGACAGGTAACCTGCTCAGGTGATCGTAACTGACCCCTCGCGGCAGGTGGGGGAACTAAGGGGTGAATATACATGCCGCCCATTCTCCTCAGACCTACTTCATTTTTGGGAGCGCTCCTATTTTACTTGCCATGAATGCGTATAGCCGTCTTAACCATTGACTGATTACTACAGGAAGTAGTTCTGGTAGCCTTCCCTAGACCCAGACACGATACGGCAGTGATAGATCCAACAACAATCTGAGAGGGCTAGCTTGTCTGTCTCTACGGCCCGTCTAAACAATTGCAATAATTAAAAAAGTTCTTGAGGGGTCGCGTGGATATTCATTTGCCCCTCACTCAAGGGTTCGGTATTCGTCTTGTCCATGAGTGATCTATCTAGGTGACGTGTTGATTTTCGCTAAAAAGGGGTGCCCCCACACCATCCATCCGCACACCCTGTTTCCTGGCGGAGTCCCTTTTAATTTGCACTAACACAGAGCGAAGAAACCGAGTCACAAGGGGAGTCCAGGCTATAAAAAGAGAGCCAGGGTCTCTTTGGCCCACTTTTCACACTGTCTGACTCCCCCTTCCAACGGCCTTGACCCCTTTTCAATTAGATCAAATAGAGTCCATGTCAGCTGAGGTGAGTCAATGGTTACCTGGACTCCCTAAAGGAGTCACAGAGGTGAGCATACAAAACGGAAATAGGATACCCACTAGGTGACACTACTGTACAATGACTGTAATGCCATCTAGCATATATGTTAAGAAGCCATCTGACTCTGTTTCTAATCAGAGTCAAGGGTCCCTACTCCCTTTTCCCCCAAGGGAGTCAAACAGTTGGTTACAGTTAAGCCTGCTAGGTGGTAGCACTATACCTAAAATGGTAATATTCTGCATGCTCAGATCTCTAGATCCATGTTATTTGTGACATTGATAATTATGGTGATACGTGTATATCATTGTAGCATCAACATGTAATGTCAGAATTACATTTTATGAAATAATTACAGTTGATTTAAAACTGTAGCATAAGCATGATGTATAAGGTATAGACACCCAATTTGTAGCAACATGAGAAAGTTAAATCCCAAAAGCTCATATGTTCCTTTGTATCTAATGTGCTCTGAGGGATCTTATTGAGATCCCTCCTCCTTGTGAGGCATTGCACCAACATAATGTAGAAACATCAGCTAGGGAGACAGCTATTGAAATGGTTATATAGAGGGTTAGGGGGTAGGACTTACCTATAAATTATGACTCTCTATTCCAAAGGAGCCATCCTGTGCCTAGACTCCCTTTCTAAAGGGAGTTGCAGCATAGACCTGGACTCTGTCTGTAGTGGGGAGTCATAAAAGGGAGTCATTTTGGAGGCAAAACCTGGGCTCTCTTAAGGGAGTCACATAACTCCCTTTTAAGGGAGTCAGGTTCATCAAGAGAGTCAGAAGGAGAGTCAGAAAAGGGAGTCATTCTGGAGGCAAGCCTGGACTCCCTTTTGACTCGGTTTCTTCTCTCTGTGAATCTAAGTTGGGCACAGGGCAGCATCATGCGCGCGTGTTACAATAATCTTACATGTAGTTTTTCAAGGGTCATGTTCAGCTTGGGAGCTTGCCAAGAGGTTGTCTATTGCTTTACCAGACATACTCTTCCCCTAAACAGCGATAAGCCCCTACAACCATTACTTGTGCTATAAAGGAAATCCTCTTTACTGCAACTAACCCAAGTATCATGCTTTCCAAAGAATGTGGTTTATAATTATGACCTTCTATAACTACCCCAGTGCCTTGTAATAACTACACGAATAACAGCCTGTGCCTGCCCTTTCCAAAAACCACTATTTTTCAGGGCCAGGGCTTTAGGCCATCATTATCCACATAAGCTCAATACTGGATGGCCCTTGTCATTTCCCCAACCCCATGTGTTGTATTTTCTTCCCCTGATATAATGTAAAACTAATTTCAGCAGTGCCACTCGTTCTTACCTCGAAACAATTCTTACCGTCACTATATCAAGATTGATATATAGTTTTAAAACCAACACAGCCGAAGGCTGGTCAGCAGGTCCACAGGGCCCATACGGACCGTACCTGTCAAGATTGATTATGTGTTCCTACATTTATAGGTTACAGATTGACGGTTCCGTCATACCAAATGTTATCAGTTGGTGCATGTACACTGATGATCTAAGTGCTCGGGGCCCTAGTCTGTAGTGGCTATCCCAGGTTAGTCATAGGGATATTGGTGAGAATGCCAATTTGTTATTTAAGAATGGCAACATAAAATATGGCTAAGACCTACTACTCATAGGAATAGCTTGACTACTGACTATACCTGATAGTTTTAACCAACTATCGCTGGTCGTATAGGGCGCCAAAAAGGTGACTAGATTCGTTACTATTGACTAAGTCCTGTAGTTCAAAGATTACCTGTGTATTGTGGCATAACAGTAGGCTCTACATCTGGCAGGTAGGCACCGGCAAGGGCCAACATTGTTTTTGACATTTTGTCTGCAGATAGTTAGGCCATATGTTATCTGGGAGAGTCTATTCTTACAGTAGGCAGTTATCACAGCTGTTACCCCTTCACGTCCTGCGCCTTACATGCAGAATAACAGGGCAGCACTGACTTCAAACAACCGCCAAAAGGCTACTTTCACATGAAAACAAACTCTTCATTACACATTCATTGTGTTGGACAAGAACACCAAAGAAAAGAAGAGCTTCAGGTTCAGCCCCCTCCCCTAACTATACCATTTTGATGTTCAATAGTGTTAGTCTCCCATGGACTGCAGCGCCACGTAGGAACATCGCGAATAACATTTCTTAAATACATGTATAGTGCAAGAAAATACGATATATCACTGATATATCCCTTTCCCCAAAAAATACTGATGCAATAGAGGTTATATATGCTGGGTGCATAAATTATTGCATGACATATTGATAAACGTTGAGGTAATAGGGACACACATGTATTTCCCAAATGGAATGATCCCCACGTTTCCCCCCTATAGCTATATCTAAGTTAATCTAATTGGATTGATCACCCTCTGAGCAGCTCACCCGATCTGCTCGTGCCAGCTGTGTACATTGAGCTGCTCTGTAAACCCAAGCAGATGCCCCACATCCTGCAGTGGGTATCCAAGACAACCGCTCTGTTGCCCATAGCAACGCCTGGCTAGCTCCTCCTGGGTTGTGTGGGTGGGAGGTGGCATGGTACAGCCAACAACTGGAGGAGGGTGAACACTCTGGCTGTCGGGGTACATGGCTACAGCAGATGGGATATATCTTCTATGTTTAGCACATATTCCGAATTTCCATTGCCTTCTCCCACAGACACGGCAAGACCAATGTGTTTATGCAAAGCATTTTCTTGTCTTCTCTGTTTGGTGTAACTATTCTTTGATGAGGAACATCTTAGGCCGCCCATCACTTATATTCTGGTTTAAACCTCTATACTGATTAGATGTGTGATACTTGTGGTACCTATGGTAATGATGCTTACCAATTTGGTGGATTGGAAGTATACCTATCCGACACAACCAACATTGTATTCAATGAAAAGAACCATGCATAGACAACTACGGAAAACGAACTTTAAAGATACAACGAGGGCTGTTTTATAAAGAGCATATATTTCCGTCACATTTCCCATAAATACATTAGAATTGACTCTGTTACAACGCGCATTTCATTACAACGAGGCAAATGCCAGGTACCTCGTTGCAAGTTTTACTGTAGTAATAATGCTTAGTGGGTTTACTGAGTATACATTATAGTCTAGTTTAAAGTCTTCTGTGCTCTTACAATCTCTCAACTTTATTTATTTCGGACATTTTACACTGGGTATTTTTCTATTCTGATATTTTACTTATTTCAACAGAATATATGAATGATCATATACATAGTAACTGGTACCTCAAAACCCTCTTTGTTTTGTGAAGGATCCAGGACCTGGAGACGCTGGGGATTTATTGCCCTACATCACGAATCCCACCCTCGGGATCCCACCCCACCCCAACCTCCTGCTCCCCTAAAAGAAATAATAGAGGAGAAAAACACAGCTGGCCTGGTGATCTTCTACCCCACCTCATCCCTCCTTCCCTGGCCCTTCTTCTTTGTTTTCTACCACCCAGCTTGCTGAACAGTGCTCTAAACTCAAAATAGTTTTGGCCAGGAACACCGTATCAGGAACAAAATGCTAAAATTATTTCAGGTCCATCACAGAATGCACTTTCATTTCCAGAGGTTGTAAACAGTACATCCTAGTGTGAACTGTGTTCCTTTTTAATCGTTCAGCCAGATGAAAAACGTGGCATGGAAAAAGACATGTTTGGGAAAGCAAAAGTGAGTGCCTCATCACTCTGTGTTCAACTTTTCCCCCTAAACACCAGTTGGTAAAAATGTGGGCGGACATAGACAAAAGTATCAACACAGACATTGTATGTTTACGTTTATTCAATACTTTTGGGCCACAGTTTTGTCGCACCACTAGAGCTTCCATGCATTGTGTTACTAGTGTCACAAGCTATAGCTGCAAGTCTAGATTTACTACAGGTAAAAACACAAGTTTGATAGTACACAGTAACAATGCAATGTAGCCTAAAGGTACTACATGTCTGTCTGGGTGGGGCGGGGGTTGGGGTCCCAAATGTATCTATATATCAGAGTGGTAAGTGAGAGTACATGTAGCCTGTGGGGAGTATAGCGCATATTAAGTCCTGATGGTACATTGAACTTGTGTCGAGAAAAAGAAATTTTCCTGAAATACATAATTTGGCTGGCGTATACTCGAGGTCAATAATGATACCTTATAAAACAAATCAGATATTATTGATGCTAACAGCAGAGTATTCCAGCAATTCTGTGACAGTTTGTTGTTGCATACATATATACCAGCTTGCTGGAAATATCTAACGATACAGTGTGCCAAGATGGTGCTATCGAACAAATTAACATAATATAATGTAATGGCAACGTGGGAATTGTTCAATGAGTATCAGGCTAGGTCCTTTTGGTTAAGACATTAGTCATATGTTGCTTTGCCTAAGTCATATTTGAGTAGCACTTGGTCATGCCTGACCAATGCCCCTATGACTAACGTAGGATAGGCACTTCAGACTAGGGGCCGGGACATTTAGATTTTTTTTTGGTGTATGAAACTACCCAGCAAATTTGTTCCAGATTGTTTCACCCTGTTTTACCCTTGGAACTGTGTGCTCATTTCGTGCATTTTGTGTGACATGTATACCATGTAACAGACTCACACACACTGACACAGTGTTCCATGGAACAGATTCACACAGTTCTGGCAGATTTTTAAAAAGCTTATTCACACCAAATGACAAAATATATAATGCCCTAAACCAAAATGTTTAGTCATGTATTTTTAGTTTCATTATGAATTACTAAAAGATAGGAAATACTGTAATACTTTTTACAACCAGCAGTATTTGACATAGATAGTCATAGCACACTATTGGTGTGTGTGCTGCTGGTTTGTACAAACGCATTCGATCAGGTTCCTAGCATTTCAACATAGGGCTGATGAATATATGTACCATTATATCCATCAACATTAGAGTTTACATGAGCAGCAGGAGATAGCCAGGCTTTTATCCAAACATGATGACCAGAGGAAAGGTGTCATGCTGCTTTCATTAAAATGATATGGCATCTATTTATATACATAATGAGTGTTAATAGAAGGACAGGTGCATTGTCTGATTCACAATACATTGGGACCCTGTTTAGATACTTATAGCTAAAGAAAATCATTCTCTTTAATCAGGAAAAGGGGTACAATCAACTTTGAGGACACCTGGTGTCACACATAACAGGTGTTGTGTGATGTTGTGTCACCTAGTTCCCCTTCTGGCACACACTCACACATCTTCAAACAGAACGATTATCACTTTGTCAGGTTGGAATAGTGCATGGTTTTGACACCAGGTGTCATCTTTGTTGTTCCTTGTTATTCTCATGGGTGAAATGGAATCATTTTCAATGTTTATAACCATAATAACATGTTGTCAATGCAACTTTAATAGACCTAGCTATACACCTCTAATTCTATCAAGTTCCATTAGTGATTGAAAAACACACCATATGATTTGATTAAAGCTGCATTAAGAGGGACAGACCACAGACACCTTTCCTCTGGTAATCTTGTTTGGATAAAGGTCTGACCTTTTGTTACATGTGTATACAGCTGATAATTGGCATGAATTGTACACAACTTCATCAGGCCTACACTACCATGGTAGAAATCTTGTTGAATGAGATAGTATGCCCATATACAGCAGGGAGTGCACTAACAGATTTCTGCTAGGGTGCCCTATGCCAAGTTCTAAATATAATGAGTATTACAAACTAAACAGACTTTCCTTTCTTTTTAAAAAAAAAAGGAAAAAGTGAAACAATATGGTTGGAAACATTTTTGTGCCATGGTACATGATGCTGTGTGAATATGTGTGAATTTGTGTGAATATGTGTGAGTATGTGCCACTTCTTGTCCTATGGGGTATGGTGTCATATTGTGCCAATTAGTTCCATAGGACAACAGTCACACAAAGTGCACGTTCCAGAAACTAAGTCAAACTAATTTGCTGGGTAATTTACCTAGGTTAATCACACCATAATTTTCTCAGTAGGCCTATTGCCTTTACAAGCCAGAACCGAACACAAGTGTTCAGTTCTGGCTTGAGCCATAAATAAATTGTTGATACTACTGAGCAACTGTAATTGAAGGCATCCACATTAGTGGGGGATGACAATTACGTTAGGGCAGTGGGTTAGATATTGTGCCAGTTCCTAGGTAACAGAGTGGTCCTAGTAACATGACAATAGTTCCAATAGAATCCCCAGGGTCTGTGTACTAGGGGTAGCTATGGTCAAATACCTTTTATTCCCACGTATTGTCCCGGTTGCTAGGCATGGAATGTTTGGAATTGCTGTAGCTAGGTAACAGAGTGGTCCTAGCAACATGACAATGGTTCCAACAGAATCCCCAAGGTCTGTATACTGGGGGTAGGTATGGTCAAAGACTTTTTATTGCCATCTTTTGTGCCGGATGCTTAGCATGGAATGTTTGGACTTCCTTTTGCTAGGTAACAGAGTGGTCTTAGCAACATGACAATAGTTCCAACACAATCCCCAGGGTTTGTATACTGGATGTAGGTATAGTCAAAGACCTTCTACTCCCACCTATTGTGCCGGTTGCTAGGCATGGAATGTTTAGAATAGCTGTTGCTAGGTAACAGAGTGGTCCTAGCAACATGACAATGGTTCCAACAGAATCCGCAGGGTCTGTAGACTGGAGGTAGGTATGGTCAAAGACCTTTTTCCCCACCTATTGTACCGATTGCTAGGCATGGAATATTTGGAATTGCTGTTGTTAGGTAACAAAGTGATCCTAGCAACATGGCAATAGTTCCAGCAGAATCTCCAGGATATGTATGATGCGGGTAGGTATGGTCAAATACATTCTATTCCCAATGATTGTGCCTCTTTAGG
This sequence comes from Harmothoe impar, assembly GCA_947462335.1. Taxonomy (NCBI): domain Eukaryota; kingdom Metazoa; phylum Annelida; class Polychaeta; order Phyllodocida; family Polynoidae; genus Harmothoe; species Harmothoe impar. The sequence continues at coordinate 40,356,286 of OX381709.1, read as the reverse complement.
GCAATTACACTTTGGGGTGATTGACAGGCATGACCCTGGTACATCTGGTGACTTGGGGTCACACCTGTCAATCATCTTTGGATTTTGATGAAATTTTCATCTCAGTGTTGATTACAATAGGTGGCCTAGACAGATATTTGAGTATTCAGCATAAATGTAAAGTAACAGATAGGTACAAATATAATTATATTGTCTAGCTCTGTACATCAGGGGAAATGCCATTTTTAAACCAGGAGGTGCGTAATATCACTTAAACCAAATTTGCATGATATCTATAAACACTTGGTTTAATTACAGCAAATACTTTCTCCCAAAGTAGTACTCCATCTGTCTGGCCTCTGCAACCACAGACAGCAGCAACTCACAACTCAAGAGTGCAGCATATAATTGATGCTATGCAGTATAGATATGCACCTGTCTGAGGTGTTAATAGAGAATATTATGGTGTACAAATAGCTATCCTGCATGGCGATGCATTTAAAAATGATTCTGGTGGTACAGCGAGGATTGGATGGGAGGATAGCACATGGTATCTGCCATAAAGCAGGGCCCTTGAGGGACATCCTTTGGAACAGATAGTAAGTGGATATATAATAAGAAAGTACATCAAGGCGTGGGAGGTACGGGTATGTGCAAAGTTATAACTTCCTAGTCTTACACAGGAAGTAAAATAGTTTTTTTTAAAGGTGGTAGTAACTAATAGGGTACCTGAGATAACTCCAGACACGCCGGTAAGAAATGTTGTGATGTTTGACAGCCACCCTCTACAGCTAGCCTGCCAGATCCCAGAGTGGATGTTATTTTACGATCTTTAAACGCTGCTGTACACAAGAGTGGAGTTTTTCTTCGTCTAGAACGAGCAAGGACTAGATCTCTTACTTTGCAAAGGACGACTGAAGTCATTGGGAATATGCCCCCAAAATAAGATTTACAAAGTAATTATAATTAACAGATAATATAGTAACAATTTGCAAACTATTTGCATACCCACATTTTGTTGTTCAATCCTTACTTTTTGTTTTGCCACATCGTATCTCTAACTTAAACATTTTCCACTCATTCAGGTATCTTTCCAGTAGCCCTACGCCTATCTACTCTACCCTGAGGAGTACCACCTACTCTTTACAGGAATACCTGACGATAGAAACCCCGAGAGGCAAACATATTATCTTAGACATATTTTGGCAGCTACTTTGTAAAACAGAACGGCGGGAGGTACCGTCGAGAAGCTGAGATCTCCCGGGTCGCTTGCATGGAAAAGGCTTCTGAGCCTTCTAGCAGCGACCCAGTGCCAGAACTTGCCCAGAAATCGGTATAAGTGATGCTGGAGGCTAGCGTATAGAGTTAGGGAGTGGCCATTGCCCAGGAGATGGGCCTCAACGGCTCCAAAATCCCCTCACCTCAGTTTTGCATCAGAGCAACGCACTGAGGTCACTGAAAAACGGACATTCTTACACCTTTTCTACACCCCCTTGGAAAGGGGTCTCAATTTCTTACCCCCGCCCTTCTATGAAGGTATTTTTATCCCCGAGCTGCTCGCCTTACTCAGACCACCCCTTGTTGTTAGTAGATGATCGCTCCCTAGCTACTCCCATCATCTATAGATAAGTACTGGAGAACCCAATTTAAACCTAGGCTCCTTGCCAAGTCTCGCGAGAGTTGCCTCATGACCTTGTGAACGCCATATTCCCTGGCTTGACGCTAGTTCCAGTCGGAGGAATGGGGGTGCACTGTGAAATCAGCAAAAACTATACTACAGGGACTTCCACCCACAAGAACGTTAAAAATCCTGCAATCTCGTCGCCTGAGTTAGTTTGTTGGAAATACTAATGGAATGTGAAGTCAACAGAGCTTTTTCTACCCGTCCCACAGAGAGGGGAAACCTGTAAAGTGTTTGTATAGACAACTATAAACTACTCCAACTGGGAGTTCCTGGGGTGAAGGTACAGACATACCGGTACTGCAGGAAAATCATTCTTGCAGCTGGTGGTCTTGCATGGGTAGACTTGATAGCATGAAATTAAACACGAGTAAAACACTCTTTTGAAACAAGTAGATCAAAATGTGTGGACTATTTCTCTAGATGTAGAATGACTTAAGATGTACCCCATTTATAGATGATAGAGGAAAAACACAAAGTCCGAACTCATAAAAAGTCAGATAGCAGAGAACCAACCTATTCTGCCAACACCAGCCTAATGCTATTCATCCATATACATCTGTATCTTCACTGTATGACTCATTCATTCATTCAAACCATTCATTTTGTTGTACCGCAAATGACAACTGTCTCATACATATGTAATGTAAACTCATCAAACAATGAAAATGATCAATCACTGACATGGACAGTACTTGCCATGCATGGGTTGACCTCCAGAACACCCAGAGCAGGGGGCTGACTTTGTATGTGTAAGATTCAATACTTTGCCCAGTATCATTTGCTGGGAACTTCAGGTCAAGACGATGAGTACATCTATAATTAGGTTACTATTAGCTCTTATGATATGCACATATTTTATCTACACTGATTGATACCCATAGTCAGTAGTGACTATCCCACCGTATTTTGACCCCCATAATCAGGGAACTGTATAAGTTAGTCACATAATATCAGTCATAAATATAGTCAGATTGACAAAATATGGACCACACAGATTGATGATGTCAAAGGAATATGTGGACAGGCAGCAGTTAGTTTTCAAAATTGAATGGTCAATGGACCTCAAGTAGGCACCGTTTGCCCTTAACTCTTTCCTGCCGGCTCTGTGATAATTTAAACTCCCCAGAATACGGCACATTGAGGTCCTAGATCCAGCAGTATGAATATATAGGGTTATAATAAGGCTTATATGAGAATAGGTATTTGTCATACATGTTTTCCAATGACTGATTTGCGATCTGTATGTAATTTCCTTTCATACGGTACCATAATAGCAGGTTATATCTGATCAAAATATTTATCGTGGGTGCTCAGGATAATAGCATTCAATACCAAAATTACCCTCCTCATAGTGCATTAATGCACTAGCCGTTTTTTTAATAGGTAGTGCATTAATGCACTAGCCGGCTGGAAAGAGTTAACTACCCTAGTAGCAAGCCCGCACGGGGCCAATTTGGTTTTAGCTCGGATTGGCTGTTTGAAGTCGGGCAAAACTGAGCTGGGTTTCATGTTGGGCAGATGGCTGGGCTGAAGTGTGGCCCCGATCGGGCTGCCCATTTTGGGCTCAGATCAGTTTCAAAGCGGGCTGCCCGATTTAGGCTCAGATCAGTTTCAAAGAGGGCTACCCGCTTTGGGTTCATGTTGGCCAGATGACAGGAAACCCATCCAAAACCCGTTCTGAGCCCAATTCGGGCAGCCCACTTGGGGCCACACCAAAACCCAGTGCCCTAAACCAACGGGCGCCCGTCGGTTAGCCCACTCCGGGCCGATGAGGGCTGAGGTTGGGTTTGGACAGGGCAACTGGTTAAATAGTTCTGATGATTGACACCAGATGTCACTACTATGCAATATCTAGAGTTTTCCAACAAAGCCAGATGAAATTGACATTATATGATAATACAATAAAATGTTAAAGTGATGTAGAATAGGAAACAATAAATAGATGTTCTCACAGTTTGGAAATAAGATAGAATATATATTTGAATGATGAAAAAGGAGGTTCTCTAAGCAGCTATCCAGTGTAAACACTATTTCTGTGGCATTACAATCTTAATACAAGACTGATGTGCCCCATGTAGGTATGAACTATGGCTTTGAAGGCCAATGTGCACCATAGACACTTGTCTATACTGCATGTGGCTCAAACCGGATGATAATAGGCCTGCTTGATACTTCCATTATGGGTAGGAAGAGTATGATTATGCCTTGGGTTGATTAGCAGGACCTAGGATATCTGGTTCAACAAATACAAGAAATCATTGGAGAATGATTGAATAGATTCTAAAAAGCCATAATTATCCAATCTTAGCCTGCTTTCAACCCGTCCTAAAACCGATCTAAGCCCGCTTTCAACCCGTCCTAAAACCGATCAGAACCCACTTTCAGCCCGTCCAAAAACCAATCTGAGCCCAAAGTGGGAAGCCCGTCCAAAAACTGATCTGAGCCCAAAGTGGGCTTCCCGACCAAAACCCGATCTGCGCCCAACATGGGAAGCCCGCACGGGGCCAGACCAAAGCCCAGTGCCCTAAACCGACGGGAGCCCTTCGGTTAGCCCACTCCGGGCCAGACTTGCAAACACAGTCTGGCCCCGTGCGGGGCCACAGTGTGTTTGCTACTAGGGTACTGTTCTATTGATATATCTGCTTGTTATATTCTATGCTATGGTTGACCATGACTACTTAATAGTTCTCAAATTTGATAGAGCAATCCAATTCCAATTTCGATCATATAGAAATACATGAACTATGTTGGTTTAGATTGACAGACCATAGGAGTGTAGGAAGGGAAATCGTAGTTGACTTAGATGTTCTATTTCTTTTATCCATAATTATGCTTTTTACGTTGCTCCACCCTGCTTTGCTCTGCCCTGCCTTGCCTTGAGTTAAGTACTTTAACCTGTCTCCTACCCTGCTTTTCTGTGCCCTATTGTACCCTGGACTAAGGACTTGACGTGTCTTGCTCTGGTTTAATCTACCCTGCCTTGCTCTGCCCTGCCTTGCCTTAGCCCAAGCACTTATAACCTGTACCCTATTAATCTAGTCTGTCGTTGCTAGACGTATATCTGAGTCTGAATTAGATTGTGTTGGCTTGGTTCTAGACTCCACTATACCTGTACATGTATAATGTGCTGTCCATCTGTATTTTGTGTAGTCAGCTATGAAGTGCTGCTATCTGCTTATTGTATCAGTTATTGTCTGCTTTATACGCCGTGATGATGATTACTTGTTGTAACATTGGCAGAAAGCTTAATCTTTAAACTCAAACTCAAACTCTTGCTCTGCCCTGCCCTGCCATCACCTAAGTGCACTATCCTACTTAACTTGTACCTTGCCCTGCCTTGCGCTGTCCTTCTTTGCCTTACGATGCCCTGCCTTGTGATGTAACCGTCGTGCTCTGATCAATTCATCCTGTTTTGCCCTGCCCTGTCATCATGTAAGTGCCCTGCCTTGAGTAACCTGTACCAGGCACTGTCATATGCTGCCCTAGCTTTCCCTACCATTATTACGGACGTAACTTATCATGTTTAATCTATCCTGCCTTGCTCTACCCTGTCTTGCCATGGCCTAAGTGCCATGCTTTGCCTTGACCTATGTACCTAAGCTGTGCCCTGCCCTACCTTGCTTTATCCTACTTTGCGCTATCATGCCCTGTCATGAACCACTATCTTACTTCACCTGTACCCTGCCCTGCCTCGCTCTGCCCCATATTAAACTGCCTTAACTTTGCTTAAGACTATGCCAACACGATTACTGCCATGGCCTGCACACTAAACGGATGCCAATGGCACTCGTAGAATCTGATAATGAACCGTTCTCAATATAAGATGTATTTAAGTGCTACCTACTATATATATACATGTATATGTATTGTGATGTAGTCCAATTTAATCCCGTGTGAGTTGTATGGTGCATTAGTCTATAATGTATAGCGATTTGAGTTTTTATACCATCTGGTGGTACTTGATAGCACCTGCTCCTTCAATATACATATAGCTATATGTACAGGTAGTCCGACAGCCACATACTCACTCTCATCCACTGATACACTTCGAACACTAACGATGAAGGTTGTAATCTCTTCTACCAGGAATTTGGAGGAATTAGGGAGATTTATAATATGTGAACAGTGACAGTGCCCAACTATATATTCAACTATCCCTTCACTGAAACCTATGCTAGATCTGATTAAAAAAAGGTAAGTTGTCTAACTGTTTATCCAGGGTAGATAAAGGAAATACAAACAAATATAGGCCTACCCCTCTAATCAAAATCAATAAAGAAATAAATGGTAAATGATACACTGCCCTCACATCCTACATCGGCTGGTTGAACTCACAATATTTGATAAATGAAGTCGTAATTTTTTGTTTTTCTTCTGTTGGAAAATTGAATCCTTATCACATAATGTGACCCAGAGTGTGTTGGACAATACTGGAAATGGTTCTTCTATCAAGGATAGGAAACTACATCGTCACTCATGATAACCAATTTGGGTCCAAGAAGAAACATGGCATTGATATGTGTATTTATGCACTGAAGGAGTTAATTCTAAAGAACAGATCACTTAATGCTTCCATGTTTATGTGTTTTCTGGATGCATCTAAGGCATTTGATAGGGTCAATCATGCCAAACTATTTGGTAAGCTTGTTACCCAAGGGGTACCTGGATACATGGTTAGAATACTAATTTACTGGTACACCTTTATCATCCAAACTAAATGCTTGTAAAGGAGGTTGTATGAATAGAGCAAACATTGTCAATCACTTATAACTACATTCAGATGATTTGGTAATATTCACTCCTGCTAGTCAGCCTTATTGCAGGTTTGTGGTCAATATAGTATAGATAATGACATGAAATATAATACTTTGAAAAGTGTGCTGATGATGGCATGGATCTAGACAGAAATGCACGGGCATTCCGAAAATGGAAATTACGATGAATGGAGAGAAGGTGAAACATGTGGTTTCCTTTCTTTACCTAGGTACAATGTTAGATCAGTGTCTCACAATGGAGGAACAACTATACAGAGTTCTGAGCAAGGGAAATCAATTAGCATTTAAATAAGGTAATATAAGATATTTAACAGGAGCAAAGATCGCAATAATTATTTTCAAACAAACAATATTGCCAAGATTTGACTACTGCTCTCACCTCCTTGATATTGCATCCCAAGATAGTGTGAAGAAGTTGCAGAGTGTCCAAAACAGAATCCTAAGGTCCTGTCTCATGATAGGAACGTTGGACGAGTCGACAGATACAGTGCATATTTTGTGTGAGACACCGAGACAACAGGTTAGAAGACAAGAACTTTTGTTGTCGTGTATGTTTTCGAAAGCCAAGAGACTTCCTCCCCCCAAGGAAGGCGAAGATGCTAGAACAAGGAGCGATGAGAAAAATAATTTTCCAATCATCACATCTAAACTCCATGGGTATGATAAGAGCCCATATTATAGAGGTGCTCAGCTTTGGAATAGTTTAAATGTTGAGGAGCAAATGGCTCCAAACAAAAAGGCTATGTACCAATCTGAAGGGGGCAAGGGAGAAACTCTTGGTGGTCAGAAGGGAAAGGAAAGGTGATGGTAGGCTAAATGTTCAGCCAAACCTCTACCTAGATGTGTTCCCTTTAAGGAGGAAAAATGGAATTAAGAATTAAGATTGTTGAATGATATTGCCAATAATATATGCAAAGCCGCTTGTATGTGTATACATATATGGATATATATATCTACTGATAAACCAGTTCATCTTGTCTGGATTGTGACGATCGCTGTTCTTACTGTACCCACCCCCCCTCTCTTCGCTTAAACCTCTACGATAGATATTACTTGGTATTGGATCCTGGCAGTTAACTTGTCAATTCTTTTTTTTGGTACCACCTCATCTATTTGTACACTGTCATCAGTTTTAGGTATGTAGTTAGTTTACAGACTGTCATCTATGCAGCAAAAAGTGGGTGGAGCCAAAAGGTTATCTAATAATATAAAGCACTTGGTAAAATATGAAGTAATTGTTGGACTGGATGGAATATCCCCGCAGAAAATTAACTGGGAAGAGCTCAATGTATCACTTGTTGTATGTTATGAACCGTTAAATAAAAAAATAAAATAAAGAAATAGTTTGGTCACTTATAGACAAATGAGAGTGCCTGTTTTCACTCTAAATGATACAAAGCTCAATGAATCTGACGAGGTCAAGTACCTGGGCAATATTATTTACAATACACTCAGGGATGATAATGATATAATTTGTCAGCAGCGAAGAGTGTTATATGCACAAGGGAAGTTCCATATGTGCAGTGGAGAAGTAGAGATAAGAGCTGTTTAGTGCCTACTGTACACCTCTGTATACAACCTGTATATATGGTTGAAATACAATAGGGCCTCAATGCGGAAGATTTGCTAGTGCGGGAGAGACTTTTGCTGTTTGTGGTCTCCTAACATGCGGTGCTACAATTAGAAGGTTGGTTTATAGCTTTATGTGTCAACTAAAATGGTCAGATAATGGACTGATACAAAGATTGGTGGACCCAACAAGTAATACCCAGCACATCTCCCATATCTGGAGATGCTGGTATCAAGATCTGTATGTTCACTTTGATATCCCACGATCTAATTGTCTTTTCATTGTTTTTGTTCATAAATTTATATTACATGGTTATTTTTGTTTGTATAACATCTATTGTAAAGTCCCAGGAAACTGGGGTGAGGAAGGGTGAGACTAGTGCGAGCATTGCCCATAGAGCAAGGTAGGGTGAGCCCTGTGTGTAGAAGCTCACCCTATGTGCTAGACTGGGCAAGCCTTGTGCCTATAGTCTCCTCTGCCCAAACCCACACTGAGGATGACCCTCTGGTCTGTGTGCTGGCACACCACCTTACTCAAGGTCCCCCAAGCATGCACACCAGTATTTAGTATAGGTTGTGTATTGCCATGGTGGATAAATAGAGGTTCCTTTATATGGCCACCCAACACAGATCCGATAGTATAGTGGTCATCACTGGCGCTTTGTATGTGAAAGGTCCAGGGTTCAAGACTCGACCATGTCAACCTACCCACCATTTTTTCTTATTTTTACTAATGTAACTTTACAATTGTCCACAGCATACATGTCACTGGTCTATTGTTCTTAAAACAAGGGGCAACTGGGAGAACTCACATCATAGCTGCATTAGGAATTTCCTTATGCTACTGCAAGCCCCTCTTGTAACTCTTCCACAGTGCCACACAGTCCCAGCCATCAAGCCTGGATTTGGGCAACATCACAGAGAGCTGGATAGGGCTAGCACAAGATTCAGGCTTGTGTGAGGGCAATGCTATAGGAACAAAAGGTTAAAATATTCCAATGTACAATACATGTAGGTTCCTTAGATATCCCAACCTTGTACCCACATGGTGGTCTAGTGGTCATCACAGTCACCTTGTGTCCCAAAGGTCCAGTGTTCGTGACTCAGCTGAAGAAAAAATGGTGGGTAGGTTGACATGACCGAGTCATGAACCCGGGACCTTTGGGGTACAAGGCGACGGTGCTGACCATTATACTACAGTGTGGATGTGAGGTGTTGACATATAAGTAACTGATATATACTGCACACTGGACAACCCCACACATTGTGCAAGCCCTCACCCACCTCTCACCCAAGTTCCCCCACCACCAGCTAGCCACTGGGTGGGATTGGGTGGGCATGTGGAAGGGCTAGGGCACCTCACCCCAAAGCTCACACTACGTCACCCCTTGAGCTAGGCACAAAAGTAGTTCGCCCTAGCTGGCACTAGCATGCTCTAGCCTCACCCCAGTTTCCTGGGGTGTGTTTCATGAACCTCAAGTGAGCTTTGAATTGAATTGAATTGAATCATATGACACTATCCGGTCTTTAAAGTATTTTCACTGATTTCGCCTGAAAGTCATCCTATGAACATCTGCTTCAAGTATACCCGATATGATGCTTTCACGACAATAAATTTGCACAATTCACCCCATATCTGGTACATAACACCTATGCTACATGTCACTTTTCTAGGAGCTATTAACTTAACAGAAGTACGTTACAGAGAGAGAGAAGTATTTATACAAGTGTATGGTGAACGTATACGGGTATGAGCAGCGATAGTTTACTACTGTAACTATATAGGTACTGTCGTCAGGAGAAGCAGTGTGAGAGGAGCTCCTCCTTGTTATCAAGTCCAGGCTGAACACGCAGGGGGTATCCTGGTGTCGCCATCTGTGAGAAACCAGATGCACCAAACCTTGCTGACTTATATTCTAATGCCCAAACCCTACAGACTGCCACAGCTGCATGATTGAGGAAAATGAGCACGTCTGTGACTGAGGAAATGCTTGCAATACGTTCCACGCCATACGTAACAACATTAATAGTCCCCGACCACGACTCGCGGATCATGGCCATGTCTCGTGTGTCATTTAGTAGACATTATAATGACTTCAAAATGACTAAAGATAATCTCCTTCATTTTTTAAAAGTGGATAAAACTTCCTAGAATCAGTCCTGTTTTGCTAGGTAGGGTTGGGTGGCCTGAAAACCCTTACTTTAATTGACCCAATGATAGTATGACATTATCATTAGATACTAATCGTCCACATAATATACCTCTTATGGTAGGTACCATTGCAAGAGTTGGCCAGTTGGCTTGGGACATACGATAGTTTGTAGACATTTTGCAAGAGTTGGATTGTACTGTAATTTTAAAAAGTTGAATGAAGCTGACGTTCAATTGGGGGGGGGGGGGGGCGGCGGTCTATCTAGCCTTGACCACAGTCGCTAGCCAGTCATATTTAAAAAAAAATCAAATCAAATCAATATGCAGAGGGAGAATTAACCTAAATAATGGTACATATCTGTTTAGTATGTCAAGCACAGACAATCAATAAGATATTTATAACAATATACCTGCTCTGGGTGGATTAAACCCTCTCCTCCATTTATAGGAATGGCATATAAGGTGTCTATAAAACCCCCGAAGGTTACAGTTCCAGCTATAGTCACACTATTTCCACACTCAGAATTTAGAAATATATTCACCAACCACAGTAGGTTTAGCACAATAATATTAAATTTAACATGATCTATGTGCCAACCTAGTGGGAGTATTCAAAAACAGCGTTAGGATCTCCCATTCATTGAAGGGGAATCCTTTGTCGGCAAGATCAGATATTCTGGTAGCATGCCCTGTGTAGCAAGGCAGGGGTGATACTTCATTCTTTGCCTTGGTCCTCGATTTTGAGGAGAAAAGGCCTTGTACCAAATAGGGCATGACATCTCTTGCAAGTCTATTTCCTACTTCCGCCATCTTTGGATAAACTTGAGTGGAGTCCAGTGTGGATATACAAGGGATCACAATAGAATTTAGCTTTGTGTGAGGCAGTGTGTGAAGCATGTCTTTCTGTCTTTAAGCATAACTGATAGGACAATTTATATGACACCTTTTTACTGATAGGACAATTTATATCACACCTTTTTGCTCCAAAATTGTAATATTCCTTCAAGAGTGCATGCACGGCTTTGATGGTATATCATGGGAATATAGTTTGAGCAGACAATGGCCTGTTCTATAGAGCATTAAAAAGAGGACTTAGTCTATAGTGACACCACATGATGTATGACCTATAGGCCTATGGCTACATCAACCAGGGGGTCGGTGGTGACTATAGGGGAACCACCACAAAGGGCCTGGATGACAGGAAGGCTTAGCATGTATCTAAATGGAAGTTTGCGCAAATATGAGGTGAACTGTAACTTGCTGTAGGCATGGATATTGACATATAATATTATTTGTGGCGTGATATTTTTGTTAGACGGTGGTAGGGTATAGATGGGTCTAATTTTGGAACTGTCCCACAGAACAAAAGGCAAGTCATGCCTGTTGATCATTTTCTTCTCCCTCTTTAACATTAATTTTAGTACTTATGTAAAGGCAGAGCTATATCGATGTACCATACTGTGCTTTATCAACAACTAAACCAGCAGGTGAGCCGCCAACTATGGTGTACACACAGTATAGACCCTACTGCTATACAGAACAGGTAAGGATAGCACGCCAGTTCACCTGACAGGGAGCCTAACCAAGAACCACATCTTTTCCTCCAGGTGAGGTATCATGTTCCTATGTCATCACAATAGTATACAGACACCGGCATAAGGTGTATATGGTATCAGTATGCTACACAAATCTGTGAACTGTTCTATATGCCACACTTTAAATACTATGCTCTAACCGTATTCCCTGTAATAACTGTGCCCTTAACTGTATACTAAAGATCCTCGGAAAAAAATTAAAACTTGTACAGGACCAATATACATGAAATGTATACTAAATGGTATATGTATTCTACTATTGCACATAACATACGTGCATATATCCAGGTTTTGATGTGGCACAATACGAGAGCGGCACTGCTATAATTACTAGTTATTGAATCACACAGGGTAGCGACATCCCAGTGGGCATAAAATTCAGTTCAACATTGAATCAACGTTAAATCAACATTGAATCAACATTGACAACCATTCATCAATGTTGATTCAATGTTCTGTGCCCACTGGGATAAGGGAACTTTAGCAAGCCCAACGTAGCCAATTAAACGTAGACGTATCCTATACGTTAAGCACTGCTACGTCTGCGTTTAATGAGCTACGTGGGGTTTGCTAAAGGTCCCTATTGTTAGACCTATATTCGTGTCAGCATGGTTCGGCCTGCGATGTTAGAGGACATACCCAGTAAGAAAAAAAACCCAAAAAACACGCCATGTACGTTTCAGTCACTCTCTCCCTTCCTACACCTTTACACTCCTGTATAACTGCTAAGTGTATCAATCCTGGTAACTGTAGTTACTACACTTATAGCAGTCAGACATCCAACTGCGAAGTGAATCAGAAAACTGCTAAGTGTATTAAGTGCTAATGATACAGAGAAAGACATTGATACACTTAGCAGTTGGCAAGGCAACTAGTAAAGATGTATGGTAGCCATCTTGGATTTGGGCAAAAATGCAATACTGGATCAAAAAACATTGATTTCATAGTTCACCATTGAGAATCAAACAGAAACCAACCATGTTTATAATATCTTTTATGAGTTGCTGGCGCTGTCTTTGGAATTTGGAAAAGGTAAGCTTTCACGCTGAAATGGATTCTATAACACACTAAATTGAAATTTTGACACAATAAATTAATTCCACAGCCCAAGCAGCATATTTCTGACATAAAACTGTTATGATACAGATAGCATTTTTATACAGTCAGCAGTTGGATGGTTGACAGCTAAGTGTAGTGCTACAGTTAGCAGGATTGCTACACTTAGCAGTTGTACACCCCCTGCCCTACCACTAAGACTGCTTGAGGAATACGGCGAATATGGTGACATTGTTTCCAGGCTTGTTCAATAGCATGTCACCATTGCTCATCATGGTTTACTATATACATGTGCTAGCACCACACAACATATCACATTTTCTATTTGTGCCATGGTGTGTGCGGCATCTGTTTCATGCAGATAGCACAAACAGGACAATTCAGCAGAAGAGCAACAGTAGCATCCCAACTGGAAAAGCCGATCCCTACACGACAACATGAGATCATTGTGGACAAGACTTGGGGCCAAGGTGGACATTTGCATGTGGATGACCCTGCGCCGTCTCCGTCGTCCTCAGTGCGTCCTTAGGTGGACCTTGTATGGTGTTATTTTATTCCTTGCCACCAATATCCTTCTTCTGGGCAATGCAAGCTCTCCTCATAATGCAATGCACCATCGTAAGTGGATCTGATTCTCTATTTTCATTTAATCCAGCTAATGAGTAATAGCAGGTAGATTGACGTAGGCTGGCTATATCTACCCAGAATATCTATGATATGGCCATATATCTATCAAAACCCCAAGTTCACACGTGGATTTAGGTTGACATCTTTCCTTAGGACAGTGACACTATTACATAGTAAGTTTTCCTTGTTCCCAACGCAGCTCTACGTACCAAAATGGAGATCTCCGAGTTCCTGGACTATCTGGCTGACTACCTGGTGGTCCGCTACCAAGTTATCAGTAACCATGGAGAACAATTCACTTCTAGTATCAGGTTTAGGAACACAGGCTCCAGTACCATCAGAGACCAAGGCTGGGCCATGTACTTCTACCATCCCTTTCGTCTTGTGGGGAAAGGTCATGCAGGGATCCTTCTTCGTTATGGGTCCTTCATGGTAACCCATATTAATGGGGATCTGTATAGGTTAGAACCAGCCAAGAACTTCACAGAGATAAAGGATGGAGGGAATATGAAGGTGAGTATCGGCAGTGTCTGCAATTGAGAATATCGTGCAATTGAGAATGTCATCCATAGGCTGAGATATGACCATAAACAGATTGCCAACTTCTGTTTTTCGCACGTTGATAAGCATGGTTATAAATGTTATAATTGACATTTCAGGAGAGTAAATCAATATGACCATAGAGAGCGTCACTGAATATTTGACTGCTGTACAGCAAATATAATGGATAAAAATATGGGCCCTACTACAAAACTGTATATTAAAAAGGGGGATGTCTGCTGCATGGGGGCCTTTATACAGCAGATTCTGCTGCAAATAGAGCCCTTTCCCCGGGCCCTTTCCAATCATGAACCTGATCCACAATAGGTGGCAGTATCTCTTAGACGGCTAGAACCACTAGCCAGGTGGCCTTGTATAATGGACAGTTGCTAGCCTTGTATAATGGACAGTTGCAATGGAATGGAAAAGTATTATGATAGATTGGTATAACATTATATATATATACATACAGGTATATCTAAGAAGTTTTGGAGCCTGTATTGCCAAGACAGATATTTCACCAAACTGGTATGTAGCGCATCCTGGGGGCCAGAGCAGAGTACTGCGGTCTACTGCCGGGGAGAGCATGGCATTTGTTGATGCCTTTGATACACCACAGAAATGGAAGAAGAGCAAAAAGGTGTGGCTTCTCTTCAGTCAAAGCTTTATATTTCTCAAGCCTCAGCCCAGTATAAGGGGTACATTTCACCATAATGACAACTTATCTGATTTCGATATAGTAGTACACGCTAGTGAAAAGTAATATATAATATGTTATTGTACACTTGAAACTGTGTACTCCTCCAGTTATATCATTATTAACTAAATATTGTTAAACTAGGTGTTAAACTCTATCGGATAATGGTAAATACACTTATATCAACAGAAATATCACTCGTGTGGAGCTTTAACTTATAATTATTTAGGCCTATCATAAAAATGTTTACTCTAACTATATACAGGACACCAACAACCCGTTCACACCAGCAGAACGTTACTCACATAATGACGTAAGAGACATGGGTATGGCGCCCCTTCCCGTCATCCCCCAGCCGCTGGTGCTGGTTCCCGGGGTCGGCTCTGTGCTCATCTTCTCTACCTGGACCGTCCTATCAGAACCCACCTGTCTCCAAGAGGCAAACTTCCTAGCAGGTGCCAAGCATACTTTTAAAATCCAACTCATAATATCAAGCAATGGCGTATACTTCATATATATCACTCTTTCTCGATACATGACCCAATGGGCACAAACTTCTGTTAAACGTTGAATCAACATTGAATACAATTTGACAAGTGGGAAACATTTGAATTTAGAGAATTGAATTCAGACAAAGACAAAAGCCTCCTAAATGAACGAGTATACAACATGGTATCAAAATTATTTCAAACACTCTTCTCTTTTATCTATTTACGAGACATAAAAATGTCTCACCACAAAGACCCACAGAATCCTATGGTCTCATCAACTTTCAGGTAAGCTTCATATCAAGGTGTCTTCACTGCACACACCCGAAAAGGCGCCTCACACGGTCCGCCTCCAGGTGGGGGATGTGGTGATAGTACCTGGCACGCATGGGTCCTACTGGAGGAGTGACCAGAGCCCGGAGAGGTACAAGGTCATCGTCTCCAAGTTCCCACCCTATATCACCCTCACAGCTCCCTCCTGTGCTGGTCTCTTCTATGCGGCACAAACTCTATTGGCATTGGGGTACGTAGGCTTTTTATAAGTAACCCTGTTGTATAATCTCTATATACATTAAAACACTGTAAGGGAGGATTGACTGAAGGTGATAATTCACTCGGTAATTCGGGATGATATACTCACTCAGTATAGATTATGTAAACAGTCAGGACTCAGGCAAATGTATGTACATGTAATACAAAAATGTAGAGATATGCCACATGGTGGGCGCTAGCCTAGACTGATGTAGCAACTTTTGCAAAATACACCATGTATAGGCCACCACGGAGCGCGCAAAATTTTTTACACCCCCCCCCCGGTCGAGGGGTCAAAATTTTTTACCCCCCCCCCCCTTATGGCCGAAAATCGGCTCGCGCGCGGGCCCTTTGAAGCATTGTAACACGCGGGCTTTTTGGCTCAAAACAGGTTGAATTATTTTGACCCCCCCAAGAGGGGTCCACATTTTTTTGCCCCCCCGGTCAAGGGGTCCAAATTTTTTGCCCCCCCCTCCCAAACCCACCACCCCCCCTGTTGTTAAAAAATGATCACTCCCTTAGCGGCATGGGATATGCAACACACTGCAACCCCTTTCAGGCAGGATCAGGTGGACCCCACTATAGACGTAACTTGGAACTGCTGACCTATAACCACCGACCACTGAAGCGCTCCTCTGGATCTAACCAGAAAAACTTCTACTGCACTATAAGTTCGGTGGGGGGGGGGGGGTGGGGGTGATGCAGGTGCAAGGGTCGCTATGCGGTCTTGGGGGATCTTGGTTAACTTGAGACAAACGGATATGTCCAGAGACAAAGCATTAATCCATATACTACTTACATCTCAGGCGCCATGGTACCATGGCCCCACCTCTTCCAGGGCTCCACTTGTAGAGGTGCCTTGGTTGTCTTGGCCTTGGGTGTCCTGGGTACATTGTGTGATAATTCGACCCGCTTAGCAATGTAGGAACATACGCATAATATAACCGCCATGTTCGATGCAACTAGTGTTTTGTGACAGTCATCTCCACCATGTTAATTCTCCTTGCCCAGCGCCGAGAAGGGCCGGCCGGTGCCTGTGGTGGAGGTGGTGGACGCCCCCCGCTTCCCGTACAGGGGCTTCATGGTGGACGTGGCCCGTCACTTTGTACCTAAGGGGGACGTGATGAAACTGATAGAGGTGATGGCCATGTACAAACTCAACAAACTGCACCTCCACCTCTCTGATGACGAGGGGTGGCGGATTGACATCCCTGGTCTACCTCAACTTGTCAAGGTAGGTGGGGCATTTCTTGTTTTATGCCTAAACCCACCTCCATTATCCCAGACCTGTGAAGAGAACTGGTCACAACTACTAATAAAACACGGCCCTGACCAGCGATGCATCGCGCCCAAGAAGGCCCATCATAAGTTTTACCATAGACCTCCATGTAGGTCGTTGGTTCTACCTTAGACTCAGAGTTGGAGATTGAAAATGCCTGGACATAATATTATAATCAAAAATACATGTAGTAGGTTTGAGAGATGGAAATCATTTTTTAGATAAATCGAAGCATGCATTGCTGATGGGCAAATGAAAGCCTGCAATAGCCTGGCTTGAATGCTAACCCCAAGTTTACGTTGGTGCTTATAATCACAGTATGACTGGACTAGTAACTATTGTTCTTAAAGGTGGGGTCACGGCGGGGCCACACAGAAGATGAGTCTGACCGACTCCTATCACAGCTGGGTTCAGGCCCTCTCCCAAACACCCCATCATCAGGATTCTACACACAGGACGACTACCGCGACATATTACGTCATGCCCTGCGTCATCATATTGACGTCATACCGGAAATAGACCTTCCCGGACATGCGCATGCTGCAATTAAATCCATGTTGGCAGGTGAGGTCAAGGAGGTCCTTCCTTCACAAGACAATGATATCAATGAGGGGGACATAGGAGAGGACTCTCGGGGATTCCTCCTGTCCGACCTCTCTGATCGGTCAGTGTATGAGTCAGTTCAGGGGTTCAATGACAACGTCGTGAATCCATGTCTGAAGTCTACCTTTAACTTCATCCGCCATGTGGTAGGGGCGCTGCAGTCAATGCATGCTGACGTCACACCCCTACAGACGCTGCATATTGGTGGTGACGAGGTGCCGCTAGGAGCGCTGCTGAGGTCACGTGCATGTGGGGCAGGACGTCACGTCAACGCCGACGTAAATAGTGTCCTTAGGTATTAAAATGAGACGTTTTAATCATATTGATTTGGCTGAAGGTCTTGAGGGTCATTAATAGGACCATACTGATTTTGTTTTGCTCAATCTGCAGTAAATACTTATAAGGCATTTCTGATTTCGATCACTAGTCTGAATTATATAAGATCGTACTATTTGATGCAGGTAAGTCCACTCAAAAAATGTAATCGTAATTTTGGTCACGAAAAACGTAAGTTATCCTGTATACTTTAGCCTGCGAGGAGACCCCCCCCCCCCAAAAAAAAAAAAAAACAAAAAAAAAAACAAAAAAAAAAAAAACAACAACAAACAAAACAACCACCTCCCTCGTCAGATTTCTTAGACCTTGGTGATGAGAAACAACATTTTTTTGAGTGGCCTAATAAAAGCTAATTATCAAATATACATATTGATGACTTAGCATATAACATATGGAGAACAACCTTATTGTGAATGTTTAACCGCCACCTGTATGCTTGCATTATAATTGCTTATAACATAAACGTATTAATAATATATATAGGCGTACTAATTACTTATAGGTGTGCTGTCAATGTGGAGTATTAATTGTGTAAGTCATTTCTATCGCTAAATAGATGACTCGGTTGCTATAGTCTAAGTCTGACAAACCGTATCGAACAGGTCATTCCAACAGGACTACCTCGGTGTGGCGACAAGTTACAAACTGGGAGTCCAAGCTTGGGATGACGAATTCTTCAAATCTGACGGTTCACCTATACGTCCTGATGATGTCATCAGACACAGTAATACGTCACTCGCCTTACATACACGTCATAGTCGGTGGGAAGGGGGCCGTGCACACCGGCCGGTGCTGCTCGCCAACCTGGGGTACAAGGTGAGTTACTCTTGGATAACTCGGCAGTCCTGAGCAATACGGTGTAGGCCTACATTAATGTCATTATGGTCACACTCTTTACAGTTGATTACATCTACCATCTTCTATGGATCAGATATATTATACGCATATGTACATACCATACATGTACAAAAGTTTGATACGTTAGACATGTTCTGGTGAGCCATGTGATAAAGTAATGTCCCTCTAGAATTTCGTAATACCTTTTTTTTTTTTTTATCAAGCAGGTTATTTAACTGGACGAGAGACCTCCCAATCCCTCAAAAAATAAAAGGCCAATGATACATGCATTTTCCAATCTGCTCTTCACACTGATTGCAATATCTCACTTGACATTGTCCTCCAGGTGATTCATGCTGCGTCCACCTACCTGTTCTTTGACCACGCCCAGGAGCCGGACCCTTCAGAGAGGGGGCGCCACTGGGCTACCCGCTTCATCGACACCCGCCGCGTATTCAGCTTCGCCCCTCTACATTTCTACCATGACGTCGACGTAGATCGTAATGGGAACAACATGACGATCGACAGCGTATGCAGATCGGATGATTCTGGGTGTCCAGAGATGGAAAAGCCACAGAATATAATAGGTGACCCTTTTCCTTTTGGATTTCCGATTGAAAATTTGGCTTGTAGATCTACTTGAAAAGACAAAAAATATACAAAGCAAATATTCCTTAAACTCATATCCTCAATTCACATAAATCCATTTAATAACCGGATTCATTAAACGGGTATTAATTTTCAGTTTTAATAAGTTGGTCTAACCAATGAATAAACTTGAAATAGCCGTTTAAACAATATAAGTTTACACACTGTGTGTAGGTATGTCAGCGCACCTGTGGACGGAGATGGTACGTACAGTTCCCCAGCTCCACCAAATGACCTTTCCTCGCCTCCTGGCGGCAGCTGAACGAAGCTGGCACAGCGCCCACTGGGAGGTTCTGACGAATCCCACCAGGCGGAGCCAGGAGCGGGACGCTGACTGGACGCGCTTTGCCAACACACTGGGCCACAGAGAACTGAGGAGACTGGAGGAGATGGACATCAGGTTCTACCTGCCTCCTCCAGGGGCTGTGTGAGTTGTCCTCCAATCATGGGGGTAGGGGGGGGGGGCGGTCAGGGCGAGGAGAGGGGGGGGGGGGGGTCATAGGGTGTCATACACCCAGGCCCTTTTCTGGAGGGGGGAGGGGGCAGGACAGTGATATCGCCCTAGACCCTTAAGTTCGAAACGGCGACATGGGTCATTTTGGGCCTTAGTGACATGGGACATGAGGAAATGATAGATAGTGGCATGGGACATGGGTCATTTATTGAAATTGATATGGCGACATGGGCATTTCTTAAAATCAATATGGTGACATGGGCATTTCTTAAAATCAACATGGACATCAAGGGCCCCAGTGATAATGATTTAAAATTTATCCGCTGCAAATGTCCCCTCTTCCACCCCATTCTGGGAGATCTGGGCCGCCCTTGCCATCCCTCCATGTCCTGCTTCATCATTTAATTCATCCTGAGTGAAGGCAACCAGTTAGTGGATGAGTGAGGGCAACCAGTTAGTGGCGTTTAGCTGGCGTTCTGGCGTTCATAGGATCTGTGGTGCCCTCTGGGTGTGGCAACTAGTACTGCTATATGACTTAGTGAGAAGGTTTTGTAATACCATTGACAACCACCAGACTTCTCTGGTGTTCATTTGCTCCACGTTCTCCAGGGTTCTTTGAAGGACTTAAGGGATTTAATGTGGATGTCCTTTCTATGAGAAACTTCTCTGGATTACTGTATTGTTCTTCATGACGCCTATGCGGTGTCAATGTAAGGGATTGATCATTTCTCAACCACATGGGAGTGGTGCATTTTGTAATAGTGTAGTTAAATTTGTTTATCCCTAACTCATTGCCTGGGCCCATCTAGCAGTGTAAAAATGGCCTACCCCATTAATGTATAATAAGGCTGTCTTATTCTGAATACTTGGGTTACTGAATTTTACAACCAACCTTTTAGCGAGCAGACTTTCTATTTCTGAAAACCAGATTTTTTCCAATATTGGTACATGTACCAGTATTTGACAGTAGTATAGAAAAAGACTGTATTGACTCTGAATTTGACGGATTGTAATTTCCAGTGTATAACCCACAGGAACCAAACTTCCAGTGTGGGTCATACAGTATTCTCAAAGTCTAGGTGCGGGAAATACTTTAAAAAAAGTAAACTACACAAATGTACAGAACAATAAAACAGAGATATCTCAAGAATCCACCATGCCTCCTTGCTGGCTGAAATTGGTCGGATAGTGAATGTGGTGGTTTATGGAGTGGGATATGTATAGTATGATATCATGATTTAAAAACTGTGTTAACCTTGCAGTAGGTGAGACTATTGGATGGCGGATTATAGAGATCTCGCTGTAGTAATTTTCAGACTCCAGGTATGGGTTCTCCAAAGGTCATACCCAAGATGCACATTACACATAGGAATTTACGGTAATTCTTTTTTCCCACAGATATTTGGGGGAAATCTGGCTAGACAAAGGCTGAGAAGGAGCCAAAATTTCCCTCCTCTCCCTACTTAGTTTTTTTTCCACCATCAACCTTTTTTTCACCTAATGAGGATTTTGATGTTTAATTACAGGGTGCGGGATGGTATCGTCCATATGAACTCCCACATACCTGGGTTAGCTATAGAGTACAGTACCGACGAAGGTACCACCTGGACAACTGGGACCAAAACTATTGCACCACCAGGAAAGCTCCTCATGAGGACCAAGTAAGTGGCGAGAAGATCTCTATCCTTCCAAACAGCACCAAGAAATTAAACGTTCACAACTGGAACAACTCTGGGAAAGTCACCAGAACACCAGATGAGACAAAAGATATTCTCAAGTATGATCTTGTGCCTTTCTCTGGTGTTCTGGTTTCCCAAAATTGCCAACGTCCAATTGCCAGGTGCTGTTTGGAGGGATTATACAATACAACTCATACAATCATTGGTCATTTCTAAATCATCAACATGAAAGTGGTCAAAGTACCTCAAGTGACTCTCTGATGTTAGCTATTTTTCAGGGATAATTGCCACTCCCCTAGAACAGAATATTGACAAATGCCATGTATTTAATCAGGTTATATTCTTCAAACAGTAATAAACAAGTTATTTGGTTCCATAGGTCCTATACATCTTCTCAGCGAAGCAGAACGATATCTCTATGAGGGAATATATAGCATAAGGAATCTCACCGGATCTCATGTTCTATGTCAAGTGGACAAGGCGACGATGGCACACTGTCCCAATGGAAACACTAACACTTCCTGTGGATATTATATTGAGTCAGTGATGACAGGTCTGCCGTCCCCCTGATGGGAGAAATAGATTAATAAATGTGTTCAAGGGAAGGTTTATGTCTTTAAAATGTCGGATCTATTTGACAATGCAATTTATAACTCAATCATGAATATTATGGTGCTTTCAATGGGAATGTTATTATTGTTACAAAGCTAAGGTAATTCTTACAATTCAGGAATATAAGTACATGCATATCGAAATCGGGATATTTCCTTTGCACGAAGATGTTTGTCCGAATTGTTATAAGATGCTATGTTGCTATGCTATACATGTATCATGATGTAATATTGGGATTTCAGGCATTTGATAGAGGCAGACACTGCTCTCTGAATGATTGCTAAAACTCTGTCTTGCCTTTCCAAAACTGTTAAAGGACTCTTGATAGGTCTGATCAAACAAGTAATTCTCCATTCATAAACATTTTATGATAAATGTTGTTCAGTCTATGCATATTACATAGCATCGCTACCAACTTTCATTCATTCACCAAATTTATTCCATGAATTCGTGTTTTATAGCGGTGGAATGGGCGTGACTTGGCTACCAAATGAAAAAAACCCAATCTATCTCATGTAGATTTTTCAGCCAATAAATATCAATCAATCAATCAATCAATCAATGGAAATGCGACAAAAGCATAATATTTTAAGTCAGTTTCTTTTGAACATTAGTATAGGAACCATGGGATATTGGGATTAAGTTCTCCCCTATTTCACCTGCATAATCATGATGTAGGCCTCTATGTGAGGTAATGTTTACGCCCTGTAGAACTACAAATCAATCTGATGACATAGTACGAGAATCTTTTATATACTTCATACGATTTATACTATATTTATATGATGGTTATATGGATCATGTTAAAAAAGGATCAACATACGTGTATATATGTGTTTTGGGAATATGCAATAAATGAAATACTTATTTTCATATTGTTTCTTTGTTTATAGAATGCCATTAAGTAACAGGGAAGTATAATTTATTGAAATAACTTGCAGTATCTCAGGTTTATATTCTTTATCAAGTATTCAAATGAAGGTCACCATGACACCAACAATTGGACAGACGCAACTAAAACATGTCTTATCAACATCATTACTCAAATATGCAGATCATAATGAAGAAAGGCGGAGTCAAAAGTACATAAACTGGAATTGTATTTTATATACTTTTTGATGACATAATCAAGACATGGTGATTACATGAGAAACATACATTTTATGTACGAGGATTAAAATACAAGAAACGTGAGTTATCATAAGATAGATGACCCTTCTAAGTAGAACATGTATGACAGTCAGTTTGAGGCTTTATGTAACAGTGCCACTGTTGTATAATGCTGAAAGTCTTTGAAAATGAGGGTGGGTCGCGGTGGGAAAGTTTATGAGTCGACCGGAGCCTTTGATCCTGGAGTGAAAAGAGGGCGAGGCACGCGCGTGCTGGGCCTTTTATAGGCTGAGTTCTGGATTCTCTCACCAGGTGGGAGTGAGGAGGGACGCTGGATGCTTTTGGCGCCGCTACTCCATTATACCAAATTTACAATTTCTTCATAATGAAGAAAGGCGGAGTCAAAAGTACATAAACTGGAATTGTATTTTATATACTTTTTGATGACATAATCAAGACATGGTGATTACATGAGAAACATACATTTTATGTACGAGGATTAAAATACAAGAAACGTGAGTTATCATAAGATAGATGACCCTTCTAAGTAGAACATGTATGACAGTCAGTTTGAGGCTTTATGTTGCAAATAATGTGGACATGGCACGTGCCACATTCGCTGAGGGCTGCTGTGGTACATACACTCTGAGTGCACCTTCAGTTTTCCATGTACCATGATGTTTTATGTCCTCCCTTGATGCACCAGCAGCTTGGGCCCCAAGGGCCCCACCCCGGCGTAGGGAGTGGGAGGAGATCTGCTGGGCATAGTCACACTTGAGGACGACTAGGATCCTTCTGAGGACATTGACCAGGGCGCCTGTTGACAGTGGGGCCCCGGTTGAGAGGAGGAAGGCCGGATCAGAGGAGGTACCTAGGACCTGGGTGGTGTATGCCTCCCAGGCTGCAGTGGGGCACGCCGGGGACCCCGGGATCCTAGGAAGAGCGAGGGCCACCGGGTCTGAGGCAGCACTTGTTGTTTTTGAAGAGCGCAGGTATACGACCAGTCCAGCCGGGTGAAGGGTTATGTCACCCCTCCTGAGGGTATGAGGGCCGCCCCAGGTAGAGGCCGTCGGGGAGACCAAGTTAGAGGTCCTGAAGAAACCAAAGTAACCAATGGTGAGGGCAGCCTTAAGGGTGACCCCCTCTGGGACGAAACCTATGAGGCTGCAGACTGCTACTAGGTCTCCGGGCTGCAGGCCTGGCGCTGGTGAAGGGGTGTAAGGGGAGAGACGGATGGCTCCTTTACACACTGCTTTGGCTTTCTTGGAGGAGAGGTTCGAGGGGTCTCCCCCCCTGTCGTCTATCCACGAGGAGGCGCCACAGATGTAGTTGCTCCTAGAGATTGGGGATGTTAATGAATTCACCAAGAACTGAGCGTAGAGACATGCATCCCCAAGGGATGGGTGCAGCAGGTCAATGTTGTACCAGAGGCCGAAGGTCAGATAAGACTTGGCCTGGGCCAGCTTGTTCCGGGCAGTGGACTCAGACACGGCCGCGTCCATGGAGTGTAGAGCCTGGCGACCTAATGGGGTGTCTGAAGTGAGAAGTCATATGCATGAGAAGAAGGGGTGAGGCAGTAGAGGAGATACACGTACAAGGTTATGGGATTTAACAAGAGCAGATGCTTTTTGGACCATTTCTGGGATGTGTTGCCTAGACAACGCATCGGCCAAGGGTATGTCACTGCCCCTTTTGTGTGAGATTTGAATGGAATGGTCCCTTGTCGCAGCCTCCACCCATAACTGCCTAGCGCATGCCGCCAGAATTGAGTCCTTGGTTTTTCCAGTGTGGAGAGCTAGCTGGGAGCCTAGATTGTCAGTATACACCACCACATGTAGGCCCTGTGACACTGGAGGTAGGAGCGTCCTGTATGCCATCAGCAGGTTGGCCGCCTCCCTATGGACTATGTCGGGGTAGGCCTTTTTGAAGGCCTTTCCATATGTGATGTCATAGTACTGTGTGTTTGAGTGACCGCCCCCACCTTCCAAAGACGAGTCACAGAACATTGAGAACTGGGACCTGGAGGGTTGGAGGAGGTGAATACCGTTGGCATGGGTGGCATATTGTAGGAACCACGAGACATCAGCCTTAAAGGCTGTGGAGAGCCAGGTCGTGCCTTTTTCAGGAGCTGCCCGGAGAGTCTGGAGTATTCTAGAGAGAAAGCGCCTTGCTGGGGGAATGCACTTTGCTATGTGTATAAGTTTTCCCAGGAGAGACTGTATCTCTTTCTTTGTTGCAGCCTTCCTGCGCATCCACATTGCGCAGGTGTGCATAATGTCACATAGTTTGGGCTCAGGTATGGTGAGGGTCATGTCAGCCGTGTTGAGGAGAAAACCCAACCATTCCATTGCTGTTTTTGGCGGGACGCACTTGTCAGGAGACAGCTGTAGGCCTAGACTAGCTGCTAGGGCTAGGAAGGTGTTGTAGTCAGCTGTGGCCTTTTGGAGTGTCTCAGCTGCGCCGCAGTAGTCATCCAGGTAGACGAGTGACCAGATATCACGGCGGGCCAGCATGTAGACAACTGCTGACGTAGTTCTTTGGCAGGCTGCTCCTGAGAGCCTACATCCAAAAGGAGGAGTGACGTCGAGGTAATATCTGCCTTCATACTGAAAACCTAGCAAGGGGAGGTCTAACACGTCTGCCCGGAGCTGTTTATAGGCGCGACAGAGGTCCGATTTCCATAAGTAGGTCATGGGGCCTAGGATGAGGGTCTTTGTCACTAAGTCCTCTATGGAGGGGAGAGTGTACTCTCTTAGTTCACCGTCCATCACATTCTTTGTCACCCCAGCGTTGACACCAGCGTCTTCCGGAAAGGACATGTCCATGATGACCCTTCTGGAGTCGGAGGCTGATTTGGGGGCTGTCATTATGGGAGAGACCTGACACCAGGGGGTGAACGGAGGGTCTGTGAAAGGACCTAATAGGCCCCCCAGGGCGAGTTCCTTCTTTATAAACTCTTGAATGTGTGACGGGTACTGAGTTGCTGACGTGTGGTTTTCACTTGTAGGCGTAGGCCTAACATGAGAGGTGTAGCCTATGGGCCAGCCATACTGAAGGTAGTCACATAGGGAAGTGTCATGGTAATCCGCTAGTTCCTTCCTCCATATTTTTATGTCTAGGCCAGAAGGGACCGGTAACCTCGCACCTAGCCTGTTTGGTAGACAAGTTTGTTTACATGCGGAATAGATCAGAGCGTGGTCTGGGTAGATATCCTGCATGTCTTTTGACGGGTCAGGCCAGTATGCTGCTTTTATGGGTGCGAACTGTTGGGGGGTTAGGCCTACCATGGCTGGCGTGGGAGGAGTGAGTGTGGGGTCAAAATCGAGTGGAATGTGTTGAACCATGTTCCTGTCATAGCCCAGGTCTAGCTGTACAAAGTCAGTGTCTTGTTCAGTCGAGCAGACCATAGGTAGTGGGCGTGACATAGGCCTACTATCCTCCAGGGGGATAGGGAGGGAGGGAGGCATGGTTTCAACAACATTAGAGTAGTCCTGGGACACGGCAGGGTCAGTCACATAAGGCAGGGAATGTAGGCCGGGCATGACCGGCCTAGGCCTGAAAGTTAGTATTATAGGGGTCCTCCTTTATGCGGCACACATTCTCTGGATGATAGTGTACCTTGGCGAGGTTTGTACGGCACCATGAACAGTGGTGGCCCATGGCCTGTCCA
The DNA here is from genome assembly GCA_947462335.1 of Harmothoe impar. NCBI lineage: Eukaryota > Metazoa > Annelida > Polychaeta > Phyllodocida > Polynoidae > Harmothoe > Harmothoe impar. Next base: position 40,329,365 of record OX381709.1, on the reverse strand, counting down.
GCCTCCACGTGGCCGTCAGATTTGGTGCAACCAGCTGTGGTATTAAACTGGCGGCACGGGGCGTCTGATCTGTTGGTTGCTGTTCTACGCTGCTGTTGACGTTGAGTTGTGGCGCCAAGTTGGCGCGCGGCGGCTGGCGGCGCGGTGGGCCTAGGCGCAGCACCTTGCGGAGGCCTATAATAGGCGGCGGCGGCAGCGGCAGCAGCTGGGGCTATGGGTGGAGGGTGTGAGGCGGGGCGGCCAGAATAAATTACGCCTGCTGCGTTGCGGGCAGTGCCATGCCTTAATGCATGGATATCCAACACATCTGACCACTTTAGGCGGGAGTCAGCTACTTTAGACAACAAATCTTCAGACCAATTTCGTACTTGGGGCCACAGAAATTCAGCGCCATCCTCCACTAGTTGGAGGAGGTGTTTAGCTAGGTGAGGCCTATGTGATTCTGGTGTTTTAGGGTCAGCGATGAGGTGCTGAAGGCCATGTACATATTCAAGTTCAGACAGCGAGTTTAGGGTAGTTTTGACTCTATCTGGGCCTCTAAATATGTATTGATGTGGATGAGTATTCCTACCTTTTATTACGCTCAGTTGCTGGGCAGAATTCAGCAGGACCTGGACTTTCTCACTCAGGGTGGGGTCCTCCGCCTGAGTGGCATTGAGCGGGAGAAAGTCAGGCTGCGCACGTGGTGGGTGAACCGTGCCGGCGAACAGATCAAAAATGTTGTCTGGGCGGGCAGCAGCTACGTTTAAAGCTGCTAGCAGATCAGCGTTAGACACAGGCCTACCAGGTGCTGAATCATTCTGTGAGGTTGAGGCGACTGCAGGCAGCGGAACAGTTGTACACATGCTAACAGAAGGACTAGGCGTAGGCCGGGTAGTAGGCTGCGTGGCGGCCTTGCCGGCGACAATTTCAGGCTGAGAAGTGGGAAGCATTTCTACCTGAGTTGTGTCCTCCTGTAGCGGCTTAGATGTCTTGGCAAGAGGCAGGGCTACATTCATTCTGTCAAGAAGTTGAGCAGTACTGTCCGTGATCTTAGTTTCTAGCCCTGCAACCTGCTGCTTGAGGAGGTCGACATCTTGTTTGAGCACCGCGTGCTCGTCGGCCTGAGGCAGCGTGGGCACCGCAGCCGCGGCCTGCGGCGGCGGCACCTTTGATGTTTGCTTTGATGCCGCCTTCGGCGTTGGTTTGCTCACTCTCGTGGATCGTTTTACCGGCTGTGCCGGCGCCTTCTTCTTGGGGGCTGGTGGTTTGACCATTGTTAGAGATAATTTAGAATTAACTAGAGTTAGAAACCCAAAAAGTTTATGAGTCGACCGGAGCCTTTGATCCTGGAGTGAAAAGAGGGCGAGGCACGCGCGTGCTGGGCCTTTTATAGGCTGAGTTCTGGATTCTCTCACCAGGTGGGAGTGAGGAGGGACGCTGGATGCTTTTGGCGCCGCTACTCCATTATACCAAATTTACAATTTCTTCATAATTATCTCATCATGAATGCAGTCAAGAAGGTATAGCAAAAGATTGTTGACCTGACAGAAGGGGTGGTTCTTAGTCCACTTGAATTACCAAAGACCAGTCTGTCCTCTGAGAGCTGAAGAGTTCTGTGTCTAAAGGTGAAGAAGTTGACAAACACTTAGACTATCTCTCAGATGCCTGCCAGTGTCTGACAGGTGGATAAGTAAGTCCAAATACATAGGCCTATGTAGGATGACCTATTTATACATATTTCTAGCTAAGGAGATTGGGATCTGAATGTGATAGGGTTCAGATAAGACTAGTGGAAAGGGACAGGGATCGATGCTTGATGTAACACTGGCTTATGTATTTGTACCAGTTGACCTATATCACCCACCTGTACACGTAGGCTACTTGTGGTGGTAGTTATTTACAGTGTATAAAACCCCATAAAATGACAAGGGCAGAATATCTTGACAGTATTGACTTTCAATGAGATATTTTCTACCATTAACTAGCAGCCAGAACACACTTGACTATCTGTCTGGTTTTCTTGTATTGTTCTGGTATACACTACACTACAGATGGATATAGACACGAAACATGTTCTCTGCTCCAATTGTATAACATGCTCTACCTTTTTGAAGGGCTTTTCTGTTCATAGACTTTTGTGAGTAGTATCAACCATAGCCCGATAGGTACTGACAGTATTACGGTTTGGATAAATAAATGCATAAATGTGGATAAGATATTATAGGCCTCGGTATCAGGGAACATTACCTCAGTGGTATATTGAACAGCCCAACACCTTCCACAGGTGTGTGCATTGTAGAACAGTCTATGCACACGAGAGATACCATGCAATCCCTTGTACACAGTGTCTACCCAGTATCTTATCTAGACTAGAACCAGTTTAGGATTTGAAATCTCCATATTCAGCATACACATAAGGTATACATTTCATTTTACGACTGAAAGAAATAAGTATTAAATTAAGTCCACTCGGTGCATTAAATTCCACAATTTAGGTGGTATAAATCAGTTTACTGCTAACTAAATGATAGTGTGTAGTGCCATATTTAACTATCCTGAACATCTATTGTAGCACAATGTTTGTAAGTATTGACTTTTAATCCTACTAGACTATATGACGTATTAATGTCACAAACACGTCATGCTTTGTTAGATCTCAACGAGCTGTGAATCAGACTTTTGTGGGACTGACATCTGATACATTTGTTTGTCATTCAATGAATCATCCTAACCTATATTGTCTGTTTGTTGATGTGCATCAACTCTAAAATTCAGAATATATACCAGTGAAACTATAACACCTATTGTGTCAGCGACAAAACTACCATGATTATAGCAGTGTCGCCCACGTATAGTTTCTTAGATATAGAATAAAAGAAATGCATTTTAACAATGAAGAAACATACCTTGCCATGCATGAAAGACGTTAAATTAACATTTAACAATCCATAACCATATGTTAGGAATACATCTATAATTATCATCAATAGGTTTCAAACGGGTGATTACTCAAAATTAGGGCAGCAGCCCTGCAGAGATACTGAAATAGAAATGGTGAAACAAGCAGTTTTTATACACATTTAAACATAAAGAGCCTATACTACTGGCGTTATCTTTATGACATATCAGGGGACAGAATGTATGTTTTTATTAAACCATATCACACTTTCTCCAGCGGTCTACTCCCTGTCATTTCTTCATCCTTAGCTCATGAATACCAAGCCTCTTAGAATGTCCTGACATATTTATTCACAGGCCCTTGTCCAGAGCTAAAGAGTTCTCCCAGATAGTGAGTTGAACCAGTAGACTCCTTTGGCAAACACCTTCAACCCCACTTTGTCTTCCTGTATGATGAGCCTCCTTTGTCCAGGACATAGTGGTATGGGATGCAATGCATCTCAATACCTTCGCAACCCAACAAATTGCCCAGATACCTATAACATTACAAATATTTCCCAACCGTCTCAGGCTCCCTCTACTCTGCTCTTATTTCTGGATCACATGCCATGATATATTCATCCTTGATGTGGCTTTGACACCCAACTCAATCGCCCTCACCTTGGTTGGCACATCATTCTAAGGAATGCTGACATTCCAAGCATATTTTATTTAAGAGGGAAAGCATAACGACCAATGGAGATGGCACTTGTGACATAATGCGCGACATGAGTAGATTGTACACATTTTAAATTACTTAAAGAGGGTTGGTTTAGAAAGGTAACAGACAATTGATAGCTCACTTGAAGCCATATCCATGATAATCACCTCGCATAATTACCAATTAATTTGTGTGACACGATTGAATGTGAATGAATGCTTTCATCTATATTGTATGAGTCAACATAATATGCATGTTGCATGTATATGTAGACCATGATAACCTAGCTTCACATACACAATAAACACGCTCTTGTGTACTCTCTCTATAGTCCTTTTGTGTATCTATAATCGACGTTGTTTACACCCCAAGCCCATGAATAGTACTTTGACACTCTTACATATATGATATGTAAGATACAGCTCTGTTCTTTCACACCTTCTTTTAGAAGAGTGTTCTACTTCATATCACAAATTGGTGGAAGCGGTTCTGGCTCGCGTGCTGTGGCGACTTTATAGCTAAACCTGACAGCTTGACTGACTGTATGTATCTCCCTGAGATACTTGTCGTCGCCATCAACAATGCAGACATGCTAGGCATAACATGATGTATGTGGTTGAATCCTGGAGCTAGAAAGTTAAGCAGCCTAGCATGAATATGATATCATCATGTAAGAGAAGGGCATTCAGTGACAGGCGCCTATAGTTTCAATAGAGAGAATTCTCAACGGACTTTGTAAAATACCAACTAAACAGCTATTATTTGTTAACCACTGTAGATTTACAGTAAAGTCTACTGTATAATGGCTATACAGTATAATCAACTATAGATGTACAATAAATTTCACACCTATAGTAGAATCTACTGTGCACCTACAGAAATGGCAACCAACTTTTTACTATGTATTTCAACAGTTAGGACGGCTCTCTCACAACCAGATGGAACCCTATGTTATATCATCTGAACCCATGTAAGACCCCAGATACTCTCACTCCTCCAGCTCTATACTATAGACACCCTGCCCCTTAGCACCAGACCCTTACACTATAAACCCCTCAGCGTCATATCTTGCATTAACTCCAGGCGCCTCTGGACTAAAAGTAAACGCCTTCGGTCGGGCTCTCCCACCCATTCCACGAAAGTGGCATTTATGCTATGGCTTCAGGGTGGATAGCAATTCCCAGGGTGCATGGATCTCTCTGATATCTATTCCTATATGTAGTTTATATAATTCCGGACCATTTCGGTTCGGCTTTGTTCGATCAAGCATCCCAAACACTTCTCTTAGCAAAGTCGTGACGGATGCTGCATCTAGGTCTATAAATGTCTAGGTGTATTACTCTTACCATAAATTACATTTATTTACTGTAGCGGATGGTAGCCATACTACATAAGATGTAATTGAAGATTCTATGATTGTATATCCATCATCAAAAACACCTTTGGGTAGATCCAATTATAAGCACACTGAAGCCAACCTTTCAGAAGTAAGACTCATTTTCTTGCCAAATGAATAATTCCTCGATTTGTCAGAAATGATCTAGACCCACATTCAACAATAGTTATATTCTATCTTACACACTATCTAAAGTAAAATATTACCACAGGTAATGATAACAAATACAATAGTTGACCGTTCCAACTAGATCATAAGGTAAATGATGCGTTTCAGGTTAACATAGTAAAACGATCCCAGTTTGAGCAAACAACATTATTAGACCTGAATGTTGACATACAATTTTCAAAAAAGTGTTTTAGCTATATAGAGACTTAACTTTTGATGAGGCATCTCCGCTTTCTATTCTTTGCTAGCAGATACAGCCAACTCTGCAGACGGACACTTTATTTTCCTATGATAATACTGACGAGCAATTCTTCTAGATCTGTCAGGAAAACATGGACACGCAAACAATACTCGAGGGGGTTCTGATCACAGCTAGGGTACACTGTTGTCCCTGGTGGTAGGGTCTATTTACACCAACGACACATTCACCACATGACAGCAGGGTACCAACCCAATCGGACAAGTGTGTTTCAGGTAACATGGTCGCATAAACAGAGATAGGTTGGTTGGAATCGTTTTATTAATATAGGAAGTATGGGGGTATTATGATTCAACACTATGGGATTTTGCTTTGACTCTGAACAGACTAACATGCGAAATCATTATCTATATGTGAGTGCTCCTCTGTATTTTTGTAAGTATTGACGGAATTCCCCTAGGAAATAAAGCAGTCTGGAAATGGGGAGAACAGTCATGTACATAAATAGCTATAGGAAACATTCTCGGTTGCGTTATGAGCGATATCAGTGTTGACCTATACACACCCCTTTGAAATAGGCTCAAAATTGGAGGAATCGATGACCACAATAGTACCCATGCCAACGACCACAATTTATCACTATATACACAATGTTTTTCAGTAACCCTATATCCATGTCCATGCTAAGGACCACCTGCCATGACTAGTTATAGCCTATGGCCAGGAGCCCAAATAATTTACATGGAGGGCAAGACTTCTAGGGATGTGTAGAAAGAGTCGGCAGTGTGACAGGTGATATTTTGCACCCTGACGCAGATGTCAGGTGGTAGGGTTACAATGGAGGATATTATCAATGATAGTGAGGGGAATCTGTCATGTCCAGTTCAGATTACAGGATGAGGTATGAAGTAGTACAGAAGATGATTAGAATCATGAGGACTAGTGAGACAGCTGGGGATGTAAGTCTAGATGGCTGCCTAGTAGGTGGTGGGTGTAAGTGGGCCTCCTCTGTCCTAAGGTAGAGGGACACGTGAGACATGCCCCGACAGCATCAGAATGGATTTCTTAGTGTGCCATTCCATCATGTGATGCACAACACCATGCTTAATGACATGGTTATAGATGGATCCACATTCAGAAAAATACCATATAAGTAGAAAAATAATGTACCCCTTAGCCTTGTTTCACATAAGTGGTATCTTCTAGGCTTGACCAATCATATATAAAAGATACATGTATATCACATATCACTTGCATTACACTTGCTGGGATGTATGGCCATTCACACTACTAATATATAGTTTGGTGATGAAACTTCTTTGGCAAAAGACATATATATACATACCATGGAGATGAGTTACACACGAATCATATTCATCTATTCAAATGAGTTAGAGAGACATGGATTAAAATCATGATTATCATACAGTACGAACATTTCTGAATCACAAGAAGACCCATTCTACTGGTCCACATACAAAAGGAGACAATATGTAGGGTCCAATACCCATATAAAAATGAATATTATAATTGTATGATGATGCTTTCATGCTGGCGATTACACTTTTAAAATAAAGTGGCTCATAGATATCCTGATGTGTTGAAGCTATTCCCGTTGAATACCTGAGGTTGTATCCAAGGTGGTATATTTCAGGTTTGGACAACACCAATATAAACAGAACCCAGGTAAAGATACATATAGAATATCCAGATCCCTTGACTAAACAGATAAGGGGCAGGGTCTAGACATCAGCAGATCTGGGTACAGGTAAACAGTGAGACCCTGTCAGACCCCCCACCAGGGTGAACGGTGAGGAGGTGGAGGTAGATGGGGGTGGGATGGGGGAGGCACAGGTAGGGGTGGTGATGGGAGGAGGGTGGAGGGGTAAGGGTAATCCAAAAGGGCAGGGCATACCTATTAATCTCCAACCACTCCACAGGGTATATATCATGAGGGGAGATTGATGACTAATGCACGCATACTTCCATTTCATGGCTTTGCTATTTGCAGCCTGAACTGTGATTTATACCTTCAAGAGTGGGACCTATATTATGGCCTTGCTACATGTATTTGAAGGCGACTTATCATAGGGATTGGTGTTTATCTCAGGTTTTACAATTCCATTTAAAGTTCATTTTCAGTCAATGTATAGAATAATCTAATGAAATGAATACAAAGGAACACTCACATTGTTCACTACTGAGGGTTATCCCACTCAGTGATGAAAGATTCTCGTGAGCCTTTGTCTAGGGGGGCTATTTATCCCATAGTTACACAAACAGTAAACTATAATGTTCTTTTACTGTTCTTACTGCATAATCTTTGTATGTATGACCATGAGTAAAGCTCTCATAAGTAATGGACTTTAGATATAGACAGGGGGCAATGATGAGGGCAGCCCTGGGGGCTTGGTATATTTTTGTCTGGCTGCCCCAGGCTAATATTTGTATTTATCTGTTCAACAAAGCCGTCCCCTAAGGCTGTCCTGCCAACAATACATGTCCCACTGACTGAATCATCTCCCCTGTGCCTTCACTGACATGAACACTACGCTAATACAATGTTTACTTACTAGTGGGCCTTCAATATCAGAAACTGTACCCATGCTATCTAACCATTGGGACTTGTAGCTTTTCCAAAACACGTAACCCTGTGTAGTGCCACTCTTGTTTACTTGAGGAGTGGTCTTGGCATGTTGCCGCCTGTTCTGGGAAGTAGCTTCATCATCGCCTGGCGAGTTTGATACATTAACAACTTGTCCAATGTATGGTTAAAATACACACTTCCATTGAAAATACACACTAAATCACAAGCAAACCATGACAATTCGACTCGTTTGATACAACTATATTAATGAGACTTATTTTATATATTTATATAATTAATTATTAGCCTCGCCCTGTGGGTTCTGTATTTTGGACTCCTATTGCACCGTGCATTTATTTCATTCCTGGGCTACCTTTCAATGACAATGCATTAAGAAACGGTGAGTGATGATGATGTCTCTAATGGGAGCCTGCATGCAGGACCATACAAATGTACACACATCGCAATGTCTATTTGAATACTGGATGTCATATTGAAATATAGACTACTACATAACTATAGTTGATGATGTCAACCAGACAGGTTTCCAACTGGGATGTAAGACTTCATTTATAGAGATACGTTTAGTTAGAGATGAGGTAACAGTATGAAGCACTAGATCTACTTAGTTACCATGGATAAGTAGGTGTAAAAAGCAACACTCATGCACGCACAGCAACACGTTCTGGTTACCTACTCCTCGTGTGGTATCCATGGTAACATGTAACTCCTGGGTTATGAAGGTGCCACAGTAACACTTAAATAAGCAAAACACCTACACTTAGTGAGAGGGAAGGAAGTTTAGATGTATTCCTACTTCACTCTCCTAGTCAGGTCAATATAAATTTCGTCTAAATAATTAAGCCATTTGGCCCACATTTGGGATATACTCCGGGACTTAATACCTACCAAAGCACACCTCTAGGCCCTATGTCCGCATGTATACTATGTCAAAGTAGAGATTGAAAGAGATCGGTTAACTCTGATCTCCCTTTTCCACACAGTATTAAGTATCACGGATCTAAGCCCATCCAAGCCCAGGGAGCCTACTTTTCCTTCTCCAATTCCCATGGCACCATAGCCAAAGAGCTGCCCCCTGTACACCCCACCTTCATGCCCTAAAGTATCCGTGAGCTACCATGCATCTCCGGGCTTTGCGCACATGCTATTTGTAGCCGGAATGATCCCCAGTGGCATATCCAGAGGAAAAATGAGACCAAGGAGAGGATCCAAGGTGCCGACTGAGATCAGAAGGTCATGGCGTATATCGTGACGCCAACCTCCTTCGACTTCTCTTCGTGCAGTGTTCGGATCCCTGGTTTTTGGATCTGGGGACGGGGGCTATGTGGTGGGGGAGTACACATACCTCTGGGATCACTGGAGTGTGTTTGCCCCGCCAGATACTTCAGATGTTATGTCCTTGAGTACTCCTTAGCAGGTAGAATACAGGGCTATAAAAAATAGGGAGGAGGTAGGCGGAGAGATATATAGAACTGGGTCGAGTGCTTGTTTTTGCAGGGCTAGGCTGTGACTATGGAAGTTAGGTTTGGGTATACATGTATTACCGTTAGTAGTAAATATGCTTTATTCTTACATAGCACTGATCTATAAAGTTTCTAGATAAAAACTGCTCATCAGTAGTGGCTATTCCATACATATTAAGAGCAGAGTAATTGGTCGCCACATTTTTCTGTGGGTAATCAGATATGTCGATGATTTACTATACAATGAGAATTAAGATCACAACAAATTGAAGAAAATGTAAGGCTGGACTATTTTTTCTGAGGTGCACCCCCATCCAAAAAGAATTTTGTACATTACATGTATATTGATAGCTATGATGGAGCAAAATCTTCAAATGAAATAAATTTGATTCTGAAATATATGCTAGTATATAGTGTGGTGTATATAAGCAATACAGTGTCTAAACTGGTAACATTGTTCAGATATGACAAACGGAAGAATGGAATACATGTTCATTTGTTTAGATATTTATTGCTTCCAACTACAAATAATGCCATTAAAGTCTCAACACACCAAATGTATACAAATGGAGGGGGCAAATGTACCTCTTATCTTCTTGGTTCTGCATTGGAAATATCATGTATGCTGTAACTCTGAAACTGTCTGTACACGGTACCATCATGTATCAACATGCAAATGTAATATTATAGACATTAATTAACCTCTTCCTCCATTGAAGTACAAAATATATTTCATATTGGGAAGTATACATCCTCAAAGGACAATATTTGTTGATTCTATGTCCATCTTGCATTCAATGCTGTTAACATTTTGATTTATTTATTTTGAAGCCTCCATTCTGAGAGAAAGACACGAAATATTTACCTTTGTTCTCTGATGCCTAGTAAATATTGACTATGTTATGAAATGGAACTGGGTCAGAATAGTCATATCACCTCTGGGACAGCAATCTAGACACATGATATGTTGCGTTCCAAAAGAACAAATACAGTATATGGCCAGTGCCAGTACATTCATACCATGTCTAGTATGTGCATATCGGTGGCTACTGTCAAATAATACATCAAGCAAGTTCAAGTGTACCATGCTAGCAAATATGTACATGTGTGTTTCAGGTTGTAATGTTGGTTGGAAGATAGGGAATGTTGCCATTTTGTCCAGATATGTCTTAGATCTCTGTAACAGTATAAAGCTTAACAGGAAAATGGCAGGTTTATATATTCATACAAAACATGCACTGTAACAGGACATAACTGTGAGAATTGTAGAGGAGTTAATTTTCGGATCAACAAGTCAACAGTCTCTATTTGTGATTAAATACTACAAGACATCTCTTTACATAGTTGTCCTACTAATGAAGGGTATTTACAAAAGAATATCTACACCACACTGTACAGACTTAGGATATTAGGGACACGAAGCTCTGACAAAAAAGGAATAACCCCAGGTACCTCAATTATAAGACATATTACAAAAGATAAGCACTGGTTTTATAATCTCTCAGCAAACAATATGGAAGAACATGGTATATTTGATATGGAGCGTTATCATTTTCGAATGGGTATTCTTTATGGCTCAGTGATCAAGTCAACTTAGAAACTCACTCTTTGAAATCATATTTAGACCAGCATTCTAAATTATTTGTTATATAGTTTTTTTTGCTTTTTCTCTGGTCAACACAAGAACAAAGCCTTATTTGAACATTTGCTGAGAAGTATGTCTATGGACGAGCCTACTCTTTCTTGAAAGAGATCATTCGTTGCAGCGTTGTTTTCCGTTTGACCATGTCAAAGTTATGACACCTGAAGATCTTCAGGTTGCCAGAGCTCCGGATACCTACAACCATGCCACCTTTAGGTGAAAGTAGCATGCCGTTCGTCTTGCACTTTCTCTCCATGTTATCATCCAAAGGTAGAACCGCAACGACCATCCCTGAGGCCACCTCAAATATGGTGAGTCTATCATCCTGGAGCACCACGTGTGTGTTGGTCAGCATACCAACAACGTCGGCTTCAGAATTGTAAACCATCGGGTGATCCTGCAGTGGTTCCCCTTTTGCTGCATTCCAGACGCGACATACTGAAGTCGCGGAGCACACGCCGACCAGAATGGTGCCATCTGGAGAGAACTCCAAGTCACTTTCCACATTAGAGGGCAGCCACTGTCCTGATACAGCCATCCTTTTGGACATGGTGTTGCCACTGTTCTTGAGGATGACACGTCCCTCGTTGCGCTTCGGGTTGCGCGAACTAATCGCGAGTCGGTCAGATGCTGGGGATGCCCTGGCATATGATATGATCTCTGAAGAGGACACCACCTGTTCGCCAGTCTTTGGATTCCAGGTGACTAGACTGTTGTTCATGGCACGGTAGTAGGCCATCAACATGCCATTGGATGGTAGGAAGATCACATCGGTCACAGCAGAAGCGCTGCTTGCTTCTTGTGAGAGTATGCGGAGTTGGTTTCCTGACCGAACATCATAGATGTAGATGTTGAATGGAATTTGTCCGAACACCACTGCAAGAAGATTGTCTTTGGGTGATGTGAATGCCTTGGCCGCAGTGAATTCCTCAAACTCTGGGTGTCTTGTCTGTAGGTCTTCATATGACTGTAGAATGGTGACCCGGTCATTAATCCTATCCCAGATTTTGATGTGATTGTCTGCGTTGAAGATCAAGGCATTGCCATCGTAACTTGGGAAGCACATGGCTGTTGAGGCTCCAGCTCCCCAGAAGGTCTTGAACTGACCCTTCTGGTCTATAGTCTTGAGGTTAGTCCTGGGGATGTTCTTGAATGGGGTGGGTAGCAGACTCATCTCATCCTGTACAAGTGCAGACATATGCACTGTAAAGGATGTGTTCTCGTTAGGATCATGTTTTGCATCCTGGCTCGTGATGATAATCGACTCGCTTCGAGGTACAAAGGCCACACTGTGAACGACCAACTCTGGCAGGGTCACATGGCCAGAAGAATCTGACCCCTGTGGTAGCATCTCAAGGTCATCTGTATTGTAGATGTAGATTTCATCATGGGCAGTGAATACAAAGCAGTTAACTCCTGAGAACATTTCTGATGGATCCCTCACTCCGCGAATCCGGAATATTGAAGATGCTTTCTCTTCGACATCGCCAGTGTTCCAAGTGTGGATGAGGGCGCTTTCCATGTTTGTGTACCATCGACAGCATGCGGTCGTGTCTTCATGTCGAGAGAATAGAGACCATGACTCGGTCTGATCCCATACATTGCTGACCTTGTTGGTTATCTCCTTGTAGTTCCAGAACTCAGATACTACTGGTACATGAAGTGTACTTGCTTTCCCGGCATGACTGCTCCGGATTCCACCACCAAGCAAGAGCAGCTGTTCCCCAATGAAAAGGCACTTGGTGATTTCTTCATTGGTTACGTCAATACTGTTCATCACCTGGAACTTGGACACATTCCAGACGGTGATGCGCAGCTGGGGTTTGGCAGACATTTTGACACAGGCGCAGACTAAAGACTTGTCCTTGGCAACAGCACATGCTCTGATACTGAATTGTGCACTACCGCCATAGCTGAATCGAAGCACTTCGAATGTCTTCAAGCACTTCTTTGTTCTCATATCAAAGATACTCAAGTGGAGGGATTTGCCACCCCAGGGGAACGTCGTCAGTCCACATGCAAAATGCTTCATAGAAACATCAGCACATTCAATACTGAATTTGTCCTTTACATTGATGCCAGCGACATCAAATCCACTTGGTGTGGGTTTTCCAGTTTTACTTATTAAGGTTGTCAATGATCCTACAAACACGTTGTTAGCATCAGGGAAGAACCTTGCTGCAAGACCCAGTCTGGAGTTTAGGGTCTTGATGTCTATGGGTTTCATTTTCTGTTCACCTGTGTGAGCATTTATGATATGAAGCTTGAGATTGTAATCTTCATCTTTGCTCACAGCGGCGATGGTCTTACCATCGTTTGAAACATCCATAGCTTTGATGGTACCACTGAGCTTGAGTGCAATACAGTGTGTTTCTGGAATGGCAGTGACATCCTCTATCCACTCTTTATTATCCAGTTCCCTCCGGGCATTCTGTTTTATCCTCTCCACTGTGGAGTAATTTGCAGCTACTTGCAAGACATGGTCAGGGCACATCTGTATATCATAGTGCTTCTCTTCTAAGAACTTCCTGTAACTGTTCATCTGTTCAAGCATCTTTGGGTGCCGCTTCATGTATTCAACGAGGGAAATCAGCTTGACTACCCCAGCCTTGTTAACTTGAATGTGTTGGTGTTTGTAATCCTCACGAATGTGGGAAACCTGCATGTTGGGGACTCCCAACTTGGCCTGGAGGTAGAGTAAACTACACAGCAGTGTGCTCAGGTTCTCCTGTTGCTTGCTCACCTCGAGGAGATGGTAGACTGCATGTTTCAATGCATAATCCATGAGTGGGTTATGGACTATCTCGCCTTGGGCTTCATTGATGATGTCATCCACCCACTTGAGGCAGAGTGTCGCAATCTGCTCGCGACCCTGGACAAGGTCAACACTGCATGTGGCTGACCTTTGGTCATCAAGCAACCAATCAGCAATCTCCCGATGGCAGAAGCTGACACAGCCATTCTCAATCAGCAATACATCTTCTATGTCAGCCAACAATGGAACTGGATTTTTCGATTTGGTGTTGGTAACATGCAGGATGAAGTCCAGCGGAAGCGGCTCACGAGCAACAGCGATATTCGACAAGATTGCAGAGTATGCTTTCCTTTCATCACGTGCAACTGCACTGAGAGACTCAAGGAAATTGGAAAAGATCTCTTTGCATACTCCAGACAAGGAAGATGGGAACATTGGCACAATTTCCCGGAGTGCAATCTTTCTGTCAGGGGGTAAAGCATCAAGCCTCTTTTTCAGGAGCGTTGCGCAAAGGAACGATCCTTCGGTCTTCTTTGCTAGCTGCGTTAGGCCACCGTCTAGGCTGATACGATCCATGAAGCGGCCCAATGGGTCCTTGAAGAAGCGCTTGATGTCTACATTGTTGTCATTGGAGGTGAACTTCATCTCCATGGTGTGCACTGCCTCGTTACCCTGGAGGAGCTTGGCATCTGTCCTGGCTGTGAGTAACACATGAAGCCAGGAGGGACACTTCTCAGAGAGGTTACTGATGATCTCAGCTAGGATCTCCTGGTCCTGGAGATCGCAATCATCAATGGCATCAAGAACTATAACCATCTGCTTCTCAGGGTCATGCTCCAGGTCTGGGGAGGACAGTGGTGTGTGGACTAGCATGTCAAAGAGTTCTGGAATTGATCCATGGACAACAGCCTGCCGGACTTTCTCCAATTTCGGCAGCATGTTCACATAGTTGGGGAACACATCACAGAAGCCATGTGCTAGGGAGGTGATGACAGAATGGAGACGGTTGTGGTTGATGTTTGGACTGTTGTACTCAAAGAAGTGGTAGCCAGCCAGATGGTCATTCTGCCTCTTGCACATCTCTGCCATCAGGCATGTCTTGCCTATCCCTGAAGGGCCAGTGACCATGACAACATGTCCATAGCCACCCTCAACCTTACAGTCCTGTGACAGCCATTTCTCCATGGCTGCTATGATCCTCTGTCTGGTGTTGGCACACAGCTCATGTCGTCCTAGGGTGATATCATTCTCAGGTTTGAAGGTTATGAAGAGCTCCTTCACCATGGAGCGGAGGTTCCGTCGGACTATAGGCTCTGTCTCTTCTGGAATGCCATTCTCCTCATCGTCCTCCTCTTCAGACACAAGCTCCTCCTCCTGTGGGGCCTGGACAGGGGATGGCTGCTCCTTGGGAGGGGTCACATTGGTGGTGATGGTGGTCACAGGTGCCGGAGGCTCTGGTGTGGTGATGATCACATTGGCATTCACGTGCGTCCCAAGGGGTGACTGGTAAATAAAGAAATAAAGTCAACATTAAAATGCATATCTTGAATTGTACACATGATGTGAATATTATCTGTGATACAAAACCTTGGTACATGTAACATTGGTGTTTTCCAATAAACATTCCGGTGTCAAAATTATGGATTTAAGAATGCATCCAGTAAGTCTACGAATCAAGCAATAGTCCCAACCCTTTGTTTCACCTACTATAGCTATCTAGGTAGGCTAGTCGTGACACCTTTGGACTATGTTATATGTGCAGGGTTTACTCACACGGCCAAAATAGCAGAGGGCGAGGTATTATGACCTCATAGCCTACTTTTAACTGCATGTAATATCATTTGAATTATCTGTACCAGACAATATCATACCCCAACGATATCTGACATATTTGGCCTTATCCTGTGCATTTTCCCCGGTGTGAAAGAGGGCAGTAACACATACGGATTTTGGATATGAGGATATCCCTTAAATTGCTATTATTTATTCTGTTGTTTCCCACAAACACTCATACGCAGTTTGCATTAGGTCGTTTAGTGCGTCATGTAATATACAGACAAAGTCTATGAGAAACACTAACTGTAAGGCCCTCTACCTTACAGTCAGTGTGTACAGTGAGAGGGGTGACAGGGCACTAGGTCAGGGGAAAGGACCATACAGCACAGGTGAAACGCTTCAGAGATCATAACGCTCAGGGCCCAGTATCGGGCTCTTATATGGACAGTGTGAAGGTATCGACCTAATGGTATACTTATGTACACAACTAAAAGCATTCTCAGACATGGAAGCGATGTGTTATAGTGACTGGATAGTGACAGGCAGGTTTAATGACTACTGTACGGCCTCTGAGCAAGCTTTATATTTGGACAGAAAGGGTGAGAGACTGTGTATATCACTCGCCTCAGTTAGCATACAATACTGATTTACAAGTACACAGCTAATTTAGGAACAGTCTTTAAAATAGTTTTACATATTAATGGTACAGCTACCGAGTCTCTACAATCGAGAACAATGGAATGAAAACGCTCACTATGTTGCAGTCACATCTGTTTAATATCCCCCTGCCCGGCGGTTAATTACTAACGGTTTGACTTGGCAGAAGACGCACCACAATTGAAAAAGAACTATCCAGTTAGAAGGACAGGTGTTCGCATGAGGCATAGCTATATACAGTTATACCAAATTATAAGGACGACCCATTATCACTATCACACGCCAATTTTTTTATTTTTAAAGAAAATTTGCTATGGAACCTCTCCCCCCAACTTATAATTAGTTTATGGGACTACTTCTAATAGAACAGCAACAATGTAATCCTAAACTCCCCAGGGAAGTCTGGAGGAGCCATGCCTGAGTGTCCTTACCTGTTCGTCTCCTGGTTCGGTGATTCTTAAAGGTGTGAGAGGACTTGGGGGTGCAGAGCCTCCATCATCAGCTACAGGTAAAAACATGGAGAATTCTCATTACAAACTGTATACAGAGTGAAGGGGTTTCTTGTAGCTTCAGGTGGGGACACCTTTATCACGATTCTTTGGTGCTCAGAATGAGAATGACAGGTGGTAAATTGAAGCCTTTTGAACTGACATAAAAGTTTATATAGACTGCTTTACGGTCTTTTTTGTTAGAGGTGTTTTATGCCTTCTTCAAATAACTGACCATGAATATCCCTTTCAATCAGGTTCTTTTCTCTACAGTGTAAAATTGGAAAGCGTTGGTATTATAAGAAAAAGGCCTCTTTTGACAACGCCATAACTATATTATTCATACCATAAATATCTTATGGAAGATTTATCCTCTAAGAGTAGAAAGGTTTGCAGATTGACAACAGTCTTATGATTAGAACATCTTGAAATGCACTGAAAGTATGAGGGTAAAATCAAACACTCACTATCGTCATCATTTACCAGCAGACTGTTGTTTTCCATCTTAGGGGCATCATTAACACCATTGACAACTGGTTTCTCTGGGGTCACCCCATTCGTAATTGTAATAGTCTCTGTTTTGCTGGTGACCTTGGTCTCTGTATGGCTGCTGACCTTGGGTTCTACTGGACTGGTGACCTTGGTTTCTACTGGACTGGTGACCTTGGTCTCTGTATGGCTGCTGACATTGATGGCGGGTGCTGGGGGAGGGGTGACATTGACTGGCAGTATTACTGGCTCTCTGTTGTCATGTGTCACACTGACATGCTGTACTCGTTGCACCTCCATGTCACCTTTATAATGAATCTCTGACGTCACCGTGTTGGTCTGCGTCGGCTTGTATATGTTGGCAAAGACGTCGCTGATCGGCCGAGAGGGCCCGGAAGTGGTATGGGACGCAGTGGCGGAAGTCGTCGTTGTCGTCTCCACGACACTGGGTGGGGCATCTTTACCCTTGTACATATTGGCAAATATGTCGCTGACAGGACGATTACCCGTCCCTTCCGGTTTCTGACTTCCGGTGGCATCCACCCCCTGCGCCTGCTCCTGGTCCTTGAGATATTTGAGAGCTCCAAACAGCGCCATTGGTGGCTCTTCTGTGGGCTTCTGAGCAGACGACATTTCGGCTGGCATGACAACGGGACGTACATCCTTGATGACGGACGCTGAGGGCACTGGTTGTGCCCCCTGGGTGTCATACTCGGTGTGATGTATTGTTCTCTTCTCGTGTTTCACCTGTGTCGTCTTATTGTCGTCTGATATCACGTCCACCTTGATGTCCGTTTCCTTGACGACCACAGTGCGCCCCTGGCGGTCGTCGTTGTGGACGCTGTGTCGGACAATTGTCGTCTGGGTCCCACTAAGGTCCCCAGAGAGCCTGGGCTCTGCTTTATCGCCATCCTCGCCTTCCACGTTCACCTTAGCCTGTGGTTGATCATTCACCTTTTCATCCTCCTGCAAAGAGAAAAAGGGTAAATTGATTTATTTGGGTGTACTTGATTATAGAGAAATTCTAAGTCAGGAAGATCTAGCATTCCGAATGTTGATTCGGATAGTAGGCATTGAGTGAACACTTTATTTCGTGGTTCAATTTCTATAGGGATCATATGGGGACATAGAAGGTATAATGCAGAAACTATACTGCACCGTGCGTAGGGGGCAGGCTTAGTTTCAGCTCGTCCATTTATTCAATGGCAGTCCATCTATTAGTTACCCGATAGACTTTCAGATTGATACAACGATAGCAGTGTCACTGTAGTGTTACTCTCAATTTGAGCTCTTCCTCAGTCTAACACTGAGAATAATAAATTCCAGCTGTCTTAATCTGCGATATTTCCTACACTATTATCCTCCTGTGTGAGTATTGTACGTCTTGGGAAGGGGTGTAGTATGCTACATGCCTGAGGTGTCAGGTTGGACTGTCTCTCTGTATACGGTGACATTGATTTATGAACAAAGTATACACCCAGCCTTAGCCCATGGACATGGATCACAACAACCTCCCCTTGTCTACCAGCCACACTACCTTTCATGATGCCCACCATGGCTGCCAACTTAGTCTTATGTCAGTCCACTTAAATCACCCCACTTATGTGTACTGGACCACAGAAAATACCTCTTCATGTGGGTGCCAGATGCTTGACTTACAAAAATACTATCAAATTGGCACGAATTGGATAATGTGAACATTATCCCACATTATCCCATCACATGTATGGTTTGGACAGATGTATTTCATTATCAATGTTATGTTTGTATTGGTTGACCTTTATGCACAGGGGTATGTCAATTTTAGTGAGAGAGAGAGTTCTCCAGTAAGATGGGCAATATCTTATTTCAGGCATCCCAGGGCAAAGCATGCCAAGGCAACTTGACAATAATTGCCTAGAGCATAATCTCAATGCTATCGGTATGTTTATCTCCAAAAGTTAATACAGTACATTGCCAATTGCCTTGCCAAATACCAAATGCCAATTGCCTTTAATTCAGTTAATTTCTCTGGCAGGGCACACCCCCAACTTAAAGGCCCAGCGCCCCTATATATAGCGCTGAGTACCTGTCCCGACTGTACTCTGAATGTCACTGGACGTGCAGTAAGATCTGCGGGTTTAACAGAACATTGGGAACCATCAACCTTCAGGTAACCAGTTCACAAAGACCCATGTTTGTTTACACTGGGAATCTATTTATATAGCATACATTTGAATCAGGTTTATACTCCCTTAAAGGAAGCCCTCTCACTTGCTTCTTTTTCATTGCTTCACCTTAAACCATCTGAAAATACTGCTTTCTCAGGGCAGCAGATGGATAAAGCAAGGAGGCTAATTGCTAATTAGGCGAGGCGCCTTGTACCAGAAGATAAATCCATTCCACTGGCGACGCCAGGAACCATCACCGTTTTGTTGGTGTTGTATATTAGTAGAAGGCATTGGGAGACCCAGGGACCTTGCTCCCAGGACGCCATTTGCATACAGATTGGTCTGGGGCATTGGGAAAGGTAAATAAATAAGGCTGTATGGTGAGTGGGGCTTGTGGGATGTTACAGTTAATCAGATAACATGTTCACACCAGACCATTCATATACCCACAACTGTTACTACGAACGGCGAAGTACCTAGAGTATGGGGATTCTCGTAACGTGGTATTCATTGATTTACTTTTAAAGTAAGTGAATTAACTTTTTTCTAATGCACTCATGAATGAGACAGAAATACATTTGGACATGTCGTTCTCTCTGTGCAAAAAGGCGTAGAGTATGGAGTACAACATTTTCTCATTGAATGGACGATTTAATTTTCTCGGTATTAATACTGTAGCTTTTAATACACATATGCCATTACATTTACAATATCATTTGTGCCTGTGAAAGATTGCAAACTGCAACAGCTACTTCATGATGGTCCAATAATATTTCCAATTAATGATTGTCCTATATATTATGTACTAAGGGCCCATGCTTTCAAAATGAGAAATATCAGAAAAGGTCCCTAAATGTCTGCACACAATTGATTGATATGACCATAGGTGGTATTTAGGATCTACATTGCTCTACACACACTGCTCATGTTTGATCAAATTGACACAGTCGGCAGTGCGTGAGTCATAGGCTTACAGTATGGAGAAGGTTATGACAAACGAGTCAATTCACATTGTGTCAGCTTTAGCTAACGGTCCTCACTCTGGGTCCTCACGGCAGAGATCCTGATCTCATAAAAGCTGTTTGACTGTGACTGTGTACTTAGCTGTCTGTGTGCCAGCTTGAGTGCTCTATTCCAATATGGAGATGCCTAGGGCATCGAGTTAGGGAATATGACGTATCTAGTGTATCTGGTATTAAAGGCCCAGCGCCCCTATATATAGGGCTGAGTACCTGTCCCGACTGCACTCTGACTGTTACTGGACGTGCAGTAAGATCTGCAGGTTTAAGTATAGAGATGTTTATATGCTGACTCGGAGACGTGGCCTTTTGTACAGTATTGATCACGCAATGCCAAAGTGTCAACCATAGCATTATACAATCTACACGTAGGAACAGATTCATGTACATGTTTAGACTGGCAACCACTCTAGCTCTGTCTTTATGTTTTTAAAAAAAAAGGACGATATATTGTATGGATGCACTACACACAGAGCTGCAGTTTTTTCCTAGAAAAAAAGTCCAGTCTGTGTACCTCAAATGAGTCATACAATACAGAAAAAAAAGCTGACCAAAAAGCCTGATGAAAACAGTGTGTGACCTAATAAGGTTACACTAAAACACTACCATCAGGCCTTTGCAACTTCTTTCGGCTTTAAAACACAGCCACCGCAATCACCTAAAGTGGACTAATACAGGAGAAACACAATCACAATCCCTGGCTGGAAGGTGGATTTGGTAGCAGATCAAATTATGGTAATAGACCGTATAATCTAATCAAGCAGTTCCTCAGGAGGATCCAGCACAAAAAGCCCAACGCCCCTCGGAGACTTGAACCTGCTTTGCGGGGGATTAATCTCAACAGTTATACTTGGAACAAGACCAAGACTTTAGTCCGAGTGGCAACTCACTCTGATATTCTGTACCATAAGTACTCATATAGGCTGGCATAAACAGGCACGAGCGGACCTGTTTTTGATTGAGTTTTTCCCAACGTATTTGATTCATGTTTATGTGTTTTATAGTCCTGATGAACTTCAATGGCAATTCCCCCTGAGCTCCATGCTATGGACAGTGGTACTATTGTCTACGTCAAGTACCAGCCAAGCCATTGTAACTCCCAACATTGTTACAACCAGAGATAAAACCTAAACATCCCTCTATACACCAGTATACATTGTCTGTGGCTAAAAGTACCCAAATGACTTCTCCCATTGGACTAAAGAGCGCATTATCGACACTGAGGTGCTTTTAACCTTGGCTGATCGCCCAGGGCCTTTATACTCCAGGGCCAATTATTCTGAATGGTGTACGACTTTAGACGCCTAATCCAATGCCAATTAGCTCCTACATCGAATACCCTGCTGCACATGTATATAAAGGCCCCCTTGGGAATCATTCAATGTGCAGGTCCTATTCTCTAGACGTGCCAAGCTTTAGCCCAGGCTCCTACATCAGGGGTTTGTTTGTGGATCCTATATGCACTGCATGCAATGGCAAGGGACACGACAAGATCAAAGGCTCTGGGTCCCCCACTGCCCTTAGAAAGAAGCGTGCATCTGTTGTTGAATAGATAGATAGAACCCCCTTGCGTGATAAACTTTCTACATAGCGTTAGTTTAGATTCCAGGCCTAGCATTTAGATCGGCCATTGTGTAAATATACTTTGTACAACTTAAATCGTGGACACCCAGTGCCATTCAGTTTCCCCGTTTAGATTCACCCTATTATTGCCACCTATATATACTAAAGTGATATATCACCCAAAACTGTATCCTGTTTTGTTAGTGCTCCCCCATCTAACCATAACACGATGAAATATGGTCCATGGTAGTGAAATCTAGGGCAGTATGAGAAGTAGGGAATTAAACTTACAGTCCCTCTAGAGAAACATCTGCAATTCTCCATGGGTATTTCTTCCCATAGCATTGGTGGCTGCATATTTCCCCAAGTTATTACCAACTCATTTCATAGACTTCAACTGCTATGGCGAATACCTAAGCTGTAAACCCCTTCTATTAAACACGGCCAACCAATAAAGTTAAAGCTGAGCAGTCATGATAGTATTCCTAGCTACTTTCCCATGGTGTGTTAGACCTTCATCTTCCCCATACAAAAGTACACACAATGTATGCCCGGTGTCTAACCTCTGTGGCCTCTGTGATAGCCTCCATGCTATAGCCTTGTGACGTGCCTCAGGATGTCTACAGTCCCTCCCGAGGCCGTCAATAAATGGCAAGTTGCACGTGAATAGATGAAAAAGATGACAAGTGCCTCAGGTCAGGACATCTAGGTCCCCTTAACACATGACCCACAGGGTGTTGTAGAACTGTACATGACAGCAGAGGTCATCATTCAATTAAATTATAGGTCAATTATTACGGATGCTCAATTGGACCACACCCGCATGCCTTATATTGAAACCGCCCACATCCCAAACACTCATGTCACCAACGTTAGTCTACCAAACTCTTTGTAGGAAAAGTAGGATGTAACAGCGTGTCCAATAAAGTACCATCGTTACAACATCTAGGATATTATATAGAGCAGTATAAAACTCCACTCAGGTCCATACAAATTACAATGCTCCTAAATAAGGGTAACAGTTGATCCCTACAATGGAACGTCTAAGCTGCTTCCTAGACATGGATACCGTGGTCTAGTACAACAATGCACAGGATGTAAAGATCAGGTCGAATAGATCATGTGGTCCAGTATGTTCAGATAAAGATTTAGGTTTAGCATATCTATTGTTATAGATATCATATATATGTATCTTACTTCCACGACAAGGATGAAAACCAGTGTTATTTTCAACCTATGTCTTTAGCAGGAGCAGAAACAATCCATAATTATATGCATTGTGGCAGACCTCCACAAAGAAGAGGGAGTTGGGAAGCACACCATTTTGACAGCATAATAGACCCAAGGCTAATATAAGTCACCCTACTATATCAACAGCATTAAGATGATGGCAGCTATTAACACAATAATTATCACTGACACAAAAACCTACTTAGACATTTCTCTGAATGGCGGTCTCTGATGTCATCCAGAAGTTCTTCACCATCAAGGAAAACCGCTAGAGCGTCCATTGTCAAGTAGAGGCGTCCTCAGATGATTATCAGTTTGGGCGCTAAAGGCTAGACTTAGGGAAAGTTGTTCGTCAATAGCTACTAATGCTAATGGTCCTTCTACAATTGATCCACTAATAGAATATGGTATAACTTCTATGTGTGTCCACAGTCCCCTCAGGGACCCTTCTACCTTATCTAGGCGATGCCATATGCTGTGGTGTTGTCCTGGTTTATCTTGACAAGTGGGTTTTTACCTTATTGCTCTGAGCATGGTTCTACCAAAGGGATGCCAGATGCAAATACTATACATTTTACTCCTAATCCTACAGTATATATCTTGCTGTGAAGCGAGTGGTTCTTTATACTTTAACACAATGCACTTGTTCATGTACATGTAAGCAGTCAATTTATCAAATATGACCATGGAATCGACCTAAGACTTAAGGATAACCAAGTATTGCTTCCAGAAATACAACATAATGTAGATCTACATCGAAAGGACGTCACCAGGAAAGTTAATGACAATGAAACGTGGATTTTAAACTCCTCTCTGTGCAGCATTTAAATTTATAATGGGAACAATATAATTTCATTTCATTCATGGGTTCATTATTTCAATGTGGAAATCAGAACACTTGGTGATCATCAGGTATTTATGATGTCATTAAAGCATCCCCAAGAAGTTCATTAAGCATGTCTTTATATTCAATTAACGATCCTATTATCAGCAACTCAATACCCCCTTCCCCAGGTCCATGTGAGTGATTGGAGAATAGATGATGGATGTGGGAAGTATTGCAGCTGGTCTATTATACAAGTCTATACGCTTGGATGTCTAGGTCTCTCACTCAGCCATCTTGCATGAGAAGTGTGCTAAATATTTAGTCTAGGTCTGATGATAAGCTGTCCTACCCAGATATATTAAAGCAGCACTGTGCATGTTATAGAGTTGAAATACCCCCTCTCTCTGTGACCGTAACGTTCAAGAATTTAGCAATTCTATATAGGCTTTAGCATTGGCCGAATGCCTAGATCCATTCCCTGGGCCAGCCCCAAACCCCTCCAAGCTTCCATTCTCAGGCCTGCCTGAATACCCAGAGCAACCTCCTGACGTCACACCCAAGATTAAGTTGTAAAAAGTGACCGGCTGGAAGCAGGATTCAGGTCAACGAATTCAGAAGCACTGGAGATAGGATCCACCCGTGCACAAATGCAAACAGGATCCCCCAATGGATGAGGCCTTCCCATTGCTGGAGCCTCTTTGGGACCACTCAAACATGGGGCGGTTTGCCTATTCTATATTGGCGCCAGGGGACTGGGGTATACAGCAGAAGCTCCCGAAAGAGCAATACCAATCTGCACTTGTATATCGGTCCGCCATTATTGTACTGCAATATAGTTGGATCCCTATTGTGTTACAAGTCTAGCATTTCTATATATGTCATATATATGCCATCTGGATGTCATACAGATCAACATTAGCCTATCAGGCTATTCATAATATCAATGTATATACTGGACAGGTAATTCATATATAGTACTGATGCAGAGCACAGAAATATAGAAAATACTATATTGAAAGTAGATGTACAGGCAGGATTACTCTTTAAGCCACCATATCTCACAGAAGTCTTAGCCTACAGGAGCCCGTCTAATTGCATTCCCATGTTGCAGCTACGGTACATCGCTGGTCACGTTAATAGCCTCCTTGGGTCTGTGTATCTAAGAGGAATGTAAACGAGCATGCATTCCCTCTGCCCTTGTGTAATAGCTGGTAGAGTAATGATTCCGCCACACGATCGTATGTACAATCATTAGGCCCTACTCTGTGTGCATTGAAGGTAGTGCTTGAACTTAAGGTAGTTGGAAAGAATTGCTATGTCCCAAAATTGGGGTTTGAAAATGGATCTTCTTGAAAATGTAACAGGATGTTCATTATTATAGAATACTATTTCCTTTGCTTCTTATTCCATTTATTCCCAATTCTACCATATAGGCCAATATTTTATATCTAATATAGGCTGCTTGTCGGATGTATCCTATAAGGATGCGATCATTTTGGAGAGCACTTTAAATTCAGTCATGCAATATCATATACACTATAAAATGCCTATGACTGGGTTCCATGGTACCGCTCTCAGGTCTAACTACGCATGGCTAAGACATATATGCCTGAGGAGCCTTACAGTTACACCTGTTCTATCAAAGCAACTAGTATCGGCCATAACTACTAGGCTGCTCATACATATAAAGAAAAATTCTCAGTTCGCAGAAATGGTTGTGTACCACTGAAGGCAGCTGAAGGCACCACCATCTGCCTGATAATAATGACGATCATTAACGTCCTGCCTGGGTAATTCTACTGTGCAAACAATTAATTAGAAAGAGCTGATTGCAAATTTTAACCAAATTCAGGGAGGAAAGGGGTGTGCCAAATTTGGGGGAATTACCCAGAAAAAAGATTGAAAATAAGATACGCAGTCAAAGTGAATTGATGATCTACAGCTGCAATGGACGTTACCAAGTGTTTCCCCCTATTTTACTGCTGTAACCAAGCCACTTTTATTTAGCCATGTACATTAATATTTATGAACCTATATATCACACAAAATGATGAATATAACCTGATAGCATATCCCATGCATAGTGATGTGCCCTTTCATCGATGCCTCACCCACCCTGAACAAAGTAATTACTCACAACTCTCCACAGGACCTCCTATATCTCATATGAAGCATCATTCCAAAATCAATATACTTAGGATCTACCTACAACCCATTTGATCGACTTATTGACTTTATGCTGTCATGAATCCAGGGTACCTAAACCTGCTGGTTTATATAATTCAAGCTAGCATCGCTGTAATGAACTATGCTGTAACTGTGGGAAAGTGTTAGAGGGTATATATCTCAGTCAATATAAACAGTCAATACAAGGGTATTGCTTAGAATAAACATGGAGTTCGGATGTTATTGCTGACCAGAATCCAAAGTAACATTCATGAGTCATCAGCTATTTTTTAGCTGTGTACTGTACTTAAGCCTAGTGCTTACTTAACGTATTCAATTCGGTGAATCAGAAAGTCCAGTACTATTCTGCTGACGAGAGTGAATCATTATGTCTGGGACGCGAGTCTGGGACTAAATAATACAAGTGCAAGTGTAACTAAGAGGAACCGACCAGAAATAGGAACAACTTGTATTACTGCAGTTACTCAACCTCATTCTACATCATCATTACACACCATCGGATACTCCAAAGTATATTATAGACCAGAGGGAAGCAAAGCAGAAACCATCACACAGTTACTCAATATTAGAATGAATAGCCTACATGTCAGCTGTTCTGTGTAGTTATACTATGATGCAGGATGGGGGAGTGTGAGTATTAGTCAGCACGTGTGTAAATATACATGTCAGTATAAATGATTTAAGCCTACAGAGTAGTGAGCAATTTGTGGATGAGTGATATGAGGGAAGGATCCCCTCATTCACTGACCTCATTCAGGTCAGCCCCCATCACTCAGCCCCTACTGATGGGGTGTGTCAGGGGGCAGGTCAACCCGGGGGGGCCACTCCCTATCTTTTTCATAGCCACTATGTGTGAACATCACCTCAAATCTGGTACCCTTATCAAGGGGCAAAATTTTCAAAAATCATACTCTTTTCAAGGGAAAATTAGGCTTATTAGCAAGAAAACAGACCTGAATCACAGATGACCTTGAAAAATATACCCTAATTACGGGTGACCCTGCACAAAACCCCCCTCTCAAGGGTGACCAAGAAATATTATGGGGATAAAAAGTAAAAATACCCTTTAAAGCTCTGAAAATGTACCCCTTTCTCCCAAAATCTGCCTAAAAAGCACCCCTTATCAAGGGCCCTCGCGGGCCCGTGCCTAGGACCCAAAAACGGGCCCTATCCCTTGGAATCGTGTTCACACATGGTATTCAAATCTGACGGAGTGGCCCCCCCGGGAGGTCAACCACAGCACCTCCTGCAGGAGAAAAGGGGAATCAAAGCTGGCTGTTGGTAGCAGTGGGGTTTGGTGTACATGTGTGTGTGGCACTGGCAGACAAAGTAGCGTTAGAACGAAGTGAGTGAAGATGACAACATTTGCCTGTCAACATTATGACTCCCCCTGCTCTAATTTATTTTGCCTAACCAAGGGCCCCGGGCCAAGGGCTTCAGCAACTTATTCAGAGTTCTAGATGTGCAGATGTATTAACCTAGTAGAAATCCAGACTTCGTATGCCATTGTACAACAGGCCGTTTATGAGCCAAGGTCTAAATGTATTTAAGCATATTCTGGGATTTAGTAGGAGGTGGTGCTGCTAGTAGGAGAGGAGTGGAATGGCTGGTAGGGGTAGATAGAGCCGAAGGTGCTATCGGGATGGAACATAGGAGTCGAGCTGACAATAGGGGACGCGTGCCATCGACCTCGATAATAACATTGGAACCTCTAATCATGGACAAATTGCGAATAAAATCGCACTAGAGGAGAACCGTTTTCGAGGGGATGGGGATCTACTACAGAGACCCTTAAAATCTGGTATCACTCTGTCATAGGCAGACGGGGTCTTGTCTGTGTGAGGTTAATTGTCTAGCCAATGGTTTAGATCCAGAACAAGCACAAAATCTAATAGAGAAGGAGCGATGATGCCTGATTGTATGGATGGGAGTGTGAGTGCTGATGAATGGAAGGGGACCGGCTGGATGCAATGCTTCAACGATCTAAAAGTGTGAGATGATATTTCATCTACGCCAGGGAATAGAGAAAGGAAATACGATGACACAGCAAAAGGGAATTACTTGAGATTGAAGATATGAACACGTGTCAACTGTCTAATGGAAATATTGAATTCTAGAATTAGATGCAGCTATTTCTGTATCTCACTTCTGAAGAGATACAACTCAGGAGAACCGGAACCAATGGCCTAAATTTAGAACGTTCAGAACAATAATTAGAAGTCGATGCATTTATATGACCCCATCTATTCAAATATTTAAACTGCAATGAAGCCAAAATATCATGCCAGTGTAAAATTAAGTGAAATCCTATTACCGATTTCTACATAGCATTTACCAGTGTTTTATTATTCATGTCCTTGCAGGTGGAAAATCACGGATAAGAATGGGAGAACGTTAACACCACCTCTTTGTGGTATTAAATGTCTGTGATCTAATGATTGGTTCTGTAAAATGTAGTATGGAGACGCATAATGACATCAGCACAAAACTGAGCCGACGATTCAGCCTCAGCAATTGAATGTTTTGTCTGGCGTTCTATCAGAGAACACAGGGCAATTGGGGGGGGGGGGATTGTATGGATTGAAGATGCAGCCTACACACAGAGAAAAGTGAGAGTCATTGTCGCTAAAACTACCCTCACCTGAGAGTCAGGCAGTGCCTGACCCTCAGGTGAGGGTAGTTTTAGCGAGGGTGTAGGAGAGCAGAGAATGAGAGCCACCGATAGAAATAGAGGGAGGTAGAAAGACATGGACAGACCGAGACAAGCAGAGAGAGAGAGAGAGAGAGAGACAGAGAGAGAGAGAGAGAGAGAGAGAGAGAGAGAGAGAGAGAGAGAGAGAGAGAGAGAGAGAGGAGGGAGGGAGAGACGGAGGGAGAGAAGGAGGGAGAGAAGGAGGGAGAGAAGGTGGGAGAGAAGAAAGGGGTAAGAATTGCCCACTTCAAGCAGTCTATATAATATTTGGCCTACTATTTAGTATGTATGCTGCTGGTCAAGCCTTCCTTCCTTTATTGAATGCCTTTCCATTCTGAGTACCGATGGTGCAGCTGCCCCTGGTGACCACTGCAATGTAGCACACCATGAGAACACCCCCTGCCACCCACACTTATCAGACCCATCTAGCAGTGGCCTTTGTGAGCAAGCCTACACATGAATATGGCTGTGTGCAGGAGGGGAGGATAGCCGTCATTGTCCACTGAAACCTGCAGCTCACAACACCTGCACTCAGTATACCTGAGTTATATAATACGGGATATATCCTATCATGGGGGGTCTACCTGTCCTATCATAATCTGCTATCAGTTAGATAGGAATGTGGGCCACCCTGACTAGACATGACAGGTAGGGAGTGGGAGTGAGGTGGTAGACTAGTGCAGCCGTTAACAACTAATAATGTCTAATTAGGACAGGGAATCCGTGGTATTTTGGGTGGGATCCAGGTGAGGATTGGCTGGGACACAGGAGGAGGTAGATGGGGAATGTGAGGGGGCTGCATGCATGGTGGTTACATCTGAACGTGGGGTCCTTGTTCACAGGGCCTCCAGGGGAGGCACGTTACCTTGGCAACGTCTCCTCCAGACCAGTAGGGCGTTAAGGAGGGCAGCAGACAGGTATCTGCCAGCAAATTGGACTGGTGCCTTGGTATCAGCGATAGGGTGAATACCCAGGGGGTGTCCTATTCGTTTGCTCTTTATTTTGCCCCCTGTGGTAGCTCTATTAATGAAATGACTGATGTACATAAGATTTGACTTTCACAGGTTGCTGTGCATGGGTCCCAGTGTTAAGGGTGCAAATTGGTCGATGCCCTCAGGACATCATTTTGAAACACATGTGGTGCTTGATTTGAATGTCAGTAGTAGGTTGAATAGGGGGTTTGGGTGATTAGGGGTGGGCTTGTTTGGAAAAGAGGAAAGCTGTGGCATGACATATGGCCTCTATGCCTTATCAGAAGTGGGTACAGAATTTGAATACAAATTGTCCTTACAGGCAAAGCAAATGGGTATGGGGTTGCATACAGTATATTGGCGTGTTTGGGGTTGGGGTGGGCAGGAAGGGGGGCGTGTTTGGCCAGGTGTGGGGAGGTTGGATGGGTAGGGCTCTAGAGGGTGGCCGGGGGTGGTCTAGAGCCTAGTAGAGTGGGGTGGGGTTCTAGAGGGGTGGGAGGGGTCTTCTTGGCACTGTGCTGACGTTGGCTGACTGACTCTGTCAGCCATTGTTCACAGCCATGAGGTGTGACGTTTTAACTAGCCTCAGACACAGCCAAACCGGGTCACAGGGGGATGCAGCAGCCCCATAAGGCCTGCTTTTACCGTTCTATATACGCTATACCTTCACCCAGGGTGAAAGTACCCTCCTTGCCCATTGTGTGGCTGTAAATATACCTTTGTGGGAGTAAAAGGAGTAACTTAAGTATAAAACATGGGCGGTGAACTGTTTGGGTCCCTTCTGAGATGTTTAGTTTGATACTTTAAATTCTCAATAGTGTCTATCTGTTGCCATTCTATTACCTTTATTATACATTTGTACTAGAAATGCATCCAAATTAAACTTTATTAAAATGGAAGTCCCTAATGGTGTTTTATTTATCATATAGGATGCTAGTTATTTTATATATGAGATAAACTTACTACATTACCCAATTGCATTGAGTGATTGGGGCATAGTTAGTTCGACACTTCTACCCCTGTAACAGTAGCGCCAGATGTGTCGGACTAGGCATAGTAGGTTTTATTTGATAAACATTTGAATATGTAAGTCTAGTAGTAGCAGTATTACTTCTCTTACATTGCCTTTATTTACTTTACTATCCGTGAGTAAGGTGCCTAACATAACGCCAATGAGCACCACTCATAGTAGGTACTCCCGTCCTCCGGAGGGCCTCTACACACCTTACTCACACACAGTCTCACCTGGCACCTTTACCTGCCGCCAACACACCTGTACTAAACCCATCTATGACGCCGGGCAAACACTGCAGGTCAGGGAGTAGGAGGCAAGCAGTAACATGAGTAACAACCAATGAGTAAGACATCCAAACATACCTGTGACTGCTGTGTAGTAGGCTCTGTTGCAGCAATAATGCCCACCTCTGGGGGCCCGCTGTCCTTATCCCTGGCCTCCCCGTCTGACCGGCCCTGGTCGCCGTCCGGCCGGGGAGGGGAGGCGGCAGGTGCGGCATCAGAGGTTACTGGAGGCTCCACCTCCTGCTGCTGTTTGCCTTTCTTCTTGCCCTTCTTGCCGCTGTCCCCAGCTGCCTTGGTGTAGGGCATCTTATCTGGGTCGTCGCCATCACGGCCCTTGCTGCCCTTCTTGGACAGACAGGACCCCATGGTGAGAACACTGCCCCTTTAAGAGGTCTCCAACACGGTGATTGATATAGGGGGATATATCCTGTATAAAGTAATCCAAGTCCCGCAGGCCCCTGCTCACCACTGGCTGGGCCCTCCTCACTTGTGGCGTTGCCGCCAAACGCCTTCTGGCAGTCGGCAGCAGTGCTCAGCGGTAGTAGTACTACTGGTAGTCACACAGAGTGGGCTCGTTCAACCGGTGGGTGCAGAGAGGCAGCGGTAGTAGTGGTAGCTTGCACCTGGCGCTCCTCAAGCTACGTCCTCCACCTCCTCCTCACACTGCCGCTGTACGCCCACCAGGGGCCGCTCCTGCTGCTGGAGGGGCGCCATGCCCGCCCACTAGATGGCAATGGTGTGAAGCCCCAGCTATATCACCTAAAGGGGAGAGAGAAGAGGAAGATCTAACTGGTGTGTGGCTGCATTTATATGCTACGTGTGTGGCTGGGTGGATGGCTCTATAGGGACCCACAGTATATTGTGACACAGTGGCGGTGGTGGTGGTAAACCTCCTGTTCACGGAACCACTGCTCTCCGGACTCTGGCCGCCCTTGTTGTCATGCGCCCATGCACGCCCGTTAGTTCCGCGGATGGCCATAGGGGCGGTTCAGACATCCACAGACTATTCTCTGAACCTAAGCTAATGCCACATCACCTAATACACGTATACATGCAGAACTGTATATCTATGACTATATCTAGAGGCTCTCCAATAATAGAATTCTCAGTAACTGGCTAGAATCTGCAGGCCAATGGGTTTGCGTATACAAGACAATGCATTTTAATATAATAGAGAGATTGCCTCTACAAATGGACAAAACACGTAACCATCGCATGAATTCTTAATGTTACATACAGAAGAACAGGGGAGTTCCCAGATTCATATGAAAATAATTCAGTTTTAAGTTAGGAAAACTTATTGTGCAAATAATTATAAATGCTATATCATCATGAATTATCATTCTACTATACATGATACCAAATAAAATCAGCAGCTCATCTCAGACCTACTATACCCCCCCCCCCCACACACATGCAGTCCCCTCCCACAGTCCACACGCCACCACCACCATCGTTGAGACGGATGAGCGACCTCACACACACCCCTCCCATCCCCTCCCCTCCCCACAGCCGACCTCCATGTCTCTCCTACAGCACGTTATGGGTGTTCACGGTCCGACTAGCACACACTCCATACACCACGACACAACTGTCTCCTCACCACACATGGAATGGATGGAGACTGTAGCCATGACTGACATGACCTGTTCCCTTTGAGGGAGAAGTGCTTGATGCAGTTCCAGCATGTAATATGGTGTCCCAACATCAGAAGCTGAACGACTTTAATGTAATACCCACTGGTTGAGGGCTCTTCTGGGGATGATCCTTGATGTCTTGTCACCCTGACCATAAACACCTGATCTGAAGTTATGCCATTTAAGTGAGTATGTAGTGCTGCTCAGAGTGTGATAATTATCTAACTATGAATTTGGGCCAACCGTAGCATCCCCCTCCAATCTTTGAATTTTTAATGCAAATATAAAATCAAAAATGATATTCATATACCGCTTGAAAGTCTCAATCTGATCTCAATGGCCTAATTTAATCAACTGGCTCCAGGAACTATTTCTTGATATTCATAGTTATGGAATATTCTGTGAGTCATCGCAAGTCAATGTGGGAATTCGCGACTGATCCTATTGAAAAAAGAAAGAATTAAAGAAAAATTCAACTTGTCTAACCTATTTGTCAGACATGTTGCCTAAAACACACCTTTTCTTTGGCATGAGCAGCAATATTCCAGAGAACGTCTCCTCCTATGCATGTGAATAGGTAAAACAATGCTTAGCACTGTCACATAGATACACACGAACATCGACTTGTGTTCTGTTCAGACTCTGTCCCCTTCATCAGAGCAGGCAAGGAGGTACTAGGGTAGACTGACCTAAAGGTAACCACGTACCATGAGATATCCACCTTAATTTTGTAGTTATTTATGTATGATATTGTCTTTATTTGTCCATTGCTGGAACAAGTAACACTTGAAGTGTGCTATGATACACAAAAACTGGGCTTATCATGCATAAATGACTACAAAATTAAGGTGGTCATCTCATGGTACGTGGTTACCTTTAGGTCAGTCTACCCTAGTAACCAACTCCTTCCGGGAGATTAGATGAGGGCCCGGGGTAGGGCTGGCGATATAAATCTTGGCCAATTTGGGGGTAACCCAATTGTCTCTCTTCAATTGGCCCATATCAGTGATAAAACCTCACCTCGGGTCCACCCTGCCCTGCATTCTGGTCTGATATTGGTCATAGACCTATCTCACTTACACACACAGAAAAGTGAGAGTCATTGTCGCTAAAACTACCCTCACCTGAGGGTCAGGCACTGCCTGACTCTCAGATGAGGGTAGTTTTAGCGACAATGACTCTCACTTTTCTGAGAGTGTAGATATATAGCTCCGAAGAAGAAACACACTAGGTTAAGTAATATCATTGCAAAATATTGGTCATGCTCTATGACTCATATGCTCATTATGAATTGGATGAATGCACAGGGTGACATCTCTCATGTGTGCAAATAGATGCCCATATGTATAATTATGTGCTCACACGAAATGCTAAATGCCAAGAGCAAATACTTGCATGTAACCATGCATGTCCAGCTGATGACCTATTTCATCCTAGTATTTACTTAAGGTACTAATGGCCAAATGCAGACAGAAAATAAGGCAATACACACGTATAACATGTAAAATGGTAAAGCTAAAAAGTACAGCTTTGATGGCTAGATTAAGAACTTGCCAGTATTCATTCTCTTTGGGCTTGGCCCAACTGGTTTCTGGGAGAGTGGTAAGATGATAGATATTCAAAGTATATTCTTCTAGGGATATAACCAAACCAATATTATTATTTCTACTTGACCAGGACCTTATTTGCAACTCTCAGTCTGATCAAGTGTATGCATCATAATTATGCCATGCATATATACCACACTAGAACCGACACGTATAGACAAATAATATATACGCATATGTAAATGTATACTATATACAAACTATACAGCAAGCATTCAGAGAGTAGCCAACCATGATGGAGTCCAAAGTGTCAATATAGAAATCACGATGTAGCCGGTGCATGCATACATTTCTGTGAATCATCAAAATAATACTCTATGCTATAGATAAGAGTCATGCTGGTGAGTAAGTAGTCGTTGGTGGCTTACTGAATGGGTCACTATATCTCCCATGTAGCTTCCTCCCCTTCACCACCCTCCTGTACAGTCATCTGGCCCCCAGGAGGAAGATGCAAACATAGATAGTGGAGTGGATCCTCTAACCGGGTTAGACAGACCAGTATATACAGCTACATCTACCATAAACATCTCACACGTACCCACCTATACAAGAATCCTGTAGCAGGTTTCTACCCCAGCTTTAGAATGTTATTGGGCTAACAGATACTGGCACTATATTTATGGGCATGGTGTGTGTATGAGGAATAATTAGCTATTTGGCTATAGCCATTAAGAAAAGCAGAGTACACCTTTATCAACCCAGTATTTGTACACCAGAGACACAGTAGGAGAGTATGTAGATGGGTAGGGTTCTAGTTTTACATCCTATTTTCCATGTATCACCGTCTAATTTTAATGGTCATATTTCCTATATCAACCTGAATGTCAGGCAGGCGCTACAGCCCATTTGAATATTTACTGTGAAATTGACTATGAAATAAAATATGATTAATGGGGACTTTGATGATGAGCCTGCACATTTATGGTGAATACTCGATACGACAGATGTACATTTTTCGTGGAGAAGATGGCTGGATAGGATGATATCAACAGACAGAATGTGTGATTTGAGTGTAGGGGATGGGGTCGAGGTAGATATGGGATAGGAGGCAGGTGAGATAGGACATATCCTGCTACCCCTGTGTGCAGGTATGGTATCTGCCATCTCACCAGGTGTGACTCAGATATCTGCCATATCTACCTGTGGCTGATACCCTACATGTACATACCTGACCCCCCCCTACCCACCCCTGCCTCATTATTGTCAAGGGGAGTGGCCATTATGTGGTATGAAACAGGGGAGCTGGTTTCACATAGAAAAACGGTTTGGCTACATTGACTCTAATACACTTCTCTGTGGAACGGTGGAACGGAATAAAATATCATTATCATTGTATTTTGATAAGCATGTGTGTATTTGAAGATAGTACATTAAGACCACGGAGAAATGCACTGATTCTCCAAGCAATTGATATCATAATTATTGTTCTCATGATACATATGTTTCAGCTTTCCAGCCCTGTCTCCCCATGCACTCCCCATGCACTGAATGCAAGGGTAATTTAGGCATGACTATATACTATCTCGGCAGTTGTTACATTTTGTACATGGATATCATTATATCACTTCTTTTTTCTATTCATAAACTATAGCAAGAAATAATTAAGTCTAAGTAGGTTAGCAGCCATACAATCATGATAAAGCTGGCCAGTTGACAGAGTGAACAAGCCTGTCATATTTGATTGGTCTTGTGAATAATGACAGCTGTTATTAATATTAGGCCTATTGCATATTTAATAATGTTTTATTTTTCTGTTTAAATGGACAGGTCGAGGCACGTATATAACAGATAAATATCCATAGCTGACACAGTATGTAGACTTTGGCCACAAGTATGTCCCTACATGTGTGCATTACACTACAGGAGTTGGCTGGTGCCATACTAACACAAAAGCCCCAGACAGGGAATGAGCTTGGCTTGTGTCAGCACCACCTTGACAAATGGGTGCCAGGCTTGGGGACAGAAACCATAATTCTTTACAATTAGGAAGGGAAGAGGGGACCAGGGTCATGTTATATGTATGGGGGTTGGCTTGACCTTGTGGTTTAGCCATTCTGTCATGGACAACAGTCGGTGCTTGGCGCATCGTCCTGCCAACGAAATGCAAACCCTTCATGCTGCACAGGTCAGAACATATACATCTAGGATGAACATTTATATATTCTCTTTTATAATCTACTTTTTGTAATATGATATCTCTTTTATCTTATGAAGCACCAGCTGCTAGAATACATATGTGAAGTGCTCATAATTCCCAGAGCTACAGTTCTACAAAGGGGCAAAAAAGCGCGGGCTTTTTGTATGTAGCAGACGACATTTATGAGCACATGTGGTGCATGTTGCAACCGACCTGCTTTAACCGCCGATATATAACGACATACTATCACGTCGTATGATCTAACCCTAATGCCATCACGAGCTAGATATCATGTACAAGGGGATCTTTGGAGTGGGTGGCTATGGATGTGCCGGGGGAGGGAGGTTAGGACGATTTTAGAAGGCACTGCGTCCAAAAAAAACACCTTTTATACCTTGTGTAGACATGTAGATTGGGAGCCTGAGAAGAGCTATAAAAGCTGGACTGTACGAGCAGATAATTATATTTATATTAAGAGTGAATAAATATATAACAGCCATAAATGTTTACTACACCATATTTACCCAACTCATGACTGAGGTGGTCTTGATTCATAGAATGACAGAACATGTATTTGGTGATGGCTAAATACAAATTTATTGCAACACTATTGAGTGATAATCACACACAAATACTACACAAACGTATTTTAAGTATATATTTTGACTTGGAAATTAAATAAATCGCAGGTATCATGTTTTCTATAAGGTAACATAATTATCACGCATCTAGATTCAAGTCATATACAGCACAATATTTGTGTTACTGATCATCACTCATTTTATGGTCTAATGGGGGCCAGTGCACTGCAGCTACATTAATCTCACCATGGGAGATTATGCTCAGGCTAATTAGTCTAAGCTCTACCTGACCAACATGACCTCACGTACTGGAGCTGTAGGTAAGTACACTTAATTAGTGATAATTAATTACCTTAGACTATGGGATCATGCCAGGGCATTGACTCATAGGGACGCTCCATGACATACTGCCAGTTTAATTTTGTTGGTAGACTTATCATCCATCCTCAGATGGGTATACTGGTCGCCATATAAAAGTTATAATCAATTACCAGTATGATATGCTGTATAACTCTAGACATAGGCATACACTAGTTATATCACATCAATTAAATGTATTGAACCAACACTATTACCTCATGTAATTCAGGCATATCTAATTAGAGGCAGAGACCTATTATGTACATGCAGATGTAGACACATGTAATCATAGCACCATCCACGTGATGTTAATATAAGGGGATTCTACCAGGGAAAACCTGCCTTTGCTATGCCCCATATATAACAAGTACACCGGTATATTCCATATAACTCCCTATACACAACTTGTATTATAAGCTTGAACTTTCATTTCAATTTTAACATTTTAATAGTATAGTGGGACATTTTGACTCGTGACTCAAAGATCTAGGTGGCGATGTCAACAACTGCCTTTAATAAAAAATGAACACAAAACAAATCATTGTTTCGGGCCGGGGGGACTACCAATTATTTCGGGTAGGCGCTATTTGTTCTGTTTACTTGAAACATGAAACATAATTGAAACATTAAAACATTCAACTTCGTTGGCTATTTTTTGTAGTCAAAACGTATCAATGGTATAATCTTAGTACTATTGCTTGAGGTCAATGATGACTAACATTTCCAATATAATGTTTAAAACACCAGATATTCTTCTTCTCTTCATTCAGTCAGCCTCGCTATTATTGTTGGTGACATAAATTCGGTAAAGCCTATTTGTGCAGTTCCCCAGCAATTCTCTCTGAATTCGGAGAGCAGCAGGGGACTTGGCGTAATGGACAATTAATTGTTATGGAGAACACACACAAGATTGATGACATTAAAATGAATTGTTTTAACCTCAACGTTTGGGGCACTAATGGTAATTTCGGATCAACTCCACGCCGTGCTTTAAAAAGTACAGGGGTCTCAAATAAGCGCTGGTCTTGAATAATCGCAGGGTTAATGCCTAGGGGTGATGAGTGTATTGAATTGGAAATGTAGACCATATTTATGTCTATTGTACAAAATGTGCCATCTACATTTATTCAATCCACTGCGGTACACATGGCCAAATAAAACAATAGTTATGTTGTCCAAAAGGAATGCTGGTTCATACAGAGGCAGCAGTGATATAGGTAGGTAAAGAGATAATAGTCAACATGATAGGTACACATAATATGCCATGCCTAGTTATACATAATATAAAAAAAAGTCAGGCGTTGAGAAATATTTGGTTTCGGGACACGCGATACAAAGGACTAGATAAGGCCTGTGTCCACTAGCATATATGAGGCCGTTTGTCGTCCGTTAAAACGTGAATTTGAATACAAATACGAAATATATGTTTTGTGTCCCTGTGGACACAGCTGGACGACAAAATTCTCAAATACAAAAGTGGGAGAGCAATATGCAGGGGTCAAAAATGGACGTCAAAAGTGGGCATTTGAGTATCTAACATGTTTGATTTTTAGTGCAGAAATTGGAATATATGCTCTTTATTCTATTGTAAAACCTTGTCCATGTTTGCCCTGGGCAGTCTGGGCAGCAATTTATAACGCCTAGTGGACACAGCATACCTGCAGTTAAAGTAGAATATATCTACAAAATATATTCCCAGATATGTACATATTTCTGGACATCAAAACGACCATATATTCCACTTTCTTTGTCGTACAGTGGACACAGGCCTATTGAGTGGTTGGTCTGAATCTCCTGTATACCCTGTGGACGATTGCCAACATAGGTAGACAGTCTGACCCTGGGATCTATGTGGTCCATGGGTGCAATAGGCCTATAGTTGGATCATATAGAGGAATAGACCCCATACATGCCCATACACATCATAATTATAGTGCACCTATCAGGACATCAGTGCCACAGTCCAATATAACACGTGTATGTCAATGTTGATAAACGGCAGTAAAGCAGACGACATTTGCTATAGGCACGTTCCTCACATAAGCCAATACGTAACCAGCACACATTAACATAGGACACCCCCAATTATCGCTCACCCCTCCAAATAATATGACCATACCAAAATGTAAATCCCTAGTTTGTCTAGATCCATCATAATTAAATGGAAATTGTGTCAAACAAGGAAGACAAATAATTTTGATTTTATCCGCGGGAAATGAAAGATGGCAAAAAGTTGGCTTTTTGGTCGGTGGCCGACTTTTTGGTTTGTGACCTGATTTGTCTGACACATTGTCAGAAACGTTTTTGCCCCTCGTCTGTTGTTCCGCTCTTCCTAAGACGTGTGCATCGCCTTCTCTCTCCCACTTTAACCCCTTTCTTTGTGGAAGCTCAATGGGGCGTGTGCTGAACAGTGGGGAGTCGATTTCTCTTAGAGATGTTTTGCAAGAGGGAGCTTTGCTCCCAGGATTTTCTTGATACAGTTCCTTTTCATTTGAGAGAATTGGACAGGGAAGGTGTAGAGAGATAAATTCAGAAGGATGGTAACGTGAGAAGAAAGCCATGCCTGGGCTAAATGTAGCTTAGTTCTGTGAATGATTTATTAATGAACCTTCCAGAACAAGAAAAAAAAGAATCCAACATCACCTATACATCTTGTCCCTTTGCCTTCTTTTGCTAGACATTCCTGGCTGTGGTTATGAAAACGTCAACGTCAATGACGTGGGTATCCCACCACGACATGACGTGGTAGCGGAGACAGATGACATGGCTCCCACGCATGGTGCCGACTGGCCCCCAGGGCAGTGCCAACCGGGCCCTCTGTGTATTTATAGATCATCAATTAATATCCTGACAGAGTGCTGGAGGTGCAGCCAACCAGGGAGGCTGGTTCTGTAGGTGGATGGGTTATGCTGAATGTCAATGGGAGTGTCACATACGTATGTTATAACCTTAGATTACTTAGAACGTGCACAGACCTCTCATATGGGTCTACAGAGAGGATCTCCAGTGGCACCATCTCGTGACCTTCCACTATATAGCGCTATAGCCGTATACACTGATTTAAGCGGAAAAGGATGGGCAAATCTAGTTGTATCTGCCATAAACACCTGCAGACAGACACCTGCAGACAAACACAAAATGGCTGCCGAAAAACCTTTTTGAAAGGGCTCCAAGTATTGGACAATGGCGCGGCTATCATATAGTTTCCCTATCTCATGCGTCTCCGCTACTCTGGTAAGACCACCACCACCACATTTTTACTACCAGTATACCCAAAATGCCTTCTATGATTTGATATAAATGTGCCATGTACTTCTAGTGACACTCATATTATATTAATTTGACACACTCACTATACATATCAATGCTTATTTTGCTGAGATTTGATAACATCTTTTCAGAACTGCTGCTAAATGAATGAATGAATAACGTTTATTGTACGGAATCGCCATTATAACGGCGTTCTTCCGCGTACATTGGCCGGAGTACGGAAGATAAGTGGTTCTTAACCTGGCCAAGGTGTATGACATGCCATGTTAATTGTGAAGATAATATGATTTGGAGGAAAATAAGATATAATAGAGTTCACTTATGTGCTCAGGAGGGTTAATCAATGCACCCATACGGGGGTGCGGTTCATTTTTTAGAGAATAATGTCCAGGGTTTACTGAGGGGCACCCTGTGGTGCCGCTGATTTAATCATTGATTTGAACTTAATTAGGCTTTCAGCCTTCTGTACGTTCTCATCCAGTTTGTCCCACATTTTTACTCCACGATAGAAGGGGCCGCGCTGATAGAAGGTGGTATTTGCTCGTCTTATTCGGAATCGCACTTTCCTGTCCCCTCTAGTTCGCACTCTTCTGATAAGCAGGTTTTCGTCTTTTCTAGATCGCTTCCACATCATTCCGAGCAGTTGTAGTTCTCGTTTGTCAGCCAGCATTGCTGTTTTACTGTCTGTGTGTAGCTTTTCTACGCTGATGCCCCGTATTCTCACTCGGTAACAGATACGGAGAGCTCTGTTCTGGAGGCGTTGCAGCTTTTGCAGTTCATTTGCGGTACCCCCTCCAGTATAAAAGCTGCAGTAATCGAAGGTGGGTGCCATTACGGTTTTATACACTGTCAGGCTGTCTTCTTGCCCTAAGAAGTTTCTCAGGTGGTTCAGCTTGAAAAGATTGTTGCCCATGCTCTTCTTTGTTTTGGTGATGTGCGGTAGGCTCATAAAGAAGCTGCTGTCTGGCGTCGTGGAGCTATATCTCTTCACCGCAGGTGTTGGCCATAAGTAACCATAATGCTATGTGCAATAAGTTAGTTAAGTCACTAACGCTGCCAGGACCCCGTCTGTGGTAGGCTGCTTAGTCATCTTAATCACTGTTAAAGTGGAAGTAAACCAATTATCTGATGGTGGATTATAGGATAAAGGGATACAGTATACAGACGATTAAGCAAGCACTGCGGGATATTGACGTGTTTCTTTAGCTACACGTGTTGTGACAAAATCTTAAAAGAACCAATACGTGATGAATTGCTCATATTAAGTAATTATTAACTTATTATTATGTAACTATAAGGACTTGCTCATATTATACAGCTATGACATATTTATTAAGCAAATAATTGCTAACCACTGAAGTGCCCTTGTGTACGTTGCTATAATCAAAATCCACCGTATCTGATTGAATATTTCTCAGGCTCAGGCTATAATTGAATACACGACTTGTATTGCACATAGAATTATGCATGTTTAAGTTCATTCCGTCAAGCATTGGTAATCTCACCTATTTCTTTGCCGTACAGACCGGTTGTTCATAATGATGAATAGACCACAGAACAACCGCTCTATTATATCAATGGAAGGAGCAATACGCTCAAAGTGATATTCTAGATCAATGCAATAAAGATTAATTTAATTATCAATTTTGGATATTGAAGATAATAAATACATGTCCCAACTTATGGCTAGCCATCAAATGGTGATAAATTATGGAGCAAATGAGACTGAGTGCTATTTGGTCTGACAGCCAGGACGTGTTTCTCATTTAAGTCATCGATTTTGATTTAGCCAGAACTGGAATTTACCACACTGACATGGATTGAGAATTTGGCAAATATTTCTGGATTTTAGTACTTAGTTTACATGTAGGAGCTATAATTGCATAGATTATAGTCAAACCTATAGTTTCAGATAAAGGATTCACAAATAAATACCTTTTAACAATGACTCGGGAATGTCTGACTTACATTTCAGAACGGGACAGGTCAGGATATCTGACAAAGACAGTAAAGAATACCCACAACGGGACTAGCCTCCTAAAGGTCTATAAACCAGAGTTCCAGCCATAGTCTACTATAGTATATACACTGTGTGCTGTGTGAAACGTCTACCATTATTAGCATCGACAAGGGTATCCATCGGTCAAACAGATATGACCCCCATATACTTAAAGTACACTCCATGTTTCATAGACCATTTCGCATAGATACACAGCTGATACACCTCTGGGAATATCAGTGGGCTTAGGCCTTAATCCCTGACTATATTTAGGACACTTACTTAGTCCTTTTATGTTCAAAATGAGACGCATGTTCCTTTGACCTTTCCTTTATATCATGGCTCTAATCCTGACATTCAGTAAATTCGCCTATTGTGTGTGCTTCTACGACTCCTCCTTCTCTTGTATTGTCATCCATGTGGAATATCAGTTTAGGAATCAAAGAGGAGGTACATCAAGAATATTTCTACAAGTTAGACTGTTCAAGCATTGATGTGTGGTTGTAGATTGATAAACTAATAGTGACTTAATTTGATGCATGTGTATAATTCATTCACTTCCTTTTAGTTTCCGAATGTGTTTGATTCCATGCAGCTACACGGTGAGCCCTATGTGAGCTCATTTGGGCACTTCTGGACTTCATGAGAAGAATATTCAATATATATATATATATATATATATATATATATATATATATATATATATATATATAAAACACAAAAGAAACACACTTACATCACTGCTTAGAACTATTTTTTCTAAAGGGTGCGAATCCACAGACTCTTTGCACTATTTAGACACAATGCAGACCACAGGAAACTAATGCACACTGGCGGTACACATGTACGTGTAAAATAACAAGTCCTACAGTATTGTAACTCATACACTTGCTCTATGAAAGACCTTGATGGTAAATCTACATTTGCTGTGTTGAACCTACAGGCTACTGGACAGTGTTGTAAACTGAAATCAATTAAATGGAATAAATTGACCAAAGGAAATATTGATGTTGAGTGTTTAGACTTTTCTCCCAGCCATCCCTGGCCCTGCGGCCTACTGGTAGCACCCTAGAAGGTAGACAAACACTGGGACCAATACTGATACTCAACACCAACAGTACAGCTATTGCCTCTTTCACTGCTGCTCCTTTTCTACTTGGAGCCATATTTTAACCCCCCAATGGGACATACAGCAAAGACCTCTGCTAGACCTTGCTATCCGGAACTGCCACCCCATTAACGTGAGAGCTGGCTTCCTGTGTGAACATAATATTTAAAAACACCTGAGTGGGACACCCAC
The DNA here is from genome assembly GCA_947462335.1 of Harmothoe impar. NCBI lineage: Eukaryota > Metazoa > Annelida > Polychaeta > Phyllodocida > Polynoidae > Harmothoe > Harmothoe impar. The sequence goes on along the minus strand of OX381709.1, from coordinate 40,285,316 downwards.
TTCTCTTCCACCTCAAGTGTATCCTCAAGCCTTATTGTCAGCTGGGCCATTTTCCTCTTTGCCCAACACAGGCACATTTGTAACACGGCCCTCTGCATGGACATGCAACACTCCAGTAACAAAGGCCATACAGAACTAACTCCTAATTCTATCGTTAGCACTGTGGTACGCATTGAAGTCCAAATTTAGGGGTAGGTCCTACATGGGACGACCAAAAACCCCTCGCCATAAAGCTGGCGCATTGGCTTTACTAACAATGCGCGGTTGGAGGTCTGCTGGCCAGATTAGCGCCTTGGCAAATAGAGGCGTGTATGTGTACCAATGACTGATTGTGTAATCTCCCCCTGACCGTCCATTCACCAGGAGGTACCATCTATCCCAAGGGTAGCAGTCCCCTCCATGTAGTTTTTCTTCATGTTTCTTAATGCTCTATGTTTTTGGCCGTTCTCTTAACACTCATGGGACCTATAGTGAGGAGTAACACCTATCGTTGCCTGTTATGTTTTGTGTGTGTGTTAATATTAGATTATACACAAAGTATTCCTTCGTGTGCGACAATGAATTGCATTGGGACATTGGGCTTACCATTTAGTCGTTTTTAACAAAAGATGTCTTTTGAAGTGGCGGATGCTGTATAAAAAGGAGTGCCTCTCTTTTGTACAATGCCCTGTGGTATAAAAGGATGGACTTTTTATCAGACTGATGTGTATTGACATGACCCAACATCCAATGGTTGTTAAATACTGGCCTTTTTACTTGGACTATATATAGCTAGTTTGCACCCTTCACATTGTAAATCAAGGCAATCATATAGATCTGGTTTGAACGGATTGACAGCTTCAATTGCACTTTTCAGATTATATTTTATAGCTGAGTCGTCATTATTTTTGACGGATGTTATATTTTTCTCACCTCACCATCTAGGCTTACCGGGTATATGGAAGAAGTAGAGGTTTTTGGATACATATTCCTTTGCATCTTTTAACATCACATCTGCACATGGTGTAAATTAACTGTTTTACACTGAGCAGAGCTTTAACAGCAGCCCCTCATCACTGTGCTACAAATAGCAATACTGGTATAAACACTGTCCCTTCTACCTAGAAGTAGGAGTGGTGTGACACTGACAGTGTATACCCTCCCTAAAACCCCACTGTCTACCTCTGCATTGCCTCAATGCCCTGTCCATCACGATCTGCCCCCATCAGCGGGGCGAGCTAAATTTGGCTACTTTGACATGAGATAAGTCCATGTCTAAATGGGAGGCAGTACAATAGGGGGATCACGGTAGTCCTATACGATCTAGCTGCTGACAGCTCAACCCCCCTTCTCCCTACCTCAAAACCCTACCGCTCCAGGCTCTCTCCAGGCAGTCGGGTATCTTGGTCTAATGGACCGGTGGGTGAACAAACAAGCCCACAGGGACCTTGGCCCTTAGAAGGGAGGGTATATGGATTTCCCCCCCCCCCATCTTGCTTCGGGCTTGGGTGAGATGCAACAGTAGTATGAGAGGTGGCGATCAGATGAGTTTAGGCATATGGGGCTCCCATCTTCTGGACAGAATGTACAATATTGGTTTCTCTCACCAACATCAAAGGAGTATGAATATAATTCGAGTAACATATCCCAAGCACAGTATGCGCCTACATTTGCCATGGCAGTATATTTTACCTCGATAGCATAACATACATTTTGCAATTTTAAATAAGGATGGGTCTATACAATGAATTGCTGAAATGCGACCTTATTTTACTCGGTAATAATGCTTATTTTGCTGCGGGAACAGATTCGGCAATTCTTTCTGACCATGAGTTGATAATAGGCCTGTGTCCACTAGCATATATGAGGCCGTTTGTCGTCCATTAAAACGTGAATTTGAATACAAATACAAAATATATGTTTTGTGTCCCTGTGGACACAGCTGGACGACAAAATTCTCAAATACAAAAGTGGGAGAGCAATATGCAGGGGTCAAAAATGGACGTCAAAAGTGGGCATTTGAATATCTAACATGTTTGATTTTTAGTGCAGAAATTGGAATATATGCTCTTTATTCTATTGTAAAACCTTGTCCATGTTTGCCCTGGGCAGTCTGGGCAGCAATTTATAACGCCTAGTGGACACAGCATACCTGCAGTTAAAGTAGAATATATCTACAAAATATATTCCCAGATATGTACATATTTCTGGACGTCAAAACAACCATATATTCCACTTTCTTTGTCGTATAGTGGACACAGGCCTAATATCAGTAGAACCACAGTAAGCTACGTCTTAACAAATCGATACAGGTTTGAAATGTATGACCGAGCAGGTGACGTATATCATCAGGTGACATATGATATATGTTAATTTATTTTCTGTATCAAGTCAGGCTGGGTCATTCCCTCCAGGAAATACCTGTTTTTTTGGCAATATACTGGCTTCTCTACATGGCATTACATTACTTTCTAGTGCTGGCCCGTCATATCATATACATCAGCAGGTCATACAATTTGGACTTGTATCGATATGGTGAGAGTTAGTCACTAATAGGCCTGTGTCCACTAGCATATATCAGGCCGTTTGTCGTCATACAAAACTTGAATTTGAATACAAATATGAAATATATGTTTTGTCTCCCTGTGGACACAGTTGGACGACAAAATTCTCAAATACAAAAGTGGAATAGCAATTTGGGGGTGCCACAAGTGGACGACAAAAGTGAGAATTTAGAAATCTAACATGTTTGATTTTTAGTGCAGAAATTGGGCAATGTGCTCTTTATTCTATTATAATAACTTGTCCATGTTTACCCTGGGCAGTCTGGGCAGCAATTTATAATGCTTAGTGGACACAGTATACCTGTAGTTAAAGCAAAATATATCTACAAAATATATGCCCAGATATGTACATATTGCTGGACGTCAAAACGGCTATATATTCCACTTTCCTTGTCGTATAGTGGACACAGGCCTAATGACACAGGAAACAATCGTTATGATGATACTACATCTAAAACTGAAAAGAGCATGAATATGGGAATAAGTGAATGCATTTTAGTTTGGAGTGTGACAATTCATTATTTACCGGTAATGCAACTTGTTGGGGGTGTGGCATTGACCCTTCACCTCTGGGCTAAGGTTACTCAGGTTACTATACATGCTCTATATGATATTACTTACCTCAGGCAGTATTATAACCATACATATACATTATACATCCTTACACCACCATGCACCACTTTATCAGGATATCCTGGTCACACTTACGACACCAATCCTGGATCTGATCCCAGTGATTTGGATGTGATATACTCTGTATACCATTGTGTCCACATTACGCACACACTAATAAAAATAGTTCCCAAATCCCACTGCCACAGGGCATTACAACAGTCAATGGCACCTGGCCGGGGAGGTCCAATGGACGTGGCTATAGTTCCAGGAGGGTCTAAAGTGCAAGTCACATTCCACATTGCTCGGAGACCCCAAGGAATGGGAACTTGGTGCTAAGGGTCCTTTCTTTGCAACACAAATATTGCTTATGTGTAATTCTAGAAATCACAATTGATTGACCCATGGAAATCTACTGACTTCTGTGGATATGCAAGGAGTATTTGGAAGAATGTTATGGGCATATAGGCATTCCTCAAATCAAAACTTAGAAGAATACACTGAAAATCCATAGATTGAAAGGGTTAGTCAGTACAGACTATCCTAGGTTCGTCATATGTATGTTTAAAAGTCATAATGGCAAAGTTATATTCAAAAATGACTGAGGGGTCAGTCAGTAGTGGCTAACCTAGGTTCATCATTGGTTTGTTGTATTTATATACCACGTGTAAGATACTATAATCACCACTCAGTGGCTCTCCCTGGACATTAAATGACTAAGGTGGGTTGGTCAGTACTGACCAACCTGACATTAATAACTTACCTAGGTTAGTCGTATAGCCTATAGGGAGCCAAAAAATCACTAACTAAGTTAGGCACTAGTGACTGAGAGATTGGTCGTATAGGGAGCCTAGGAATATCAGTGTAGGAGAATGCCTACTGTTGTGTATAACAATGTGACCTTCATTTTAACCTATAGATATGTAAAATATCACTCTTTATTATAAGCATGATAGGATATATACACTACTATAGTCTACTTTTGATTATTCAAACTGAGGCGTGAATACTTGAAAAACGTTGTATTCCATCAACTTGGGTACATGTATCCTGAGTGAGTTCACAGTCCGAAATATTCGCGGGGATTAGACCCTTTTTGTGCACTAAATCCCTAAACAGCAATCGGCGCCGGGGCATGCGCAGTCAACCTCCCGCTGCCTGCGTCACAAAGTGGACGCTGATCCCAAATCCTATTTGATCTGGTAGCCGGCGTGCTGTGAAGGTAGCTGGGTAGGGATCCATACTAGTGGGTGCTCAAACACTGGGCTACCAGCGGAAACCAGGCTAATCCCATACCCCTAACACTTATAGACCTTTGTATTGGATCACTGAGGCCACCTTAACCAGGCCCATCTTTGGTTAATGAGGGCCATTAAAGGAGCAAGAGACTCCTACCTTTAAGTGTGGGTCATTAAAAGCGGAAGGCTTGCTTTCCTTCAACCGTGGGTCTTAAAGTTTACCTTACATTGAAGAATGGTACATGTATATATAATTACGCGTATGCGGGTGATTCATTGTTTTCACCATAATGTATTATTTTTACATTAAATTATTTAGACTTAATATTGTAGGCCTTATTCTTATCTATATGGTGGCACGTTCATACTTGGTCTGTAGAAGCTTAGATCACTGGTCATCCAGACTGTATATTCAGTAAAGATGGAATAAAATGGCATCCATGGCATATACAAGTCACCATCAGAGCTATAACACGTCTAGGAAGCTGCTATTTGGGTCTAACCTTATGCTTGACCCACATAATTTCGATGAGCTCCAGAGTGCTTTATGTGCGATGATAATATTATTGGAGATAGCACTACCTTAATTGACATCGTGCAGATTCTCAACATTCCATCAGCTCTGGCTGCATCATTTCTGGCTGCTGATAGCATCACTGTGAAATTCTAATGAGCTCGTAAAAATATCTTCTGGTGAAATGGTATCCTCTAAAGGCGCCTGTATCAAGATCAATGGCTTCCCAACTACTAGAACTGAAACTGAGGGCTACGATAGAGAAAAGGTACAAGAGGCAATCTGCTTGGTGGCTTGGAAATTAATTGCAATGCAATTTCTGCTACAGTAGGTTGAGACACATGATTCACCATGTCACGAAATCGGTTTTCAAGTTTAGAACCACGGGCAATTGCATGCTTTAACGGAACTCAACAATTTCAGAGTTTAGGTTTACCTTACAGGGAGAAAGTGACCAGAAGTAACCCTTCCATCCTTCGGCATAACCCAGGAGGGCTGGTCAGGGTTTGGTATAGAGGGTGCATGGTCAGTTATTGGCATGTAAATACCTTCACACCTGCAGGTTTCACCTTACCCCCTCCCTCCCTCTAAATGTAGACTCCAGCATCCTCTCAATCTCCTCCCAGCCACATTCCCTTCCACACACATGGCAGCCCCTATCTGGGACGCTAATAAGATCTCAGCCGCTCCTCCCATCACGGTGGTGGCGGCGAGCAGCTCAGCACCTCCTGAGGGCGTTATGGCCTCCTTCAATTCAGAGCTATTTTGGGATATTTGAGTTACTCATCACCAGTAGCTGCCAGTAACGCGGGTACTTGTTTCTGTACACCTCGCCCTGATACTTGTGGGTGGGAAATCGATGCAGATAAAGGGTGCTATATACTATAAGGCATGTGGATGGATGAATAAAAGGAAGGAGGAGGAGTAAGAAGGAAGGGGGGGGGGAATAAAGCAGTGAGGCGGGTACAAATAGATGGACGGATGAGTGGAAGAGACATGGACATTATGGGGGGTATAAATGAGGGGGGGGGGGGGTCCTCATATTATATCCTTTCGATATTGAGAAATGCCCATGTTACCATGTCGACCATAAGAAATGTCCACGTCCCATGTCACTAAGGGTAAGACAGTAAATGTTCATGTCGCCGTGTCGAATTTAGGGGTTTATACCCCTAGATATTATAGGAAGATCAATGAGAACATTTTTTTCTTAAGTCGGGCTGGAGAGGGAAAGGAACAGCACGATGATGAAGCATGCAGGGTGGCCGGGTGCAGAGAGAAGCGGGAGGAGAGGATACATGTATATTAAACGCCAATGAATGTTTCATTCCCTATATAGGCTATATAGCCATTTACATTACCCATTATGTTGGATGGGTCTTGAGCACATCTAGCAGGAATAGATTGAAAAGTAATGGCGAAGGAACAGCCTGCGAATAGCCATATTGCTGGATGCTATAGATTCCTATAGAGTAGGCGGATAAGTAGAATTCACGATGATAACCTGACCTGGGACTTGCATAAGGGACAGTTCTAAACTCAGTGAACAGAGGCATTCAGAATACAAAGTAGCTCTAGGTGAATATCAGAGAATTGGAATCTAAGACATAATGGGCTATCATAATAAAACTGTCTCAATATGACATTTTACCAGAAATACTAGGGGCTTCTTGTGTGACAGAACACATGGATAATTCAAGAAGGAGGCCAGCTTAGAGAAACTCTACCAGATGAGATCTAATTTTGAGCATTCCATTTTCAATACATTATTGATAAGCACAACCCTATCGATGCCATCACAATTGACGTTCAGGTATTATGAAATAGGCTATAGCAGTAGACCAGCAATGTGCTGTAATCGAAGGTAGCAGATCCCATCATTGAGTTGCTCGTGAAGTATGTCGATACCCGGGGGAGCTGCTCAACAGACAGCTTCTCATATGTCGTGAGTTGATTGGACTTCACTAACAGCCTGGGGGGTTGGTGTGGCGGCGTTGTGAGGAGTGGGGTAGCCCTGTTTGTGTGGGTAATTACAGCATCTAATCACTCAGTATCTAATGTTACCTGCCACCACTAATGGTAAATCTAATGCCCCCGTGAAGACTCTAGATGAGTTTATCTACTCTCTGAGACTAGGGGAAATACTCAATATAGGTTGCAAACAGACTTGATGTAATAGATAGACGATGGTTATGAAGGGTAAGTAGAATTAACTACAGCAGACTGGTGGGGCCAGACCAGGGCGAAGCCCAAGTCACCCTACCAGTGTGATGTGGTTAATTCTATTATCTATCGGTTTAACCCACAGTATGTGATATAACCAAGGTGCGAAGTCTATTGTTCTACCCAATATGGAATATAACCTATATAAAGTTATCTAGTCCTGTTGTCTACAGTTAACCCTTTCCTTACCATTAACCACGATTGCGGCAGAAGGGGTCAAATTCAGCACATTTTATGTTGTCAAGTTCAGAAAATCATTGCTCCTTGACTTTTTAGTTCACATATTTGTAATCTCACACACCTATGTGACTTGATATAAATTTTAAAAAACCCATTCTTTTTGAGGTCAGTCATTACATTGGAATGTAATTATCATTCACCCAAGGTCAAAGGTCAAAAGCCATAAAAAGGTCAAAATCAAATAAAGTGTAGGACAATGTGACACATACGCAGGCCCTTTTAAGACTATTGCAGTTGTTTTTTTTACAATTTTCTATTCACATGCCTGGGCTAAAAAATTATCTTTCTGTGTCTTCAACTGTTCCTTGTATTAATTCCACTTTGATTATCTGCTGATCAATATAATTAGATGAAGGTCAGAGGTCAAGGTCAGAAAAGACAGATTTCTTAGAAGAATAGCTAGATCCATGGTGCCCTGCCCATAATCCCTGACACCTGACACTTACACCTTACTGAGGCCCAACTACCGCTCCTATACCTTTAGAGTGACCATCCAATATTTTCTAAGGTGCCTGGCGCCACCACCCTCATATTTTGAAAACCACCACGATTGCTTCCACAGGAGAGAGAAAAGATTGCAGAAAGGTATTGTGTACGTAATGATAAATATCCATTGTAACACATTGTTTTACCATATAACTCCATGGGAGAAACTATTTTTTCTGCTAAATATTGAAAGAAAATGTCTTGTTACTAAGTAAATATTTTGGTTTCTTTGGCATATTGTTACTCTGCAGTGGTCCATATTGTTAGATGATTGTCTAAGCTTACCATCTGTACCATTGTTACCAATATATCTGGCATACTTGACAAAGTATTTCCATTTCCTCAAGAACAGCTAAAAATTTGAATTTTATCACTGATATAGATCTTAGTATTGTTTAGCGGATGGGTATGATGTAAATTCTAATGTGTGCAACATTTCCTCACACCTTTAGGTATTGGTCCACTATGTTTCAAAAACGGAGAATGACGGAGAATAAGTGTACTCGGAACCGTTTATACTAGTAACAGCAGGGCTGAGGGTTTAAATTTGTCATGGGTCATTGGCCTCCTGCAGCCATATATGCTTCATGAGCTGTACTACTCTCGTTCCCAAATCCTTCCGAAGGAAGGCTCTGGGGACAGCCCAATGACCTTGAACTTGGGATTTTGCTGGGTCTGGGCAACCCCTGCTGGAAGGCTGGAACCAGTGAACAGAATGTATGATGGTAGTTTTAGGTAGTTGAGTTTGAGTTTGAGTTTGAATTCGTCTTTATTTCATTTCAATATCACAGTTTACAATACTTAGCATTTTTATCTTTTGACTTATCCCCAAAGACAGGTCGCTTCTTAGCCCGTTAGGGCTAATATTTAAGTCAGCGACCTTTACTATTTTATTTAACACATTGTTATTTCTTTTTGGCGAACCAGGAATAGACCATGTACAACATAATATTTTAATAACATTTTGAGGTTGATTAATATAAATACTACACGCTCTTGGTGATTTTGACAGTAGAATTTAATCCATGTCCTTACAACATCAATCCCATATAAAACTATTTATGTGGTTTGCATTCTTCAAAACGCTTTGAACTTCAACAAAAAATATATACTTATATACTACTAGCGGTTGGTTTAAAGTAAATTCAACCAGAATATCAACCTCTTTCAGTTATACATACTGATGCTAGTGGTTACATCGATTACCGGTACATTTTAATCTGTAGGATTTTTCTCAACATAGTTGCATTGTACAAAACGCAGCTATGCTGTCCTAAAATATATCTTAAAGCTAACTTAGAACTATATTGTTAGTAGAGCTTTGCCGCTATCAAGGACACCTATACTAAAGGTAGAGGGGGGGGGTAGGCACTGTTTTTTTTACACTGGTTTTGGCATGTTTAGTAATAAAAATTTATGCACGTTGACCTTAAAGGACTTAAGGGAGGGAATATTACGATCCTCTGGGTCTAGGTTATTCCAGATAAAGGCAAGACTCCACTCAAGACTTCTTGTGTATGACTTGGCATGTGGGGTGTAACACTTCAAAATGGGTCCATCCCATGCTCTGGTATTCAGCCTTCTCCTATCTCTATATTTATCTAACCGTGATCGTTTATATGCAGCCAGATATTGATGAGCTTGCATTCTTGCATCTAACAAATTTAACTTGGCTACTGAATGGATGTTTTCAGTGTGTGTTCGAAAGTTTACCTTTTGGGCTATTTTTAAAGCCCTATTTTGAGACCGTTGTCTTCTTTTCAGAAGATCACTATTACATTCAGGCAATAAGATGTCTCCATACTCCAATATTGGTAATATGTAAGTTTTGTACAATAAGATTGCCGAAGCCACATCCAAAAATTCTCCCAATCTGCCCAACTGATAGGTTCTGAAATTAACAGTCCGTAATTGTTGCGTCATAAATTTCTCATAGTTCAAAGCATAATCTAGTATAACACCCAGATATTTATAGTTAGAGACACCAAAGATCTCATCGTTACCAATTTTGAATTTACAATTCTTCCATTTAAAATTCAGGCCAAAACACATGAATTTGTTTTTTTTGCTATTGATTGTGAGTCTGTTTCGCTGGCACCAATTATTATACTTGTTCAAATCGCTTTGAAGAAGCATGTTGACAACCCTTTTTTCTTTACCAGAACAGTATATCACAGTGTCATCTGCATATAACAGAATTGTACTATTTGTACATACTTTAATAACATCATTCACATAAATTAAAAACAAGAGCGGGCCTAAAGTCGACCCTTGGGGTACTCCACATATCATTGGTAGCTTAGTAGACATAATATTATTAGCTAGTGTACATTGTAATCTATCAGATAAATAATTTTTTAACCAACTTAATGCTTTACCAGAAATACCATAATTTTGACATTTATTTATAAGAATAGAATGATCTACCGTGTCAAATGCTTTTTTTAAGTCAATATAACAAGCTATTGTCTCTATACCTATATTTCTATCCCTTAATATATCATCTGTTAATTCCCCTACTGTCTGGATCGTGGAAAACCCTTTTCTGTACCCTCCTTGTCGGTCTGTCAGAATATTTTCATCGTCTAAATAACAAGTTAATTTGCGATGCACAATTTTTTCTAAAATTTTCGAGGGTGTACACAGAAGTGAAATAGGCCTATAGTTTTCCACCAAGTGTGGGTTACCATCCTTAGGTATAGGAATTATACAGGCCGATTTCCAGGATTTTGGGATTATACCGGTATCAAGCGAAACATTAAGCATGTATGTAAACTGGTCAATTAAAGCAAAAAGTGCATCCTTCAAGACGCTAGCTTTTAAGCCATCAATAGACGTGGTTTTGTGTGTGGGAATATCCTTAACAAATTCAGTTACAGTTTCTTTGTCAACAGTCCATTCAATATCATGTAAAACTCTGACTTCATCGTCAAAAGACCAGGCTGTATTGTTATCCTTAGACAAATTATAACCAATGTTTGTAAAGTATTGATTAATAAAATCAGATACATGATGCTCAGGCATTAACTCTTGAGTAGCTGGGTCAGTGAGTCTGATAGTGTCCTTTTCACCTTTTTTATTAGGGATTAATTTGGAAATTTCTCGCCAGAAGTTTTTTGGATTATTTTTATTTTCTCTAATTTTGTCTTTAGCAAATTGGCATCGAGCCTTATGGGCTAATTTTGAACTTCGGTTTCTCTCTTTAGTAGCAATTTTGATTCTAAATTTATTGCCTGATCTCTTAGCTCGCTGAAGGGCATTGTCTTTATGGTGTAATTGACCTATCAACTCAGGGGTCAGCCATGGCTTATTTTCCTTGCGGGTTGTAAATGTTGTATAAGGACACATTACATTCAATACATGGTTTATCCTCCTCAGGAATATACTCCAAAGTTTTTCAACATCATTTGATTTATAAAAATTCGTCCAATTAAAACCAATGAGTGATTTTGTAAATAGATTCTTGTCGTATTTCTTCATACTACGAAGTTTTACCATCAGCCTTTCTGGTTCCATTTCCTGTTCCTGTTTGCTGGTTCCAAGCTATCAGCAGGGGTTGCCCAGACCCAGCAAAATCCCACCATTTGGCAGTTACCAGAGCCTTCCTTCGGAAGGATTTGGGAACGAGAGTAGAGCTGTACTTACAGGGCGATCTGTCGGCAGCAGCTTGATTGGGGTGAATAGGAGTTACCAGTCAGCGCTATTTATGGGTGATTGGGGATCAAAGACAGCATAGCAGACAGGTAGATTCAGGAAGAACCTACCAGTGAGGACCCATAAATGTGCCTCTTACCCCAATGACAGTCAGTGAATACTGTTGGTTTGCATGATCCCCATGGGTGTGTGGTCTGTATACTGAAACTACTTTGTGCATTGTTTGATCCCCATAAGGTGCCTGAGCATACCGACTGGTCAAGTCTATAGGCAACGTTACACACTCATGTCTTGATTGTTTCTATTTAAATGGCAGGTGCGACGTGCAAACAAACCACTGGACTGTGACCCCAGAGTATATTCACCATGAATCATTCAGTTACAAGTTATACTAAAAGCCAAAAATATCTTATTTGGGATAATGTGTACCAGTTCGTCATGAGGAGTTAACTTTGGAACCTGAAGAATTCCACTGCAAGGCACATTTAGGTCAGCAATGCTAGAATGGGTAATGTCTTAAGCTGTCCCTTGATGGAGAAGAATTTATATACTTCCATACAACATCTGACGACCTTAGACTCTGCCACTGACAGGTCAGGAAACTGTTTTCTTCAGCTGTTCAGTTAAAAGGCTAGACCGTTCCTTGAGACAGTTCTTAAAGGAGCGTTGTTGGTAAAGAAAGGGATAGACAACCTGTCTAAAGTTACATTATTCCCACCACTTCATTACCTTACTTTCACCTTTAAATCAAGTTTTTGGTTATTAGATGTTTAAGATGATGATGTACATCTATTGAGGACTTGAACACATCTCGGATGATACTATATCTGCAGGGATTTTGTAGTGCAGCAATGATATTTGGCTGCCTATGAACCCCTCAAGGACAACCTGTGTGATTGATGGTGGTGATATACCATACGCCAGAGAATGAGTATACCACCCACTGGTGAAGTATATGGGGTCACCTCCATGTACGTTATTAAATGTAGAAGGGAGTCTGGCAGGTTAAAAGTAGTCAGCATAATGTGTGTAAAACTAAATCTGGATCACCTAGGTAGTACACCATTGATGGTATATACATAATTGATGGCATTTTAAAGGATAAGGTAAAATTGTGATATATCCTTGAATGGTGGTTAATATAATAACCTTTTACTTTGTCTGTAGTGAGGTCCTGTAATTCACCCACAGCCAAAACATGGGGATCTCTCACCAGCCAAGTATGGCAATACTTGGCTGGCTCGCTAGTCAACTCCGCTCCTGAATGATACACCCCCTGCACAACATGCAGAGGATGATTGCTAATGTCCACAACACAGTGAGAAAGGTTACTATGATAACTGCAGTTACCAGATCACCATTTCGGAATCCCCACTGTAGCATAGAGAATCAAAAGTAGTCTCCCTCATGCAGTTACCATAGTTCTTGTTATTGTAGGTCAAAACAGTTACCATAGTCCATAGATCTGATTCTAAAACCCCTTTATACTGCTGTTCTAGGCAATTTTATGATGCATTTAGTGACCCAAATGAAAAGTATGGTTCCAGCTGTAACTATACCAGCAATACCACAGCTACCATAAGTACAGTGTAATCACCACCCGAAATGGTGATCTGGTAACTGCAGTTACTATAGTCACCTTCCTCACAGTGACAAATATAAGTGTGATCGCAGTTCAGCTAGTCAAGAAAGACTGGTGCATGTCTATAATTGCAAGCTGTAGCGATGTTTCTTTAATGGGACCGATGTTATGATCATAGCAGTAATGTGGTTGAATGATGGGGTAATTAAGGTGGTGTTATGCATTAGCACTAGGTTGTGAATAGCACTGTTCTGCTTGGTGATCTATGTGGTGGTAAAGAAAGATTGTCGTTCTATAAGGACAGCCTCCCCATGACCGTCGCTCTTTAAGGTGGCCAGACCCTATTGTAAACAGGTCAACTGCGCAGGTCATTGCGCATATGCACATCTAATTGTCCCAGAACACACTAGGGGGTGCCTCTGGTCATATTTTTGTATATTAGATATATATTTTCATGTGTTGTCAAAATTACCCTGCGAGACCTGACCCGGTATTGAACCCAGGGTCTCCTGCATGTGAGTCTAACACTTCACCCCTACTCTACTGGGGCTCTGGTAGTAGGCATGCTGAGAGCTATACCCGTACCACATCAAGACTGTGTGCTCCATTTATATATTTAATTATTTGAAACACCAGAAACCTTAAAAATATGCAGGGGACCATATGTTCAAAATATTGTTTCTGGGTGTGAAAGATTGTAGATTATATCCTGAGAGAACTATAGGGAAAGTTAATTACTTTACGATGCTATTTTATGCACATATGTACTATCGCCATATGATCCTATTACAGATCACTCCAAACTCAAAGCCAGATATCTCAGAAACTAGCTCGGGACCCCCCTGTTTTCTTTACACCGTTTGAGACTACTTACAATATGGGCCTCATGGCGAAAATCCTGATGAAATCTAATAACTTCTAGACTATGGGGACTACCCACCTTAAGTAAAGGGCCTCTCTGCCAACGCCAATTTCACTTCTATAATTACTCCACTCCCTCTTTCCGTTTGCTCTTCCTCCACTGTCTCTTGGTTTATGTGTATACCCCCACTCCCCCTTTATCTCTCTCCCTCCCTGTGTTGTGTACAGAGTTATCTCAATTTCTCTCTGTGTGCATATCTATAGAGCTCTCTCACTTGGTCGGTATAATGCTGGTATCTTAAAATAGTTCCATGTTTGCATTGTCGCTTAATAACATATCACTCCTATCTTACGTGGTGAATACCATGGTTACTATATTCTAGTGTAGTAGTGCATGTGTTTTACAGGCCCTGTTGTATACATACCGTGGCACAGCGTCCAGTGTCCCTGTGGGGTAATTGTCCCTGGTAGGTAGAAACAGTATCCGTGTCAGGCACTGTTAGTGAGCTGCTCTCCTGTACTACATGTATCACATTATCTGTCCCCCACATTAACACAACAGCTGCTCCATAGGCGATGCACCAGCACTCAGCACTGCCCTACACGGATGTCCGTCTCAGATTGATAACACATTATCAATGCAGTATGTCCACACATGGCAGCTGATACCAACACACCTTGTGACGAGCAGCTCAACCTGAGGTCCCTACCTGCCCCCGAGCAGCTCGCGGCCAGCACTGCTTCCCGCTTGGGTTCTGCCAAGGCCGTAGGGGCTGCTAGCGCTGGCGTATGAGAAGCCGATGCGACAGGAACATAGTTCAATACTGTCCTGTCGGATGTAAAAATACAAAATCTGGAACGAGAATAATACCCAAAAATAGACACAGATTAACTATTTCAATTGCAGCTATACATGGAACTGCTGTACAAAAGCAAAAGGATGAGCACATTTGTGTACAGGCAAGGGAAAAGGGTACTCCAAGGAAAAAGCCAACTTTAGAATTGATGTCATGAGCTTTCCAGTGATATATTACACAAAAAGATTTCAATTCTAGTTTCTGAGAAATGGCTTCACGAATATGTATAGGCATTGCCCCATCCAAAATCCCAATAAGCCCTAAGTCTCTTGTTTTCCAAGGTTTCTCTATCTAATTAGCATAATTGTAAAAATTTGAAATGTATCATACATTCTCATTCTTTAAGTCATAAAATTGGATCTAAGAATGATAATTTCATTCTGTTTTGACCATAGTAATCCTCATGAATGATTCTATCAACCGGAATATTCATTTCTTCTTTTTGGAATGAAAATCATGTTGCCATGGCAACACATATCAACAAGGACCCCCATTTAGGCTTCAAAACGTTCCTTTTACATTCTAAATATAGAAGCTTTTCACCAAAAATGGAATGTTCTGAGTTATCCTATTGTATTCTCCAGAAAAAATTACTTATTATTACTATAAAGCATTTTTAACCCCGTTTCTTCCATTTTAAGCCATAGTGGTGCCCCCTGGTGGCTAAAATCGGAACTAATCCCGCACGGAGTATCCTTTCTGCTTGCCTGCTCACATTTATTGGAAATGTCTTTTAAAATGTTGGGTTCTAAACATTCGGCTTGCCATAGTACCACGAGCAGCTCACCAGCACGGCGGCTTGTCTACAGAGGCGGCAGGAGCAGCTCGGTAGCACGGGGCGCCTCCTGGTGGCAGTCAGAAACTGCTCCCACGTGCCTCCACCAATAATCACCGCCACTCCTCACCTATCTCCCACCTCTGCCGCCTCACCTCCTCCTCCACGGTACTCGTATAGATCTATAATAGCGATTTAAAGTGGTGGTCTCTAGATGGAGCCAAGGGGATGCTTAGAGCATGTCTAAAGGATTCAAAGATCTTTATTTATTTTTATTTATTTATTTCTTAAGGAGAATGTAAATGGTATCTGATTGATAAATAATAAGGTGGAGTTCATATTTAGACCATGACGCTCGAGTTTGGAATACATGTTTATTAAAAAAACAACTCTTGTGTGGGGTTGGCTCTATCATCGCTGGTAGCTGACAGCTAACATATTATGTAGGATGGGGGATAGGTTCCAACCGATACCACACGAGACCAGGACCAATATGGCGGCGCGCACCGAATTGATGTACTGAAATCTCATTGCTTTGTGAGTCTCCAGGGTATCACGTAGGAGGCAAGTGGGTGACAATGTGGTAATTCTTTTTTCAATGGTTGCTCCTACACAGACCACCTAGCGTCAAGGGAAGGACTTACAATGTGGCCGTCAATACCAATGATATATAAGGTCACGTGTTGGAGTATGTTTCACAGATAAGAGATAGATGCAGAGAGGCGAAGTATTATGGCAGAATATACTCTGTAATATCTCTCTCTCTCTCTCTCTCTCTCTCTCTCTCTCTCTCTGTCTCTCTCTCTCTCTCTCTCTATATATATATATATATATATATATATATATATATATATATATATATATGTGTGTGTGACATGCACTGGGAAAAGGGACCTTAGTGCACCCTGCACTAAAGGCCTTTTTCGCAGATCGTGTCACATATATATATATATATATATATATATATATATATGGTATTGAAACTGAACATGTGGGCATATTGCGGAAGCCCAGCATCTCCGATATAAAAGATTTACCTAGTGATAATGCAGGGGCGGATCCAGGATTTGAGAAAAAGGGTGGGCTCTATTGTTTAAAAATATCCCTCAAAAGACATAAATCTGCGCCTGTAGTGGTTAGATGAGTTTGCTTGCATTAGGAATTTCAAACCACACTGTCAGAAGTTAGTGTAGCTGCACAGCTAAATCCACCGTAGATTTACAGTATAAAAGGAGGTATTTTTGGTTTCCAGTATCACAGACTGTTCCTGAACAGACTCACCTACTGTAAACACACATAGGCTTACTACAGTAGTCAGTACTGTTGCAGTCCACAATGTAATCTACTGTTACCCAATTGCTGTAGTATAACAGGGCATTGATATGAACCAGGTATAAAACACCCCTGAATATGTTTCAACACCCTTTGACATAATGCATTACATTTGAGAAACTTCACTGGGATTAGAACCATCAACCTTCAGACCCACAGTCCAATGCTCTGCTATCTGAGCTAGCTGGACAGTTGTATGGTCCTATGATGAAAAGCCTGCTGATTCCTATGAATGAGGGAGCAGGTAAGAAAGAGATGCTAGGAACCTTTAGCAAACCTGACTTAGCTCATTAAACGTAGACTTTAGCAATGCTAGAAGCATAGACTACATCTGTGTATAATGAACCATGTCAATGTTTCTAAAGGTAGTTTTGAGATTGTTTGAGATAGATCTATGGTCTAACTTTATGATTATCAAAATCCATGTGGCTCTAATAAGGTAATTATGTTCATGCTACTGGGTTCCCCCTTCTATGTCTCTATCTATCTATTTATATAGCTTATAAACATACAAGCTCTCTCTCTCCCCTTCTCCTCAAGCCTCTCCCTAGCTCTCTTTCCCATTCTCCAACTCCCTGGTGTCATGTGAATCGAAAAGCTTATTCTGACCATGAGAATATACAGCCAGCCCCGCTAGCTCAGTTAGTAGAGCAATGAACCTTGGATCGGAAGGTAGGTAGTTCGATTCCCGTAGGTGCTAACTTCTTTTGTCTGATAGCTAGTCTAAAGTATTGGCATAAACTACTGTAGATACCTACAGTATATAATACCTTAAACAGGAACAGTATGGGTTCTGTTGGGGATACAGTACCTACTGTAGTGTAGCTGTACAGTATAAACTACTGGAAACCAAAAGTACCTCCTTTTATACTGTGCAGCTACAGCACTTACTCCTAACAGTGCAAGGGCCACCATATATGTACATATATAAAGGTATAGCCTAAAGGGATAAGTACCTCCCATAGCTACACCCTGACTGCTACTATAGAAATACCAATTAAGTTGTATGCCTTTAAAGCAAGTTATAAAAGCTCCAGGGCTCTTCTGCATCAGGAAAATGATCATTAACCGAGGTTACTAATTTCCATTTAGGCTAATTATACACCGTTTAAATCACCAATAATTGTCAGTGGAGCGGCGCTAATCACACTCGTTACAATTTCAATCTGGAGTGACATTTCTTCTAGGTGCACAAAACAAGGTGCTTCATTCAATGTGTTGCAATTAAAGACGTTTGAATAAATGAAGCACTATTAATTCATATTCAATCTCAACGATTCCAGGATTATAACTTAATTATTATTACTATTAATGCCCCGGGTTTATAGAACAGGTCACTTCGTTAAGCATCAAGCGAGGCTGTTGATTGTCTATGCTTCAGGCCAGGCATATATATACAAGTATGTGTTCATGTATAGAGTTATTTCTGAAGAAGTAAACAACCTCGGCGAAGCGTGATCTAAACAATTAAGAAATTTGAAAACAAAATTCCCATATCAACATTATAAGACAGACAGAGACCTCCCTTTTCCAGCCACTCATTGTAGATGATTGTGTAGACCTTAATACCAACTGATCACAGGACAGGAGCCTTGAACACCGATAGCCTTATCTCGATGCCAAACTATACCCTCCCCATCCCCTTACACCTGGAGATGCGATATTTAGGTACAGGCCATTGTTGTCTGCTGACCTTTAGATCAGCCCTACAAGTGGCGCGTACCTATAGGGGTCAGTCTGGTCGCCCTGTGGGCGCATCCATTGCTTGATCTGGTAACCGGCGAGATAAGCACTGATACAGCAATCACAATGGGTCCAGGCTGTTACATAATGCACCCTAAAAATTCCGCAGTGAAGGCCAGGGAATTATCTCATTGGTTGATAATGCATCCAGATAGACGCCTATAGTGGGCAGTCTTGTGCTGTTGTTCTCCTGTAGGTAAGGCTGACCTTCACTATAAGGCCAATGCACCTCCAGGTACCGGGCACATACGGTGTGTTGTGCCCATGCCCAAAACCAACTCACTTTCCTCGACTAGACTGAATTTCTACTAAATACGTGTTAGATAGACGACACCTGGACATGGTTCTTCCATATACCCACTGCCCACAGGGTCAAGACGAGGTGTTATACACCGAGTCGCTGACCAGTGGGCAGTGGGTATGTGGGAGAAGCCTGGCCAGGTGTCGTCTATCTGATTTAACCCTCGGGTATGCAATATACCCAACATGTCAAGCCTTTGTCTTAGCCGCCCACCGTGGGTTAAATATGATATAAACATCTAATTGTGAACTTAAGATACGCTACATGCCCAAGTATTCAAGCATATCAATTATATGCATTTTTTTTTGTACCAGCGCATGTTAAATATACAGAGTAAGACCTCATTAGATGCATACACCTTTCTCAGTTGAATACTAGGAAATTGCCAGCCGCATGGGTTTTGCGATAACGACATATATTTCCTATAACATGTATTTCAAAATTAGATCGTTTGAAAATATGCGATCTTTCTGCAGTGCAATGTATACTTTATTGTCCTTTATTGACCTATTAAATCAGAGGTGGTGATTTATCACGAAATACATATATGAAAGTTGGTGGTTATGGTCTCCAATGAGGCAGAAAACTCCCCAGTGTATGCACTTGTCTGTTTTCACACCTACAGTTTTAAAGCTGTATTTCTAACACCCACACGCCGCACTCACACCTTAGTAGCCATGCAGCCACACCCGCGACCAGCTTCCCCTCACCCCGTCACGGCCGCCCACACCCCCCCTAGCGGCGGCACACCGGGGGTAGAAGCGCGCTGAGGCGTGACAGTGTTGAGCACCTTCTTAGCCCACTGAACTCTGGGTGAGCAGGTGCTAACCCAGTGAGTTTTTTCGCGAGCAGATACCTTAGTCAGTGAACATTTATTGAGTAGATATATGGCTCGGTGAGCGATGGCGGTGAGCAGTTCATGAGGTCAGTGAGTAGTTCAGGGTGTGTGTATATAAGGTACGTGTCAGGTGTCAGGATGTCACTTCAACCTGCTGACAGCTATACCTCCCGCCGACTTGACACCTGCTCAACTCTGAAGCCTCCTGACATCAACTTGACAGCACTGACACCATGCAATATTCAACCGACCCCTGGGGTAATGGCCAGGCCTACGTGACATCTGACACTGGTGAGCATATTACGTTAGGTATTTGAATGAATCAGTAAAAAATACCAAGCGTATCGAGTAACTAGAAAAAAAAGTTGAGCATTCTTATAATCATTCAGATGATATTTTTTATGGCATTTACTAAACAAACTGGAGACAGTTGTCCATAATTTGTCTTATTAGGTCTTATTCATGTGCTGTTAGGACATTAACAAAAAATAAACTGTTTAAGTCAAACATAAACGGTTTGTCAAAGCAGATGTAGCGCAGGAGTTACTTTCTTACTAGCTATCTTCAACGCCATTCATAATTGAAATTATCTTTCTATTTGCAGCTTTATCTGCTACAGCAGCACCATGGCCGGGCTCCAACCGTTACTTCCTGCCTGTACCACCAGGTGCCGGTAGTGTGCAGCTCCCCAACCACTGGCTGCTGCAGCGCTGCCGCCAGCTCCCGCAGCACCAGCCCAGTGCCGCCCCCTCCGGCAGCCGGACGTACTACGTCCCAGCACCCACCTACGTCCCTGCTCTACCTGTGGTGCCGCAGCATACGTCTACGTCAGGTGACGGGTGCTTCTTTAGGGGTGGTGTGCCTCTGGGGCCTGCCGCCCCTCCCTTGCTGCCGCCCGGAGGTCCTCCTACAGCTCACCTGGCCTGCTGGAGGCAGTCCCTGACAGGGGTACATGCAGCCACCCCTGTCACACCTGTACGGGTGCCTCGTAGGGGCATACCACTGGCCAACCTTCAGAGCGTGCCGTCACAACACGTGAGGTCAGAGGTGGGTACGTCGCAAGACGTGTTTGTGTCATCGGATACGTCACGACAGACTGCGTCGCCCGACTCTGGGTACTCCTCCTGTGAATCGCCAACAACACCTGGTGAGTTATGTAAATAATATTGTGTTGGAGTTACAATGCTTTGTGCTTAGTATTTCACACTAAAGTATGATCACAGTCATATCTTACATCTAATTGAACCATGAGCCATCTACTCAGAAAAGCAAGCCTTGCTGAATCTGTTAAATTGCTATCTATCAAAAGGGCTGCATTGGCAGTAGGACCATATATAGGTTTTTAGTTATTGTATACATACATTTGACTGACCCCCTGTGCTTCATTTTCAGATACTTCATCGCCCTTGGAGGACTTCCTGTCGTCGCTGGGTCCCCGTCCGCCTGGCTACAAGAAGCGTCGTGGGGGCAAACCCAGTACCCCCAAGTGCTGCCACCTGTGCCCCAAGACGTTCAAGAGGAGCAGGTCCCTCACTGCTCACCTGGTGGCCTGCCACCCGGCCTGCCACCCGTCCACCCTCCGGTCGGAGGACCTCACCGCCCGCCGCAAGGCTGTCACATGCGGCGTCTGCTCCAAGGTCTTCACGTCCTCGTCCAGCATGCGCGCACACATGCGCACTCACACCGGAGAGAAGCCCTTCCAGTGCGACGTGTGTGGGAAGGAGTTCTCCGACAGGGCCGTGTGGAGGCGCCACCGTCGGAACCACAGTGGCGCCAAAGACTTTGTGTGTGTCGTCTGCGGCTTTGAGTTCAGTCAGCTGGCAAACCTGAAGCGACATCTGTCGATAAAACATCCAGATACTTCGAGGAAAGACTGTTCGTAGAATATCATACCAAGACTGGACAAGACTGTTATTCGGCTCGTGTGGTGCTTAGGACTGTGTTAGAGGAGGAGAGACTGTCTCGAATCGCCGTGCGGCAGCGTCTCAAACGACGGACATCAACAAATGACGCACGCGGTTTTGCCGTCGTACGGGGCTCAATATTTACAAGGGGATATATATGTATATCAAAAGTAGATAGTTCATCAGTATTTACATTCATGACTGTGATGCTTTACTACTGTTGTTTGATACATTTGATGAACATGTCAATCCCAGAAAACAGTCAAAATGGCCGCACTGAAAATGGATAATTAGCAAAATCAAAGAAGGCATTTCATCATAACCTGTGAATCCCTTTAAAAGTTTTCTTCACACACAAGTAGGCCTACTCAATGGTATTATGTATTCCAATCCATAAGTGCCCCAGCTTTTCGGGGTGCGAAGTGTGAGAACAGAGCTCTATCTACATTGACAAAGCATTGACGTTCGCAAGCGGATGGGCTATAATCCCGGGCTATAATGCAATTAAAATGCGCGGAAATGCCGTAGTGCGGGACGCTGCCGCACGGCGGAATCGAGACCATCTTTCCTCCTCTTAACTGTGCTATGTGTGATACCCTTGTGTTATGTTATTGTACTATACTGTATCGTGTCGATCACTATTGTGAGGAATATCTACGCTTGTAAATAAAAGGTAAACACATTCTACATAGTGCGTTGTAATTTATTACATAATGCATTGGAAAAGTCATGTGACTTCATATTGATATGTACTGATATGTCATGCATTTTGCGAATTCAGGGAGGTATTTCACAAGGAATATGAATTGAGGTGGGCTATAGTAAATGTCCTCTTGATATAGGCTATAGACATAGTGTTTTACCGTACTTATTCAGGGTTTCAGATCCACTACTATATAGGTCACTCTATGGGGTCGACTAGTCAGAGGTAGGCATACCTGCCCAAGAATAACGCAAGGTTAATGAGATCCAGTTTATTATGTAGTTGTTGATGATATAGTTGACACAGAGCATATACACAGGCATAACCCTTCCATCACAGTATTTCTATATATATATAAGGATATGTATTTCCCTCAAGTACAGTTTGCTCTCGGCTTGCCCTGACAGTCATACGGAACGGCCCTTATATCAGGCAAGGTATTCATATGGCTGTCCGGCAGGATCCACCTATGTGAATCCGGGTAACATTAATCGACGTCCATAAGCCTCAATAACCTTCGTTCAAGATAGCTCAAGACATTCCATGTAGTTCATAATAGTTTTTCACACACTAACTCCAGACCGATAACAATAAGCACACTTCCTTGTCGATATTATTATATTACTACAATATGATATCACATTGGAACTCCAGGTATAAAGTACACTCTCCGTGTAGCAATGCAAACTCCACAGCTCCAGTCACGTATAATCCCTTTACCCAACTGGGTAAATTATATTATATGTTCATTTCCAACACACATACTCCTCAGGAGCTACTATATACACCTCCAAAATTTTAGATTACCAACTCTAGATCTAACAACATTTCATTAGATTATGTAGAACAATATAATTATTTAGGCATTCAATTAGATCAAGAACTTTGATAAGCAAATAAACCAGATGAGATCCAAATCAGCCATTAAGTTATGTATTTTTGGCAGACTCCGCAGATTTATGTCATATAGACAAGCCCTTACAAATCTAGGATCTTGCCCCACCTGGAATATGGAGGGATTATTGTACATAACACTAATCAAACCCTACTAACAAAGTTACAAAGACTACAGAATAGAGGGCTCAAAAATGGCCTGTATTCACCCCCTAGAACAACCATAGAAAAAATTCACAAAGATGGGAAAATTAATTTCCTAGAAGACAGAAGGCAAAAATAAATAGCCATCCACGCATACACCATGACTAAAAACCCTACTAACCTAGCTATGCCAGCCAGGCCTACTAGATTGCACGATGGCCCTGTTCTTAAGACTTTCCATAGACGGCTTCAAGCCTTCAAAAGAAGTGTCACATACAAATGTTCCTCATTCTGGAATGATCTAGGGGTAAATGATAGGTATATACCCACCCTAGACGACTTTAAAACTAACAGGAAGAAATTCCTGTCCTCTCTTAGAAAGTAAATTCAACCTTTACATACCCTGTTTCTGATATACCTCATCCTATTCACCTGTCCATATTTACTCTCGTCTTGCATATCTATACTAGATGTACACCTGTCATCATTCTATGTACTTACATATTATATCAGTTCATGAATTATTCTTTATTAGTTTGTAGACTGCCTAGTACACACCAATAGCCAATCTCCCAAAAAGGCCCTCTGGAGCCAGGAGAATATATGGGCACCGCCCAGCCTGATAACTCCAGAACAAATATTACATCAAAAAAAAAAAAAAAAAAAGGTATCTGGTCTTCTTGGTCCTATACCAAACGCCCACTTGTAACTGACTCCCTTCTCCATATCCGTGCCTCTACATGGGTAAAAATCGACACGGGCGACACGGCCCTTTTAAAAATCGACGGACATGAACACATTGAATAGAAGGTATAGTTATGTATGGGGATTGACACAGTGACACGACCCTTTTGCTTAAATTCGACACGGCGACCTGGTCAAAACTGAGGGGACCCATGTAGAGGCACATATCCCCCAGCTTATATTCTCTGTTTGGTACTTCCAGATCCTACCGCTTGATGGCCTTTCGCCTTGCTCCGCCCGTCCTCCTGCCTACGATGCTCCCCGACCTACATCATCTATGCTCCTATTGGCTGAGTTCCCTGCGCCTGGCTCTTACTGTCATCTCCATGTACTACTGACACCGACCCTGCCGGCCCGGGCGCCCATTCCCAAGCGTTTCCCGCTATCTACATGTATTTATTGGCCTGGATTTTAGCCTGGTGATATCTCCGCTACCAACTGTTTGACCCGGTTCCTATTCTGTAAGCTTCTCCCCTAGCTGGGTGTTGAGCCCTGGCTACACTATGAATATACCCAATCCCGGTCTCATGAACTTTCACCCGCGTTACAACTTTTATTATTAGTTTCATTTACTCATTTGACCTTCTGTCTTATTTCGAGCTATGCCCGTTTTATATTATTCTTGAGTGACTTTGCTCCCTTTTGACATTAAAGGATCTTATTGTTTAATCATTTCTACTTGTGTAGCCTGTGTGCTGATGTCCTTCTGATAATATGCGTGTACATTGTATAGTGTTTCTCGCCCTACTTCTTTCCGTTATATCTCGGCCTATATGGACTGCAATATTATTTATATGACTTCCCATTATTTACTTATTTCTTTCAATCATACCCATACATACATATATATATATATATATATATATATATATATATATATATATATATATATATATATATATATATATACTGCCCCCCTACCCATATGTCTTATATACCATGTGTGGCTTTTAATCAATAAATTTACCTTCTATCGTGTTCTTGCTCTTATGTCAATTTCGACTATAACACAGTGGATTGATCTATTTTATATACTGATGATGGTGACACAATGAAAACTAGTATTCAAATTAACGATCATTGCTTGCTGGGGTAATTTATAGATTTTGATCCTTATAAAACACTTATGCCATTGCACAAATTGATGGCATTTCGAGTGATCAACTAAAACGTCTGCCCATTTGAATATTGTGCAATGTATATATGGCAATCCTTAAGCTCACCACAGAAAATTTGGTGGGCCCTTATACTCAATTCGGCCGTATAGGCATACATAAATTTACTCTTCCCGGAAAATAAGAGCACCGAAATATCATTTTCTTGAAATAAAAGAAAAAGGGAATGCTTACCTATCCCTGTTTAGAGCTTTTGAAATATGCATATTGTGGTCGTAACCTGCTTACAAGTGTAGTCGGCACTCGTAATTCCGGTCCTGATTTACCTGATTTACAGCCCACTAACAACTGAGCTTTAGACTTGCCACCAGTGTTGGTATAAAAAAGTAAAGTACAATACTGATGGTGTTTTATAAAGACTTTGGCAAATATTGATCTATTCCAGCCTTTGTAAAACACCTACCAGTAGTAGTCGTTCTTGCCCCAAACTTCCTTGTTCCAAAGTCAAATTATACATGTAGCCTGTCTAACCGGACCAGGCACATGTTTGATTTAGAAGATTGGTCGATGTTTTCCTATATGCTGTCACGCACATGTACATATCATAACTAACATTGAATATGTATAACCACACAGCGGTTAAGGCTGAGTCTCACCAATTTGATACATGTTTAAAATAGTGGGGCAGATAATAGCCCATTTTCAAGAGAATTGTGCAAAATGCGATACAAGCGTGAAAGTTGGTATGGTGACCCTTATGGGTTATTAACCCATATTGTCATCTGAAAGTTTCATTTCCTTGTTGCCATGGCAACCATCTTCCATAGCAACCTTAAAAATCACCAAAAGTAATAGCAGTTTTCCATAGCAACCTACAATTATAGCCCATTGTATACATGCCGGACATTAACAGACCCTCTAGAAACAATTTATGTTGCCCATCCCCAATGAATACACCTTTCTGACTTTAATAAGCTTATTTTCTGGTTGCTAATGGGATCACCTCTAGCAACAGTCATTCTTATTGTTTATTTGCATAGCAACACACATTTATAGGGCCCCTAGTTGAATTTTAATCCTACCCCTCGTAAAGTGACACCAAGGATTCTGATGGTGTTATTTGTTTGCTGCTAAGAGAATCAGCTACCTAGTCACAGCCATGCCCACTGTTTATTTGCCTAACAACGCAAATTAAAATGTGCCAATAACTCAATATTAATGATGTTCATGAGACTGAATCATACTGTATATTTACCTACCAACACACATTAACCATAGCTCATTACTAATAATGTGTAGCCATACCGTGAGATAGTGGGAGCCAATTTTGGCCGTTCTTTGGAGGGGCACAAGAGCGCATTGCCATGGGTCTAGAGTAGACACTAGCCCTCCAGGGCTTCATGGATATCCCCTCTTTGAGATCAGCATTATCTACCAGCTCTTTATTTAGGGAATTGTTCATATCCAGGAATAAACACTAACGCAGACTGGGAATCATATTGGTTCTATACTACCATAGGATAATCAGAAATGTTTTCGTCTTTCTCTTCAGAGAAAGCATAGTTTTGATCCTTGGCCCATATTGCTTTAGATGCAGGCTCATAGCTTTGAGTCTGAGTGTTGAAAAAGTGTCTACCATTGTGTATTCCCATCACTGTAAAAAAAATGTCGTCAAAATGACGGTGAATCACCGGCAACTTTCGGGACATCGCTTTCAGCGTTTTTTTTACAGGGAACTGTCACCGTTAATTTGACGGAGATTCAGCGTTCTCAATTTACAGAGATTCTGTGTTTATTTAGCAGTGGTATTACGGTAACTTAATGTTTTAATATACGGTTATTCACTGTTTTATTGAAAAACTACAATGAATCAGCGTTTTGTTTCCACATGATGTGACTAATATTTAACATGATTTTACGGTAAATCCATGTCTGTTCAACGAGGTCCCGGTTCTTATGGCACAGATTCACTGTTATTTGTATGATTTTTCCTTGTTGTTTACCAGACAATTATCCACTTTCCTTGCTAGCCATATGTGGGATGTTATGTGAAAAGGGGCCTTATTACAGGGTTCATTAAGTTTCCTTTTTCCTGGACCATGTCACATATATTGCTGAATTATTTATATTCTGGCTGATGATTGATTAGTATTCAAAGTGTGAAAAGGCTATATAGAAAATATAGAGAGATAAATTTATTATACCAATGATGAATTGATCAATAAACAGGAAAACTAGTTTTCAGGATGACAGAAGTAAACATTTTATTCAGATAAACCGTCACTACAGTTCCGGCCGGATGGGCCTTCTTCAGGTGAAGATATATAGAAAAGAATTCACCAAAAAAGAACACAGTGTATAACTTATGCAACAGTTTATTCCAATTTTAGCACACACGCATATATGTAATAATATATAGATTGGCTGGTGCTCTCTCGTATATCCCAGTAATCCATTTGTTTGACAAATATTTTTGGGGTGGCACTATGGGAGTGCTTTTTTTTTCAACAACAGGGGTGGGGGTCATTGGCAGATTTGAGGGGGGGGGGGAACCAACAGATATTTGGGGCCCTTTCTAAGGTAAGGTTTTAGGGTAAATAACAATCAATTTTGGTACTAATTTAGTATTTAATCATTGCCTTAAGAGATTTCCACATATAAGACATAATAAGTTTGGATTGTTTTCATTAAACAGATTTCTGGGTAGGATCTTTGGATATTGGTGTAATGGAATGAAGTGGGGTGAAAATAGATCAAAAACATTTTTTTAAGGATTTTGACTGACATATGGCTACCTTATTGCCTCCATATATGATGAAATCCAATAAGGTATTGACATAAATATTAAGTGGGAATTTAAAAAAACATATTATGTACCCTTTATATGAAAATTATCTGTTTATAATTCAAAAACCTTAAAAAGAATGTTCTTGTACAATTCTCATGATATTCGATTCCATAATACTACAGCTAGACTATTGTATCAATAAACCTGTTGGATAAAATTATTCTGATCCAATGATGCCTAATATGTCTGATTTTATCAAAGCAATAATTTGATATCAATTCAATACTGAATCTAATAATCCACTCATAATGTGCTTAATATTTTTGCTTGGGGCCTAGATAATTATAGGAAAATTAAGACTTTTCATGATAAATTTTTATATTTTAGTAATTCAGTGTTTATAGATCCCCAAAGGTTGTTATAATGCAATTTATTCCTAGCTGACTGCATTACAGACAGCATAAGCTTTTATTGGTACCAAACTTGCCAATATTTCGTCAATTTTAGCATATTTTTTATCAAAATTGTAAAAAAACAAGTTTTCCCCAAATCACAATTTTTATGATGTGCACGGTAATGAATTTAAACGTTTTTTTGAGTGGCCTTAAGCAGATGTATAATATGTACATACTTAATACATAATATTATCTTCTGCACTATTGATGCGAAAGGCTCAGTCTCACGACCTCGGGCCAATGTTTTCGGTCAGAGCTGGCACCCAGTCAGAGCTGGCACCCGGTCAGAGACGAAAACATTGGCCCAAGGTCGTGAGACTGAGCCTAAAGTGTCTCTTTGATTCTACCTATCGGGACCCTTTAAGAAAGATGTGGACTGAATAACCCTTTACTTAGTCCACATCTTTACGGTTATTAAACATTGTTATTAAAGTTAGAATCCAATGGTGAGACCCTGCCACTGCCTTCTTCTTGGCAGATTTTGATCCACCCGTCCATGCGATTTCGAACTTTTTTCTCACCAAATAGGTTTTTTTAGGGAAATTTCACTTTTTTGCGATTTCGAACTTTTTTCTCGCCAAGTAGGGGGTTTTTAGGGAAATTTCACTTTTTTGCTCTGGCTGTACATTGAGATCTCCAGGTTTAGTACAAATGCCACCTCCCTCCTCCCACCCTTACACCTGTGCACTGTTCAGTGGGGGACCTATACTCAGGGAAACCCAAATATAATTTGCCCTCCAATGGTCTCCTGTTAGGCAGATTCTACATAATTCTTCACTCAGCATAATCGTCAAGAACCTAACTTCCATTGCAGAATATTTCTGGTTCAAAATAAGCCATACATTCATGGATGCATGCATATTTACTTACCTGCTTTATTTTAATAGACCATGTCCATTGCTGCCTGAGAGGATTCCCTAAGTTGATGACATCACTTCCTGTGTAGGGGATTCCCAAATCAAAATCTATGGCAGAATATAACTTATGTGGCTCCACCTGATGGTATACGCAAAAAACGCAAACTACGTTGAATCCCGGTTATTTGAATCTCCTATACAAGATGTAGCCACATTACACTGATTCACCGTAAACTATTTGCTATTTACAATGCTTCAATGTTTTCAGGATAACGGTGAATCACCGTAGGGTTTTACATTGGATCCTTGTAGAAAGTACATCGATTTTTTACAGTGCATAAAGCCTATGTCCATGCTATGTTCCTATTCTCTGTGGCTCACCTACTTATATATTGTGCAGACAGGCAAACAGAACATCCATAGCTCATCATGCCACCTGCATTAGCCAGCCATATCAAAGGAGTAAGACCCCAACAATGCCCCCGGTCCAGGACCCCACACAGCCCCCCTCCCCCAATGGTGCTAACGTTGCCCTAACACCTAGGCTCATCCTCCCAGCATTCCCAGACCCAAAAATGGGGGTGGCTGGGAGGTGCTAAAGTCATCCCAGCCCTAAGAGTTTTGACCTTATATCAATAACAGATAACTAATTGTCTTGAAAAAATCTGCTCCTTATAGGCTAGAAATACTCGTTCTAATAGTTGTTTTTCTTACTATAGAAAGGTATGAAAAAGAAAGTGGCAAAGCAAATCTGCTCCTTATAATCGTCTGCTCCTTGTAACCGTCCTCCTTATAACAAGATTCTACTGTAGTAGGAGTGCCAATATAGCGCGCTATATGAATATTGACTGCAACTAAATAGATTTCACTATAATAAATGAAAATGAGGACCAAAAATGCATATCAGGGAGCTGAGGGAGCTTCAATGGGAGTGAGGGCTTGTCGCCCGTTGAAGAAAATGCCCTGTTGATTTGAATAATAATTGATGTATGTCGAGTTAAGGGAATGGGGTTATGTTGATTTAGGAGTCCAGTCGTCCCATCTTGATTTTCTGTATTGACCAAGGTCTATCATAGAACTTTGTCTACATCAGCAATGTAGATATGATTATTTCCAAGTTCTTATCGATAAGATAACCGAGATGATCTGCCAAGTTTCTATCACTCAATATTCACATAAACCATCCATTTACTTGATCACCAAAATCTCTGTATCAGTTGATACGCAGGCAGGTATTTGGCTATGGTAAACCCACTTGCCAAACATATATGGACACTATGTAAATTGTGGCAAACATGCTGTTATTACTGTTATCGGCCACTGGAGTTCATTTGTAAACACGGCAGGAACTTGCTAAATATCATGAAAATGAAAACGATGTGAGTTGGGTTCAAGGTTGCAATGGGACCCTTGATGAATGTGTCGTATAGGAATTATAGGACGGATCAACTCGTTGACTCCAAGTATAAATAAGCGAGTGGGCGTGGCCGTGGTTCCTGAGTTGCTCACCAGGGGGCGCCCCAGACTGACCTGATTTGTGAGCAGCTCGCTGATTGGTTGTGAGTGGCTCAATAACAAAGCGCGTGATTGGCTGCAGCTCAGGAACCATGGTTACTTCCTATTGTTGGGCCCATGCTATAAATGGGCAGTTCATGGTTTTCATGCCAGTGGCCTTTGAATCTCCAGATCGTTCACACCTGTTCACTAATTTTAAATTTTGACAGTTAGATTTTGAATTTAAATTTTTAAATTCATCATGGTTCGGGGAAGGAGGAATAGGAGGAGTAATTCGCCTCAAGCTACGCCTCAAGCTACGCCCCAAGTTGAGGTGGCCACTACATCTTCTACGAGCGGTGAAGTTGGGGCAGTCGGTGGGCAGCAGCCCATTGATCCACATGCTACAGTGGAATCTGCCCTAGTAACCGTTGACCAGACGTTGGAGGATCGTTTGGCATCTCAAGATATTATGCTCCAATCTCAAGATGCTCGTCTGGGTCGCATGGAGGCGACCCTCCAGAGGTTAGCCGACGCCGGAGGTTCCAGTAGGAAACCGCGGTTGGCGCCGCGGAGAAAATCAAGGAGATCTAGGTCAACTCGCTCGGTTTCCAGGTCACAGCGCCCTACTTCCCAAGCAAGACTGACAAGCCGTCCTAAGAAAGCAAGGTCGCCGTCGTCTTCCTCTATCTCTTCGATGTCGGACTATTCTAGGTCCCCCAGCCCTGAGAGAAGTAAGCCATACTCACAAACAAATTTCTTAGCTCATAAAGAGAAATGTGATTCATTTGACAAACTTATGCTTGTAAACATTAAAACTGTAAACAAGGTCGTTCATCTGGGAGAAGATGCTCAACCCATATTGGATCATATGGAGATGTTGTGTGTGAAGGCCGCCACCAAGATTTATTTGGTCAGGGCTCTCATAGATTATGATAGGGCTATTCGGGACAGAGCAAATGTAAAAGGGCTCAGTGCTTTCAAAAATGTTGAAAATTCAGATATGCTGGCATTTTTCAGTTATGATAACACAGTCTCAGCAGTCGCTGCTAAATCCTAACCAAAAAGTTCAAGCAAGCAAGATAGTATCAGATCTTGCTTTGCTTTTAACAAAGCAAGTGGCTGTGCTTCCCAAAATTGCAGATATAAGCACACTTGCATGTTCTGCAGGTCGTCGTGTGATTCTAGGAATCTGAGAAAAGTGTGTGACATGATAAAATGTAGGCCTATAGGTGTCTATCTGGATGCATTATCAACCAATGAGATAATTCCCTGGCCTGCACTGCGGAATTTTTAGGGTGCATTATGTAACAGCTGGTACCCATGTGACCCCTGTTATCAGTGCTTGTCTCGCCAGTTACCAGATCAAGCAATGGATGCGCCCACAGGGCGACCAGCCTGACCCCTATATGGGACTAGCATATCCTGCTGCTTCAGGTAGTCGAGGGCTACACCCCCATCTCCTTATCGGGTTTATCCCCTCTTTTCACACCTGGAACAAAGGGACTGATAAGAAATTCACCCATGATGCACTGCTCTGGAGTCGGGGGCCTAACCAGAATGCATTGCTTTGGGTCAAGATGGCGGCTCCCATAGCCTAATGCGCTAGTGCCGTATATCTTGGCTTTTTGGTCATTTCCAAATTTATCAGAGAAGATTACCTCAGCATAATAGTCATTCTCCTACAGAGTGTTTCTGGGACGCTATCAATTTTCAGTGCCAAAAGTGGGTGCTCCATAGGCAGCACACACTTCCCAGTTTCCATTTACTCATTCAAATAAAACCATTATTCAACATATTCAAATCATTGCAGAAACTTTATGTTGTGTAGACTGAAACCATAGCCTTCCAATGATGTGAAGATACCTATGGTTATTAGGGTCAATTAGCCATAAATAGGACATGTACAGTGGCCCAGAAGGGCCAAATGAGTAGGGGGAAAGTGAGGGTTCTGGCTCACCTCGGTGGGGCTTTTCTTATAGCTTAAGTATAGGGTTGGGCCCCCACCATCTTGACCCCCACCACATGGTTGGGTGGGGCTCTTATCAGTGAACTTTGACCTGAAAGATTATGATACCCCCCCCCCCTTGGGTAATCAGTGAACTTTGATCATGATGATAATTAATTTTAATCCCCCCCCCCCTGAATATTGTTATTATTACTGAATATAATGCTGAGGTTGTTAACTGTGTTAATATCATATAGTGAGCAGCGTATAGTTGACCTGGTATAGGTGTATAACCTGTATATAGATAAGCTGGCTCAGTAGTAGCCGGACTCTGATAAGGCGTTCAGTCAGTGACCAGTGGCCTTTAGCCAGTAGAAGATAACAGTGGGATCGACACGTTTGGACATGTCTAAAACCATCCTAAAATACATGATCAAGTTTGAACATGTTAAGCTGACATCAGAATTTTGGAAGAAATCTGGAGTATTGTGGGATGGATCACCACTATTTAAAGCCAGGCTACCTGGATCTAACCCTATTCCATGACTGTCTACTGGAGGGGTTTCATCACCTAGTAAGTACACTGCTATCTACCAATACTAGTGTTTTGAGCACAATGAACCCATTCAAATGTTCAGTTTGTCCCAAAGCCTTTAAATATAAGAAAGGTTTGATGAGACATTTAAAATCTCATGATGAGAACAGCATAGGATTTAAATGTCCAGTATGTAAGGCCTCCTTTAAGAGGAAGGATGTGCTATCAAAGCACCTAAGGAAACATGAGGAAATGAATCATGTATGTCCTACCTGTGATAAGACATTTGGTAGGAAAGATGTCCTCAACAGGCATATGAAGGTGCATGCTAAGACAGAGGAACCAATGCAGCTAGATGGGGATCCTACTTGTGAAGAGTTCTTTGAAGAAGCAGCTTTGAAAGGGACTCTCAAAAAGTTTGTGTTAAAGGCAGGTAAAGAGAAGGACCCTATGGTGTTTATAGGGAAGCATAAGGGGAAAGTCATTGAGAAGATACAAAAGGAGTTGAGGAAAGGGGGAGTCAAATGGTTTCTATCAGTTCAGGTTTCATTTAAAAGGGAAGATAAAACTGCTGAACCTGTCTTTAGGGGTCACTGCCATGTAGCTCTCCAGCCTGAAGACATTGAGTCTGGCTTTCAAGCCTCTGCTCAAAAAATATACAAGTCCTTTGCAGAATACCAGAGAGAGGGAAGTAATTGGACTTTAGACCATGTAATGAATCTGACCCTTCATGTGGCCAAATACAGGCCCCTTGGGGGATCCACCTATATACAACTGCCATCTCAACTGAGAAATAAGAAAGCTATTGTTAATGTCAAGAACACTGATCAGAAGTGCTTCTTATGGTCTATTCTTGCCTCCCTATACCCAGCTCAGGATAATGCTGAGAGAATTTCAAATTACGAGAAGTATGAAACCAATATAGATATGGACGGGATTTCTTATCCAGTCAAAGTGAGTGATATCCTGAAGTTTGAGCGACAAAATCAAATCTCAGTGAACCTGTTTGGCTATGAGGAAGAAAGTTTGTTCCCCATTTCCATTACAAAACAGAGATATGAAAGACACATCAATCTTCTTCTGTACTCGAGTGATGATATGTCCCACTACTGCTTGGTTAAAGATCTTGACCGCCTACTAGCTGATCAAAAGACATGTCGTAACAAACATTATTTCTGTGACTACTGTCTTTACGGGTTCACTAAGCGATCCCTACTTGAGGATCACAGGCAATATTGTAATGTACACTCACCTCAAAAGATCGAACTACCATCAGAAAAGGATAAATGGCTTTCCTTTTCAGGGAGAGACTTTGCAAAACAGCTCCATGTACCATATGTTATCTGTGCAGATTTTGAATGTTTTGCAACAAAGATGGATTCTTGCACCCCTGACCCCGCTCAGTCCTATACTGAGAAATTGACCCATCATATCCCATCTGGATTTGCTTACAAGATTGTAGGACTAGATGAAGAACCTGTTGTATACAGGGGTGAAAATGTCGCTGAGGTGTTCATTGATAATATGATTCAGGTGGAAGAGCATCTGAAAGAAGAGCTTAGTACAGACAATGCTGCTGTGCTGATAATGACAGAAGCTGACCAAATAGCATTTAAAGATGCAGAATCATGTCACATTTGTGGTGAGGTCCTACAAGATGACCGAGTAAGAGACCATTGCCATATCACTGGTAAGTTCCGGGGTGCTGCACATAATCAGTGTAACTTGAACTTTAGACTGAGAAAGCGCATCCCGGTGGTGTTTCACAATTTAAGGAATTATGATGCACACATAATCATGACAGCCATTGGTAAGACAGAGAAAAAGCTAGAATGTATACCGAACCATATGGAGAAATATGTTTCATTTTCTATGGGGTGTTTGGACTTTATCGACTCATTCCAATTCATGAGCTCTTCCCTTGAGAATTTAGTTTCTAATTTGGCTAAGGAAGGTCCATCTAAATTTGCATATCTCAGTCAATGCTTCACAGAGGAACAACTTCCATTACTTCTGAGAAAAGGGGTCTACCCATACGACTATGTGGACAAACCTGAGGTACTTGAGGAAACCAACATACCACCTCCTGAAGCATTTTACAATAGACTAAGTGAGGAGCCCATATCTGACAATGATTATCATCATGCTTGTCAAGTATGGAAGGTGTTTGAAATACAGACCCTGGGTGGATATCACGATCTGTATCTACTCACTGATGTGTTGCTTCTAGCAGATGTCTTTGAAAACTTTAGGCAAGTTTGTCTTCATTACTATGGCTTGGATCCAGCCAATTTCTACACGTCACCAGGGTTAGCATGGCAGGCGTGTTTGAAAATGACGGGCCAGAGATTGGAATTATTGACTGATTTAGACATGCACCTCTTCATTGAGGCAGGGTTACGTGGTGGTATATCTATGATTTCAAACAGGTATTCCAGAGCTAACAACCCATATCTTTCTGACCATGACCCCAGCAGTCCATCCAAATATGTCATGTACCTGGATGCGAATAACCTCTATGGCTGGGCTATGAGCCAGCCATTACCAACTCATGGCTTTCACTGGACTGAGGCAGTTGACGTCATGACAATACGCGATGACTCTAACACAGGGTATATTTTGGAGGTTGATCTAGACTACCCAAATCACCTTCACGACATACATAACGACTATCCGTTAGCTCCTGAACGCAAAGTGATCGGTGAAGACATGCTCTCACCCTATTGTGAAGCTTTTGAGGTGGGAGGGTCAACAGTTGAAAAACTTGTGCCTAATCTTTTACCGAAAGCAAAGTATGTGGTTCATTACAGAAACCTTAAACAGTACTTGTCACTTGGTATGGTGTTGACTAAAGTGCATAGAGTGTTGGCATTCACACAGAGCAATTGGTTGAAACCTTATATTGACTTTAACACAGAGAAACGCAAACAGGCAAAGAACAACTTTGAGAAAGACTTCTTCAAACTCATGAATAATTCAGTGTTCGGTAAAACAATGGAAAATCTCAGGAAACGAGTTGATGTGAAACTTGTAAACACAGAACACAAGGCTAAGAAGCTAGTCAGTAAGCCAAACTTCCATGACTTCAAGATCTTTAATGAGGACTTGACCGCAATCCAAATGAAGAAGGTAAAGCTCATGCTGAACAAGCCCATCGATGTTGGGTTCAGTATCCTAGACCTTTCAAAAACATTGATGTATGATTTTCACTATACATACATCAAAGCCAAATATGGCAACCATGCAAAATTATTGTTTACCGACACTGATAGCCTCTGCTATGAAGTACACACTGATGACATCTACCAAGACATGGACAAAGATGCCCACCTCTTTGACACATCAGACTACCCAGAAGGCCATGCCCTTTACAGCACAGCTAACGAGAAAGTGTTGGGTAAGATGAAGGATGAGTGTGCAGGAATTCCTCCTACAGAGTTTGTAGGGCTCCGTCCTAAGATGTACAGTCTCAAGTATGATGGAAAAGAAAAGAAGACAGCCAAAGGCATCAAAAAGTCTGTAGTAAAGAATGTCATATCTCATTCTGACTACAAGAACACGCTCTTTGAGAAGGCGTCGCAGACCCATAGCATGACCCAAATACGAAGCTATAACCACCAGTTATACACTATATCTTTGAACAAGAAAAGCTTATCTCCATATGACGACAAAAGGTATATCCTGGCTAATGGTTGTGATACCTTAGCATATGGGCATTACAAAATTGCTGAGCTCTAAGAAAATGTGGCATTTGCTGTCAGGGTGTCATACTGTCAACATGGAGAAAAAGCATCATTGTGTTGCATGTTCATCTGGCTTTACTAGACGTAACGATTTACAGCGTCATGTTTTGAAGTTTCATCATGTTTTGAAGTTTCGCAACTGCGGCCGCAACGCCCGCAACTGCGGCCGCAACGCCTGTAACGCCCATAACGCCCATACATGATGTAGCTTGGCAGCATTCAGAAGTTAGTTTCAAACATCCATTTACTATGGTTCTGGCTGGCCCTACACAGTGTGGGAAGACTACATGGTTAAAGAGAATGATTGAAGAAAAATATCAGTGGATTAACCCTGCACCTCAGTGCATTGTCTGGTGTTACAGTCAATGGCAGCCTATGTACAATGAGATGAAGGGTGTTCAATTTGTCAAAGGTATCCCTGATGATTTGGAGGATGAAAACTATTTTAACCCAAATGCCAGGAACCTTATTGTGCTAGATGACTTGATGACTGAGGCTGGGAAAGACCAAAGGATAACTCATCTGTATACAAGAGGGAGCCACCATCGCAATCTGTCTGTGATTACACTGATGCAAAATTTCTTTAGTCCAGGGACAAAAACTATAAGGCGGAACTCTCACTACATGGTCCTATTTGATATGCCAGCAGATAGACAAGAAATCTATACAATAGCCCAACAAATGTTTCCTGGCAATCGTAACCGTCTGCTACATAGATATGAGAATGCAGTTTCTAAACCGTATGGGTATTTAGTCATAATCAACAAACCAAATATGCTTCCTCAAAATAGATTATTGGAAAACCCACTTCCGGCAAACCCACTTCCGGCAAACTCACTTCCAGCAAACTCACTTCCAGCAGGTACTATAAAAGACACCCAGTTACCACTAGTTTCATATTCGGAAGCCGACAGCCAAAGAGTAAACATCTTAAGAAGGAGTGAACCTCAGTCTGGATTAGACAACATAATGGAGTCTATCAATATGCACAGTGGAGAGCAATTTCGGGCATGTGATGAATGCGGTCAAGTATATGGTACTTTATACGATCTACACAGACACATGAGAAAATGTGATGTAGAACTTCCAGCAGAGAAACCAAAAATTGATCAAGAAGAGGAAGTAGAAGACCGTTGGATTAGTATGGACGAGGAGGAGGGGGAGAAAGATACAGAAGAACTTGACGAAGATAATGCAGAAAATGACACATTTAGATGGATGTGGGAAGAAGCAGACAAAGACAGAGAAGAATTCTTCAAGACCTACAAAAGATTTCTTCAGCAGGCTATAAGTCTTAAAAACAACAAGACAACAAGTGACATCCTTGACATGACTGAGACTTACATAGACAAAGGGTGGAAAGAGACCCGAGCCATTAAAACCGCACTCAGAAAACATAAAGATGACTTTGAAGAACTTTTTGATGAAGACGAGGATGTCGATGACATAGATAGTGAGGAGGAGATGGAAGAAGAGAAGGAGGAGGGGGAGTGGGAAGACAGTATATAAGTTTGAAATGTTTTATCAAATGCTCAGTCGTCATCGAGAGTTAGACCAAGATAGATCAATATCTAAAAGCCATTTACTATGACCCAACACATCCTGCAAGCTTCAGCTCGCCTGTGAAGCTATATAAGACAGCAAAGTTAGAGGGTAGGAATTACACTCTACATCAGATTAAAAACTGGTTGTCAAAAGAAGAGCCTTACACTTTTCACAAACCAGTAAATAGAAAGTTTACGCGAAACAAGGTTGTTGTTTCAGGGATAGACGATCAATATGATGCCGATTTGATTGACTTTTCTCGTCTTTCAAAGTTCAACAAGGGTATGGGTTATATATTAGTCATTATCGATATATTCTCAAGATTCCTCTGGACAAGACCCTTGTCATCTAAAAAAGGTAGCGATGTGGCAGCAGCTTTTGAGGACGTGTTCTCTAAAGGTCGGACGCCAAAGTACATTCGCACAGACAAAGGTGGCGAATTTTTAGCTAGGCCTGTTCAGAGGGTGTTCAAAAAGTACAAAGTCCACCATTTTGTTTCTCAAAATGAGGTCAAGGCCTCATATGCAGAACGTGTTATAAAAAGTTTCCGGATGAAGATTTATAGATACTTTACTGCAAATCAAACATTTAAATATGTTGACATACTTCCTGGGCTTACCACGAGTTATAATAACACTCATCACCGCAGTATTGACATGGCCCCGGCTGAAGTGAACAAACAAAATGAAACAGCATTGTGGTGGAAGCAGTATTGGCCTTATCTCTCCCAAGAGCATATCAAAAAGTTCAAATATCAAGTCGGGGACTTTGTCAGAATGACCCACATCCGGAATCCCTTCACTCGGGAATATGATGAAAGGTGGACAGGAGAAATATTCAAAGTAGACAAACGTTTCAAGAGAAAAGGACTACCAATTTATAAACTAATAGACTTTCATAATGAAGATGTCACTGGAACATTCTATCAGGAGGAACTCCAAAGAGTTCGGTCTAATGATATATGGAAAGTTGAGAAATTCTTGAAAGAGAAAGGAAAGGGCAAAAACAAAATGTTTTTTGTGAAATTTCTATATTGGCCTAAGGCATACAACGATTGGGTGAAAGCTTCTGATGTGGAAGATATCTAACTGCACTGATACTCATCATATAGCTGTCATAGAAAGAGTGCCTCAAGTAGATATTGTAGTACAAAGCTGGTATCATACATCATATCACATTGGTAGCTGGTAATGTAACTGCAGTGAAGGCCTAGTGATAGGCTTTGCAGTGCGGCTTTGGGGTTAGACCAGACCTCAGACCTGGGGCTAAGGTTGAACACCCATGAGTCTTAGCTCTAAAAACGAAAACAACTCTTGTAATGGGACCAGGCTAGACCTCAGACCTGAGGCTAAGGCTTAACACCAATGAGCTTCTAAAACCCAGTCATAAATCCACTCATCCTCCATCATTGTGGTTACATACCTATAAACGGTAGTAGACTACTCATCCCAGCTGCATTAAACAGTAAACTACTTGTGAACTCTTGATATGATTGCTTTATGACAGGCAGAGGTGCTGGTAGATAGACCATACCGAATCTACATACACCCTGATCAATGTATAGCACGGCAATGGGGAGGAAACATTAGGTGGACTCACCCAGTAGATGTAAATAGTAGTTAGATGTAGTTATGCATTGGGGAGGAAAGATTAGGTAGCCCCACCCAGTAGTCAGTAGACATAGGTATCAATATACCTTTGGGGAGAAAACATTAGGTGGACTCACCCAGTAGTGGTAGATATGTATATAATCTGTAGGGGGAAAGGTTCATTCAATAGGTGTAGATAGAGGGGTATACATTAGAATTACTTACTCTAATTAGGTTAGGTAGGAGATGCTTGATATGAGGAGACCTTCACGTGGTGAGCATCGTCAGTAGTGTCATTAACACATGAAACTAACAACCTCAGCATTATATTCATCACCAATAACAATATTCATCCAGAAGGGGGGGGGGGATTAAAATTAATTATCATCATGATCAAAGTTCACTGATTACCCAAGGGGGGGGGGGTATCATAATCTTTCAGGTCAAAGTTCACTGATAAGAGCCCCACCCAACCATGTGGTGGGGGTCAAGATGGTGGGGGCCCAACCCTATACTTAAGCTATAAGAAAAGCCCCACCGAGGTGAGCCAGAACCCTCACTTTCCCCCTACTCAAATGGAATCAATTCAAAACATGAAAGTTGAAACTCAAAACGCGAAAGTTGATACTCAAAACGCAAAAAGTGAAACTCAAAACACGAAAGTTGAAATCAAAATGCAAAAGTTGAAACTCAAAACATGAAAAGTGAAAAACCAAAACAGCAAAAGTACTTTCAGATTTCAGGTTTGACATCTCAACTTTCAAAGTCAATCTGTCAATCTGTCAACAGCTTGTGACAGGTATCTTTTCACATTTTGAGTTTCACTTTTTACGTTTTGATTTCAACTTTCGCGTTTTGAGTTTCACTTTTTACGTTTTGAGTTTCAACTTTCACGTTTTGAGTTTCAACTTTTGCGTTTTGAGTTTCAACTTTTGCGTTTTGAATTAGTTCCATTTGGCCCTTCCGGGCCACTGTAGTAATGAGTGTAAAGAGAGAGGAGGTGAGGGGAAAGGGTTTGGTTGTCCGCGCTGTGGCAGGCCACTCTGAACGGCCTACAACTTGTACTACATCACAGGGCTGGCTCTTTTGGGTAAACAAGGCTTCCAACTGGTTGGGTAGCTTCACCATGATGGTACCATTACCCCTTACTGTATAATATTATATCATATCGATGTTTTAGCAGTCTGCAGGTTTCACCATGATATAATAGAGGGTAGATTAATAAAAACCGTTTCGATCTCAGTTAGAAAGATATGTCTATATCTATAATAATGATTATGTGTGTATTAATTATACCTGGGTGAGATATGGTCCGTGTACCCTATAAAATATCAATCATGTGGCTGTTGTTTGCCTGCACAGTTCTAAATATTAATGTGCAAGCCAAATCTCTCCCCTAAGGGGCTTGAGTACACCATGGTTGACAAGGTGTTAATACTTGGGGCTAGCAATAAAGTTTGTTACAAACGAATTTCATAGTATCCAAATAGAGCATTATAGATATCGGGATACTGCTAGAAGACGTAGTGAATTCACTGTTACATGTACAAGATTCTTGTACAGCAATTTGTTTGTTATGTCCAAAATACATTATAGCAGAATGCCTGATAGTGAAAATTTACTGTACAGGGATACATGCTGGTCGGCACCTGGGGCAGGGGTTTTATGTGCTTCATAGTTCTACGTTAGACCAATGTGAGATATTAATAGTATGGTACCAGCACCACTCAGGCATTACCCCAGTATGCATGATTACCCACACTGTATACTGGTAGAGGATGTGTTAGCAGCAGCCACGTACACGTAGTAGGCAATGCAGTGATAGCTATGATTATAACAATTTTGAATGGGAAATCCCTTATATGGTACATAGTGTTGCGGTAGCCATGGGGGGAGGGGCAAGGGGAGGAGCAGCTGAGTGGAGCACCCCGGGGGGGGGGGGCACTCCCTCACCATGACTGACTATGTGTGAACATGATTCCAAGGGAAAGGGTCTGTTTTTGGGTCCTAGGCACGGACCCGCGAGGGTCCTTGATAAGGGGTGCTCTTTAAGCAAATTTGGGGAGAAAGAGGTACATTTTCAGACCTCAATGGCTTTTTAACAGGTATTTTTTACTTTATTTTTCTACAATATTTCTTGGGCACCCTTGATTCAGATATTTTCTCAGGGTCACCCTATGATTAGGGTATATTTTTCAGGGTCATTCATGATTAGGGTCCGCTTTTCTGGTAAGTTTATCTTGAATAGGGTATGCTTTTTGAAAATTTCGCCCCTTGATAAGGGTACCAATTTAAGGGTGATGTTCGCACATAGTGACTATAGAAAAGATAGGGAGTGGCCCCCCGGGGTGGAGCAGCAATGCCCTCTATTGTTGGGTAGTACCAATATCCCATATTTTGTTCGACCTTTTGTTAGTGAAGCTAAGTGTCTGTGGAACAACTCAGAATCGGTCAAACACATCTACCTGTTCAGAAACAGGATTCTGGTTTCTGGTAGCCTACACATACCGGATTTCTGAACCAGAGATCAAGTTTTCCAACCGGCTTGCCATATGCATGGAGGCGCCGACCGAAACTGGGGAGGGATCCGAAAATAGCATCAGACTCACATGGACTTTGAGCCCGATTGTGAATATTGAGGCCAACTATATCTGTTCGCTATGAATAAAAAGATAGTTATACCGAGAGTGAGGCTGTCCTGTATTTCTGCAAGATTGTGAAAGACACTGGAACGTTAGCAGCGACGAGAGGTCAATATTGGGTGATCGGGGTAAGTAAATACATTTATGTAATGTATCAAGCTAATACGAGTTGTTTCCACTCTAGTTTTGAGAC
Source organism: Harmothoe impar (assembly GCA_947462335.1). NCBI lineage: Eukaryota > Metazoa > Annelida > Polychaeta > Phyllodocida > Polynoidae > Harmothoe > Harmothoe impar. The sequence continues at coordinate 40,242,224 of OX381709.1, read as the reverse complement.
TAACCTAAATATGTATTGTTATACATTCCGGGTCATGTTTACTAAAGTCATGGATAACAGGATAGAACAGACTAGGGCTACTAAACTACTTGTCAACATCGGCTAGGATATTATAGGATGGTATCTGACCGGGCTATGTGTTGACCAGGTCACACTTGGTCTCAGGACTATTATAATATAGAATACTTACAGCGACCAGCCCCTTGGGAGGCCAGCATTGCTGAGAGCTTGTAAACAACTAATTATAAACCCAGAGTATCATTCACTACTATCCACATCCAGTTTATTAGATACGATGTGAGTGTAACTCATATTATTCCTTCCGCAGAAACGGAAACAATGGATATTCAGGACATCATTGACGATTACACATGTGGACGTGAAGTAGCCAAAGAATACCCCAACTTTGGGGTAAGAACCATACTGCCAGTAACGCGGAGGAAGCGTAGGCATAGAGTACCAGGCAGCCTTTTGCAGCCCCGGAAGGAGCAGTATGAAGCCGAGCGATGCCTCACGCATAAGAAACGGCTCAAACACAGGAAGGTACATTTAACGCATGGAGTATACTAAAATTAATATATATATTCACGTGATATGTGTTCGAACCCTTATCCCTATTACACAAGATTAAAAGCACGCTTCATCTTGTGATTTATGTTAAATAATGGCCACCCATGGTTCGACGAAATGGTTCAAAGACAAAGAAATGGTAAAAAATAATGAAGTGCAAAAAAAGCGGTAGGCGTTTTGAAAGCCATATATCAATGTGTTAGTACGGATTTCGGATGAAGGAAGTACGAAAAATATGAATTTCAGACAAAAGGGCCGTAATTGCATATTCCTGTTCTATGTTGATTAGGGGACTTTGTTACTGAAAAAGAGATGCACACACCACTTGAACCTCCCGGTGCTCTCTAGAGAGGAGGGCGCATCAGTAAATGAAAGAGTTGCCTTCATACAGGACCAGCATAAGGCTGATACCACGATAAGGTACGTTGTACACCCCATGTATATCATCTATACCCGTCCCTCTGCCCTTCCCTGTGTATCAATCTGCGTGCAATTAACAGTCACAATTATTATTATAATGCTTCAATTCGATATGCTGATAAACTGATCAAGTATGCACACCTTCGTCCCCTTTCTCTGAACTATTGCCACTTCTCATTTCTATTATGTTCACACTTCATGTAGCTTGAGATCAACTCCCCTAGCAAGATGCCAACTCCCCCTCCCCAGGCTGCTTCTGGTGCTTCTGTCAGCGTACAGGTACTTATGTAACAAACAATTGCGTCCTTCTTTCACATGCAAAGGGTTGAATAGTGATATCCTAGGGAGTAAAGGTCCTACGGGGTAGATGTCCCAAGATAGATAAAAGTCGTAGGGGTAAAGTATACACGGGGTAGATATTCAAAGGAATTGATCCTAGGGGTAAAGGACAAAAAAAGCCCAGAAGAATTACCATAATTGAAATATGGAGACGATTGACCGAGTGGGGTTAGTAGTCTCAACATATGATAAAATGTATTGACATTACAGACTACTAAATCGACCATGAAGCGGATTTTGTTGTTCATGTTTAGGCTAGGCCCTATTAGAATGAATGGCCTTTCAGCATGCTATCCAGGAGAACTGTACAAAAGTTGATGACGACTTTTCTGTGAGGGTTTACAAATCAATTTTATCTCTATACTCATAGAATCGTTTTTTGGAGCCCTAGTTATTAAATCTAGGTTCCCAGCTTAAGCTTAACATACTAAAGCGATGAAGGGGAGGTGTATATTATAGTATAAACAACAGCAAACATCATTATACGATCGGTATTTTGGCCCTGAGAGGGGTGTGTAGGATTTCATTGAATCTGTCTGTGATACATGGTGAGATGAACATATTTTGTTTCCCAAATGCAGGGACACCAGTACCATAAACGTTTTGGTTAATGTCGCACCTGGCCACACCATATGCATCACAAAGTCGGACGTGGATACATTAAAAGATGTGAAGTTAGAGATAGAGCAAAGGGTTGGTACACCATGCAGAGTACAACGGCTTAGATGTCAAGGTCGACCCGTAAGTAACGTTTGCTTTTATATATATGATTGATTTAAAATGGATTTTGGAGGGTAACATTATAGCATGTCTCCCTAGATATGTGTTAACCCCGGGGGGGGGGGGGGGCACTCGGTATATTTTGTATACACATGTGTGTGGCTGGCAAGGGTACTTTTTCAGCAAAATCTCCCCAGCAAGGGTCCTGTTTTGAAGGAAAATATCCCTCGCAAGGGTCTACTTTCAACAAAATCGCCCTAGCAAGGGTCACTTTTTTTGCAAAAATGAAATGTTTTTCACCAAAATGTACCACTTTTTCCTATTTTTCCCGAACTTTTCCCTGACATGAGGAAAATTTCTCTGTAAAATGACCCATTAAATATATATTTCGTGATATTTCTCGTCAAAACAAGGATTTTTGGGCCAAAAGTGCTCTGGCAAGGGTATGTTTTGGACACAAAAGCTCCCTAGCAAGGGTAAGGGTTGTCATAGGTCCAGCCGCACACCCATATCAGAAAAAATTCAAGTATACCCCCCGGGGTGTTAACGCATCTCCATTAACCTTTGCCTCGTTTTGGCATTCTACATAATCATTATATTACATGTTTTACCATTCCACTAAGTACCCAAATCCATATTTTTCTAGAACAAAACAAAACATTCAAGTTGATCTATTATTTTTATTTTATCAATGAACCTTCAAATACTTTACATGTAAAATGTCAGATAAAAGATATACATTTTAAATATCTTAAAATTGTAAATGAACTATTTTTAGTTACTATTCCTAACAGTATTTTCTGGATGTGTGTTTCCAGATAAGGGATGGACAGTGCATAGGCGAGTTGTGTAGAGACAACAATGACCTCAACCTTCTACTTTTCCAAGGTCTTCTTCGAGGGGGTGGTATGTATTAGATGTGTCTGTCATTATACTAAGAAGAATCGGGATAGACCCGGGTACCTCTCACCCAACAGTTTGATGCCTTATCATACTGAGCTACTCAGACAACTAGTAACACGGCTGCAGCCTAGGTTTCATATTGGTGATATTTGAAGTGAGAAGAATGGGAAAAAGACTAAGGAAATGTGATAAATAGTGAAAGCAGATGCATGGGAAGATTAGGGACCCTTAGCATGCACTACAACTAAGCTCACGTTTTTATCTATGCCAGCGGTTCCTGATCTCCATCGGATTTGCTAAAGGTCTCCCCACACTGACAGCAGTTAATGTAGCTGGGCAGTTGAATAGATCTGCTGTAGTTTTACAGTTCAAACTACAGTATTAATGAACATGGGCAGTGGAAGCTACGGTTGGTTTACAGTATGAAAGAACGTCTTATTGGGTTCACTATTTGCAGTGTACAGTTTCAAGTTGCTGTCTAACTCTTACCATATGGCATTCCCCTTCTCTCTCCCCTCCCCCTCTGCCTCTGAATCCCACCTCCATTTCATGCCCCTGCCTGTATGCCATTTCCCTTCTCTATCCATTCTCCCTCCCCCTACCTTTCGACCCCTTCTCAATGTATCTCCCCTGCTCGCTATTTTCCTGTACATGTATATCTAATTTTATCACCCTTCTCTAACATGCGAGCTATGCTGCCGTCCATTAGATGCAGACCTATCCATCAATGTGTTTCAAGAGCTACGTCAGGTTTGCCAAAGGTTTGATTTTGATATAGATTGATGCAGATAGGGGTACATAGGGGCATGAAATGGAGTTCTAAGGAATCGAAAGGAAGGTGAAGGGAGACGTAAGAGAGAAAGAATAAGGATAAATAATAGGGAATAATAATTGCCACATATCGCCAATATGAAAACTAGACTGCAGCAGTGTTCCCAAGTGTTTGAATGGTTTGGTAGGAAAGGGTATCGGACTGCTAAGTGAGAGTACCCCTGATCTAACGGCCTCTACCACGATCCCCCAGTGGAGCTTTTTAAAGTGTAGGCTGCCATTTTGGTAGGACACAAACTCTCGTGCACATTCCCACCATGGGAGTGAGATTTCACGATATTCCCATTGTCTCTGGTCAGCTTATGAGACATATATTAGTGTAGACAGTGGAGATAAGGGCCGGGCTAAGAGAAATAAGGGCTGCACACACAGGCCGAATGAGAGCCTTGTGAAGTTGTGGTGGAGATGGTCAGCAGTGGGCTGGTAGTATAGGGGTCAGTCTGGTCACCCTGTGGGCGCATCCATTGTTTGATCTGGTAACCGGCGAGATAAGCCTATAGGCGTCTAGCTGGATGCATTATCAACCAATAAGATAATTCCCTGGCCTTCACTGCGGAATGTTTAGGGTGCATTATGTAATAACCTGTACCCATCGTGATGGCTGTATCAGTGCTTGTCTCGCCGGTATAAGCTTAAGTAATGGAGCCGCCCACAGGACGACCAGCCTGACCCCTATAGGGTAAGGCCTGACACTCGTATGGTCCGATCATCTAGCCACCTAGACCCAGACCAGGTATACGCCAGAGACATCTACTGGCTTTACACAACACTACAGGTATGAGTCAAGGTGCCTAGATGCCCACACTGTAAGAAGTTACTGTATTTAAACAGCACAATGTGCTGTACATTTACAGCACATTTTTCTGTAGTTGGTATTACAGCGCTATTTGCTGTATAATTACAGCATTATGTACTGTAAATTGGGTCTCCGGCAATGTTGCTCTACATTTACAGTACATTGTGCTGTAGATTTCCGCCGCTAGGTGGCAGCAGTAGACCATTTCTGTATTAATTATTCCACCCAACCCTTTCCAGAGTCAAATAAAGCCTCACAAACTCTCAAGACATCTTAAAATAAGAATGGATGAGAGAGACTGAATGCAGTTATCATAAAGTGTATTGATATTTGCATGATTGTGTTGAATAATACAAAAAAACAGCAAAAGTATAGAATAGACACCACATTGGTGGGAAAAGTTAAATGCTTAAGTGCCCGGACTGGGGAAAAGCTGGTATCACATATGGTTCAGCTGTATTGAAGTAGGATTAAACCATTACATTGTGTAGTGTGTATTATCCTAGCTGAGATTGAACTATTATGCAGGAGAGTACTCTCCATGCATGCATATTAATCGATATAAGTTGATGAGAACAACAATATGAAACCTACAGTAGAAGTTGCTGTAACTTTACAGCACCCAGTTGCTGTACATGTACAGCAAAATCTACTGGAACAAAAGTTGCCAGCAACTTTTGCTGTAGATGTACAGTAGAAGTTGCTGTAAATTTATAGTAGAAGTTGCTGTAAATTTACAGTAGAAGTTGCTGTAAATTTACAGCAAGTCAGTTGCTGTACACCTACAGCAAAATCTACTGGAACAAAAGTTGCCAGCAACTTTTGCTGTAGGTGTACAGCACTTACTTCTTACAGTGCAGCTAACAAAAAACGTTTTCAGAACGTTTTAAAACGTTTGTAAATGGTTTGTAAGAAAACGTTTGTTTCCAAACGTTTTGAAACGTTTTGAAAACGTTTGGAAACGAGCATTTTTGTACATACCTTGTCTAATGCTTTGTAGGGCTATATTTTATTCTTTGGTAATAATTATTTGCATATCAAAACATAGATTTGTATTTAATTTAGACCACTTTTTTGAAAAATTAAATAAAGCACTTATTTACAAAACTACATCCCGGATTCGAACCTGCATAAGTTGTAATCTGGTATTTGCTGGCAGCCACCCAACCCATGTGGCCATGAAGCTGTGCAGGGTAATGGAAGACCAGTTTCCTTGTCACTTAGATGGGTTTTCGACTCGTTTATTTAATGACTGTCACTTGGAAGAGTCTAGAGACAAGTTTACCTTTTGAGTGTGACATATCAAGCAGTCCGCCCTACTGCACATCCAGGTACCTCCTGCAAACGTTTTCCTACCGTTAGGAAAACGTTTTTTTGTTAGCTGGGTGATCGGACCATACGAGTGTCGGGCCTTACCCTAATACATGTACTACCAACCCACTGCTGACCATCTCCACCACAAGGCTGTCATTCGGCCTGTGGCTGCACAGGTGTGAAGTAGCCCTAAGCCAGGGTCTACTTAGTCAAGATTCAGTGACTCTCCCTTCACTCTCCAAATATATGTTTGGTCACTCTCCAAGCATAATATAATACTTTAATTCTCAGTTATTTCAGTTTTATAATAGAAAATGAAATACTCTGACTCGATAGATGCATACAACACCATATTCAGATGCCGTGCATTAAAAAACCATACATTAATTAGTGGAAAATACACTGTGAGAAGTGGCTAAACTAGACTATATAAGGGTTCCCAGTGCCATTTAGTCTGACCATTTAGGTCTGATGTGTGCCAACAGGTGGTGCCACCCCTTAACATGTTAGAGCCCTATACACATCCAGGTCTGTGGTGAAAGGTCGGTTGCTGTAGATTATATATTTCTTTTTTATCATGTCTTTTATAGACAAATCTACCCTGCTTCAAGAAAACTGATACATTTTTAACGTGGAAATAGTACATAATATTTAAATAATGTTCTTCAGGCGTTAATTTATATCAGGTTAGGTTTACATAAATCCAATAAGCAACACTATTTTACATAATGTGTACATACATTAAATTAATTTAGATTGATTTAAGCTAGATTGTGTGAAACAGCCCTTGAAGTTTATGTAACATTTGGAGTGTTTACTGGGCTGGTAGCTTTCATTGTATACTAAAATACGCTATCCTATTCTTATTTTCATGTTAGCTCCACCTGTGGATGCAGAAAATACAGGAGCAGATGGTTAGTGTGTTTTGGTACCGTTGTCTAATTATCATTATATACAGGCACAATGTATAGGATATGATCGTATCCTATATATTTTGGACGTCAGTCTTTCAATTTGTCTTATTTGTCTTATCAAAAGTGTGGCAATTCTACGGAAAGTCCTACAAGCATTGTAAGGCACATGTATATCTAGTAGGTAGACCACGAACCAGGGTATACGGAAGGGAGCCGCTATTGGTTCCAGATGCATGTACATTGTACACGGAAGCTCAAGTAGTCGTGTGTCAAGCCTCCATTTCCCCTCTTTGTATAGTTTACTTTCATATACTATCAGTTTATCTTCTTTATAAATGAGATGCATGGATTCTCCATGAAATAGAGCATTAACACCTCTGTGGGTGACTACATGTTAGTCAGTCAGAGTGAAATCAATGTATTGTCTCCTAATCAGGCTAAGACCCTCACCTCACACCTGAGACAATGGGGAGGTGATTAACGTGATCAAGATAGGGGTGGGATGCCACCTATCAACCTTATCGGTCTTATCTGTGGTCATTGTTCCTAAGTGTGAACAGTGGCTGATAACAGATTTACTCAAAATGTGCTGCTCTGGACTCAGGCGCCAGTTAAAAAATGGCGGCTCCCATGGGGCCCTTGATAGGGGGGTCCCCATGTCCGATGTCGATTTTAAGAAATGCTCATGTCGCCATATCGATTTTAAGAAATTTCCAATGTCCCATGTCACTATCTAATTTTTCCTCCTGTCCCATGTCACTAAGCCTCAAAATGGTCCATGTCGCCGGTTCGAATTTAAGGGTCTAGGGCCATTCCCATACCATGTAGGCTCTCCTCCGTATACGAGTGAGAGCCAACAGGCCAGGAGTACAGCGATATTTGACTGACCCCTGACACCAGAGCAGTGTATTGTGGGTAATTTCTTATTTGACCAATGGCCACAGATGAGACTGATAAGGCTTATAGGTAGCATCCCCCCTATCTTAATCACCTCCCCGTTGTCTCAGGTGTGAGATGAGGGACTTAGCCTGATTGGGAAACAATCCACCCTGACTGACCCACATGTGGCCAGATATAGAGGTGTTTTATGCTCTTTTTCTTTTAGATTTAACATATTCACCATTCTTATCCAATTAAAGGCTATGCCATGGAGAAACTATAGTATAAATCACATTTATACAGAAGACCAACAGATAGTGAAGGAGAGAGTACTCTCCAAAATAAACTTTAAGATAGTATCTATACTAAGGAACAAGGACAAGAATAAAAAATGCTTATTGAAAAGGTCTTTTTGGTTTTATTTAGGACTTAATGCTTGAAGTAACAGATTGAATATTAATATAATATGTAAGTAGGAAAAACTTAGGAATGACCAAAACTGTAAAAAAGATGGCCAAAATGTTGAGGGTAATTATCGTTAATGTAGAATCGATGTTTTTTTTTCTATTCTATCTTGATAGCTGTATCCAAAGCTATGACCAAACCTGATTTTGTCAGTGTAAAATTTAATTTTTCATAATAATTAAATTCAACACTGACAAAATCAGGTTTGGTCAGTGTTGAATTACATCTTTTCACAATAATGATCATTGAAGCTGAATATAATATAAACAATGAGGGATAGATTTTAATGGCCATTGGGATAGAGCAACATCATCCCACATTTGCGAGGTAATTTCTCAAAAACTGGAAGGGGAAATCTAAAAGTCTTATACCTCATTGGAAAGCTTATGATTTGAATTTTAAAAATTTACATTCAACCTTGGTTGTCCCTTCTTCCTCGTACGTCTAACCACGTTATACTTCACAGACTAATTTGGTAGAACGTGAGCTAGGTGATCAACATATAAAAAAAATGAAAAAGAGAAACCCAAAAAGGAAAAGCACAGATGATTAAATGTGTATATATAAGAGATTACATAGAAGGTACCAATCGAAGCCACTACGCCATGAATTTGTCACATATGAATTGATACATAGGTATTACAATTTCATACAATATTATATTTTGCAGATGGAAATGACGAAACAAAGATGTATGAACGACACATAGAAGAGTTTGCAAAGAAAATGAATCTACCAGTTGAAGCTGTGCGACAATTAGTACTGAAAAATCAGCAGGGGTCGGAACTAGGTGCTGTTGGTGGACAGACAACAAATGTAAATCCATCACCGCAACAGTCTGTTCCTGAACAAAAGACTGGACAGGGGGATGCAACGTCTGAAAAACTCAATAGCATGGTAGAATCCCTAAATACTAAAGTTTCAAGCATTTCCTTTTCTACTGATAAGCCGATTTCCGAGGGGCAAGCGTTTTCTCTGAAACACATATTTGGCAGAAAGGGACAAAAGGCTAACAGCCTTGAAAGCAAACTATCATTTCTGTTTCTGTGTGAAAATGAGAAATATACACAAGCAGATATGATGGCTATATGGACTGACGTAATTCAGGAACATACAGCCAAGTGGACAAATTTATTGTCGCAAGAACAAACCAAAGGATGGAAGATTTCACAAGCTGAAAATAGTGTATCATCTGTTGATGGGAAGCCACTCGAACTAAGATTCGGTAAAGGTAAAAAGGCCTCTGATGCTAAGATAACTGTTTTGCCATTTGATACAGAACCTTTATCTGATGAGAGTAAAACAATACTTATTGTCGATGAGAATGTTGTCCAATCTAGGGTAATGGGTCATTTCCCTTCCTCAAGGAAACCAGAACACAACATATCTTTTGAAGGAAAGTCTGAAAAGCCATATCATGCTCGGGTAGTTAAAGATCAAGGTGGATTCACTCTCATTTGGGGAGATTTGATGCCAGATTTAATGACGCAGACTAAAAGTGAGATGCCGGAAAGAACTAAGGAAATGGCAATGTGTACACCTAGGAGATTCAAGACTAGGCCTCTACATTCCCCTCAATACAAAAGTGGCGCAATCATAGATTGTTATGAATCAGGGGATGAAGGTAACTTGTTGGTTCCTTGCCATGAATTCAAGCTGTTCAGAGATGCAGCAAAGACAGATATGTACATGTTGAAGTTTTGTAATGAAGTCATGAAATTTGCCTGTGCCTGCCTCAACAGCCGGAAAAATGGCACCATCCACTTCGGAATAGCTGATGAAAAGGCTGAAATGGCTGAACGATTCGATTTACATCCTCGCGAAATTCTTGGTATTCCAGTACAAGATAAGGTTTTGTATAAAGATAAATTAAACGATTACATCAATACTTGTTATGGTGTAGAAAATAGAGAATTTGCCCGGAGATGTATTTCACCACCGGAATTTGTTCCAGTTGCACAGTCCTCCGCAACTACTACCATTGTCTATGTCATAGAAGTAGACATAGATATTTCCCATCGCTATACTAATGGAAGGGTGTTTTCGGTTGCTCTTCCAGACCTGTCTGGCAAGAAGAGCAAAGGGTATCAATCATTTGTTCGCACTGGAGCACAAAGTACTGTATTATCGAATGCTGGAAGCCCCTCTCACATGGCTGATATGCGGGTCTTTGACCTGAAGCGCAAACTAGATGAAACAAATCATGGCAGAAGTTATCAAAATGTCACTAGGCAATTGCAACGTAAGCTTGGAGAAAACTGTGGGAAATTGGATAATACAGTCAAAAGAATATTAGTACTGTCCTCAACAGATGATTCTATTACTACACCAAATTATCTAAAATCAGTCTCTGCTCTAAGCAACATACCCTGGTCGTATGTAATTGATTTTAACAACAAAGACAAGAGCCAACCAGGATTCTGTCAAACACTGACAGACAACTCTGACTATGAGATTCATGATGCTGAGGAATTCAATGATTGTATTCTCGATGGAAAGGAAATTCCACAAACTTGGGTATTTGCAAATGGTATTGGGGTTGATAACTCATCTCATCCAATGCCATGGGCAAAATGGCAGCTATCAGGCCGTCTAACAGGTCTTGAAAAACTCATAAGCAAGACAGAAGATCAATTTCCCCAAAACGAAACAGTGATAATGTTCCTTTTAAGTCCAGGATTCTCAAAAATTGAAGCTTTTACATATGGGATTTTTCTTCGTCATTTCCGAGAACATGCTGTATGCTTTTATACTGAGGGTGAACAAACTGAAGCTGAATGGATGCAGTTGATTGTCAGTCACCATGAGTTCATGGATGAACATACGTTTTTGGATTGTGGAATCGTGGGACTTCCTTGGGGAGAGTTTATGGAAGAAGTACGAAACCTGACAACTGACTGTCAAAGGGGTGAAGTTAAAATACCTCTCACAAGAGCTACAGCATGCGGAATTGAACGCGGGCATTTCAGAGATAAATCTGTAAAAATAATGAATGTGGAAGAATGTGATCACCTTCATCAATTAGCAAAACGAGACCATGTGAAATATACAGAAGAAAAAAGGAGAGCAGAAAAATGCTTTTACAGTGGAGAAGATGTCAGCATGGAAAACTTGTGGTTCACAGAAAATGATGCGGTACAAGTAGTACGCAGGGACGTCCTGGACGATCTGAATGATGCATTTAGATATGTTCTTGCGTCTGAAAAATGTACTGCCATTGAGACCATCAGGCTACTGCATTCACGATTAGGTGGGGGATCCACTGTAGCAAGGCATTTCCTTTGGGGCATCTTTCACCAGAGTGGTCATAACAATGATTACGCTGCTCGATGCTGTATTGTAAACAGTATTACTCCTGAAACTGCCTCCACACTTCATGAGTACTGGAAATACAAGAATAGCCAAAGACTTCCAGTTTTGGCACTAGTTGATGACCACCGAGATCCAGAATTCGAAAGCTTACTCCAAAGACTTTCTGAAACAATAGAAAGGGAAGGGCCTGTTGGAGGTGTTGCAATCATCCTTCTCAGAGTAGAACCAAACAGCTACCCAAAAGAAACTGCAACCGAGGCCAATTCTAGGGTATGTGTGTTCATAGACAGTTGCTTAAGTGACAAGGAATGCACTAGATTCCAAAACAAATATGATGAGATGAGGAAGAATTATGGGGCCGGTTTTAAGGCAGTTGCAGAAAGAACACTCCCCTGGTTCATGATGAAGATGCAGAAGGATGGGGCGGGCAGAAAGGCATACGCAAGACGACTTGTGCAGTCAGCACTACCTGCTGTTAATGAAAATGAGAGAGATCTGTTGAAATATCTGTCCATGTTTCTCATAAGTATCCCTGAAGATAAATATATTTACATAGCTTCTCTCAACCGACTCATGGTTTCACTTTCTTTCAGTAAAGAATGCCACCAAGTTGCCTGGGCACAGTATCTTAGTCAGAATGCTAGTGTTTTTCTCAGATTCAAAAGCCTATTAGTGACTGAGGATGCCGACCCAAGGAAAAAATCCGAGGTTGGACTTTTGTTCAAAGAGTTTGCCGAGGCAATAGTGGAATGGACAAGTGTCAACGAAAACAGAAAGATTGCCGATATAGCTTTAGACTTCTTGAACAGTCCAGCATTCCCTAACTCAATAGAAAGGGAAATATTGAAGGGTAATGAAGGCACCATTGCTATCTGTGACAAAATGTACTTGGCACTGCAAGGCAAAAGAAAATCAGACAAGGAGCCACAGAAGAAAGAAGTCTTCTCGAAACTCATTCAAAGAATTTTGGAAAAAGAAAAGGATGTACCAAAAGCCCATTTAGATAATGCGCTTGACGTAATGAAACTCGGATTTCAAAAAATGAATCGGTCAGTACTAGCGCAACAAGTAGCAAGGCTCTCTTATATTCATGGATCCTTACAAGATGAAAGGGAAATCTACTTTGACCTGGCAGAGAAATGGGTCCAAACAGCATTGGAGAAAAGCAGAAACTCTTACTTCCTAGATACCGCAGGAAGAATAGGTTTGAGAAAATTATTTGTTTATTTCCCGCAGCATTTGGGACGGGCAGGTCAACACCTGTACAACGAAGAGGATTGCATCAAAGCCCTGGAGATCTGCCTTAAATCTATAGAAAGATTTCAAGAGTCGCAGAAAGCTGCACGTGATAGAAATGTCGAAAACCTTGCTGGATATTGTGGTGAAATGGACGTTATGTACAAATTCCTCACGATAATTGCAAACAGTGATGTCTTTGACTGTCGGCCAGAAAACGTTCGGAAGTATATATGCCTACCCGAATGGAAGCCAAAGCAAGTGCCATGGACTGGTGAACAAGAGGCACAGATAAAAGGATTCCGTGGTCGTTACAAAGAGTGTCTGTTGAAGGTTGAAGAAAGTGATTTCATTTTGAAAATGGATGATGGGCCCAATACCCATGAGTTTGAGAGGCACTTCATTGAGTATTTTGTGTATATACAAGATGAACAACTTGTTGATGACTTGACACGGTGGACACAAAATACAATGTTCATACAGGGTCATGTTGGAGGGGGCATTTTCAATAATGTCTTCAATATCTACTATTTGAAAAGGAGGCACATAAAGGACGAAAAAAACATGCGAGATCTTCAAGACATCTATGCAAAACTCGGCGAAAACCTTACTTTAGATGTATCTGATGACTTGAAAAGACAAGACAGATTTTTATTAATTACTGTGAAGATGGCATTGTATTCACCATTCACTCCACAAAGATCTGTAACAAAATGCACAAGGGGTGAGTTCCTGGAAACTGTAGCAAATATCGAAGCAATACTGCTAAAGGAAGAAGAAATAGGAGGAAGCGCTACCAAGTACTGCCTCATGCTAAGTTCCATGTTTCAATGGTCTCAATACGTACTAGAGTCAGAGAAATGGGGACAACGTTACAACAAGACTCTAAAGAAACTGAAAGAGACTTCACACAAGGTTCAACGAAGTCACACGGAGGCTGACACGGACACACGAGTGGAATATCCACGCAAGAAAAGACTTGAATATGATCCTCCATGCCCTGTTACCACACTCTTTTTCTTTGGTAACGGCGAAGGTCTGGATATGTTTGTTCACCTGAATGAGCTGAATAAAACGACAATGTCACATGCTACAGGTATAGACTGGGACCATTTGTATATTTCTAAACGATTGAAGCGATTTCCAGGAAAACGGATAGACAAAGGGAAAATCAGCTTCAGGACACCTGATGCCAGAGTTTTGGACATCAAAGTGCATAGGCGATGGCAACACAAGTACAGCCTGGAAGAAGTATGGTTTTATGTAGGATTCTCATGGGATGGTCCTCTTGCACACGGGATAGTCTTGAAAAAGTAACCATGCAAGAAACCATTGCAAACTATAAGACAATCATGTTAAGGTTATTACTCCTGAGATTCCTGTCATTCATGAAGAATTATAAAATGTATTATGTAGAGTAGATACTCCAGTATTGTGCCCGACGCATTCCCCCCTGGTATATTATATAGACATGTAGCTGCATGTGAATTTCCTTTATTGTGCATGGGGTAAGGTACAATCTGGAGTATTCTATAAATTGAATGTCAAATCAGATTCTACTTGTGCATTATGATATAAATGTATGTATGCAATGTATATAGTTTGGTCAGGCACCTGACATATGTGTATGTTGATACTTGTGGCACTGTCTGGGGTAGGTCCCATGTGGCCAGTGGGAGTAGGGCCACGTGATGAGTCAATCAGTCAATACCCCAGCCTCGAGCTCTCCAGGCCCATTACAGGCTGGACAAATTTGTATCTAATAACTGTAACCTAGTTAGAAAATGATTCAGGATCCTGGATCATTTCTTAATCAGATAGCTCAACCACTGATTGGTTAGCCATGGTCACATGATCATGAATGACATAATTTATATATGTTGTGTTTGGCCTCATGGGTTCGAATCCCACAATGTAGGTTCGTTTTTTTACATTATTTATTTGGCCTATTTGAAGCATCAATACCCCTATACTGGCATAGTCATATTATATATTAAATGTCTAGATAGAGAAAAATGTTAATAGTGTAAAGGAGGTGCATTGTACAGCTATAAAAATTCCTACCAATTGTGCCATGGTGGGACTCGAACCCATGATGTTCAGACTGCTGGTATCCAGTACAACCCAGTATATAAGAACTCTCCCAGACTGTATACATACAGTCGGGGTCCGAGACTGTCAATACCCCAGCAAATTAGTAAATAACAGATTGGTTGGACCCAATAAGGTAAGCCTGTATATTCTACCCCAATTTAATACAGAGTCTTCATGCCAAAGAATTGTAATATCATTAGCAAATAGAGGTTCAACAGTCATGTAAAATCATGAAAATGATGTGACCAAGGTGAAACAAAAAATCCATTTGTGATATCGGTTAACATCCACTATTGTCATGTCGCAAGATTGTAACACAGCATTCACTAGTTTTTAGAGAAAAGTTTAATCTTTAGTTCGATTTTACAGCTCATTTGAATAAATGTGATATTTTGCCCCATCGCCTATAGAATCACCATAATACATGTAGTGCTTATGCTAAAGGTCGGTGGTTTCATATTATATTCTTAGAAAAGACCAGTTGAAATAATATTTAATAAGCAAATGAAAGTATCCATAAACTTCACCTCTGTTTGTTATAAAGTGTTAACCTGGTGGTGGAACAAATTAGGTTTTGCATCCAATGACCAAATAAAGTATTTCAACTATGACAATGTCCTTTTCGTTGTTTGTCCCTCACGTTAATAGTTTAATACCAATACCTTCGAACTCTTGGATTATAATAGTCCTAGCCCTTCAATCATACGTATTTTGGCCCCAACCCCAAAATAAACTGTTGAAATGAATATAAATTTTACTTCGGGCAACACTCAGTGTTTCGGTTGCCCAGGAGATGAGACAGTGGACTGCGCATGCGCATCAGTTTCGAGACGACGTTTGGCAACGCGCGGTTCGTTAGGTAAGTATTAGGAGGGTTTTACCCTCTTTTTACGTGTTTAATCCCTCCGGGGATAAATTTAATTATGGCCATTTGGTGCCATTAAGGTTAGTTATGACAAATGTCCCATTTTGCAAGATGGTTACGGTCATATTTCTAACACATTTTCTCTTTTTGTCGACAGCGTTCTCACTGGACACGCTGGTCTCGACAAACCACCATTGCCGCGGGCTTCGGAGTGGATTGAGAGAAGAAATTGACGTACGCTGATGGCGAACGACAAGCAAAAGCACCCGAATGCTATTCAGGGTGTAAATTCTAGAAGTAATAGAAGAAGAGGGGAAATGTCGGATGATTCGGCTAGTGTTTCGTCGATAGATTCGACAAAATCAAGCAAGAAAACCAAAAATCCGCCGACCGTGCCTGACCTGTCAATCACCGCCACCGCCACCACTTCGGGGGCGGGGCTTACCCCGGCTCAGCCAATCACGACGCAGCCTGCGTCGACCACGTGCACCACCACCACTTCGGCGGCGGGAAATGTGGGACATGACGCCATGCCGACATTTTCACAAATGGCGGCGCAGCAACAACAACAAGCTGCGGCGGCGTATTTCCAACAGTGTATGCCATGGAACTTCATGATGAATCCCATGTCTAACTGGATGGGCATGCAGCAACAGCAGCAGTTCCAACAACAGCAGCAACAGCAGCAACAGCCCACTCAGCCTCAGCCCACAGACCCGTTGGCGGAGGCGTTGACAGCCCGTCAACAAACGCATGACATCTCCGAGGAGGAATCTGAGGAGGAGGACGGCTCCGCTAAGGAGGAAGCCCAACAACTGGAGGACGGATCTATGGCTACCATGTTCTCAGAACAACAAGAAAAAGTGGCAGAAAGTAAGTTGGGCCCTAAAGTACATCCACATCTGGCACAGGCAGTTGACCGCTACATAAATCAGAAATATGAAAGTAAAGATTATGACGGCATCATAACAAAGTACCCGGGGGTGCAGAACATCCCCAAACTGATAGTACAGAAAACGGATGAGGAGATATTTCTGGCTCTACCTGACCCCCTTAGAACTCTAGATAAACAGTTGCAGACCCTACAAGGGGGTGTGGTAGCCAGCATTACAGCCATGGCACCACTGATCAACGAGGTGTTGAAGAGAGGGGCGTCAGATGATACTCTAGACAAGCTCAGCCCAGGCTTAGTGGTGGGAGTGCAGACGATGGTGATGACATACAACTCACTCCAAGATCAAAGGCACAGGATGCACAAACCATATCAAAAGCCGGAGTTTGTAAGAGCCATAGCAAAAATCAAAGAGGCGGACAAGGATCCTTCGCTGCTTTATGGAGGTGTAGTTCAGGAAGCAGTGAATAATTATGAGAAGCAAAACAAAGCATCTAGAGGGGCGATGAAGGAGTCCACGACTGATAAGAAGCAGTCAGGACACCAGTCAAAGTCTAAGAAGCAGAAGTTTACTCATAAGCCTCAGACCAAAGCGCCAAACCAGAACAGTTTCGGGGGTTTCCATTACAATCCGCCACCTACAGGAAACCCCATGTTCAACCCAAACTTCAACCCAAACTTCAACCCGGGTTTTAACCCCAACTTCAGACCGAGAAACCCAAACTGGAGGCCTAGGCACCCTAACCCTCCAGCAGCAGCGGCGGCAGGGGCAGCCCAACAGGGTTTTCAGAAGAAGGGAAACAAATGAGGCAGGTTGGTTTCTCTTTCATTAACACTGTCGATAATTTCCAAGCAGGGAATGTTCAGAATTTCCAAACTGAGTGGGCCAGTTATACTAGAGATCCATGGGTGATGACCCAGATTAGGGGAGTCCAGATCCCCTTCACAGGGGATACAAGTGGCAGTAGCTCGAAATTCCCGCTGAAGTTTGACCCGGTAGAATCAGATATCATTGACAATGAAGTCAGTAAGCTTTTGAACAAAGGGGTCATACAGGAGACAGTTCATGAAGTAGGAGAAGTGATATCGAATATTTTCCTTAGACCAAAGAAAAATGGAGAATACCGTATGGTACTTGATTTGTCCAGGCTCAACAAGGTTGTGGAGTATGAACATTTTAAGATGACCTCCCTTAAGACGGCGCTAGAACTTATGAGAGAAGGGGCGTGGCTTGCATCAGTAGACCTCAGAGACGCCTACTACACAGTCCCAATACAGGAGGAATTTAGATGTTATCTGAAATTTGTTTGGCAGGGGAAAGTCTACCAATTCACCGCCCTACCTAATGGTCTGGCGTGTGCACCCAGATTTTTTACCAAAATCCTCACACCAATCTACTCGGAATTGAGATTGTTGGGAAATGAGTGTTTCTTCTACATAGATGATTCGTTTGTAATTGCAGACACAAAAGAACACTGTACACAAGCAGTGTTACAGCTAGCACAGACTTTAGACTCGCTAGGTTTTGTAGTGCATCAAGAGAAATCGGTCCTAGAACCTCAACAGTCGCTAGACTTTCTAGGGTTTACCCTAGACTCAAGGGACATGACAGTCAGATTGACCCAAGATAAAGTGGACAAGTTCCACCGGGCAGCATGGGGGGTCCTGCTGAAGAAACAATCGTCCATAAGAGAAATAGCAGGGCTCATAGGCCTCATGGTGGCCTATACACCAGGCATAGACTATGGGGGAGCGCATTTGAAGATTCTAGAAAGAGAGAAAAATGAGGCACTGAAGAGATGTGCGGGAGATTTTGATGCATTCACAAAGTTGTCAAAACAGGCCCAAAGGGAGATTTTCTGGTGGCTAGAAAATATCCCAGTGGGACTGAGAAAAATCAGATCAGCTCTAGAACAGATTGTGGTTGTCACAGATGCTTCTGAAGCAGGTTGGGGAGCACACAGAGGTACCTTAGCAACAGGGGGTAGATTTGCAAACAAAGAACTGCCAGATCATATTAATGTGAAGGAACTTTGGGCAATACTGTTCGGATTACAAGCTCTGGTACCAGAGGCAGGAGAGGAGATTAGACTTCTCACTGACAATACTACAGCGTTAGCCTATGTTAAAAACATGGGTGGGGTAGTATCGCCCAGGTGCAACGAAGTAGCAAAGAGAATATGGGAATGGGCAGAAGAGAACCAGAATTGGCTCACTATTGCCCACATTCCAGGTGTAGACAATGTGCTAGCAGATTTCAAGTCCAGAAACTTTAACGATGACATAGAGTGGGAAATAAATGACAAGATCTTCACAAAGATTTGTACAGCGTTGGGAAAGCCTGAAGTAGATTTGTTTGCTTCAAGACTGAACAACAAACTGGAGACATTTGTGTCCTGGCATCCAGAACCTGGTGCTTGGAAACATGATGCTTTCACATTCCCATGGACTAATCATGATTTCTATATCTTCCCTCCATTCAGTCTCGTCGGCAGGACGATACATCGGGCTCTGCAGACGGGAACGACAGGGATCATAGTGGTACCAGATTGGCCCGGCCAGGCCTGGTACAGCAGAATCATGAATCACGCCGGGCGCAAGCTTCACTTCAGGAAGGCCAGAGAAAATCTGGTACAACACGGGTCTCCAAAAAACCCGGAGCAAATGTCAAGATGCCCATTGGTGGCATGCCGTTTGTAGCACAAAAATGGTTAAGGCTAGGATTTGACATGGCCACAGTGGAGTTGATGATGACTGCCTATAGAAAATCTACCAAAAAGTGTTATAGTGTTTACTTGAGGAAATGGGCATTCTATTGTTTAAAACACAAAGTTCATGTTATGAATCCCACTTTACCTCAAGCTTGTGCTTTTCTGACGGAACTGGCAAACAGAGGTTTGAAATATTCAGCTCTCAACACAGCCAGATCAGCCCTCTCGGCCTTGTTACCACAATATGAAGGTCACTCGTTTGGAGCACATACGTCAGTTGTATTATTGTGTCGGGCTGTGTCAGTGAAAAACCCCTCCAAGGGAAGATATTCAGGCTTCTGGGACGTCATAGACGTCCTGGATTTGTTCCAGGAGTGGGGCAGTAATAGACTGCTACCACTCAAGTTACTCACGTTCAAGACACTGTTATTGTTGTTGTTGGTGACGGCCCAGAGGGGCCAAACCATTTTACATTTATCCCTCAAGGATGCTATTATTGAAGAAAAGGAGGTCACCTTCTTTATGAATACACTGCTCAAACATAACAGAGCGGGAGATGCCATGGATGTAGTGACACTCAATGCCTTTGAGGCAGATGAAGATATTTGTGTAGTACAAGTCTTACATGAATATATAAGACGTACAAAGGGACTCAGAATCAGGGACATGGTGAAGAGCAAAGATCAGCAATTACTGATTAGTTTCATACACCCGTATGGTCCTATATCCAGATCCACGCTAGCACACTGGACACTGAGAACTTTGGACTTAGCAGGCATAAACGTCACAAAATATGGTGGACACTCGACCAGAGGTGCATCAACCTCCAAGGCTAAAAGTCTGGGGGTGCCGTTGAATCTGATAATGAAACAGGCGGCATGGCGAAATGCCTCATCTTTCGCGAACTTTTATGATAAGAAAATCGAGAAAGAGCCTCAGAGATTTGGGGAGGAACTCCTCCAGGGAGCGTTACGCGAAAAAGAAAAATCAAAGAAGAGGAAACATCAAAATCGTTGAATTATTGACTGTACACCCTGCAACACTACGTGTTGCCCTCAGCAAAATTATACTTAAACATCACCTTACCAAGGTAAGCCTTGTTTAATTTCACAATTAAAGGAGCAGAGATGAAAATTACTAGCTGATTATTTTCGACATAATTTATTCATGTATCTAGGGATGCATTCTGATGTTTTTGAATAAATCATATGTAGGGTGCATATCTGTGTGTTGCCATGTTCAGGTAACATGACTTCCATATAAAGTCATATTCTAAGGGACAAGTTGGACTCATTTTAGAAAATATTAGTTTTGAAGAAAGTGATATTCAATTTAAATGGCCGGCCTAACCCTATACACATTTGTCAGTTGGGGTCTAAAAATGTAACTTAATGTTCTGCTGACATGCATAGTAATATTCTACATACAATTCTACCTAGAAATGCATTGTTAAGTAAAAATTGATGAACAAAATGGTATAGAAATCTGATCATCATTTACTGATATAACAACACGCTTACACCTTACATATGTAATAACGGACACATGGGAATTACTTCTGTTGCAATTGGTGCTCTAAACACCCTTATTTATTACATACACTACCAGTAGCCAATAGAATATAAGGAGTGCCCCCCTCCCCTCAGTAGCTGAGAGACTTTACTTCTGCTCTGAGCACCTCTACCATCCACGTGCTGCATGGAAACAAAACATACAGCTCACCCCCCACCCACCCCCTCATGTGACACCCAGTAGGTCAGACATCCCATATATGGAATGTTTTACCCGTGTATGTGACCTGACCAAATAAAGCAGGTCACACTTTGGATTGTTTTGGTTTAGAGGGAGCAGTCAGTCACTCCCTACTCCAGAGGGACTCGGAGTTTGGGGCTGTCCATAAATGACGTCATGCTGGAGGGGGGAGGGGGGGGTACCATGTACCATGACCAAACATGACAAGGGGGGGGAGGGGGGGTCATGTGGTGCATGACGTCATGTTTGAAAAAAAAGTGATTGTAGAGGAAAGGAGGGAAAGGAAAGTCAGGAATAGCAGGAAAAATCAGTGGAGAATTTGGCATTAGCCTATAGTCTGCAGCAGGGGGCACCATTTTCGGTTACTTCTTGAATTTCTGAATTTTCAAAAATACAATTTCCTCTATATATGGGCAATATTAGAGGGGTCCATGTGGCATTTCCAAAAGTAGTAAATTTAGCCTAAAACTGTTGTGGAACCAGGATTTTGAAAAAGGTGTGTCCAGTCTAGACAGAAGTACTGAAAATATAAGGAGATCCAAATGTCATTAGCAAATGTAGATTCATACTCTAGAGATCACCCTAGACTTTGCCTTCTATTAATTTGCTGCCACCAGTCAGGGGTAAATTCACCCCTGCTCCCATTCCCTCTTCCCAATAATTCCCCTACTCCCACATTTCAGGGGCAGTAGATTTGAACACGGGGGCTTCTGTAGCATATCAAGATTGTATGAAGGGGCTGAAGATCTCGCCAAAGTTGGGGAAAACTAAGACAGTCTATTCATCCCAGGTACCACAAGTGGTCCCTTGGTGGGAGGTTTGGGGGATTTTAAGGATTGGGGCACAAGAAAGACTTTTTGACAGGCCTTGAAATATGACTGAGGGTCTTATATTGCAGGGGTGTGTGTGAAATACGGCATTCTTTCTTTAAAACCAACGGGACTGCCATATTCACCATGAAATAAATCAAGGTTCCAATGATGTTGTAATTTGTAAGATAATAGTGGCTAAAGAAAAGAAATAAAAAATCCTTGGGATGCCCCCCAAAGACCACCCCCAGGGCAATAAATCAACTCAAGTCTGTTCCCTTCAACATTAACTTGAGTATAATTGTTAGGGCCAAGTCATTTATTGCCAGTTGGGGTAGGGGCTTGGTGGATATGGGGGGGGAGGTCATAATGAAAAACAGCCCTCGGTAGGGGGGGGGGAGGACTTTAAGCCTCCATGCCTGGTAGGGTTGTCAAAATTAAATATGATCCATCTAATTACTCACGGGCCATTTTTGAAAGGCAGAACTCAGTGGGGGTTGGGGAGGAGACAAACTCACTCCATTACAGGTGTGGGAAAATCTGCCTAGCTCGCAGCCCTCCCAGCTAGTAATAAAGGAATTATCCCTTTAAATGTATATATACATGTATGCACCCTAAAGGGAGCAGTAACGCTTTCGTAGGTGGGGGGGGGGTACTCTCTGCATGACGTCATATTTTTAGGGGGGTCAAGGGTTGCATGACGAAACATGACAAGGGGGGGAGGGGGGGTCAAAAATGGCCCAAAAAAGCATGACGTCATTTATGGACGGCCCCTTTGTTTTCTTTTTTTCTTTTTAAAATGAGCCATCTTGCCTCAGTGAGGGTCGTGTGGAATTAGGACTTGGCACTCTAGTCAATCAAGCAACAGCGAATCAGCGCCGAGTATAGAGCATGGGGACCCATGTAGGACAGTTGTGGCGATTCAGCGCAGAGTATAGGATGTGGAGGGTTGTGCATTTCGGGAGGGAAACCAAAATAAACTTAGTAGGTCACAACAATCAACTATAACGGATGGGCCTTTTCGGGCAGCGGCAGCCTGCATGGAGGGCGCCATATTTACGGTGCACTCTGGGACATACCGTACCGTCGCGATAAAGCACCGGTCTTGAATAAGCGCCGGGAGTTCAGGGTGTGTTGTCTTGTTAAAGTATAATTCTAACTAACAAAACATCTACAGTAAAGAACTTGTCACGATGAGGCAACGTGGTCTGTAAGAGAGCTGTGCGCATGCGTTTATTGCGGACATCCGGTTAGCGCTAGTTTTACGACAATAGCGATGAACGATACATCCCCCTTTTTATGGTAAAAAGTACAATGTTGAACAATAGATGCTATTTGTAATAAAGTCACATATGTTGGACCTGTAACTTATGAACAGTTCGTTGTTGAAAGTTCTTTCAAAGTCTCTGTAATGAAATTATCTTGATTAATGCTCTTTGGCAGTGATATACATGCTAGACTAGTAAAACATAACTAGTACATAAATGTAGACAAATGTCTTTTTGATCATAGCTCTCAATGTCTTAGTATAGTCTCTTTGTCCTGAAAGGAAGTTATCTCTTTAAAGCGTTACAAATATTCAAACATGACATAATGCAATGAAAGTCATTTTTGCAGTCAATGAACCGAAGACAACTGTCTCTGAAAGTTAAAGTTGAGGTTATAGCAATGTTTAGTCAGTGAATCTGGATGGTGGTTTAACCATCCTGCCGGATCTGGTACGCTTGGGCGTTGGTGGTGTCTGTGTCACAGGCACCGGTTGTATGACAGGCGCTGGTGATGGTGGCCTGTCAGGTATATCTGGTACCACAGCAGGCGGCTCTGGTACCTGCTCAGGGACCATGCGATGTTTGGCGGTCTCCTGTGCTTTCAGCAGATGTCTCCTGTTACGTCGGAGTAGCTGTCCCTCTTCGGTCTCAATGGTATATGACCTTGGTGGTCCAGCTTTCTGTATGACCTGGGCCTTAGGTGCCCAGTGCTGACCGTTCCACACCCTCACTGTATCTCCTTCTATCAGTGGTGGCAGTGGTGCGGCGTGCTGATTGTACCTCTGGGCCTGATTCTGCCTCACGCGGACAGACGTTGGATCAGGATCTTTCCTGGGACAGCCCAATCTGGTACGAAGCTTGCGCGACATACACAGTTCTGCTGGGGATAGGCCACCATCTAGTGGTGTGGCCCTGTAGTTGAGAAGAGCGAGATATGGGTCTTCTCCTTCCTCCATTGACTTTTTAAGTAGTCTTTTGACGATTTGGACTCCTTTTTCGGCTAAGCCATTCGACTGAGGATATCTGGGGCTTGATGTTATATGTTTGAATCCATATTTCTCAGCCATATCCTTGAACTCTTGACAGTCATATTGTCTAGCGTTGTCGGATATAACGATCTCTGGGAGGCCATGCCTGGCGAAGACGGATTTCATGTGGGCTACCACGGTCTCTGCTTTTGTGTTCACTAGAAGAGCAATTTCAGGGTAGTTGCTGTGGTAGTCGATCACAAGTAGGTAGTCTTGACCATTCAGATGAAAGAGGTCGGTTCCTACTTTTCGCCATGGCTCCGTTGGCTTCTCATGTTCGATGATTGGCTCTTTTTGCTGTTGATACCTGTATTTTTGACATACAGAGCATTGTCCAACTTCTTTTTCAATGTCAGTGTTCATGGTGGGCCAGAATAGAACTTCACGTGCCCTCCTTTTGCATTTTACGATACCCAAGTGTCCCTCATGAACTAGCTTGAGCATCTCGGGGCGCATCGCCAGCGGGACTATGATGCGCTCTCCTTTCATGATCACTCCGTTCACCTCAGTGATTTCTTCTCGGAATGTAAAGTACGGGTCTTTCTTGGATGCAGTTTCCCATCCGTCTCGGACGTGCTGCAGCAGTTTGCACATGTTGGTGTCTTTCTGAGTCTCTAGGACCAACTGTGCCCACATCTTGTCACTCACTGGAAGATTCCTGATCACACCTTCTGTATGCTCGGCTACTTCTGCTTCCAGTGAACCAACTTGAGTGTCAATCAGGTATGCACGTGATAAGGTATCTGGTATGTGCATCAGCTTCCCTGGAACCCATACCAGGTCGAAGTCATACCTGAGCAGCTTAAGCATCAGTCTCTGGATTCTCGGTGAGGCATCAGCAAGGGGCTTCTTCCTTATTGATATCAGGGGCTTATGATCAGTCACTAGTGTTATGTGCTTGCCATAGACGTACTCTTCAAACTTCTGGCAGCCAAACACTAGCCCCAATGCCTCTTTCTCGATTGCGGCATATCGTTGCTCTGTGGCGGTCAGGGATCTTGACGCATACGCCACAGGATGCCATTCTTCCATGTGCGACTGAAGTAGGACTGCTCCAATTCCCTTCTTAGAAGCATCAGTTGCCACCTTCGTATCACGGTCCAAGTCATAATGCTTCAGGACTGGCGCGTTCACTAAGAGCTCTTTCAACTCTTTGAACTCACGCTGATGCTCGTGTCCCCAGCTCCAGGTGTTCTTCTCCTCTAGGAGACTGCGCATTGACTTGGTCCTACTGGACAGGTGAGGAATGAACTTGCCCAGATAGTTTACCATGCCGAGGAATCTCTGTATGTCATTCTTACAGGTGGGTGTCGGCATGTCCGTGATGGCTCTGACCTTCTCGGGGTCAGGCTGCACTCCTTTGCTGGAGAGTATCTCTCCTAGGTAGGTGATTTTCTGCACTCTGAACTCACACTTATCTCGATTCAGCTTTAGGTTGTGTTGTCGAGCTCTATCGAGAACACGGAGTAGTCTTTGGTCGTGTTCCTCCACGGTGGTACCCCACACGATGAGGTCGTCGATATAAACGCTGACGCCCTCTAGGTCGTCAAACAGCTGCGTGACTGCTTTGTGGAACACTTCTGAGGCTGAAGTAATCCCATAGGGTAGTCTTTTGTATGAGAACCTACCAAATGGGGTGTTGAACGTACACAGCTTCTGGCTATCTTCATCCAGTGCGATCTGCCAGAAAGCTGATTTAGCGTCCATCTTCGAGAAATACTTTGCGTTTGCCATTTCGCAGGTAAGCTCCGACTTGACTGGTATAGGGTAGTGCTCCCTCAAATTGTTCTCATTCAGGTTACGAGGGTCTAGACACACCCGGATATCTCCAGTCTTCTTTCTGGTTACGACTGGACTGCTAACCCACTCGGTCGGTTCATCGACCTTCTTGATGACGTCCAGAGCTATCATTCTCTTGAGTTCTTTTTTCAAGTCCTTTCTTATGGGTCCTACCACTCGCCTGGTTGCGTCTATTGTAGGCACTGCTCCTTCCTTCAGGCGAATCTTGTGTTTGATTGGTAGGCACCCGATTCCGGTGAAGACATCCTTGTACTGGTCCTGTACGATCTTGGCTATATCAGCACCAAATACTGGACCACTTACAGTCTGGACCCGTTTTACAAGTCCTAGGTCTTCACTGGTCTCTAGTCCTATGACTGGCTGTAGGTCGTTGTCAACGACAAGGAATGTAGTATTGAGCTTATTTCCTTTGTAGCTCAGTTTCACCATGCCCGTTCCCTTGTTCTCGACTGTTGTCCCGTTGTATGCCTTAAGCTGTATCTTGCTTTTCACAAGCTTAGGGCGATCCTGCATCTTGGAGTAGTGTTCCATGGGAATCAAGTTCACTTGAGCTCCAGTGTCTATCTTAAAAGGCACTGAGTGTTCATTAGCGCTGATGGGTATGATCCAATTCTTGCCACCACCATCTACATCACTGATGAACTTATCGACTGTTCCCACAAACAGCTGATCTTCGTCTGAAGACTCGGACCCCTCGTCTACAACGTGGACGTTCCTTCTACCGGTACTACGCCTATCTCCGCTCGATCCTGACATATCAGTCTTACACACTGTGGAGCTGTGATTTGGCTTTTGACACCTGTCACATGTCTTCCCATATGCTGGACACTTCTTCGGCGGATGGCTGGTACCGCAGTACGTGCACTTCTTCTTATTCTTATGATCGTGTTTTCCATCATGTTGTTGCCTGCTGTTGTTGTGTTTGTGCTTGTTACTGTTGTGACCCCTACTCACAGCATGGACTGCGTTGGCGAGTCCTCCGTCTGCGAATACTGACATATGCTTGCGGGACACCTCGCTAGCCTTGCATATTTCTATGGCTCGCTGAAGCGTCAACTGTCCTTCTCTAAGCATTCTGCCTCTGACACTAGGATCCCTGACTCCATACACTATCTGATCTCTAATAATGCTGTCTTTCAGGTCTCCATAGTTACATGACTTGGCTTTGAGACGGAGATCCGTGACAAATGAATCACAACTCTCCCCCTCCTTCTGCACTCTAGCCCTAAGCATGTATCTTTCATAGGTCTCATTTGATTTTGGGGCACAGTAATTGTCAAATGCAGCCATCACAACCTCATATTGCAGATTCTGTGGGATGATTTTTTCTGCACCAGCTTCTCCGGCACCACCATCTCCTTCCCCATCGGCGGGAGGATCTGCTACAGCAGCTGGGATAGCAGGGGGCTCAGGCTCAGGAAACTCAAAAGTATTATAAATGTCAATAGCCTCCTGACCTGCTACCGACAACAACATTGCCACCCTTCTATTTGTGGGTAGTTCATCATGACCATTGGCACTCATGTGCAGTTCAAATCTCTGCTTGAAGGCTTTCCAGTTACTGTCAATATTACCCAGGAATGACATTGGCTCTGGCAGCTTGCCATAGACCTCCATCTTGTCTTGCTTCAAACAGGTACTGTAGAAATTATTAGAGTAAATTCACTTACTTCCCTCCAAAGTTCATCAAAGTTTCAAACCTATTCAGATTCTCTGTTGGTTTCCACTTCTTAGATTCACTTCCTGACACCATGTGTTGTCTTGTTAAAGTATAATTCTAACTAACAAAACATCTACAGTAAAGAACTTGTCACGATGAGGCAACGTGGTCTGTAAGAGAGCTGTGCGCATGCGTTTATTGCGGACATCCGGTTAGCGCTAGTTTTACGACAATAGCGATGAACGATACACAGGGGTCTTGAAATGTTCCTTAAGCACTAAAATAGGATCTTGAATAAGCGCCTGTCTTGGAGATTAAAACCCCTCCAAATTGAAGAGCGCCCCAGCGCTAATTCGCGACGGTACGGTAGAAGTCACGGGACAGCTATAAATAGACCGCGGACGTCGCACCCTGGAGAAAGAGGGGGGGGGGGGGGGGTGTCAGTCACACATGAGGGTGAAACTGAGCGGTCAGTGCAGACCAGTGGTAGAGAGTAGTGGGGGGGGGGGGGACAGGAGGGTAGCGGAAGGCCTCTGGTTACAATTATAAGCCAAAGAAAAATAAAATTGGCTTTCACCCTCTGCCTAGAACCTTTGGTGACTCTTGGGAATCTGGTTCACCTGAACATGTGATGTGAGGTCGGGTGGTACACTGGTAGTGCCACCTGGGTTACTAACTACTAGAGGTTCTAAGGTAGTGACAGAGTCCTAGCAGACACTGTGTGAGTAAGAACATGCTAATGCTTATACAGTTATAATGATTACATAATTGTAACCCCCGTACTAAACTTGATGAATTTCATTCTCATTTCCATTGCTAATGATGCAACAGTATTTATTCAAATTGCAACACAAACATGTAGAAGTGTTCAGAACAGGTGAGTAACTTTTTCAGATATGTTGGTCCTTAAATTAGTCATTATTGTGATTTGATCAGATCCAATGAGAAATCTATTTCACTTTCTGTAGGGGGAGGGAATCTAAACAGACTAGAAAACCCAAATACATCATATTGCACCAATTGTTGTCTGGCGGTGGCGGTGGGGGGGGGGGGTAATACAAGGAGGGGGTCTTGTCACGCCACAAAACCCCTTATTCATTACCAGCTTATTGTTTATCAATAATATACTTTATATATATTTCCCACCAGTATAGCTATTAAATTTAAAGTACACCCACACATCAAGAACACATGTTTCTCATTCAGCCAAGCAGAGTTAAGCCCTATTCATAAGTAATCCATATATCACAAGCTACCCCCTATCTAATTACTATCATTAAAGGTGTAGCGGTCCGCCTAGACAATAAGCTGTTCATAACAGTGTCAAAAGTCCCGGACCGCTATGGGACCCCAGTGAGGTGTTTCACAAGGAGAAAAAAAATACAATTCATTTTAGATGTTTTCTAAGACCAACTTAATATCACCCAATGTTAATCTTATCTTGGTGTTTCACAAGTTTCAATTGTATCTATGGTCATATAGGCCCCTACTTAGAAACAATTGAAGATAATAATGCAGCTTGTGAAACACCAACATAAGACTAACATTTGGTAAAAGTAAGTCAACCTTAATAACCATGTAGCATTAATCTTAAATACGCTCCCCTTGAATGATGATCACATAGGACCAACATAAGTGTTGTTTAAATGTGTGTAACCAGTTTATTTTCATCCTGAATATGCAGATATTTGCAGGGATTATTGTGTGTAGTATGCCACATATATTGCATGAAAAAAAAGTGAAAAAATATGTAAGGAAAATATTAGCGGGCATGGTATGAGCTCCACGCTAATATTCATTGTGAAACATGACTTTTGTATACATTAGTTGTATCTAGATTGTAGGCCAAAGACCCTGACTTAACATCTTGGTTGTAGACCTTTGTGAAACACTTTTTATAAGCAGTATACAATTGATACAACCAAATGTCGGTCTTAGTGGTTATATACAATTAACACCTCCTATAGGTCGAGTTACATATACTTGATTATTCTATTTATATGTGAGGTGCGGTGGGCAAACAGACCACTGGACT
The DNA here is from genome assembly GCA_947462335.1 of Harmothoe impar. Lineage (NCBI taxonomy): Eukaryota > Metazoa > Annelida > Polychaeta > Phyllodocida > Polynoidae > Harmothoe > Harmothoe impar. The sequence goes on along the minus strand of OX381709.1, from coordinate 40,212,611 downwards.
GTGACCACTTGGTAGGGTGACTTTGAATCAACTAGTTATGTATGATTATAAATAGCCATACATGTATCATTGGATACACATGAATACATACATTTAATACATTATATTGTGTAGTGAAAGCTATGTACCAATATAACCAAGGGGTAATTAAAAACGGGTTTTAGTGTAACAACCCTGGTGTGTAACTATCATGGTGAGGTTACCTAAGCACGTGTTGCCTTTGTTTGCCCACAATGTGACGTAGTAGACCTGTATATGTAACTCGACCTATAGAAACACTTATTCTACAATTACTTGTATGTCCCCCTTGTGAAACACCCCACAGAGACCGGTACATGTATTAACTGATTACATAATCTATCACCCATAAGGTACCGCACAGGCCCCTCCCCAGACCTGCATGTGCACCACTGTAATACTGTATAGATATTGGTTTAATTAATTAACCAATCAAATGCCTAAACCACTGTTAACCAATGATATCATCCGTACCATGTAGCTCCTCCACCTACTCCCGATGCAGAAGGAGGAGGGCAATTACCTACCAGTGACTGGTGCACTGACTTATTAATCTTTAATAAAGAAGTCACCATAAGTTCTCATAATCTGACGTCTGACTTAATACTTTACGGTAACGACAGGAGATTCTCGACCAACAGGAGTTTCCCCGCCTCCAGTCTGCGTACCGCCTTGAGCAAGTCAAGAGGTCTGTTTCTGCTTTACTCGTGTGAATGACATCTGACCCTTTGCAGTGAAGGGTAGGCCCGGGAGAGTAGGTCATGTCGTGATATCTAAACCAGGTCATGACTTGGAATGGGGCTCTTAGTGGAAATAAATCCTCCGAAAAATACATTATGTCCACAGTGGAAAATGGTCTAAACTAACTAGACTCATTATTGTATGCCTATACAATGTAACAATATAAAGTGATTCATAACAGGATGGTGTTTCTCCACAAATTTGCGGAGCTCTGCAAATTTGTGGAGCTCCGCAAATTTGCTTCCATAAATTTGCGGAGCTCCGCAAATATATATGGAGCTCCGTATTTGTATGCTTAATTACTAAAAAAACATTTTCATATATATTTGCGGACCTCCATAAATATATGGAGAGTGTATTTATGGACCTCCGCAAATTTGCGGACCTCCGCAAATTTGTGGAGAAACACCATCCAGGGGCGGTGGAAGGTGGATAAAGTTGGGGGGCCCTAGCTCTGGTGACCAGAGATATTGCTTGGAGTGAGTTACTTTAGTAGCTGCATGTATGATCCAAAGAAAAAAAGTTTACAACTAAATCGGTGTGTTCTGGGGGAGTTTAAGTTCGACTTTCAAGACAATTTTATAGGAAATCTACCATGATATTGGTGTATAGTAGGTTATTCCAGAGGCGTAGGAAGGCCCGGGGGGGCACTCCAAGTCCAACCACCTTTAAGTATCGGCTTTCATGCATGTTTCATATACACGCTTATATTGGATCGTATAGAAAAGTAGTATTTGAGCCCCCTTTAGGGGGCCCCAGGGCCCCTCTGCCCCCACTTTTCCCTATGCCTGAGAGGTAAGAATTGAGAATTGTGTGTAATATACTACAGGTCTTGACCAATTAAAAACAACAACATATTCAGCCCCCCCCCCCTCAGTGATTGGGGAGGGGGCCTTTTCCTATGCCACTGTATTCTGAGTCTTCAATGTTCTTTGCGATAAAGTTGGGGGAGAAAAACCTGCCCTATATTTCAAGAGAGTACATGAGTCTATGCCTACTTCACGTATACAACGTGGCATCTGACACGTACCATTCTTTCCTCGCGTCTTTGGCTAAATCAATGCCCAATCTTTTTTTCATTTATTGCTAAGGTGTATTTAAAAAGGGGAAGGCGCCTGGACTCTGCCCCGAAAGCGACGGGAATCCCCAACCACCTTAGCAACATAGATAAAGAATGCTGACGTGTGCGACATGGCATTCTTCCAGCCATGGCCCTGGATGAGGGGTTCCCGTGCCCGCTATCAATTTTATGAAATGCCCCTTGTCCCTATCTTTTTATTACTCATGTCGTTGTCACTAAAGCCCGATATCCTCTATACATATTGTCTGGTGTATACATGTTAGGGCCATCATGTCCCCGAGTATTATTAAAATCAGTCAATTTAAATGAATTTCCATTTAGCCCTGTCGATTCTAGGGGTATAGCCCCCATGGCTCAGGATAGTGCAACACACCGACAGACACGACAGAAGGTAGTGGACCGCCTCGCTGAGAAGAAGGAATCAACCAAAAGGCAAGTATACTATTTTGCCTAAAAACTTTGGCGTGTTGACCCATAGCAGTTGTAAATATGTTTTATAAATATGCATCGTTAGTCAATATTACGGGGTAGGACCGGGTTTACAAGATGTCCAACGTACCCTTGTCCCTAGTATATTATATGCTCATACATGTACTAATGTTATGCAAGTATCACGACACCAAAGACCCTTCCTCCCTGCACCGCTCTTCACACACACGCACACGTACAACCTAAACGGTGAGGTCATTTGTGAATTTTCTCTCAGCCCTCCCTGTCTGAGAAAGAAACCAAACTTAAACTTTATAGAGGGTCCACTTTATGGGAACGTGAAAAACCCCAGAAACGTTAACGTTGAAGTAATAAACATATGAATTTGGTATTTGTTCCCCATCCAAGTGAGCAACACCTAATGTTGTGTATGTAGATGCCGTGGAATCAGTATGACCTTTTGATCGGGTATTTTCCCCACAATTCTATAAACACCTTTTTACTCCCCAGATGCGACTGCAACGGGACTAGTGTGGTCATGTCCAAATTCCACACGACTATCAAGAACAATAATTACTACTAGGCCTAAGTTTATTTTAGATCCCTACCCACCGTGCACTCCGTGAGGCAAGATGGGGTCATGTTAAAAAGACGAAAAAACAAGAAAAGTGTGACCTGCTTTATTTCAGACACGGGTAAGATATTCCATATATGGGATGTCTGACCTACTTGGTGTCACATGAGAGTAGGGTGGGTGGGAGTGAGCTGTATGTTTTGCTCCCAGCACGTGGATGGTAGAGCTGCTCAGAGCAGTAGTAAAGATTCCTTCAGTCTTCCCTACTGGGGGGGGGGGGGGGTACTCCCTACATTTTCTGTAGGCTACTGGGGGGGGGGGGACACTCCCTACATGTTCTGTAGGCTACTGGGGGGGCACTCCCTACATGTTCTGTAGGCTACTGGAGGGAGGCACTCCCTACATGTTCTGTAGGCTACTGGGGAGAAGGGGCACTCCCTACATGTTCTGTAGGCAACTGGGGGGGGGGGGCACTCCCTACATGTTCTGTAGGCTACTGGGGGGGCACTCCCTACATGTTCTGTAGGCTACTGGGGGGGGGCACTCCTTACATGTTCTGTAGGCTACTTGGGGGGCACTCCTTACATGTTCTGTAGGCTACTGGAGGGGGGCACTCCCCCTACATGTTCTGTAGGCTACGGGGGGGGGGCACTCCCTACATGTTCTGTAGGCTACGGGGGGGGCACCCGTGCGTCCCTATCCATATAAGGGCACCCCTCATCTGTGATGTTCCTACTCACCGGCGCCGAAGGCGCTGGTTAAAATAGAAATAACAGGAAAACAAAGTCTGGAGTGTTGAGTCAGAACCAGAAACTGATCTAGGTCACCTCCAGCCTGCTTGTTGTAGCCCTTCCCCATCCTCACTATCTATACCCCACAGGCTTAAACTGAGCAGCATGCTTATACCTGGAGTGGCGTATATAATATAAAGTACCACAGACCTAGACTCCCATAATCTTTTAACCCTAGATGGCCCTACCGTACCATGTGTTTGGTCATACTCATTGGCAGTTAGCAACATACAAACTGCTTATTATTATTATCATCATCATCATTATTATTATTATTATTATTATTATTATTATTATTATTATTATTATTATTATTATTATTATTATTATTATATTATTCACCATCGTCTTTCACCCCCAGATGGTCCTCAGATTCTATGGTAAACACATTGAACAGTAGGGCCATCTAGGGTTGAAAGATGACGAGTCTAGATAACCAAGTGAAGTTATGGGTGTGTATGTACATATGAGGGCTCCAGTGACTTGTATAAGAGAGGTTTAATATGTCCAAAGACGGTGTACAACAATTCCAGTTCACACAGTGAATAGGCTCATATCTATCAAATATCAAATGTCCAGTGTGGGAGCTGTCGCGTAAATACTTTGGAAACTACAAGTACAATGGAAGTTTCGATCCAGTATTACTTAGCTATCAATGCTATATACCACTAGGTCTGTCATACCTTATGCTATACTGTAAACGTAGATATTTTCGCTTCTATAAATTTTCGCGAATGAATATTCCCACTGTATATATTTTTGCAGATTTTTACGCGAAAATATGTACAGCGCGAGAGAAATTACATTTACAGTATATGAACAGTGTCATCTACTCCAAGTATAGGCCATGCATGCATGTTGTTCAGTTTAAGCCTGTGCCCATCTCCTCACCCATATACTTTATAGTGTGGGGACTGACTTCCTGTGCTGACAGAAGCCAGCTGAACTCGGACGGGAACGGATATGAGAGGGGAATGATAGTGATGGTAATAGACTTGCTTAAGTCTCTAATCTTAGATTTAAAAAAAAAGAAAGAAAATATAGACAGAAAATGGACATTTTCTGCAAAATCATTTTCTTCAACTGTAGTTATTCTTATCAAACTGAGAATCAACTGGGCACCGAGCAAGGGGGTTAGTCGAGAGGGGTTTGCTAGCGGCGGTGGTGATAGAATTCTCAGGGACGCAGACCATGTTAATATCTGGGGCTGGTCCAGCCCCCAGACCCCTCTGTACCAGCATAGCAGGGCCCGTAGCTGTGCCACTTGTCAGTCGTAAGAAATGCCAATGTCCCTTGTCGATCCCAAGAAATGGGTCTTGTCCCTTGTTGATTTAAAACAGTAGGAGTTCCCTTGTCGCCAACCCCCAGTATCCTCTTGTCCCTTGTCCACATTGGCGGATCCAGGGGGGGCGACGGGCCTTGCCCCCCCCCCCCCCCCAAAAAAAAAAAGGGGGATGAAGAAAGAGGGAAAGAAAGAGAGAAAGGGACATTTTCCAAGACAAATGATAAAGGCTAGACAGAGACCCAAGTCATTATTTTGTCCCAAAACGTGCACCATTTCAAGTCTAGATCATCAAAATTTGCTGGGGGGGGGGGGGATGCCCCAAAACTGCCCTAGTCATGTAGTGTGGCCGCTGCGCGCATCGCTTGTGGTGCACTTAGAAAAAGTCAGTCACTCCAGGTTGGCCAAGTTTGGGCTCCCCCCCCCCCCCCTCTAGAAAATCCTGGATCCGCCACTGGTCCATAAAAGTAAAAACAGGGTCTTGTCACCTTGTTGAATTTACTCGTCTCGTCATAGAAGTAACATCACCAATAAACCTACAATAGCAACAGGCTTAGTGGCTCCTGGGTCGTTATTGTGTACTCTGCCATCTAGCTACACCCCGGGGGCTACACCCCGGGGGCTACACCCCGGGGGCTACACCCCGGGGGCTACACCCCGGAGGCTACACCCCGGAGGCTACACCCCTATACTACACTACACAACTGTACACAACTACCCAGTGGGCACAGAAAATTGAATCAACATTGACAAACGGTTGTCAATGTTGATTCAATGTTACATGAATTTTGTGCCCACTGGGTATAGACTTGGATCCCTATAATGATAACATGGACAAGTTTGTTTGGTATACTGTGGATTTTATCCTGTGAAGCGATATGTATAACAGTCACATGTATATAGTATGATAATAACAATGGTATGAGAACATCTACCCTGAACCTGAGTACACAAAATACATATGTGGTTTAGACATCGTTTGTAGATATGTATATGAATACATAAATGACCAGAAAAATAAAATTATAATAGTGAGAGATGTTTTAACCATAATTGAATATACAGGTGTGGGAGGGTGGGTTCAGAAAAGTTCCCAAGAACACGTTTGGACCCGAGGAAGACGAAGACGCTTGTGATGACGTCACAGACGCCGGTTTTAGTCCTATAGGTGGCGCTGCTGCAGCTTCCCGCCAGCGCTGTCGTCTTGTCCAGAACCAGTACTCACCAACACTAGTCAGCATTACTGTCCAATAGAATAACCAGTCTATGATGAGCGTCTACATGAGTTAAGCTAGCCTTACATCCCTCTAGTCTAGTACTTCTCTATCAAAAACGAGCAATGTTTTCTCAGCATAGCCGCAGCGAGCTGCGATAGTTTATAGAGACCTAACCCTCTCCAATCGATATGGCGACATGGGCATTTCAGGGATCCCTTCATGCACAGAATGGCCTGTCAAGGTTTAGGGACTTTCAGAGGAGGGGATAAGCTGGAGATGCAATGTTACATAATACCACATGTCTATTTCCCCTCCTGGTGTGAGGGCCTGGGGGGCTGCCCACAACACTAGATAAGAGTATTCTATATCAGATCAATTTGTTTTAGAATCAAAGTATGTGATGGCAGCACATCTGATATAGAATACAGTGTGAGGGAACTTGAAGATTCCTATCTAGTGTTTGGGGCAGCCCTCCAACCCCTCACACCAGGAGGGGTGATAGACATGTGGTATTATGTAACATTGCATCTCCAGCTGCCCATCTCATATGAAAGTCCCTAGACCTTGGCAGCCCATTCTGTGGATGAAGGGATCCCTTTAAGGATAATTCAGACAAACTAGTAGCGGGACCCTGTGGAGATGTTCAGAACCTTTAGAAACTCACTAACCCCACCTGGTGGATGTTCTCTAGTGAATCTTTAGAAATTCACTGACTCCCTCTGGTGGTTGTTGGTGAAAACATTTGAGTAAATTTCCCCAAGAGAGCCTCGATAGTAAATTTCCCCAAGAGAGCCTCCGAACCCTCGACCCTAGGATTTAGAGGCAGACACCCTACTGACTGAGCTAACCAGGCGAGTGTCAGCATGGTCTTTTGATGTGATAGTCAATGGTTCATGACTATATATAGTTTAGGATGTTCCATTTGGATGATCTGTTGGCTACCGTACCGTCGTGATTAAGCGCCGGGGCGCTCTTCAATTTGGCGGGACTCTTACACAGGCGGTCATACAAGACAGGGGCTTATTCAAGGTCATGATTTTAGTGCTTAAGAAACATTTGGGTGCCCCTATACCCCTGGCGCTTGTACAAGACCGGCGCTTATTTAAGACCAGCACTCTTTAAAGACCAGGCGCTTTATCGCGACGGTACGGTATTCATTTCCAAAGTTATCATGGAAACTATAATGATAACCCACCCTAATATTTTGATTTATTACCGTATGGATATGTCCCCAAATTGTGACTAAGTCTGGTGAGTCCATACACCATTCTCAACAAAGTATCAATATGGCTTGGTCAATCACTTCCATATTTTGGTTGATCATTTATCATATGTTGTAAATGAGAAGTCTCGGGGATTTTGAGATAGTCAGTAATAACCTTAAAATCGACTTGGGGCTTGGCCATCCTAATAATATGACTTGTGACAGATAATTTCTTAAATTCAACGTTGGGCTTAGTGACTTGAATATGAATAGCACAATCTATAGTGCAACGGTAATAGAGGATCGCTTATCTCTAAGGAAAGAAGACGATAAGAGAAGTTGTGATGTAAAGGAGTTCACTATTGACGGATAAAAGTAGTACACAAATGCCTTTACGGCTGATGTCACCAGTTATCGAGCTAAAATGTGGCTCTAGACCCCTAAATTCGATATGGCGACATGGGCATTTCTTAAAATCGACATGCGACATGAGGCCTAGTGACATGTGACATGAGGCTTAGTGACAGGGGACATGGACATTTCTTAAATTGACATGGGACATGAGCATTTTAAGCGACATAGACATGCGACATTGTCATTTCTTAAATCCGACATGCGACATGATGTCACCAGTTATCGAGCTAAAATGTGGCTCTAGACCCCTAAATTCGATATGGCGACATGGGCATTTCTTAAAATCGACATGCGACATGAGGCCTAGTGACATGTGACATGAGGCTTAGTGACAGGGGACATGGACATTTCTTAAATTGACATGGGACATGAGCATTTTAAGCGACATAGACATGCGACATTGTCATTTCTTAAATCCGACATGCGACATGGGGACCCCCCCCCCCCATCAAGGGCCCCTAAAATCCCAAGCCAGGCGAGGAGTCAAGTTGGTATCGTGAGGAGTGGAGCACGTCCAAATGGTAGCCAGGCCGAACCATAAAAAATATCACGTTTGGGACGTGAGAGTTTAGCAACTCATAAAAAAGTCACGTTTCAAACATGGCCATCACGTTTTGTCCACGTTTGTCCACGTTTTGTCCATGTTTGGTACGTAGACCTACAATCTCCAAGTAGCAAATATCAGCAACCTAAATGAAAAAAATATATTATGTATTTGCTTTTATTGAAATTGTGAACAATACTTTCTCCCTGCTTTGCTAATATATTCTATACATTTTAGAGGCGATACAGTGGAAAATAAGCAATATATACCAAATCCTACATTCAGACGTGAATAGAATATGAGCCTCACGTCCCAAACGTGGAGGTGTAAGCAATGGTCACGTCCAGACGTGAAATCACGTCCCAAACGTGTGATTTTTTATGGTTCGGCCCGCGCTCCAGCCTCCTTGCGGTCGGAGACGGGTGCCCCCTAGCGGGCTGGCGACGTACTACGCTTCTCCGCGCGACTCCCTACTCCCCACAAGGAGTCCGACTTGTCGCGGCTCGTCGCGGTGACCCGTCCCCGCTACAATATCAACATAATGCACCATTTCGAGTCTAGACATTTAAAAGTTCCTTGGGGGGATGCCAGCCCCCAAACTCCCGTTAAAAAGAAAACCTTTATGAGGCACATGATGATATCTATATTTACAAAATATCGACACTGATCTCCATCCCCGATTGATATGTATACCCCCTGAGGCCACTCCCCATCTTTTCTATTGTAACTATGCGTGAACATCTACCCAATTTGGCACCCTAATCCCGGGAAGAGATGACCAATGAACATACCCCTTTTATGGGAAATTTAGCAAATAGGACAAAACCAAATGATAGGTAACGGTAACAATGAAATGTATATACCCTTATCACGGTATAGTATATGAAGAGTTTGGATGCAAAACGACTTAAATCCTTTTTGTGAATTTTGAGCATATTTGTTATTTTGAAGGACCGGTGAATAGGAAATCATTTTTTCCATTACTAATGTATAATAGGCAATAAATAAAATGTCAAGAAATCGATTTTTGAAATCCTTGATTATTATCCAAAGAGAAAATAGCTGATTAAATGGATTTTTTTTTGATTTTTTTTGCAAAATGAAATAAATCCAAACGCTGTTTTTCTGTACGTACCTCTATATTGGTAACAGGTATCTTTTTTTTCTTTTTTTTTTAGTTTCTTGGTTGAGTAGGGCATCAATAAAACACAAACATGCAATCATAAAAGATCCTTGCATCATATTTCTTTGATTTGAATATAATTATGTTCAATTATGTGTTTTTGCAAAACGACATATATCCCAAAGCAGTTTTTTTTGCAAAATGACATAAATCCACAGTGATCATTGAATTTGATTATTTGTCCATTTTTCATATTTCTTCAAAGCAGGAGTGCTTATTTCATTTTGAGATAATACTTTTAGCAGTAGAGAGCAACATCATATATGATAATGCCTATTTTATACATGTGCAGGAGTTAAGAGCCATACATACAAAAACAATGTCTGATGAGGTGGATTTATGTTGTTTTGCAAAAAAGAGAGCTTTTGGATTTATGTAGTTTTGCAAAAAAAAAGAAGCATAATTGAGCATAATTTACTAGATGAGGACATTTTTGAAAAAGAAATTTCAGCAATTTTTTTCATCTTGTAAATATCCCCAACATCAACCTAATATAATTATGCTTATTTTTTACTGTTTGGTGTACCAGGTAATTATGGACATACAACGTTTCATCCAGGAGTATGAGGATGGTCGAATGAAAATCAAAGAGTATCCCAACTTTTGCACAAGAACCATTCTTTCTCCAAAGCGGAAGAAGACTAAACGAAAGTCTTTCACCTTTCAAACTCAAGCAAACAGTGAAACCTTGAACCTCCATTTAAAACACAGGAATCATAGGAAACCCAAGCAGGTGAGGGAAATCTACTTTCCTACATGAATATTGTTATATATAGGCCTGAATGTACGCATAGCGGTCTGTGGTACCCACAAATAACGTTATGCAACATTTTATCACGCTATATTTCTAAGGATTTTCTAAGGCTCCTTACTATGGCATAATGTTATAAAAAGTTTTAAAACGTTATTTTGGCGTAAAATCACGTGTTCTTTATAGTTAGCTGAGTAGTACTCCTATGCGGTTGCTCGGTCATATTCCGCACTAGCAGGATGTCCACTGGACATCGCCATATTTGATTGGTCCCAGTAGGCATCCTCTACTTTCCAATCATTAGCTTCAGCAAATCCTGTGGACCAGGTTAGGGAGCTAAAGCTCTGCTGGGAGAGTGGAACTACTGCATTCCCTGCATGCTAGGACACCTGCAATCTTTTTTATTACCTGTCCAAATTAGGGTTGTGGTTAGGGCAATGGACCCATGATCAGCATGCAGTACCTAAGTTCAAATACCCTCCAGGCTATGTGTGGTGACCATATCATGCACAAGTAAATCTCTTTTATTTAATATGTTTGATCTAATAGGTCTGCTCCTGTTAGGGAGTTCACATAATGCATTTGAGTTGGGTTTCCAGATTTGGAATCAATCTAAACCTTTGGGGAAAGCTGATAGTGGTGGGGAAGGGTTCTTGGGTCAGCCAGGTGAGTGGGCCAGGTATATAGGAGGTTGTTATGTAAGGGGTTTGGAGGGTATTTAAAGCACTGGCCAGGCTGGGCCATCATTGACAGACCCTGTTAACATGATGATTCTGATGACCCAATCACCTGAGTGGGTGTGAGTATAGAGTAAACCAATTGCCTGCAAGACCCAATCATAATTATCACAATGTTGTGGTCTAGCAACAGGTAAAAGCATCATCTGACTACCTCCATAGCATCATAATTATAGCAACATATTGGACAATATCACAAACCTAGAGGCAACCAGAGTCATTCATAAATTCATAAGGTTTCCCCTGTTTTTGATATAATCTATCACCAATAAAATCTGTAGCTTCTCTTAGCTGCAGTTACTTATGATGGTTATGGCTGGATAGGCATTTCCCTTGACTGCATTTTGGGATGATAACCGGACAGTAATAGTTAAACTGTCACTCCCTTAGAGGGGAGTTTCAAAACAGTGTCTGTGGGGCACAGATGCACCAAAATATTCACCTGCTGTGTGCACTGTGTGCTGTGTGCACAGATACTTACACCTTCTACATAGCCCCCATTTCAGCCGTTTTGACGCTTGCCGGTCAAAGAAGACACCTGGTCAAAGACGTCACCTGGTCAAAGACGTCACCTGGTCAAAGACTATCAACTTGTATTGACCTGGTGAGACTTAGCCGCAACCCTATAAAACCTAAACGATCCCCCTGACCGTGGACACCCTGACTCAAGCCCCCCCCCCCCCGACTCAAAGCCCCGTCTGACTCAAGCCCCCCCTCCCCTAGGACTTTTTCTAAGAAGTTTTACTTTTGTTTATTATAGGTACAAACACTGCCAAGGAAAACGCAACAGTTATATTTTTCCACTATACCTGGCAAAGAGGATGCAGCCATCCGTAAAGCCATGTCTTACATACAAGGTAGTAAAACAGCATTGGAAAATGAATCAAGGTAATTTCATTTTTGGTTGTAATATATATATATATATATATATATATATATTGTAGCGGGCGGGAGAGGGGAGGACGGTCACGCGAGGTCTCCCCTGTCGTTACACTCTCGGGCGGGTTCGTACGAAGACAGTTCGTACAGAACCGCCTCGGCCCTATCGTACGAGCGCGGGGACGCTGGGGCGGGCGGGTATATAAGGAGCGGCGGCGCCGCAGTTGTTCAGTTAACTTTGTGAAACCTATAATAAAGGATCTCTTGGAATACCCGAATTGGCTAGCTGTCGTGTTCTCAATCTGATGCCCTTAATTTCGTTACATTGGTGACAGCGGTGAACAACAGGCATAGGACCCATGGACATTACACAATGTTAAGGGGTGAGAACAGGAAAGACGGCGACGAGAGCGGGGAGGCGATGTGGGCGGGAGATGAACATCCAGAGGGAAGACGCACGGTGGAGATGCGGGACCCAGGGCTAGCAGCGGAGCCGAGGGGGTCGGCGCTGGACGGGCGCTTGGGCGGCAACTTGGTCGAGTGCGCGGATGAGGATGTCTTCCTGCGACGGAGCAGAGAGATGGAACGTACGCTGGACATGTGAAGCTTCGGAAGACCGGACTTGGCGGGCAGGGCTAGGGGAACGATACCCTGGCGCACGGATGGCCGGCGAAGAACGGGACCTAGTTCGGCACAGTCAGCGGGAGCTGGGGGCGACTTACCACAGGAACGGACTGGTGGTCGGCGGAAGGAACCCGTCCGGAGGTAACGGTGCCTAACACGCCCGCGGGAGACGGGGGACGTCCGGTAGTGATGCCCGCCCAGTTCGACGGAACGACTAATTTGGACGAGTTTATGGCGCATTTCCGATTGTGCGTCCGGGCCAATAAGTGGGACGATCGGACGGCGGGTATGTTCCTGGGGATAAGCCTACAAGGGAACGCGAGGCGGCTCCTGTCCCGCTTGGCGCCGGGAGAAGACATGGCGTACGCGGATTTGGTCGGGGCGCTGCAGCAGAGGTTCCAGCCCAGAAACCAGGGGGAGTCACATAAGGCCTTTTTTCCGGGGGCGCGACCGGCGATCGGAGGAGGATCTGGTGTCATATTCAGAGGAGTTGGAACGACTGGCAAGGTTGGGATACCCGGACGCGGACGGCAAAACCATCTGCAGTTTGGCGAAGGACAGGTTCCTCGACGGCCTAGAAGACAGTCAGTTGCGATATTTCATACTATACTCTCAACCCCGAATGCTGGAGGACGCTGTGACCGTTGGGGTGCGGGCGGAGGCCCATCTGACGAAGGACCGCCAGTCGGGTAAGAGGAACGATCGGGTGTTCGCCACCGACGCCACCATGGCGGATGAGCTGGAGTCCCTCCGGAAGGAGTTCACACGGGAACTGGCGCCGCTGAGGGCGGATTTCATGCAGGAGCTGGCGAGCCTTCAGAAGGACTTGTGTCCGCAGGCCGGAGGGCCGGGGGTGGCGGCGGGAGGACCGCGACCCTCGGGTAGGGGATGCTTCAGGTGAGGAAAAGACGGACACCTCCGACGAGAATGCCCGGAGAGGACCCCGGAGGAGGTCCGGCAGGGACAGGAGGGTGGTAAGCCGATGGAAGGGAAATCGGCGTCGGGAAACGGGCAGCGGCCCCAGAACTAGCGAGTCCTGGGGCCGAGAAAGGGCGACCGGAGATAACGGTGACGTCGGTACAAGGCCGCGAGAAGAAGGGGACAGGCTTCATAGTGGAGGGGAAGCTGTTCGGAAACGAGATTAGCATGCTGGTGGACACGGGCGCCTCGGCCAGCATGCTCTCCACTCGGTGGTGGGACTGGCGAAGCACCCCGGGATCCCTGGTGGCGCACGACCGTACGGTTGTCTGCGCGGACGGAAGACCGATGCAGATAAGGGGTCGTACGGAGGGGGTGCTGGAGTTCGCCGGGGAAAAGATGCAGGGGACGTTCTTGGTCGCCGACATCTCGCCGGAAGGCATACTCGGGGCCGATCTCATAAGGTGCAACGGGATACTGGTGGATATGAATCGGGAGAGGCTGCTGTGGGAGGAGTCGGGCGAGAGACCCCCCGAGACGAAGAAAGCTCGGACGGGCGGATGCGGGGCGGTACTGACACAGGACTGCTACATCCCGGCGGGGGGGAGTTGGTGGTGACGGTGCATATATCCAGGTGGAACATCGATGACGGGCTGTACTGCGTCATCGAAGGGATACCGGAGAACGAGCGGAAGGAAGGCTTCCGGGTCGGACGGGGTATAGTGTCGCCCGACAATAGGGGCCGCATGCCGGTCATAGTACTGAACGTCGGGGCCTGCGCTCTCTGGCTGAGGGAGAACACCTGACTGGGACTAGCGCAGCCCTTGGACCAGTACGACTCAGATGAGGAAGTAGGGCTGTGTGCGATGCTGGGGGTAGCGCCGTCGGGCTCGCCCGGAGCGGACGGGGTGGTCGACACGTTGCTGAACGGGGTGGACGAAGGGGCCCGGCGCAGATGGAGGCCATGATCCGGGCAAACATAGCGGCATTTTCTCACTGGGAGGATGACATGGGGGAAACCCACCTCGCAAAGCATGGTATATTCGTTCTAATCCTCCACCTTCCGCGAGGTGGTGAAGCTGCTGGGAGTCCGACAGTCACGCACCTGCCCATTCAACCCAAAGTCGGACGGAATGGTCGAAAGATGCAACCGGACGATAGAGGTGCTCCTCTCCACGGTGGTGAGGGAGGACCAGAGGGATTGGGACCGGCAGCTCCCGTTCGTCATGGCGGCATACCGGGTGACACAACACTCGTCGATGATGCTGGGACGAGAAATGGCGGCACCCCTTAGCCTGATCTACCCCGTACGAGACCTACAGGACGTCCCCCTGGGAGAGGGCTACGTCGCCCGACTTCAGAACTGGATGGCGGAGGCGCATGCTGCCGCTCGAGAGAGCCTGGGCAGGGCGGTGAAGAGGCAAAAGAGAAATTACGACCTGTTCTGGACCACATAGCGGAGGGCGCTCAAGTGTACTTCTATCACCGATAAAGAAAGCTGGACTCAGCCCTAAGCTGCAGAGGTACTGGACGGGGCCGTGGAGAGTGTTGAGATGCATCGGCGGCCCGGTGTATGAGATAGAGATGGGCCGAAAACGACGGGTGGAGCACTACGACAACCTGAAGGTGGTCCCGGGCGTCCCGGGAGAGGGGGCGGACGTAGTGGCCATGGTAACCGGGGCTGCAATGGACGACGGCGGCCGAGGGGGGGCCCGCGTCGCGGGATCCAGGGTCCTCTAGCCGGTCGGAGGGCGGGGCCGAACGACGGGGAGGGCCGGCCATTCGCTCTGGAGGAAAGGGCGGCAGTAACGATGGAGAGGAAGGGCCCCTGGAGGACTATATATGGCTCACTCTCACCAAATCAGTGCAACTAAAAAAGTGACGTACATGATCGGCGGACGTACATGATCGGCGGACGTACATGATCGGCAGAGTCCAAAATCCGTCTTTTACCCCCTGCACTACGATGTTTAACTCTCCCAACCATACCTACAGGCTGTAATGTATCTTTGGGGAGTTTATTAGAAAAAAAAACCTCCCAAAATATGTATAGGGGCCGGAGGGGGGGGGGGGCTCAATGTGTAACCGATCATGTACGTCACATGACGTACATGATCGGCTTGGAATGTCATGTAAAATTTCCTATTTACCCACTGCTTGACCTGTCTATGATTACACATATTTAGACCTACATCATATGTACACCTCACTATGATTGATTTATGTTGAAAAAGAACAATCAACTTGTTCGAAACGTCGATCATTTTCAACCTACCTCTCTACGCTATCTTCATTAGATCTGATGTACTACATATTATGTGTTTAATAAAGTTTGTAAACTGACTTGACCGGGTTGTGTTTTGCGTGTATATAAATTCAACCAGGATTTATGTTTTAAATATGGTCAGAAAAGGTAATTAAAGCAGTCAATAAATAATGGCCGATCATGTACGTCACATGACGTACATGATCGGTATTGAAATGTCATGTAAAATACTCTTACTAGACTCATCTACACATTTAAACCATTTGAAATACCAAGACAGACATTATATGTACACCTTGGTAAGGTTTATAAATGTTTTATTATGGTCAGAAAGAGTAGGGCAGTCAATAATCACCGATCATGTACGTCACCGATCATGTACGTCACATGACGTACATGATCGGCATTGAAATGTCATGTAAAATACTCTTACTAGAATCATTTACACATTTAAACCATTTTAAATACCAATACAGACATTATATGAACACCTTGGTTAGGTTTACTTATGTTATATGATGATCAGAAAGACTGGGGCAGTCAATAATCACCGATCATGTACGTCACCGATCATGTACGTCACCGATCATGTACGTCACCGATCATGTACGTCCACCGATCATGTACGTCCACTGATCATGAACGTCACTTTTTTAGTTGCACTGATTTGGTGAGAGTGAGTCATATGCCGGGGGGGAGCCGGGAGCGGTCAGTCATGGCCTTGCACCCGCGGGACGACTTCTACCCAGCCACACTAACGGGGATGGGAACTTGGGACTCAGCGTCCGACTCTGCAGAATCGGGAGAGATCAGGGAGGAGGAGGAGAAGAACAAAAGAGACAAGTGCAGAGCGAATCACCAACCCACTGGGGGAAGATCACCCGAGAAAACGTGCCAGCCGTACGGAGGTGGGTGGACAGGGTGGAGGGAGGAGAACCGGAACCGCCGCCAGCCGAGTATTAGGTTTGGAAGGAGGCGCACGGGCGGAAGGCAGAGTTCCAACTACTGAACGACATCTCCTCAGAGGAGGAAGACGACACGGAGAGGATCCCGGTGGTGTGGGCTACGACGGAACCGCGGTGCAGACCGTGGAGAGCCTCAAGGAGGAGGGATGACACGATTTCCGTACCAGTGCCGCCAAAGCCGATGCAGGAAACCCGCACGGTGACAGTGGGGGGACCCCTCCCTGAGAGGGAAATGCCAAAGGAATCGACCAAGACCCGAGGGAGGTCTCGCTCCCCGGGTGGGCCGTCGGAGAGGAAGGGGGGTCGGCACAGAGAGACAAGCCACAGAAGGGAGGGCGACCGCCCGAGAACGGAAAATGGGGGCTGGGAGGGGGAGCACTCTGACAAGCGAAGGGGCTCCTCTTGTACGGACAGGGCGGGCGGCCGGTACTCTTCTCGTACGGAGAAGGGAGAACGACATTCGTCCCGGTCGGAAAAGGAGGGGGGCAGCCAGTCGTGCGGGGGAGAAAAGGGGGGCGTCAGACGAAAAGAAGGGGGATCCCCCACCCCGTAGCAGGGCGAAGGGTGGGAAAGGCGCCGACGGAGGTGCGAAAACCACATTTCCCACGTCGGGAAGCGACGACAGGCGAGGCAGCGCCAGTCCCACGCCCCGAGCGAAGACCGCGCCAGACCTTCCCACGGTGTGGCCGCCGGGCGCTGAGCCAATCAGCGGCGAGGAGGAGTCCCGCACGGATGGAAGCGTCCCCGCTCCACAACGAGGGAACCAATCAGGAGGCGAGAAGGGGGAGAAGCCGTGCGGGACGAGGGTACTCATACGACATGGCAACATGAACCTTTCACTGCAGCTTCTGCCACAACTTGGACCCCCAGCTCGCCTGGGAGATTCCGGAGAAGGAGTGGGCGGCGCACGTGGCGGGCCACCCCGAAACGATCCTAGGATGGAACTGCCCGGAGTTGGGGCCAGACGGTAATCCATGTCGGATTCAAAAGGAGAAAGACAGGAAGGCCGACCTGTTGATCCATATGAAACAACACCGGGAGGGGGGGTCCCGGAGTACTAAGAAGCACGCATGGGAGAAGGCGGGACGGTTGCCGGACGCAACTCTGATCATCAAGCGGGCCAAGCCCGTCCCCAAGAAACCCGGCAAGGCGGCCAAGAAGAGGAGGGCGTCGTTGGAGTCTCAGGGAGGCAAGACGAAGGCCTCCAGGGAGGAGGAGGAAACGCGAAAGGAAGAGGAGGAGGATAAGGGGCCGCGTAAAAGCCGCGAGAGGAGGGACTCGTCCTCGTCTTCGCGCCGCACGGCGTCGCCCTCGCCCGGGAAGGAAGACACGCCGTCGCACAGCAGCTCCCGGCGGGCCCAGTCGCCTTCTCCAGCCTGGAAAGAAGCTACCCCGTCACCACACAACTCCGAGCGCAGCACGCCGCCCTGGTCTGGTGGGAGTATGACTGCCGAGGCTCTAGAGGAGGAGAGGGAGAGAGAGGCCCGGATGGTGGCGATAGGGGGGAAGAAGGGACTGATGTTATTGCTGGGAGGGCTCTCGGAGGAAACTCCACGGGAGGTGATGGGCTCGTCGGGAACCGTGCAGACCACCACGGTAACGAAAACGCCCAGGGGTAGCGTTACTCTACTCCAGGAATCAGTGACAGAAATCGTAGAAACACCAAAAAGGGGGGGCCTCGCCGACGCCGACGACCCCGCCCTCTTCGCCCCGGCGGAGACTATACTCGGATGTCTCACCAGCGGAGCCCACCGCTCCGGCCACCAGTACGAAGATAGTGGTGAACGCGGAGGTCCACCGGAAGGAGGAGAAGGACAGTGAAGTAGCCGACGATGGAGGGGAGGAAGTGACGGCCGGGCCGTCGAGCGGAGGGGCCCAGGACGAGATCGAGGAGGTCCCGAAAGAGGTCGAGGAGATCACGGAGGAGGAGAGTAGTCCTGGAGGAGAAGGAAGCGGACGAGCACGGAGACGGGGACGGCGAGGGGGAAAAGCCCGACGAGAAGGAGGAGACGGAGGAGATCTCCCGTACGACTAGCAAGCAACGGCCGGATGAGGCCGTACATGATGACTCCGGGGCGATCGCGGCCCCACAGCCAGCCGCATGACCAGAGGAGAGCCGGGGCGTGCCCTCAGCGGAGGCGGTGCACTGCGGGGTGCCCGTCGTCCTACCATGGACAGCGACAGTGCCCCTGAACCCAGAACTAGAACTACGAAGGCATCTGTCAGAGACCGGGCTGCGGCTGGACGAGCGCCCCCTCACCATGGTCGGCATGAGGCAGGGGCAAGTGGCTGGTCGAGCAGAGGCGGGTGTATATATTCACAGAGCACGACGTGGTAAGTGAAACAATACTTCCGTACGAAAGGCCTGTACCGGCCAGATGGGGAGAAAGCGGGACCGAGTCGCACGAGGCCCACAAAAACGAGCCTGTATTGGCTGATGGGGGAGTGGTCGTGTATGCGGGAGATGTGCAGTTCAGGCCCGTATCGGCCGAGTTAGACACCGCACCTGTACGGGTGACGGATTGTAGTGAGACGGAGGCGGGCGCAGTATGGAAGACTCCAGTACAGGAGATGGGTCCTTTCACGGATTTGCTGTCCGAGCTGGGGGCGGTGGTTGGCCTGTAGTGGCCCGGCGGGAATAGTATCCGGGGGTGAGACATCACTTTCCTGTTTTGCAGTCGAAAGCGACACCGGAGCGACCGTAAGCCAGGGGCTGGCACCCGGAGGTCGGGAGGCGGCGTGGGACGCCGGGACGTCGCGGCGGACGGAGGGCAGCAGAGCCCCCTCCGGGACGAGGGCGACGGGAGGGGTACGGAGGGCAGCGGAGGCCCCCTCCACGGCTACAGAGCAAGACGAGTTGTATATATAACTCAGTTAGGCGTCATACGGAGGGTAGCGGAGCCCCCTCCACAACAATGCAGCGGTTGGCTAGTTAGTGTTTAAGTATGTTATTCTCGGGGAAACTGTAAGGGGAGGGGAAGTTCTTACGTACGGGGACGGTGCTATATATAGTTATTAAGGACACACTTGTGATAGGGTTAAGCTGTATATTCGTAAAGTAAGGGGGACATGTCGTAAATTAGGGTGGGGAGAGTGTAGCGGGCGGGAGAGGGGAGGACGGTCACGCGAGGCCTCCCCTGTTGTTACACTCTCGGGCGGGGCGGGTTCGTACGAAGACAGTTCGTACGGAACCACCTCGGCCCTATCGTACGAGCGCAGGGACGCTGGGGCGGGCGGGTATATAAGGAGCAGCGCCGCCGCAGTTGTTCAGTTAACCTTGTGAAACCTATAATAAAGGATCTCTTGGAATACCCGAATTGGCTAGCTGTCGTGTTCTCTATCCGATGCCCTTGATTTCCTTACAATATATATATATACATATATATATATATATATATATATATATATATATATATATATATATATATATATGTATATATATATATACACACAATGTAATATACATTAAGAGCTCTAAATATTTTTTACCTATGTTGTTCCAGCTAGAACTTGACTAAGTATAATGAATATATCTACTAAATATAATGAATACAGCTTTTATGATAGAAATATAGGCCTACTCACCCAGAAGCAATTGGTAGCTTTTCCAGCAGCATTGCATTGATAACAACTTTGAGCTACCTCAACAGTTTGAAACAGTATCATACATGTAAGCCTATACAGAAAGAATATGTAGCAACGTGAAGCAATGAAACACCATAAGAAATGTAATGTTATGCTTTCAGTGGTAATATTATGCGGAACGTACTTGTGAGTCGCCAAGGAGGAGAGATAGTATGTGTTACAATGCCACCATTTCAAACAGTGAAGGATGTCAAACAAGCAATCGAAGAAAGAACTGGTACGCCATGCAGAATACAAAGACTTCGACATCAGGGCCGACCGGTAAGGAAAGACAAAGAGAAAAGAGGCGAATCCTCTTGTAAATTCCTAGTTTTCTAGATGATATTGAAATCTGTCTTCATCAAGATAAGCAATGCTATTCATTTGTTTTCTCTGTGTCATAGTGTTCTGCTGTATTTTGCAGGTAAAGGACTGCCAGGTCATAGGCGACTTAGGACAAGGACAATCCGACTTGTATCTGCTCCTTTTCGAAGGTTGCCTGAGAGGTGGAGGTACGTTTACCTTTTCAGATATTGATCTCAACCTTGTTAAATGAAATTTAACAATGCATGCAATCTGCTCAAGGGGTCACAAGTTGTATGAGCCACCAAATAGTCTGTGAGCACTTTCGCATGGGTCCATAAACTGGTAATCTTAAGAAATTAATACAAGTTAATTTTTTCTTCACTTAGGCCACTATAAAGATACATGTTCTACTAGCCACTCAAAAAAACTCAGAAAAAAGTTTCTCATCACCGCGTGCTTGATGAAAAAAATGTTAAAATCGGAAGAATATTGGGAAATTTGGTATCAAATTAAAGCTGATGCTGTCATGAATGCAGTCAGCTAGAAATAACTTGCATTCTAATAAATTTTGCTGATCAATAAACTCTCAATTACTAAAATGTTAAAATTGCTCGGGGAAAGTCCAAATTTACCTATGTATTTATGCGCCAAGTAAAACAAAACACAAAAATTTTGATGAAAAACGCCCTCGTCATATTTTTTACTTCTTGATGATGAGAAACATTTTTTTTAAAGTGGCCTAGGAGGCTCCACAGGCTATTTTACCATATTCTATCACACCATCGTCTATGCCTCAACTGTTCAAACGCCCTTACTCCAGGGTGGCGTTTCATAAGAAGCTACATAAAGGTGAGGTCCGCTTAAGTTACACCTGGAACCATACTATTATCTCTACTATGAAGTGCCTTACGCCAGTAACAGTCCATACAAAATCCTGCCAGACACCGGCTATAGGCGGCAAAAAGCCTGCCAGTCCGTCAGAAAGGCTGGTAGTACTGCCGGCCTGAATGATAGGCTGTAATCCAGAGATCCTTGCCTACATGTCATTTTTCATGGCTTGTAAATCGGACCACTGTGTAAAACAGAAAGCTCGAATATTTTCTGTGATGTTCTTCAGTAATTTACAAATTAAAGTGATGAATATTATTGTAACATACAGAGGAACCCTATTCATGTATCAGTATTAGTATAAAGGCTTGCTTTGGGCTTAATAATTCGTGAATAACAAGATCTCAGGCCAATACCCGGTCCTGCAAAAATGTCTATCTAAACATTTTAAAGCCTCCAGTATGATGGATCTAGAGACAGCACTACATTGCCGGTTATGGCTAGTGCAATGGAAGATGGAATTCACCAGATATGGAGAAAGGAAGGGGAGGAAGAGCCGGGGGGAGAGAAAAGGAGGTCTGGGTCTACTGGATATTGTGGGTTTGGGAATGCACCTGAGGTGCCGGAAATGTAGCCCCTAAAAAGAGACCTTTAAAGAGGAGGGCACCATTCCCCCTAGGGGGATGGCACAATGAAGTAGTGGACAGAGAACAGATACAGGACAAGACTGGACACAACAAACAGAAATAAAACATGGAGGGGTCCTCCCAGCAGGAGGGGATGAGGGCCGAGGCCTAGTCTAGAGGGAGGATGAAGGCCACAGAGGGCCAAAGAGTGAGAAGGAAAGGCGGGATGAGGTTGGTAGTGACCTTAATAAAAAAATAAATAAAAAAGGCCAAGATGCCTATATAATTAATATAATCTAGTCAAGCAGTAGTATAAGGATAAATAGTCCTAGCATAAGTGTATATATAATTGTATATATATATATATATTTACATGTGAGGGTAATCCCTACACTTTTGGTCTGTTACCAGAGTAGTTTCTGGTTGTCCTTGCAGAATGCAGCAAGGGGACCATAGTCTTGTTCAGCAGCTCTTCTAATGATCGAAAATGAAGCCGGGCCTGCAAAAAGATATTTCTGCAGGACAGAAAAAGCTTTCATATAGACTGCTTGTAGTGAGGGTTCATTAGTATGGTTATCAGGAAGCTCATTACAAAATCACCATACCTAGCAGTAGCCGTACATTTGTAAGGAGGGGTATATCCCAAGATGACGTCATACTGAAGGGGGGATTCCTACCTCCTAATAGTACACGGACAGTTAAAGTGTATCGTTAGGGAATAGGGCAAGGGACCTGGACATGAGTGTGATCTAGACTAGGTCTCTCCCAGTGAACAAAGACACGTTATTTCAACGTTAAAAAACGTTAAAAATACCGTAAAAACGTGAACGTGAACTCAAAATAACATTAAAATAATGTTTACTTAAAACGTTATATTGAGGTTAGAATAACGTTAAAATAACAATTTTAGAAGGTTTCATTGAGGTAATAAAAAGCATTTTAAAATAACGTTTCATGTAAACGTTTAATTGTGGTAAATATAATGTTCTGAAAACCTTTAAGCAAGCATATAATGGCATGGTTTATAAGAATATTCTTTTATTTCAAAGTATAATTAAAGAGCTTCATCGATGTTTTCATTGTTAGGGCCATATCAGACTGTATGACTTGTAGCCAGGAGTCTGATAGCCTGTGGTATTATGATGTAGGAATTCTAAAGCAGGATTGCTATATGCATTTGGTAATTCTACAAAAAAGGTGTTTAGCATAACCCTCGTCCTAAATCATGCAATTGGCAAGGCATACATCAGTAAATAGCATGAATTTTCACAAAGATATAATAATATTTAATGCCAATGCTGGTGCCAATACAAATTTTGTCTACATCTTACAATTATATCATGATTTTGAGGGATATAATGCCCCAGCTGCAGTAGAGTATAGCATTATCAACTAAACTGACATCTGGTGAGATAAATCGGAACAATGACAAACGTGTAAAAAACGTTTTTTAGGATTTTAGCAATACATGGTTATTTATCTCCTAATCTCATGAATGGTAACTCTATGTATAATTATAACCATGCTATTTTGTGCAATTAAAATATGTCATATGGGCACCTACAACGTTTATATCCAGAACTTAGAGTTCATTTCCCAACGTTATTTTGACGTTAAAATAACGTTGAAAACAAAGGTTCTATGCCCAACCCTGTAGAAACGTTACAGAACGTTAAAATAACGTTTCTTGATCACTGGGCTCTATCCCAAACTCAAAAACTGGACAGCAACGCCCAGTTCCTTGAAGCTGTGAAGAGACTGCCAGATGCACCTTTGCAGGCTTAAAAAAATTTGTTCCTAAATGGATATAGAGTCAGCAATAACTGAATTGGTTTACACACCAATACTCGGACAGTCATGAATACCACTATAATAGTGTATTACGATAGTAATGAATACTTGCCTGTAGAGGACTTACACTGACTTTAGAATATCTAATACCAGTAATGTTGATAGACACCGGATAAACTTAGGTTTGCATACTTGTAAATACTTGAACTTTCTCCTCTCTATGAAGTATTAGCTTTTACTACTTCTTGGCAATTAGATTAAAATCGTCCTGTGTATCCTACGAACTTTTTGCCAGCAATAAAATTTAACAACAACAACAACAACGTCCCATTTTGGGCACGCCCATGTCCATATCCAAGTCACTATTCACGTTATGACACATTATCATTTCTAAACTGCTTCAATTAGAGAATAGAAAACGATGTTCTTCGCGTCGAGACTCTCTATGAGTCTAGTGCTGTGCCGGGATCGAATTTGTTCCCGGGACCAGGGGCAGCTGGGCAGATGTTCAGCTTTATGTTCACCGCAGGTACACTCCGCCATCTCATTAGCAGTCCACCTCAGGTGAACAAGGAATTGACCAATCACAGAACAGCCTCCTGCCCCCACCAGCAGATGGTGTTATCCAGCAGCTGCACATCCACACCCTACTGTACCCCAGGTACACAACCACACTGTACTGTACCCCAGGTACACAGCCACCCCCAGGGCCTACTACATGTGTTTTCCTCCATCTAGAGATGCAATTGGAGGGCATGCTAGTATGACATGTGCAACCACTGTGTACCTGAGGTACAATATCTAGGCAGCCACAGTGTACCTGGGGTACAGTAGGTGACCACTGTGTACCCGAAATACAGTAGCTAGGATGCCCACTGTGTACCTGGGGTACGCTAGGTGACCACTATGTACCTGAGGTACAGAATGGATACTTGAGTTGTGGTCTCTGTAACTTAGTGTAATTACTCAATTAGGCCTACTAGTAGTGCACTCTACCTCAGGTACACAGTGATCATCCTATATGTTTACCTGAGGTACACTTTCTCACCCTACTGTACCTTAGGTACACATCGCTACTGTACCCCAGGTACACATCCACACCCCTAAAGGCTCATACTACACATGTCTTTTCTCTTCTAGAAATATAATTGCAAGGAATGCTCTAGTATGACATGCTGTGTACCTGGGGTACAGAAGGATGGTCACTGTGTACCTGGGGTACAGAAGCCTACTGTACCCCAGGTACACAGCATCCAACCAGGCAGGCACACGGTCTAAAGGTGGGTTGTTGGGTGGGACCTACATCACATAGTCCATATGGGGCCCACCCCATTTTTGTCCTGGGCTAAGTGCTGGGACCAAGATAGGGTTGCCCAGATTTGAAGTGAGCATATCCGAATGGGCTTAAGGTGGGGCCCATATAGGTTTGCTCAAACTCTGTGTGAAACTCTATTGCAGTTGTTTTTTTTACATTATTTGATCACTATCCTGATGTTATGGCCCATGTCCCAATTAAGTTGGTTCCTCCTTATAGGTAGGAATCTCTTCCTCTACCATTCACTGGGTAGAGAAAAGCATCCTTTAGCTGACTTCATCTCTGGCTGGACATAATATTTCTTAACCTGTGTGATGCAGCGAGCACACGAGCAGCCTGAGTGCAAGAACTCAGTCAGTAGCAGGATTATATATTATTGGGATATTCAAGGAATAAAATAAACTGATGTTTGCATCAGGGTGCTGCTTGTTTCCATATTCATATGCAGAATGGGGTTATATAATATGACATTCCAGGAACCTATTATGATTCTGTTATAATACAATATAATAATTCCCAGCCATTCTGGAATTATTGAGAACAGATGAACTTTTGTAATCCAAATGTAAAAAGCTCTGTTGAACATTAATGTGGTACCACTTTTGAAGAGGACATCCAGTGGTTTGTTCAAGAACATGACTCACCTACTTAACCCAGGTCCAGCCCAGATTAATCGCATCCATGAGACAGAATGGGATTTGAAAAGTAGCTATGAAAGTTAAATTGTTGGCCTGAGCCTAGAAAGTTAAGTGGTGGGCTAACCCAAATGGGACCAACCTCACAGCATATAAAATGCCCATGTAAAGCCCACTGACCCTTGAGTCCACTTTGTCCAAATCCATCCCAAGTGAAACCCATCTTGACATAAAACAGCACAGCAACTTATCTAAAATGTTAATTTCAAAGAATCACTGCTTATGGATACAAATTGATATATTTCAAATGTTTATATTTGAAGTTCAGTATGTGGGCTGAGCCCAGAAGGGGTACACCTAGCAGCCCATGTTTACTCCCAGGGAAATACCAAGGATATTTTAGCCCACATTAATATCAACCAGATCCAACCTAGGCAAAACCCACTTTGACACAAAACCACCAAAATGGTACTTTAAAATTATAATTTCCAAGAACAACCAAAGACGAGTATAAGATGAATATATTTAGAAAAATATGTTGGTGGGCTTAGCCCATCTGGAATCTCACTGGTCCCCCTGGACAAAAAGGACCAAAACCCAGATATGGGCAAACCCAGGTGGCCTAGGTAAAACACAAATGTGCCCCAGGGACCAATATTATCCGGGCCATTACCCTACTATTTACCGATGTCCCTTACGAGACAGACCTTTTTATGATGGTAGGACTCACAGCTAATAGTAAGGATATCAGGCCTTTAGGCCCTCTGGAAGAGGGGCCCCCTGAACTGGGGCCCTCAGAACTGGGGCCCTCTGAACTTGGACCCTCTGAACTGGGGCCCCCATGACCTAGGGCCCCCATGAACTGAGGGCCCCATGAACTGAGGCCCCCGGGAACTAGGGCCCTCAGGAACAGGGGCCATCATTTCAATTCAGTGACCGTCAGATTACTAGATCTTATTCAGCACCCGTCAGGTTGCTAGGATTAAGAGCCCGCTAGAATTTCTGAGTTTTCAGAGCCCGCTAGATCTTTTTTAGGTATCAGAGCCCACTAGATTTTCTCAGGTTTCAGAGCCCGCTAGATTTTATGGATTTCAGAGCCTGCTAGAATTTCTCAGGTTTTAGAGCCTGCTAGATTTTATGGATTTCAGAGCTCGCTAGAATTTCTCAGGTTTCAGAGCCAGCCAGAATTTCTCAGGTTTCAGAACCCACTAGATTTTGTCAGGTATCAGAGCCCGCTAGATTTCTTAGGTTTCAGAGCCCGCTAGATTTTATGGATTTCAGAGCCCGCTGCATTTTTTAGATTTCAGAGCCCGCTGCACTTTTTAGGTTTCAGAGCCCGCTAGATTTTCTCAGGTACCAGAGCCTGCTAGATTTTTTCAGGTATCAGAGCCCGCTAGATTTCTTAAGTTTCAGAGCTTGCTAGATTTTATGGATTTCAGAGCCCGCTACATTTTCTCAGGTTTCAGAGCCCGCTAGAATTTCTCAGGTATCAGAGCCTGCTAGATTTTTTTTCAGGTATCAGAGCCCGCTAGATTTCTTAGATTTCAGAGCCCGCTAGATTTTCTCAGGTATCAGAGCCCGCTAGGTTTCTGTAAGTATCAGAGCCCGCTAGATTTTTTAGATATCAGACCCCGCTAGATTTCTTAGGTTTCAGAGCCCGCTAGATGTTTTACATATTCAGAGCCTGCTAGATTTCTGTAGATACCAGAGCCCGCTTGATTTGTTCAGATATCAGAGCCCAGTAGATTTCTTACGCATCAGAGCCCGCTAGAGTTCTGTAGATATCAGAACCTGCTAGATTCCTTAAGATTGTCCCCTGGCGTGCCTTATCCTAGCCTGTAGTATAGAGCAGAGCAATGTAAATTACAGCAGTGCAAAGTACAGTCAACTCCCTCTAATCCGGCCACCCTTGGGACTTTCTAAAAGTGGCCGCATTGGCGGGGTGGCTGCACTGGAGGGTCAATGCGATACCTATGACAATGCACGAGAGACGGGGTTGGGCCTTGCGGGGGGGGAGGCATTTCGTTGTAAGGCCACACTTTTTAAAAATTCTGTTTCCGGTGGAGAGGCTTTTTTTTAATTTTAAAATTTAAATTTTTTAAAAACTTTTTCACTGAGGACTGTTTATACCATAAAACTCCGCCTATAATAGGAATTTTATTTGGCGTTTTTATTTTCTATAAGTCATATTTTTTTCTGTACTTGAGAGTTTGCCTTATAGGTGGGGTTTTGATATATTAGAATAAAGAGAAAACGCTTTTTAAAGCTATTTTGTATAGGACGATTTTTTTCCCCTCAAAATTGGGGATTCGGCTTATAGGTACGGTGGTCCTATAGGTGGGGTTTTACGGTAGTCATTATAAGTACATGTTCATTGTATCCCTCACTTGATAATTTATCTCTTTGTTGTCTCCGGATATGGTGACAGCTGTAATATGAGCTGATAACATGGGTCTGATGAGAGGGGATGAGAAATATACCGATATCAGGTTAATACTAGGCCTATGCGTTAGATTGAGCCTCACATCCCAGCCTTCAAAAGGGTGGAAAATAATAAGGAAAAAATAAATTGAAAATATAAATATTTTGAAAAAAAATAGATTTGCGGCTGCCCAGATGAGTTATTTTTAGCCCACCCGCTCCACCGGAAACAGACTTTTTTTAAAAAGTGTGGCCTAATGGAACTTTACTGTAATTTGACTTCTCATTTAAATGGCCGCATTAGAGGGAGGAATCTACCATTCTAGCGGCCTCTGAAATCTATCAAATCTAGCGGGCTCTGAAACCTAAAAAAATCCAGCGGGCTCTCAAATCTATCAAATCTAGCGGGCTCTGATACCTGAGAAAATCCTGCGGGCTCTGAAATCCATAAAATCTAGCGGGCTCTGAAACCTTAGAAATCTAGCGGGCTCTGATACCTAAAAAAATCTAGCGGGTTCTGATACCTGGGAAATTCTAGCGGGCTCTCAAACCTGAGAAAATCTAGCGGGCTCTGATACCTGAGAAAATCTAGCGGGCTCTGAAATCTATAAAACCTAGCAGGCTCTGAAACCTAAGAAATCTAGTGGGCTCTGATACCTGAGAAAATCTAGCCGGCTCTGAAATCCATAAAATCTAGCGGGCTGACGGGTGCTGAATAAGATTTAGCAATCTGACGGTCACTGAATTGAAATGATGGCCCCTGTTCCGTGGGCCCAAGTTCCTGAGGGCCCTAGTTCATGGGGCCTCACTTCATGGGGGCCCTAGGTCATGGGGGCCCAAGTTCAGAGGGCCCAAGTTCAGAGGGCCCCAGTTCTGAGGGCCCCATTTCATTTGGAAGTGCGCTTGTGTGTATTGCTGGGGGGGGGGGGCACAAGTGGCAGCTAAGCATGCAGCATGGTTTTACAATGAGATGCATGAGCCATCGTAATTTTTGTATTCATAAGTTAAAGTTATTTTTAACATATATGATGTCTCTCGCAAATTAATGACATAAATTATTGTTATAATTCAATAGGTCGATATCCCTCCTGTTAATATACCTGTGGATGTACCAAGTATATACCAAGTATACAAATGATTGGGTGCATAGCTTGACCAAAAGTTCTACCCCACGATTCTTGAACTATACAGCAACAATTTGACTTGGCATTTATATTTTAAGCGATTATAAATAAAGTATTATTTCATCAAGTCTCATCACAGATCAAATGAAAATGTATATAGCATCACAAATATGTCTACTTTTCTTCATAGTTTTCTTCATATGTTGTATTAAAACCATTTCCCCGACTTCGTAGGAAACTAACTCAGCCTTTTGAAACACGTTTTTTCCTTTAACCTATTTCGTTTACTCAAGCTATTTAACACAGATTTAGGGAACGAATTGTTTGGAACCCCTTTAGAAACACAAACTTATTTGTATTCCTACGATTCTATTGATTCTCTTTGCAAAGAACTCTCTTGAAAGCAACGTTTTCTCTTAAGCTCTTTTGAAACATAAAATGTCAAACGAATTCGCTACAGGTCTTTTCGGGAAAAATAGAAAAACCTTCCAGTACCTTGTGTGGACTGCAGGGGATAGACGGCTGGTATTTAGATTTGTGACTGCTTAGTCCACGCCAATAGCCTGTTTTGAATAAAATGCAAATGCCAGGAGTAAATGGTAACGGTTAACAGTCATGTCACTGATATTTTTTTGTATTTCAGAACCCCATTACTGTTTTAAAAAGTGTTCTAGGCCAACCCCGCCCTGTAGCGGTGACGTAATTGTTGAACGTTCCCCATAAGGTGGACCTATTGTGATAAGAAACCTATCCTGGCCCTCCAATATGAATATGACATGACATAATAGTAAGGCCACTCAGAAAATATCAGCCTATTTGAGTTAATCATTGTAATACAATGTACTAGTAATGACTCGCATTATCACATAAACTGTTACCAATTAGATTGTGAACTTTTGCGAAAAATCTATACTATATTTCCCTCCATAGTGTAGCCCCCCCTTGAAAAAGGTGCTACATGTAGACTAAGACTCTTATCTTATTGAACATTTTAGCGCCACCTGCGGGAGAAGAGAACAAGAGCAAAGAGAGTACGTATTAAACATTATTATAGACAATATCCCCAAAGTGCATATACACTGTTTCTTACCTTGCCTATATTCATGATGACATTGCCAAAATAATAGGTTACTGTTGGCCTAGTTTGTGACAACTTGCTAGCATATTGTATGTATGCCTTATGAACCCCAATCACGGAACTTTACATATTTTTGCAGGTGAGGATAAGAAGCAGAAACTTGAAGCGTTGCAAGCCTATATGGTTGCGAACGACATTTCGCTAGGTGACGTTGAGAGCTATACTAAAGAAGGGACTGCCACTCCACCGGCTGAAAAGCAAAGTTCCACATTAGGTAATGGTAAAGATCAGCTTTGCCTGCATGACCTAGAGAAGGCTACTGTTGTAGCCACACCTGGACCTGTTAAACCATCAGTAAACGAACTAACTGATTTAGAGTTTCTAGGGAAATGCTTTCCGGATATTTCTTTTACTGATGGAAATAATACAGCCTCTTCGGATAAATCATTTTGTCTTCGGTACATATTCGGTAAAAGGGGTTTGAAGGAGAATGACTTAGAAAAGAAATTCAAATTTCTCATTCTGTATGATACACAAAGAACTAATTTGAGTAACAATGAGAGGGCTGTAATTTGGAAAGATGTCATTCAGGAATACACCTATGAGTGGATCCAATTGTTGCCTCCTGATAAGAGAAAAGATTGGCAGATGTCTAGTGATGATAACACTGTGTATATAAATGATGAGCCTCTGAAGTTAAGATTTGGCACTCCACACAAGAGCTCTCAATCTACTGTGAAGGCAATTCCTTTTGACACCTTTCCAAAATCTGAAGACAGTGAAGTGATCCTGTTTGTTGACGAATCTGTCATGGAATCAAACGTAAAAGGTAATTTCTGCACCTCCAAATGCAGTAGCAATATTATACAATTCCAAGGAAAGACTGATCTACCGTTTCATGCAGCAATTTCCTTGAACAATGATAAGGTGAAGATTACATGGGGGGATCTCATGAGAAAAACAACAACAGATGACCTAGTAGTCACTGAAGAAATTGTAAGTACATGTAAACCTCGAATATTCAAGGGCAAGGCTGATGAGTGTCCATCATATCAAGAGGGGAATAAACTGGATTGTCAAGAATCTGGAGATGAGGGCGATCTATTAAACGCATGCCACGAATTTAAGTTATTTACACAGGCAGTAGCAAATGATGACTGTATTGACAACTTCTGCTATAAAGTCACAAGGTTTGCCTGTGGATGCTTAAACACTCGCAAGAATGGGACTATCCATTTTGGTATAGCAGATGAAAATATTCGCAACGCAAAGAGAACCAAAATGAAAACTTGTGAGATTGTGGGAGTCCCAGTAGTAGATAAGGTTTATTATAAAGATAAATTGAAAGATTATATCAATAAACATTTCCACAAGCATACCAAGGACTTTGCAAGAAAATGCATAGGCAGTCCAGAATATGTATTAGTAGAAACGGGGGACGCGAGCCAACGTTATGTGATTGAAGTTGACATAGAGCCTTCATATGAGTATACACGTGATCAGTTGTTCAGCATTATAGATAACTGCGACCAAATGACAAGCCATAAGAAAGAATATCAATATATCACACGAGATGGAGCAGAGAGTCGCAAACTACCAGAGAATCCGCCAGAAGAGGATATGCGACGCCTGGACCGTAAAAGAAAGCAAGAGGAACTCTCATTTGGTACAACGGCATGTCAAAATATGGCTGGAAAACTGCGAAACGTTTTGTGGGAGAACTGTGGCAAGCTTGACCAAACATTTAAACGCATACTGGTTTTGTCTGCTATGAACAAATCTATCCTAACACAAGATTTCTGTGAAAAAGCAGCAGTTCTTGGCAACATCCCCTGGTCATATGTGATAGACTTCAACCACGAGACTAAAAGTGAATTTGGGCTTTGTCAATCATTAACTCAAAACACAGAGTTCAGTATCCATGATGCAGAAGAATTCAACAGTGCCAAATTCAGGAGAGATCAAATACCTGAAGCTTGGGTATTTGCTAATGGTATGGGTGACAGAAATCCACCTTTGTCGTGGGAGGATTGGCAGACATCAGAAAGAACAAATGGCCTTGAGGAACTGTTAAAAAAGTCAAAAGATGAGTTTCCTCCGAATCGAACACTGATTTTATTCTTGATAAAACCAGGATTTTCTAAAATCGAAGCCATAATGTATGGTAACTTTCTTCGCCACTTTGGAAAGAATGCGGTGAGTTTCTATATAGAAGATCAGGAAACCGAGACAAGATGGGCAGAGTACATGGTTAAGGAATATGTGTACTATAAAGAGTACCACAAATACTTATCCTGTGGCATAGCCAAACTACCATGGGAGGAATTCTGTGAGGAAATAAAGATCTTGACAGCTGATTTTAAAAAGGGCACCATTCATATACCTCTAAACCAAAATGCGCTATGCTCATTAGAACGAAGCCATTTTAAAGACAAGTCGGTCCAGCTTATGGATTCCAAAGAATGTGAGTATCTTCAAGATCTGTCGGAAAAAGACAGGGAGAGCTTTGAGCGAAGAAAAAGAGAAGATGAGAAAGTCTTCTACAGCGGACAATCTGAGGTTTCAATGGAAAACCTCTGGTTCACAGAAACTGGCGCCAATCACGTCATAGAACGTGATGTCATGACAAAACTAGCAGCATGCTTTGAGTATGCCCTTTCCAGTGAACCTGACCAGTTTCAAACTATTAGAATTATACGGTTCATGTATTCAAGAGGAAGTGGTGGCACCACTGTAGCCAAACATTTCTTGTGGAAATTATTCCACTGTGATCCACCATACAAAGCTCGTTGTTGTGTACTTGGCAAAAGTATCGTTCCTGAGATGATGGACACGATCTACAAGTTTTGGAATTTCAGAAATGATTACAGATTACCAATTGTTGTCCTTGTGGATGATCACCAAGGCACCAATTTGGAGATGCTAGTGAAAGGTCTTTCTGATAAGATTGAGAATGGTGGAGTGTATGCTAAAGGTGTTGCTGTCATATTTCTGACGGTTGAAGCAAGTACCCAACTCGTTGCTGATGTCCAGCTAAATCCTGGTGACCAAGGTTTGTGCACTTCTATGGGATATACTTTGAGCAAAAGGGAGTATACTCGCTTTCAGGAAAAATACCAAAACATGCAAGAAAGATATGGACGACCTGGCTTCAAAGAATTTGCGGAGAAAACATTGCCATCTTTCATAATGATGATGCAACGTTCAAAGGAAGAAAGAAGATCGTATGCAAAACGATTTGTTGAATCAACGTTGCCTGATGTGAGTGAAAACGAGCATGACATGCTGCTGTATCTTTCTTTGATTTGCCTCAACGTTCCTGACAATCCACACATATATATAGCCTCCTTTGATCCTATCATGGCATCAGTCAATTTTAGGAGGGAAAGATATCACAGCAGCTGGACAACAAATCTTGGTGAGAATGCGGAAGTTTTTCTGAGATACAAAGATTTGGCAGTTAGTGAAGATGCATTTTTAGGACCAGAACCAGGAGTAACGATTGTGTTCAAGGAATTTGCCGAAGAGATCATAGCTTGGGCCGAAAGGGAGGAAGGCAAAGACATTGGAGATATTGCGCTAGATTTCATGAACAGTCCTGCATTCCCTACTTCAACCGAAATTCCAAGAATCAATGAATATATAAGATGTCTCTATTACAATATGTATCTGGCCCTTCAGCGAAAAACCCGAATCATCGACCCGAGCAGGAAGAAAGTAATGTACAACAAATTCTCAGACCTCATCCGAAAGATATTGAGAAAAGAGAAAAAGCCATCCAAATCACATTTGGATAAAGCACTGGAAGTGATGCAACTCGGATTTGAGAGGATGGTCCGTCCTGTCTTAGCCCAACAAGTTGCCAGACTTGCTTATATTCATGGTTCATCAATTCAGAATGAGCAAGAAGAATACTTTGCAATGGCAGAGGACTGGCTTAACAAGGCGTTATTAAAACGGAGAGACTCATACTTTTTAGATACTGCTGGAAGGATTCAGTTGCGTAAGCTTCAAGTTTCATTTCCTTTAAATAAGAAGTATGTAGATCGAAATGAGGACTGCATCAAGGCACTGGAAATATGTCTTGAATCAATAAAGTGGTTCCAGGATTCACAGAAGACTGAACAGTTCAAAAAGGTTCTAAATACAGCGGGGTACTTTGGGGAAATGCAAGTAATGCACTACTTTATGGCACTACTAGGAAAACACGGCATTTTCCAGAATGATGATGATTTGCGTAAATATGTGTGCAAGAGGAAGTGGAGACCACCATATGCTCTTCCATGGACCAACGCGCATGAGAATCGGCTAAGGACATTTAGAGGTCGTTTCATAAACTGCCTTACCAAAGTCGAAGAAATCAATTCAATCCTGAAAATCGATGACGAGATGGACATCCTTGACTTTGAAGCTAAATTCAAGGACTTCTTCGTGTACATATCTGATGAGGAAACAACTGATGACCTGGCAAAGTGGAGGCAGAACTGGATGTTCATACAAGGGCGAATTGGTGGAGGCATATTCAGAAATGTATTCAACCTAGATCGGATTAAAGGCAAATCGTCAAAAGCCCAGAGAGCATCAGCTGTAGAGGTCCTGTGTAGTATTCGACAAAAAATAGAAGAAAACCTTCAATTGAATATATCACAAGATGTCGCTGCAAATGATTCAAAAGAGTTCTCAAGAGAGAAAGATGCACTATTACTGATCATTGTAAAAATGGCTTTGTACTCCCCGTTCCGTGCCCCACAACTTTCAAAGAAAATTGCGGTCAGTGAATATCTTGAAACAAGGAAAAACATGGAATCCCTCTTACAAAAAGAGGAAAGATTGAATGGAGAGTACAGAAGATACTGCCTTCTCTTTAGTTTGATGTTCCAGTGGCCTCATGCGAGAACTGACATACCAAACAATTCCAAATGGGAGCAAAGGTATCATACTACACTGGAGAAACTGGACGAAATGTCTACCACTCTCCAGGAGACTTACCAGAAGCCAGACCAAGACACAGGAGAAGAGTTCTGTCGAAGACAGAAGCTGAAACATGCCCCAAAGTATTCAGCTGTCACAACCCTGTTCTATCTGGGGAAAGGAAATGGTCTAGATATGTATGTCCATATCAATGAACTTCTACGAGATAGTCCCCATGGCAATCGGATAAATTGGGCGCACGTAGATATAGAAAGAAGGCTTCAACGTCTTACAGGCTCAAGAGTCAATAAGAAAACAATTGAGATGACTACACTTGATGGGAAAGTATTACCCATTACAGTCAGTCTTCCATGGCAGGATAAATTCAGCTTGGAAGAAGTGTCCTTCTACGTAGGATTTTCCTGGAAAGGACCACTCGCATATGTAGTTACATCAAACTGATTATGATTAAATCAAATGGATACCCGTGTGATTTTTGTTGAACTGCTTTAGAGATTGACACAATGGTAAATATATTCACGGAAAATAATGTTACAGTCAGATCTCGATAACCCGACCATCCCTGATTCAGGCAAATTACGGCCAGATTGTTGAGGTACCTTTATATGCTTATGTATCGAAAGGGAAGAAGGCAACTGTGTAAATGTCCTATATGAAAGACAAAATTTGAATTTAATTCAGATTCCACACCCACTGCTGTCATATTACATGCAATACACATATTATATGTATTCAGTCTGATGTGTGTACGTGTATTGTCAATGACCTCACAAATAATGTACATAATATACAGAGTTTTGTTCACTGTCTCTGATATACATGAGAAGGCAAAAAACAGTGGCTCAATTCTTTTTGAATATGTTTATTGACCAAAACATCATGTAAAGAGTGAACACGTTCTTCCAGAATGGTCAGAGTAAATATATATACAGGTAATTTACACAGTGCATCTACCAGTGACGACATGATATATTGTTCTTGTTGCAAGTTCCTTGTACAGTTAATGTTGGTACTGAAAAATAAACAATTGTGTAATAACGATACGACATAGTGCTAATGTTTACTTTCATGTGTATATTATACCGGTAATCTTTTGGCATAATATTGACCATTTTAAGGTTCATGGTTTTTTAATTGGTGAAATGAAAATGCAGAAATGGTGGTACCATAATGTTCTCCATAATTATATAGATGATGGTCGGATGCATAGTAGTATACATTTGCTTTTACAAGTATATCCTTTATGTGTATCAACCATTTAAGCTCATTTATATATTTGACCACAATGTGAGTGTAAATACTTAGATATGATAATGTAGCTATCAGCATCTGCTATTACCTTACTATGTACATTATAATTGTACCTCTAATTGTAAGTGAAAATTGATCGGATTATGATTGTATTATATCACGCATTCCTCCCTAGTTATAGCTCTTGAAACGATCATCATATCAATGTGTGCATATCATATATGCCGATTAATTCATATCATATATTGAGAATATTCGCTGTATTATGTAGTCACTTTAATGTTATTGATAAAATGTCTAATGCATACAACGTCTACGTCAAGTTAAGTACATTTTGTGTAAACATGTTTGTTTGCTTCAACAATCTTATTGAGTCGATTTTACATACGTGCATGCATATACTGTTCTACCTTGATTGGCTAACAGATATCTACCCAGCTAGCAAAACTCGTAGTAAATCACGTCATCTCTACATCTTTTCTCAACAGATATTTACTACATTTGGTTACGTTGTATTCTTGGCCTCATGACGTCCTATATGCAAATGGTTTAGACATCATTCTTCAGACATCTTTTTGATGTAACATAATAATATTGATATGACCAGATTTGAAAGACATCAGGAAGATGCGATATAAAGATGTAAGTAAGTGGACTAATTGTAACATTGTGTGAGGTGGGTATATTCCAAAATCATTTTAATTGTGGTATAGATTTATTTCAATAAATAAGATGTCAGATGCAAACACATTTTAGACATCATGAAAAGACATGTATCTAACGTCTACACCTAGAGTAAGACTTCTCCATCAGAAGTAGGTAACATCGAAGGCAATTGATTTAATCAGTGTATTTTGCCTGTAGAAATCACCAATATTCCTGCAGAGACTTAGCACATTGATCCTAGCACATTGGCCAAGATGCGATGTCAGCTCATGGTCAGTCTATGGCATTTGAATAGATTTAGCGACCAAAGAAAAGGTGTGCTCGTGTTAATCTCCTGGTTCTCCTATTAATAATTATTTTATAGAAACAAAAATAACAGATCATACATGCCAGGCAAAAAGTTATTCAAGTTTCATCTTCTATGTAAATTAATTGGGTTGTATAGATACTAATTTATGGTCAAACTACTGCAAACGTAGATTGTATTCTATTGATATTGGCAGAGGGAGACATCTTGTGTCCAAAGTGTGAACTATTTGAGAGCTAAAGAACAGATGTCTAATAGACGTCATAATCTGACAAGATAAAGATGTACTACATATGTAAAGTATGCGTAATGTTGATGTCAAATCTATTATGTCATTTTAACATGCGCCTTAAGACATGAATTTGACATTAATGTTTTATGTGTATAATTTCTCGAAAAAAAGATGTGATATTCTGATCTAGAATTAATCACTTGTTACATCAATTAATGACCACATAGATATGTATGGATGATATCAATTGGTTATGTCTCTTTCTAATTGCAATTTAGATGTAAACAATACATCAGTTTCCTGTCAAACTGCTATGTAAAAGGATTTACTCCCTTGAGACGTCATAATCAGGTCATTTTGACGTATCAACGTGAATATGACCAGTAACAGACGTGCTTTTTACATAAGGTGCTAGCTGGGTACATACTACCGGTAGTTAACATTTTGACAATGAAATCCATTTTCTTTGTATAAATAGTTTGATACAAAAATATTACTTTATTAATGATTTTACTTATATTAGGGAAGCTAAAGGGTTGATTTATGAGATATGAGTACAATAAGGCCAAAATTGGTGTTTCATGTTACAATAGTCTGAAAATCTAGGTAGGGTAGGCCGGATTTAAAAAAAAAACAACTTTTTGTTTACTTTGGCCTGAAAAGCACCCAACTTAGACTCAGAATGTTCAGCACCGACTCACCGACAATGGCATTGACTCATGGCCTATCAAAGTGCCGCTGAAATAGCCCCAAAATCAATCAAAATATTAACATTTTTTCAAAATTGGACAAAAATGTCTAGGGTCGGCGCTGTTTTGCTAAGTAGGGTCGGATAACCTGAAACACACTTTTTTGGCCTAATGATACAGATTACTGCACATTCTATAGGGTAGGTTCACCACTTTCAACCGGTCTGATTCATGTTTTTTCATGAGCTACCTTTCAGGTCTAACTGCTCCTAGAGTTTTTTGTGCATATCCTTCACAATTGAACCAAACTTTAGGTATTGCTCTGGAGAGTAACTTTCATGATGTCTTACAATGCCATATATCAGTTTACAGTATTTGATTCCATGATTTATCAGAGTATTCAGAATTGCCCCTTTTCACCCTAAGTCAGCCAAAATGCACCTTGAGTCAGCCATATTTCAACCACCAGAAATATGTGGAATAAACCAGTAATTTTCTGATTTTCATAAATGGATGAATGCATGCATCATATATCAATATGTTACAACTAACAATAGAGAAGAAAATGATTTATTGAATATGGAATAATCAAGACAAAGTCAGTACTGTACCTTAGGTGAATACAATTGCATTATGAGCTATCAATACACGTAAATATTACTTGTATGAGCAATGAGGACCAAATATAACATCATAGACATGCAGTATGGAGTTCTATTGAATATATCGGGGGCTCTGCCTTCTCACCCCCTTTTCCCCCCTCCTTTTTGTGTTTCACCCTTGCCCTCTATACAATACACAAGTAGGCCTGCTATCCTTAACACTGTAGTAGAAGAGGGTATTCCGGAAGGAGGAGGTATTCACAAGGGTAGAATAAATGTTCTTGGACAGAAATTCAAGGTGAGAGAATTCCAGGGAAGATTCCCAAGAAGAAAACCGCATGGTTGACTTAAGGTATGATGTGGCTGACTTAGGGTGAATTCATGGCTGACTCAAGGTGAAATGGGTATACCTTACGAAATCAGTCCTAAATATAATTCAGGAAATTAATTTTGCTCAATTAAGACATGATTTGTGTGATTTAGATACATATGCAGCTCACAAAACTGATTGACACTGTGTATGAAAGGGACAAACACTTCAAATCAACTACCAAAGAGTATGAACAGTGGGGAGATTTTCATTCTCTGTTTGCCAAAACAGGTCAAACAGGAGTACTTCTGACTGATTTTACAGTATGAAAAAGAGTGATGATGTGGATGCAATGAGCAGTATATATTTGGAAAACACTTGAATTCTTAAATCAGTGGGAGTTTATTGTCACCAGATGCATATTGAACTTGTAATTTCATGACAAAAGTGGTTGACTCAAGGTATGAGTTTGACTCAGGGTGAACCTACCCTACACATTTTTTCCCAATTTGAGCTTTAACAATACCGGTACATTTTTTCCCAAACAAAAGTTGTGTACTGGTAGTAATAAACGTGAAAAGTTTATGAAAATCCCACAATAATAACCATTCAAGTAAGGGAGATGTCAATCACAAGATTGATACCTGCTGGCTTTCTCACTGAAAAATGGTCAATTTATTTTGCCCCCACCCCGCCCCCCTCGACATTTTTTATCCCCTTAATGGCCTTGCTTATACTCCAACTTGTAAAGTTTTTTGTATGCCTCTGCACATTTTAAATTGGATCACATTGGCTCTATACATGAGTATAACCGATTGTGCTGGAGGGGGAATTGTGGTTACAGTTTTTTTCTATGTAGGGATGTCCATTAATCTACTATTTGAAATAATACATCATCTCAGTTTAAACACAGTATTTTCACAGTACGGGCTCACTACAGAGATTACCCTGCTAGGCAAGGAAACCTATATTATTACCTAGATCTTAGTTTGTATACAATGCTACTGTGTATATTGACCACAGGTATTTCCCATTCTGAGTTTGGATTCAGCAGGTTAGCCATATACTGTATCACAGCATGGTTTGCAAGTACCAGTTCTGTGTATGATATGCCATTTATTTCTTGATACCTTCGAGAAGAATGACTCACCCGGTGACGTACCAAGCAATAGCAGAGGTAAATACATAATACAATTTAATATCGAAAGAATTCCATAATCAAATAATTACTTCACAGTGAATTTTGAACACTTAAATCATTCCTTATATTTCCTGATACCGGATGATTGGTCTGGTGTGGAAATACTTCTTTATCTAAATAATATGTATGGGCCAAAGTGGATGAAGAGAAATTTCTAGCGGAATAATATCATTATCTATAGCAATATATTCATGTTATATAATTATGTCGTTGGAAAATGAAAATCACCAGAAAACCGACCACTCATGGTAAGGTTTTGATATAACTTAATGTAGTGCCTATCCCTTATTTTATAATAGTAAAATGGCCATAAAAGAAACTGAATTCTGTTTATCCTGGGAGATTCTACAGGTGGAAAATAAAGAATAAAGAACTTTCTGATAGACCATGGCATAGTATGAGTTTGTATATTCTGAGAGATCAATTAAATTGCCCAATCAACAAAGCAAAAAAAAATAATAATACATGCTTGCCCTTCAAATACACTGACCTTCTGTGCACATACCCCTTCCCCGGCTTTCCGGTTGAACCTAGATACCCGGACCAAGCAGACAATTATGTCTTCCAGGACTCTAAGATTATGCTATATACTTATTTCATCAGCTGTATTGCTGTATCAACTTTTATGCAAAATCAGAGAGGACGCAGAGCCATCAATATGATAACCCTGAGCAGCCAATCTGATGACTGTCATACTGTTTTTGATCTGTCTTAATTATGGAGTGGTATTCAGAGGTGTTATAATCAGATAATTACACCTCCCGATCATGATGCCTAGCATGGCCATCCCATATAACAGGCATCATAAGGCATGTGCGTGTATATAACAAGCAACAGTCACTCCTTACATTTGTAATATGGTTTCAGAGACAAAAGAGGTGTCTCTGTCTATACATATCTATGCTTTTGGTAACTCTGCCACAATTATCTTTTAAATTACTTGGCAATATAGTATGATAGTATTCTTTATATCCTCCAGTTTATGTACTTATTTGATCAGGATTATTATAGGTATTAAGGACGAGAACGGCAGGCGCCTAGTGGCCATATTTCACATTGAGAGGATTCTGAAATTTGTTAAAGCTAGTTTCTATCTTTATTAGTTCAAAAGTTAAGTCTAAATGTATTAATCTTCCTTTCTTATGAAGTATAAAAGAGTTTACACAAAAATTACCTTCCCCCTCCCCTCCCTCTTTTGCGCCCTATAGGCTTAAGCATTAAGGGACTTATCTCTCTATCTTCATAGCCATATTGTGCAAAAAGTAGCACTGCAACACTATGATTTATTTCATAATCTTGATTGTTATATAGTTATATAAGCTTAACTTTAGTTTTTGAAAGAAATTGTTTGTCTAGTTTGCGATTTATTCACCAAAATGCACCAGAAATAGCTACTTTCAAGGGTCACACCCCTTCAATTCAATGATACACTGTATAAACCCTATACCAGTATAATTCCAGGTGGGCGTGGCAGTCGACTCCCCGCGGTGAAGATAGTTCACCAGCCGGCCACTGCTGGCGCCATCGTCGCGGGAGATTGTAGTTCCGCCATCCCCCGTCAGATGGCGCCATCAAACCGGAAGGGACGTGACGTCACGTCACCAAGGAAACTTCTTTTAGTTGTCACGTCACTATAAGACAGCGCGCAGCTCAAAATATTGACAGTTGGGGTCAAGCAGCGAACCTGTGCGTGTAAACTTCGTGCTGAAAAAAAAATAATTTTGAAGTCGTAGAGAAGTCGTAGAGAAATCAACATGGGCAAGAAGAAATCCCCAGTGAAGAAGACCCCAGCTCCGGTCCACGATGAGGCCGCAGAAGGCTCAGGAGGGACTTTACCATCCTCCAGAGCCGACGATCAGATGAAGAAGTCGCTGAAGAGGACGAGTGACAACCTGATGACGATGGCGAGTCGTTTATCGTCGGTGGAAGGGACCTTGGACAGGCTGTCGTCAACGCTGGGCAGCATCCAGGCCTCATTGGACAAAGGTGAAGAGGTAGAACAGGGCCGTGCTAGACGCCGGAGGAGGCAGCCATCACCTTTATCGTCCCCCCGTTGGATCCAAGGAAGACGCTCGAGGTCGTCGTCAAGAGGGTCGTCAGTCTCGGGAGGTCGTCACCGCTGCAGCGGCCACTACTCGCCAACAAAACCAAAAGGTAGTGACGATAATCAATTTGACCAACGTAATTACCTTGATCGCAGTGTGAAAATTGATAGTTAATTCAATTAGTTCAATTAGTTAATTCAGTTAGTTCAATTCAATGATATAGACATCCATCTTACATGGCCAATCCTGGAGAAACTAGCACTGGGACCCCACTTTTTTATTTTTTATTTTGATTGCATGTGATATAAAGAAGAAATAATTTGAGTTTGAAGAAAATTATTTGTCAATTAATTTTCGGGTCACCTGCAGCTCTTGTCCTTTATCAATAGATCACCTAGAGTATGGGCTGTATGTTACATTGTTGTATGGTAGAGCCCTCTAGTGGCAAAATTATGTCCTCAAGTTGATCACCTAAGGTCATCACTGTGATGACTTTCGGTGATCAACTGGGAATGATCACCCGCAGTCATCTGCACTGAGGACCTTTCCACAGGCCTAGGGTTTTCAGTGCAGGGCAGAATATATTATATATATATATATATATATATATATATATATATATATATATATATATATATATATATATATATATATGCATCTAGCCGGATAACATGGTGTGCATAGCCCCTTAGGTCCTATTCAGACATCTCTATCTATTCACTAGGGGGCAGTTATGGGTCAATACA
Source organism: Harmothoe impar (assembly GCA_947462335.1). Taxonomy (NCBI): domain Eukaryota; kingdom Metazoa; phylum Annelida; class Polychaeta; order Phyllodocida; family Polynoidae; genus Harmothoe; species Harmothoe impar. Next base: position 40,169,264 of record OX381709.1, on the reverse strand, counting down.
TTGCCACTGGACAAGCAATCTCACAGCATAGGTCTCTTTCACGATAACACTGTGAATAATTATAGGCCTAATAGAAAAATACTACAAAAACGAAAATAATGCATGGGGCCATATGTGGAAATTACTTTGATAAAATAATTTGAAAATGATGTTATGGATGCTGTTTGTGGATGAAAATCATGTTTACATCCAACTCCATACTCCATGAGGCTCAGTGTTTTTTAGGTTCTGTACCTCTCACCAGGTGTCAGTAGCGTGCAAAAGAAGACTCTGAATAGTGCCCAGTACCTTTTACTCTTGTTTCCAAATCCTTCCGAAGGGATGCTCTAGTAGGTCTCAGTGAGGGTAATCCCGCAGAAAACTGAGAGTCATATACGATTCTGGTCAGAAGTGAATACTGCAGGGGCACTGAATGGTCCGTAATTAAGTTGGAAATGATGCCAATATTATGAAAACTTGTACACATGCTGCTGAATGTCTGCCAATTTCAATCAAATAATAGGAAAGGGATTCTCAGTGAGTTTACATTTTTTTCAAAGGCTAGATTGGGGATCAGTGAAAATGCAAATTATTCATTGCAAATTCAGGCGGAATTCAGGTGGTTTTACCCTACAGACCAGTGCTCAAATTTTCTGTGGTCAGTAGCTAAATTTTGTTGGAAATGTTTTGTAGGAAAGATGTATCTTTTAGCTCAAGGGTGATTTTCAGAAATTGTAAATGTCCTGGTAGCTGTTATTGCGTTTTCCGCTATATCAAGGTATATAGTAAAGGTTTTCCTTCGCTGAGACCTAGTAGCAATTACTTTGACCGTGAACTTGGATTTTGCTGGGTCCAAGCAGTCCATGTGGTTAGCTAGGAACCAGTGAACAGGAACCGGAAATAGAATCAGAAAGTATGATACGAGTAAATGCTATAGTTCTTGCTCACTGGTTCTAAGTTGCCAGCAGGGATTGCCCAAACCCAGCAAAATCCAAGTTCAACGTCATAGTGGTTGCTACCAGAGCCTTCCTTCGGGGGGGGGGGGGGGATTCGGGAACAAGAGTATATATACCTTTACGCTTCAATTTCCCCCAAGATGTCCTCGCGTTTGCCCCCCCCCCCCCCCCTCTGCGCTGGCGCTATAAGGAGGACGTGGCATGTCCAGTGGGTCAGCCATTTGAGACTTCTCTGGGTGGGGGAAAACGCCCTGATAAGAGACGCCCTGGCTGCTATACATTGTCCCTGGTTAACCGCCACTACCAGAGATAGTTTTGTACCCATCCTATTAACTCTTATCAGTGTGGGCCACCGCAACAAGTTCCAGTCCCACCCCTACCTTTAATATAGCCCCGCAATATAACCGACGATCAGTCTGCATAATATTATTGGCTCTATCTTGAGTAATACAGTTAAATCACAAAATAACGCAGGTCTAAAATGAATTGAGACGAACAGAGTATCAATATTTTTATCATGGTCTTTTTATTTTTCCATGTCATCATATTCGCAAAAAACATCACAAAAACTACCAATATAGTAGAAGATACCGTTGTTCACAACACAACGTATATATAACTGGGGCACACCAGTAACAAAATGCAACACTTACAACACAATACTTGTATAGCTGTATTGTTTAGATTCCACTAATACAAATATATAGTACATTTTGTATTCAGCAATATGATATATAAGTACAACTTCGCAGGCTTTTATTTTCAAGATGATAGATAGTATTTGTAATAAACAGATGTGCCCAACTCACTTCAACTTCGATATTGTTTGATTATACCATTAGCACCACAGGGACTTATTCATTCCTATATCATACACATTATGCTACTTCAGATTATTTTCCCAGTTTAAATATTCACCAATGTTAAGGTCTTCGAGACAAAGCCGGTGTTTCTCTAATATTATATCATGGGACTCTCATCACAATAATCACGCTCTTTGTCTTCTGTTTTTAAACTATCAAATAATAAAGGGCATATGTATATAGATTCATACAATATCCAACAACTAACAACGCATTTTGTACAAACTTAAATTATCATGTCATGACAACTTTAGTCCTCTGTATGTCCGTTTGTAGCATTATGTACAGGGGTGTTTATCAACAAATTAGGGGTGGGGTGTGTGTATAATGATAATGTATATGTACATTTATTTCACTATGGGTGAGTCTCTGGGGTTACTCGACTGTTTGGTGATGAGTCCATTCTCTAGCGACACAGAGTGTTCTCTAGCCTTCATTCTTAGTGCATCAATGCTTGATTTCCGCATGTCCAGCGTCTCGGGCGGCGGTGGGTGGGCGCCGCCTCCCCGAGACTCGGCGTGAACGTGCGAGAACATGCGAGAGGCCATGATGCTCTCCGGCGTTGGCGGCGAGAGGCAGGATCCGGAAGTGACCACGGGTGGCATGGCGGACGGGAAGTGGTGGTGTGGGGGAGGCACCATGGGTGGGGGGCCGTGTCCGGGGTGAGGGAACATGTACCCGGCAAACAGCCCACCAAAGGACGCCTTATTCTGGAGGTAGTGTGCGGCCAGACCGTTCAACCCGCCCTGCTGGAGGGCCATGAAGGGGTTGATACCGGCCATGCCGCCCATCCTAGCGGCCATGATGGGGTCGGGGCCCGTGGTGAGCGGCATGGGGTTCATCATCGGGGGCAGTTCGTGCATCATGGTCGGCTCACACGACATGAAGTTGGGGCTCTCCCGACCCATCGCCTTCTCCCGCTTCCTCCACTTGGCGCGTCGGTTTTGGAACCACACCTGTAAAGGGAGAACGTCAGATCATTAGCAAAATGCTTAGGCGTTATGAATGAATCAAAATGTGAAATTGATATTGGGGCCGATCGATAATATTTTGGATATCTACATTTATAATCGTGATGAATTCAATTCTGACACTACAATCACAAGACCAGGGGTCTTGCAATAAAAATGCCACTTAAGATAATGTCAACTATCACAGTTCAATGATTGTTAAGTTTTCTTAAGTGATTAATTCATGTGATTGAACAGGATAAAATCATGAAAATGAAACACGTCATAATAAAAAGCAAACAAGACTTAGTATAGTTATATGTGTCTATATAGAAGGTTGGATAAAATGCGAATGTATGTTTCTAAAGACTGCCCTCCTCTGCATAAATTAAATATCCCAAATGCCAAAATGAACACCTGTCATACTAGTACCCCATGTTATGGTAGGCTAAGCCATTATTATGTTTACCATAACGCAAAATTAAAATGCATTGTGGCTACCGAAAATGATAGACTAAAATCTGGTCGCATGACTAGAAGATGTCCGGGAGCTCTTCAATGTCGGTATACCACCCAGACAGTGGAACAGCAATCGTAAAGGCTAGCTGAGATAAGGCCTGGCTCACACCCTCCCACAACCTACACACAGAAGGAACATGAGATCAAAGCCCCAGCACTGACCAGGGTGTGACCACACAGAGTATGAGGAGGGGGGGGGGGGCAGGAGGATCAAAGGGGGAAGGATCCACACAGAAGGTGTGATGTATCACGCGGACACAGATACAGGCACACTTCTTATCCTGTCTTACACACGTTTAGATGTCGAGACGCGCTAGAGCCTTGTTGTCCATCCCCGACCCCCCCCCCCCCCCCCCCCCACACACACACATATTCAACATGTCTCATATTATTGCTCCTTTTCGGGTGGTGTGTTATCATTCCATGACTGCTTTTCTACATTCTGGAACCCATATGCACCGGCTTGTCCATCAATTGATTCATATGCATTCTTTGTCCATTCCCTTTGTTCAAATATATTCTATCTTACATCTACCAGTCATCCTCTACACCCCCCACCGTTTACTGCGTTATTCTCCCCTTCTCTCCACTAACAATGATAATAATAATTCTATAATAGCTGTCATACAATTAAGTCCATGAGCCCTCCCATACCCATACACATCTCCATGTACAGGTGTCAAAATCTGATAAACCCGTCGTTATCTTGGTAATAAGGCGTGCAGAAAAGTGAGACCCTGGCCCCTCGGTGTGTTTACCTGGTGGGGATTTAGAGCCCGATTACCAGGTGTTAGCAGGGTGGATTAGGGAGTAGTGTGTGTGAGGGGGTCTTAGAGCCCAGGTGAGTAATGAGTGTGGAGTGGGATGTGCACAAGGACAGGCTCAGACAGGTGAGGTCCCCTTATCATGTTGTGTGGAAGCTGGGGTGTGTTCTGTTCAGTCATTATGAAGGCTGATCAATTGGGGCTTATTCCTATAGTCATTTGTGTTAACTCTAGGGATAGAGGATTTATATTAGGGACACATGATCGTATATAGCCTCTGAATACTAGTGACAGTTAGTTTGCCAAATATATCATCATATGATCTATGAGGTGATATGCTATTAGTATGCCATTTTATCTGTATCTATACTCATTTTGCTAGAATACATCAGTGATATGCCTGCATAGTGGGATATAAACCAATATTTTTGCTGTATCTGTTGGTGGTGCCACCTCGTGGAAAGTCACATGACTAGGACAGGACATGGAGAGCACAACAAGCAATACTATTCATGTATGAAAGGCAATAATATCTGTCTCCTGGGGTATCATATGTCTATTATGTGATGAGGTAAGTCGTTGCGTATGTATGCAGCTATATAAACAAGTAAATGTGTGCCTAGTTTTTGGATACATAGACTACTAACAGACTGAGCTACAGTTCACACCCTCCCTTGTGGCTCCAGAGGGGTCAAAAGCGACCTGGCGACCTGGGCCGTTTTGGAGGCGACTTTCGACCTAATGCAATAATAAAAGTGACCTGGCGACTTTTAGACAAAATTTACAATACTTAAGGGGGTCCAAAAAAAGCGACTTTGTGACCTGGACCCCTTAATTTCGGCGACTTTCCGACCTTAGGGGGGGACCCCTCTGCACCCCCTCCCTTGAACACAGCAACCCCCCCCCCCCCCATACTATTCTCAAGAATATATCTGATAATTGGTCAAATTTAGCCTATGCCTGCAAAGATAGGCCACTCAATTACAAGAGCGCATTAATTATGACAACCTGACAATTCCAGCCCTTTTAAGTAGAGACCCGACATGCACTTGTATGATCGACCTATACATTGCACTAGAGCTCCCACTCCCTGCCTCCATGAGCGGTGTAAACGCTGACGTTCACCCCCCCCCCCCCCGAGCGCCCATATTCCATAGCACTGAGCAGCTCGGCCCCGTCAATGTCACATAACGAGCTGCTCAAAAGCCCTATTATCGCCCATCATGGCGGTCGGCCTAAATTGAATTTCCCTGCGCGGCTCGATCGCCGTTCATTTGCGGCGGCGCTATATAGGCTGGAAATTGCCGACCAAAGCAAATATTAATAAGTGCCGCCGGGGGGAGCCAAAGTCGGCGCTTTGTGAGCAACTCAGGGTCACGTGACCGCCTCCTGAATACAAACTCACATCGATCCGAGCTGCTCGCCACTACACGCATGAATGAGCGCAAATTGCTCGCCGCCCCAGTCTCCGACCCCCCCCCCCCCCCCTCTCTGTTCTCCTCATGGTATGGCTTGTGTTGTCTCTGGGGAATCTATCCTGACACTGATTTAGATATGCTGCTCCAATTTCATGATTAGATCCATCGAAATAGATTAGTTCTAGTGCATGTAGTCTATAGCCCATTAGAGTCCTTGTTCAGTATAGCTCTCGGTAGGTTATAGGATGGGATGGTCTAGTAGCAGCTTGTACCACGCCGCCCATCCTCCCACCCATCCACCCTCACCATTACCCACCCACACCGCCCTCCAGCTTCTTCAGTAGCCAATAAATGCCAAGTAATGAGTTAATTACAAATCTAATAAAAGCAATTTACTACCCTCCTTAATTGGGGGAAGATGTCGGTGGGGACTGGCGTGTGTGTGACTTTTGAACGCAAATATTTTCCAAAAATGATCGCTATTAAATTAGCGCCCTGTCAGATCGATTGTTACCCGAACAATGAATTCAATTAGGACTTGGCGCATAGCTGGCCGCGGGGTTGGCCTGCTAACGAGCTAGGCGGGGCCGGGGAATGAAAGATCGGTCGGGAGAGGTGGGGGAATGGAGGGAAACAGCGCTCAGCCAGCGGCCGACTTCTAGCCCCCTCCAAGAGGCTAATTTAGCCGAGACGTAATGCCAAACATACCACTTACATGTGTAGAAAAATCGACAGTTCAGACGACGCGTGAGCAATAGCTTCATTAGCCCGCCGCCAGCGCTCCTGGCGGCCACAATGGCAACTAGGACTCATTGTGGAGCGTGGAAAATCTTTTAATTTGCCGTGTGCATTAACCAATTGGGTGCCGCCCGCCTACAACGTTTAGCTGGCGTTCCCCTAGGGGGCGCTAGCTACATCCGCATCGAAGGTAACGAGATGATGAGACGGACAGAATGGGAACTAGGACGTAACGTCGTATCGTGGGGCCTGTTTTCAGATTAATTTCATTCGAGGTGGTTTTCTGATGACGAGCTCTCATAGATTCCATCAATTTGGCAGATAATATAACGCCGTTCGGGGCCGCGCTTCATTAAATCCCCTTTTTTCGGCCACACTGGTTCCAGTGGTAATTGGCCGCCCCCGGGCGCTCTGCATGTAAGGCGTTTGCATAATCACAACAAATTAGAACCCCATTTACTGTGGTATCGTTCGCAAACACGTGTAAATTACCGCCCTAATAAAAGGCGCTGCTCAGAGCGCTGCTACCCAAGCGGAATCATGGCCAAATGAAATTTCGAAACCCCCTTGGGCCTCCTGTGATTTGGCAAACTTGAACTCTCATTACTGCGTTTCACGCTTTATTACGCGCGCTTTGCTGAATGTCGTCTGCCCCGCCGCAGTGTCGTCTGCTCGCTTGTTTGCCTTGGCGGGAGAGTCGGGGCGAGTTAATTGTCGACGCAGTGTTGCGTTGCGTGGTTTGTCATCTTCAATATGTGTATGTCCCCGGGAACAACAGTGACCAAACAACGGACAAGTAAAAGATCACACACGGAGTCGGCATTGCCGTCGCCAAATGAAGCAGAAGAGCACGCGGGGTGGGTGGTTTAGATGTATGGGGGCGCCGGGGGAAGCGTTCCCAGCTTGTCAAGGACGCCTGTTTGCTCATATATAGAATTCTGTGTTTTTGTTATTGTCTTCAGTGTTTAGCGCCATAGCTTCAATGTGCCAAGCATTTATAGTCGTCCTGTAGTGCCCGTGCAGTGTCTTTGATCGTGAATGCCAGTACCGGGTGCTAGCACCACGGCACTCAAAAGATGCTCATGTTATAACATTTAACACGTTTAAATGATAACTGCGACAAATTTATAGTATCCCGTAGGAGGATCATGGCGAAAATATACTACTTCTGTTATGAGTGACATGATTTCTCCAGGGGCCAGACACCTGAAGCATATCCCAATTGCACTGTACATTGACCTGCTTCATAATTGAATGATTACGAGTATGATTGTTAACCCTAAATTGGACACAATGATATTCCTGGTGAATCTGTACAATGATCTCATATACTTATTCACGCTTATATATCATAATTATAAACGGTTCTGCATATCTAGGCCTACACGTGTTTAGAACTAATTTGTATGAAGAATTAAATTGTAACGATTATGAGCTATATTGCTAAGCATGAATTATAAATTAACATTTCTGGTCAATCTGTATTAATATGACTATGATCCCCAGTTACATTACAATTACATAAACGATTTTATATAGGCCTACCTGTGCAACTATAATAATGACTATGAGTAGGTGTGTATGTTAACCAATTTATTCAATTGCTCTGCCAACCCGTACTCCATACACCATGTTATCCCTATTCTCTCCGTGTTCCCCCTTTTGCACTGTAAGTAGGAATGTAACACAGAATGGCAGGTCTGTAGATGCGGGTGAGAGGTATGCAGGTCAGCTGCCTGGTGTGGTCGGGAGGAGCAGGTGGTGAGGACGGCCCCTCCAGGGCCTGCCCGGCGCACCCCCTCTCCACCTCCCCAGGAGCCACCCAGGAATGATTATTCAATTATCGCCCATTGTGACGCCCCTAATAGAGCACTGCATACATAGAGGGGCAGCCCGACCCCCATGCCTACTCCCACTATACTACTTACCCTCACCGACTCCCCATTATCAACCCATACCCTTATATATATACGTATACATACACCGCCCCAGCATAGGAAACAAAGGGTGGGTGTGTCCAAATTGGAATATGGCTCTCTGTCATAATTGTGTGGTATTGTCATGTAAGGAGGTTCTCCATAGCTCCCTAAAAGGGGTGTAGATTCCTCCCCCTCTATATAGGAGCTAGCAAACGCCCCATCTCCAGTACCTATACACGTGTATCAAGGGACAATTATAATTAATTCGCGGCCTCCATTCTTTGTGTGTGTAATTGTTGCGGTGTAAGGGGTTATAGGCTGCATTGACGGTGGGGCTGAGAGTAGGAGAGGGGGTAGGGGGTGTGTTTCCCCTGGTGGCATATCAAACGGACAAGGGTGCTCAAGGAAAGAATGGAGGAGAGGTGTGGATGGAGTCAGGAGAGGGGTGGGGGAGGATTAAAAGCGGCGCGACTCCCATTTATAAACCTAATATCGACCCGGATACCAGTCAGGGTATTGTGCGACCCATAGACCAAGGGAGAAATGGGGTTGGGGGTAGTGGGTGACAGAGGACACCACCCCCTTCATCCTCTCCCTGTCCACCCCACTCAGCCAACCAACCACCTCCTCACTCCTACACACGTACACAACATGGCGGTGTGTGAATTAGGGGAGTGTAAGGTGATGGGCTGAGTTCATTCAGCCTACCACAAAGACTGATGGGGACCTGCGGACATGGAGTGATCCTTCATCTAAATTTGGGGCCTCAACCCTGCAGCCGGCCGGGCCTCTAGTCTGCCTCCCCGCCGGCCGCATACTAAACGTGCAGGAGGAGCAGGGCGAGTGTTTGTATGTCGGCCAGAGACGGCGGTAGGCAATTGGCAGTGGCTTGTTGTGGGAATTGACATGGGGGAGGAGGGGCGAGGGAGGAATGAACAGGTCTGGAATGGTCTTGGCTGAATTGCTGAGACGTGAAACGTTCCCGTATTTGTCCGGGGAGGTGGGAGGGGGGGCTGACGAATATGCTACAAATCCGTTGATTTGCGTTGGTATATTTTCTCGGCAAATCTGCTCCATAACATCCCGGGGGGGGGGGGGCACTCAGATCTGAAATGACCACCCACCTCCAAACGGCCCACGGAAGCGGTAGCGGTGGATGTAAAAATTAGGGGGCGGTGACTCTTTGTGCCCTCAAAAATAGGGGACGGTAACTCTAGAGGAGGGCCAGTCATTGGGTCTCAGTGACATATAAATGATAAAATGTAAAGAAAACAATTATTATCCATGTCTATATACTGCACTACTTGCATCAGGAAATATAGGTAGTGTTACAGGGGTACCTAATATATCAGGGGCGGTGACTTATATGTGAGGAATCAGGGGGCGATCCTTTGTATTTATGAGGGGCGGTGGTTCGGCGGCCCCAGTTTTTAGGCAGGCGGTAGTTTGGTAGTCGGCGGGTACCGTCATAGAGTGAGTGCCCCCCCCCTGGGCATAACATATATAGCTCATATCTTTCATGGAAATTGCAACTCAGTTGAGGCCATTGCCGTCCTGCCGGTGTCCGAGCTACCTCCCTGTGTACCTCCCACCGTGCTCGTCAGGAACCAGCTGCGACTGACACCTCACGACAAATGTCGTCTGCTCGGGTGGAGAATTCGCGCCCTTTCTGAGGAGTACATAATCAGCGGCACATCTGCACTGCACGGCGATTACTCCATCCACTGTCACCCTTTAGTCGCATAAGCTGTGAATTCCACATGAGTAGTTCCACAGCCCGACGGGCGAATTAAAGCGATTTTTATTGTCCATCTGTCATGGGGGATATTATTATCATTCATAAAATAGTGTGGTGCTCATAGTGGCAGTGCAAGCGGCCGTGTCAGTTCTATATTATATATGTGTATATAACTCACTAAGCCGCTGACATATACCTAACGGCTAATCCCCTGTACTTCACACGTTCCGCAATTAGCGCTATTCAGCGGGAAGCGCATTGTTTTGGTAAGGGACAAAACAATGTGAATTAATAAGTAAACAGCAGGGGGTGTAGGTAACAGAAGGTCGTTAACCCCTCCCCTCCCGCTGCTAGAGAGCCTATTAGGATTATGCGGCTAATAAGCGTGCGGCCCCAGCTGCACGGGTTAAGGTAGAAAGGGTATAGGTGTGCCGAGGTGGGGGAGCCCATTATGGACTTGTTCACAGGCTATACATAACATGTCAAGCACACACCTCCCCTTAATGCCCACCAATGAGGCCAATCGGCATTGGGCCTAATTAAATTAACACAGTGGGTATCGACCTACAAGTCTGTACAGAAAGCTCAAACCCCCACTTTCTCTTTTTTCCCACCAAGATACTGTTATACCCTTAAGCCCCCTGCCCATTAACCACCTATAGTACAAATCGGGATTTCATAAACTGTTTATACACAAACAATCGGGTTTCAGCTAAATAATCCCTACAAATCCTATCGGTTTTGCTATCGCCCTAATAATGCACCCGCTCTGAATTCGTTATAGCACATTACGGAATGCATTCACTAAATGCCTGCCTTTACGTGCACAATGTCGGCATTGTTGGGGCTATAGACCTGCTTAATGCCATGGAGTGCCTTTGTGTGGGTGGTCAGTCCCAGATATCAAAGTGTCTATAGATATACTGATTAACTCGTAAATGGACAACAATATAATGAGGATATGGCAACTTTAGCTGGTTATTGGTGCTAAGTTAGTCCACTCAGAACATAAAATGTTGAACTTTTGTCAACAATTATTGAGTTGTATTTAATATATATGTCACCATAATTCTTCGCCATCGATCGTTGGTTGTTCACAACAATTTTGAAACTGAGGTTCAAGTGATGGAGACGAAGGTAAATCATATATATATTATCTGGCAATGGCAACGTCTTACACAAAAACTCGGCTTAATAATAGGAATTAAATGGAGTAGTTTGCTTATTGATGACCACCCGTTGGGATCGCAGGTACTCGAACCTATTTATAAATATCACCGTAATGTGACGTCACACCTGTCAGTAAAATGTCGTCGGACTTTTCCCGCCAATTAGTTCAGCTGCGTCCCGGGATACAGTGGGGGCGCTCAGTAATTCTGAGATGTAATGTTTATAGGGAAGTAATGACTACTTGACATAGCGCCATGGTAGCAGAAACAGCGGATGGGGCGGGAACTAAAACGTCTAATCTCATTCCTACTGACCAGTCAATCACCCCCGCTACAGGCAGATGTACTTTATGTCCCCGAGGGGACTAGGTGTATGTCTTTAGGGGACAAAATGGCGGATTACGCGTTACACCCAATTACAGCAATACATAGCGGCAGAATCATGGCGTAATCTGAAAGCCACTCTGGATAGACTAAGCAAGCCAATCGACAAATAACACAGTCCCATCGTTGGAGCCAGCGAGGCGTCTGGGACCAAGCATGAGTGACAGGCCCCCCGTTAGGTATCTGTGCCCCACAATGAGATTACGCCGGATATCGGCTTCTAGAGATAGGGACTAACTAGTGGGAGGGATTGGCCAAGTAGGGGAGGGGATTTCAGAGGCGCCAGTGGTTAATACCAGCACATATAACTGCTATGGGTTGTGGGGCTGTAATACAGCTATAATAAAGACCTGCAGGTGTTGTCATAAAGGCCTACAGCTAGGTGTAAGGCTTCTATATAGGTGTGTATAGTGAAGCAGGTAGGTGATTATGTAGAGGTGGTGTGTGGCTGTCCCCTAAGGGGATGCTATCTACTTAAGCCGCAGGTCGGTGTAAGCTGTTTACCTAGGTTAGTGCCCAGTGAGGGTATATATAAACAACGAGCACAATTATTCAGCAGATAAGGGGATTTCACTTGGCACTGATTGTGTTACACCGGGGCTGGTTTTATCACCTGGCTCATGGGGAATCGCCTCAACTTATCAACATAATGCGAAATCTACTATTATGTATTAGCCATTCGGCCACTATACCTATCTAACTGTACACTGAGGGTATATAGGATTAGGTTACACTTATAGCCACATATATGCAGTGCAGTCACACTTTCACTTATACATGTACGATCAGCGCGTTTTCCCCATTCACAGATTCTAAATATTGCATTAGAAATGTACGCCGACATAACTTCTAAGTTGACCAATTAATTATTTGGCTCAATTTTCATAGGCTGAAATATTTCTACCGACATGAGAGATCATTTAGATAGGTTCGAAAACAAACATTCCATAGCATTTCCACGTCCCGGGTATATTGTTAGTAGCCCCGGTAGTCTAGACGCGTGTAAGTAGTATATAGGAATGGCGATTTTAGCATGGCGCTTGTCTCGAACAACTGGTCCGTAGCGGTTAGTAGTATATTTTGAACACGTGGAACTGATATTCCTGTCTAACGTGATGAAATGTGTTGCAGCCAAATTATAATTACCATCCAACCTTCTCTATAGAGTGTTAATATACGTGTCGCCTGGGACTCAGTGTAATTAACAGGTGTACGTTCGTAAAGTACCAAACATGATGAACCTACCTGTACGCGTGCCTCGCTGAGGTCGAGTCTCAAGGCCAATTCTTCCCGGGTGAACACATCTGGATACTGCGTCTTTTCGAACGCCCTCTCGAGCTGATGAAGTTGATACGTCGTGAACGTGGTGCGACTTCGCCGAATCTTGCGCGGCCGCCCGCTGCCGTCTCCGTCGCCATTCTCGGAGCCGTCCCCTCCGTCCTCTGTCTCCCCGTCGGCCCCCGCCTGCTGCTGCTGCTGGTGCGGCGGCTGTTGCTGCAGCTGGGGCGGGACAGGGTGGTGGACGTGGTGGGGCGGCGTGGTCGGCGCCGAGCCCGGGGCGCGGCTGTCGGCGTCGCGGCCCTCGGGTCCCGGGAGGCGGGTGGTGGGCGCGGCGGGGGTAATGCCCATGGACGGTCCTCGGGACGCGGAGAGGTCCTCAGGTTCAGGTGTACCCACGTCTAGGTCCTCGTCCTCGTCCTCCTCCTCGTGTCTGAAGCTGTCTCCTCCCGAGCTGGAGCAGTCAGCCCCTGGAGAGGCCAGGCCAGCTGACGAGGGCAGGCTTGTGTCTGAAGGGGAGAGAATGGTATCTATAGATCTATGGTTTCACGCGACTTTCCCTATATAGCTCTATACAAGCCCTCCTGTGAGTGGAGGATTAAAAAAAATAGAAATAGAAATTTAAAAAAGGGTATTGTTTCAATCAATGACATACAAAATAGTATTACATAAAGTATGGCTCTATTTAATAGGTGGTATGCCGTATGAAAACGGAGGGTTATATATCACATATAGAGTAAAGAGTAAATCCCCTCCTTTGCATATAACACGAGTGCTTAACACTTAAGCAGACAATTGGTACTCTTGACAATACCCAGGCAGGCAATTGGTCCGGACCCTTTTATCTCTGCCATTATGGTCGTGTCCTTTAATTGGCGTGCACATACCCCCGCCCCACTGACACATACACATGCAGGGAGACAAGGAGGCCGAGGATTAGAGTCGGATTTCGGATGTTAGGGGCAATGAGTGCAATTTGGGAGAGATGGCTGGGGTGAGGGTGGCACAGGGAAGGTGGCTGGGAGCAAGGATGTATAAATGTACAAAGGGAAGTGTATAGAGGTATATATAGGAAAGCCTTGGTACACAGTATGCAACTTGTACATGTATACTTAGTACATAGTGTTTTAGGAGAAGGAGTATATACATATGTATGTATAACCTTCTACTGAGGCCAGGTGGAGGCTGGTTGAAAGAAGACATGTTGGGCCAAATAAAAAAAAAGGTTGGTTTCCGGTAACATGGTCAGACAACCCAGACCCGGCCGGTCGGATTTTTTTTTTTTTTTAAATTTTTTTTTTTTAATTTTCTCATTTTAGGCCTCTAAAATCCTTAAAAATTATCCGATTTACAAACCGTAAAAACTGGTATGCAGGGAAAAATTTGAAAAAGAGAAAAAAAGAGGGGGACCCGGCCCTGTTTTGCTAGACCCGGTCGGGTGACCGGAAACAAACCTTCTTTTTTTTTTGGCCTTGGGAAGCGAGCAAGTGAAGGCAGGATACCGAAAGGCGATACCAGTAGATAGGTTTGAAATAAATGGATATAGGTGAGGGGGCACCAGCAGAGGCATATATATAGGGTACGTGTATATGGAGGACAGCGAATAGCAGGTCGACACAGTAGGCTCTACCAGGGAGTAAATTAACAGAAGAGCCTCATCAGGACAGGGCGGACGCGTGTCTCTGTTTGCTGCGATCTGCAGCACACAAAGCCGGTTCCCGGTGAGCTGATCCCCGCCCGCTGCTGGTACCCTGCCACCCAGCCCCGCCAACAATACACAGCACTTCGGCAACCAGCTCCAGAACCGGAAGTGTCCCTCCCGCGCCCTCCAGCGGCGTATTAATCGGAAGTAAATTAAGGCACAGCGACCAGCAGCGGCCGCCAAGTTAAGCCTATTGTTCACAGCGCTGACCGTGGACAGTTTCTAATTAATCTCAAGAGGAATACGAGACCTTTGGGGGGAGGATGAACTAGAACCCAAACTACTGGCCTTGACACATTGGCCGGGATGTCTCAGAGGGCATTGGAATACTTGGCAAACAGAATAATCATCTGATGACAGTAAACACGGCTATAATATTGTGACCAAAGGGGATTGAAGTACTAAGCACACATTATAGTCTATACCACACAGGAAGTACTAACGTATAGCATAGAGTTAACAACAACACATGTGTAGGGCTAATCTATTTGTTTGGGGGTTTAATGCGATATAAAGGTTCTTGTTCCCGTGTTTATGTTGGGGTATATACGGGAGATAATCCTCACACTATAGAGTAGGTTAAACACAATTAAAAGAATAAACATGACAAAGGAATAATATATGATGAATATACATGACTTTCAAGTCTCGAAATATTACAGGCCATATGCCCATATTAGATACATGCATGTATCGGAAATCAACGCGAGCCTGTGCCACACCAACACGCAAGGAAGTGTCAAAAAAGTGATTCCCGGGTGAAGGAAATTGTTCTGTGTAACATTAATTATCATGGCATAGAGGGGGAGTATTAGATACATGTACTGGGTTATGTGCATGGTTATGTTCCATGATGTAATGGAGTCGTTTTTAACATTGCACAGTACCACGCACAGTCGAACCTTACAAGGTTCGCACATCACCAACCATCATTCTAGTCTTACAGCAGTTTGCTGGGTGTGTGCATGCATGTGATGAAACGATTCTATGTATATTAAAGCTGCTTGTATCTCGTTACCATCCAGGAATATTACTGCAATAATTGGTTCGTATCACCGTAATAATTATAAATTAGTTTTCATAAGAATAATGAGTGAATAATACACTAATTGGTGTGATAATGACTCTGCCGATGGTGTGAATTCCCTAGATAATGCTGCCGAAAGGCCTGGATGCTAATTGATATTATGTGTATTCATCATTGACATCAATGTAGACCATTGTCACAATATCGTTTAGGGAATATATCAATTGTGTTTATATATAAATCTATATGATAATTGCAGATGCGAATTATACATTACATATTGTTCAACTTGATTTGAGTTTTCTTTATACATGATGGTGATATTCTCTTGTTAGTTTATGTCGGGTTATATTATCAATAATTTGTCCATTGTAATCATTTCCTCAAGAACTGGTTTCAGGATGTGTGCACTACTCAGCACTAATATATAAACAATATAAATGAGAAAATGATACACACGTATATCAATAATAATGTTTGAATTCAAAGTGTCTACTTAAGATACACCACTACATATATATCATTCTTTGCAGCGAGACAAAACAAATCCTAGATTTTCAGATTCAACATTTTAGATCCCAAATCACCCTTAGCACAGGCAACAACATAGGTGCCCTTTTAAAGCGTGTGCTGCTGAGTTTACCTATATTAATTGGTAGCTCGAGATTACACATGTACAAGGTGCCTCTATCCACCAATGACACATGGCATGTAGAAGCTACTCACCTGTATCATTAAGGCCGTAGGAGGTGGACATCTCCAGGTGGTGCCTCATCTGTGGAGGCCGACACACGGGGTCGGGTCTGGTACCCAGGATACTGTCTATGCTGTACGAACCCCTGGGTTTGATGAGTCCGGAAGATATGGGACTGGAGGAGCCCGGGCTGCCTGCCGATACTGTCGGCTTTACCTCCACCATGAGCGGCGACCGAGCCTGCTCCACACCGTTCATGACGCTGGGGGAGAGCACTTGTCCAAAGGATTGAAGGTTGTTAGCTATAGTTTATAAACCCACAGGGTTAGTGTCTTCAACGCTGGTTTTCAGAGGAAATACCCAGCCATTGTTGCATGTGTGGTCAGGAGTAATGGAACAACTCAATGTCCCGTAGATATTATACCAGACCACACCAGGGTCCTAGCCTGGGATGATAGTTCTTGTAGTATCTAGTTGGTGTCCCTTTGGTATCAAATAACCAGGGTGCATGTATTGCCCCCTCTGGTCTGTATTCAGGATAGTGCCACAATAAGTGCCTCACAGGTGCCCAATGCTGGTAGTAGTATAGTAGAACTGTTATTCCATATAGAGTGGGGGCAGCTGTATAGAGCTCCGGCTGCTGACAGAACGCTTGTGACGATCCCGGTCCCGTGTCGCCGACCTATCTATAGTACTGGTCCTCCGCAAGCAGCAGCAGCACCATCAGCAGCCCCGCACCCCGCGTTCACAGTTAAATACCTCCCTAATGTCATTAGCGGCCAATTTACGGGGGCCCGAATCAGATATTTGTCGGTAATTTGCGGGCAGCGCGCCGAGCGTAACGGCGATGACGGTCGCTGATTGGATAAATACTCGGCCGGGCGCCGACCAATCAGAGGCGGTTTTGTGCGTAATGGCGACGGGCCAGCATCGAGAAGTCGTCTGTGGAGGTTGGGGGAGGGAGCGCTGGGAGGTGGGGGGGGGGAGAGGGTTAGGGGATATGGGAAGTAGGGAGCACTCTGGGCTGTATGTACAGCTCTGAATTAGACGATAACTAGAGAGATGGAGGAGATGGGGCCGGGGAGGCTATTCAGATACTTAACAGTGGGCGTGGACGGCCGGGGCAATCAGGTCTCATACACCTGCTTTATTGGGCAAATGAGCTACGAGGTGGAGAGTGAGAGCTGGGCGAGGCGGGGGCTCAATGTCAGGTCAATAATAGATCTATACGCTCCACTTGTTCTCATCATTACGCAGGGGGTCCTCTGCCCGCCTCAGTGAACCCACCACGATCTGTGCTCTCTAATTCACAGTGAGTCACACCAGTCCAGCCCATTCATTTCCGATTTAGCCTACATGCCCCTGTTAATTGTGAAATTGGAAGAAACGACCAAAAATAAAGGGGGAGAAAAAAGGAACCGGGGAGAGAGAAAGGAAAGGGGACCGCGTGCTTCCCCCGGATTGGATGTCCTATTCGCCGGGTGAGTTTGAACTCAAAAACCCAAACGCGGCGTCCGCTTTGAGTCGGCAAAGCGTTCCCGAGGGTAATTACAATCATTAGGCCACTACCGAAAATAGCAATCTCTGGAAATAATCCCCGTAAAGGCCGCAATCTGACACAGAACTACCGAAAGTCTGTGGCAGAAGGCACCACCACTACCACCGCAGGATGAAACCTGTCGTTTGGACGCTGAATTTATTGCATGCAGCGTCTCTCCCAATCATAGCAGACACTGTTCAGACAAGACGTTGAAATGTCACGTTTCTATCAATTCTCTTGTCAAATATAAGTCCCAGAAACAGGACGCGGCCTAAGAATGAATGGTGTCTATAGATATATTACTATTTAGAATTGCATCATGTACTAGTAGTGATAGATAAAGATGTCTACCATGTAGAAAGTTACTTTTTATGTTAACACCACAGTCATATACTATATAATATAATATTATTAACAGAGTCCTTTTACTCTAGTTAGAAGTACATCACTATATTCTGTGTGATCGTGGTTTTCTATAGGTTTACAGCAATGCCATGCTCTGTAGATTTCCGCCACTGCGTGGCAGCAGTATACCATTTCATTGTCGAGGCCGACTCCTTTTACGATAGTTCATTGGAGTTGGGGGAACCGCTACTAGGACAATTGTTGGTATGCACTCAGTTGGCCTATGGTCATCCCATCTTCATAGAATGACCACATTGCATGGTCATACCTATAGATAGGATGACCACTGTGGCCTTCACTGTTCATTATTTGTTGCTGCTGTTTGAGAAAAAATAATTAGGAACCCATCAGAAAAGTGTCTTCTTGAAGTGCTAGAAATGAGTACCAAAACCAACACCAACAATAACATAGAAATGCAGATTATGATGTATGGTATCAATTTGACATCACTTTTATTGTTTGGGATGGAGTGGGGGCTCAGGAAAAGTAGAGCTGGCCCAATGCGTTTTTGGGCCCACAGAATCTCGGCTAGGTGTGCCCAGTGACCCTCCAGCAGGCTGTAAGCCGATCAGCTAACGAGGGGAACGGCAATGACTCTATGACTAACCATTTTATAGAGTAATTAATCTACACAAACCTTTGCTCTGCCAAATAAAGCCCCAAGCAACTACACAAGTAGCACCATCTTCCTACCCACCCACAAATACACAACCGCCACCATCTTACAACACTCCTACGACTGCACAACTATCATTCTCTCTCACAACTGCACTGTAAAAGGGTGCTTAGGTCTTAAACATGGTTACAAACCATCGCCCCTTAATATGAAATAACACCCTTATCTGAATACCACCCAAAAATGGGTAACATGGAATCTGCTTGTAGCATCAGCAAAATCCATGATACACATGACTAACATCATAGTGTGTATTTTTCATTTTTACAACATTTATATGTCTTTATTATACAAAGAAGGAATGGCAATAAACTGCCAATTTATTTCTGAAGACTCAGTGCATACAAACTACACGTATCTATTAGAGCCAAGTATTATACAGCGGACCCTGCTGGGTTGTTCATCAGACACGGCTATGTACCGTAAGATCTTTCTCAGGATAATAAAAAGCTAATAACAACAACAACAACATAATTTGACCACTTGTTTATAGATTAAATACTAAAAGTCTAACCCCTAAACAGTTAGGCTAAACATGTTTAGATGTTTGGCATTTATGTGTTTACACCGTCAATGAACATATAAAAGGAGTGTACTAATTGAGTTAACTCTGTTAAAAGAAAGATACAAGTGTTTTTTTCCTCAGGTTTATATTACCCAGCTAAATTTGGAATGAGTCCGATTCAGATAACGTATATCAATTTAATCTTAAACATAATTCAATCTAAACACTAGATCTAAACACGTTTAGGTATTCAGATATTAAACAGATCATCATATTGCACCAGGTGGCGGTAAGTTCATGAACAAACTTTTACCACATGTTCATAAGATAATCCCTGAATACATGTAGTAACCACACAGAGAGAAGTAAAGGCGTCGCCATGACTCTTTAATCATAGTCAACTCTAGTTGACTCTTGTAGCAGAGTCATGATGACTCTGGTGGAGGTGTCACAGCCACTCCAGTCGTACCCCTTGGATGTTGTACAACTTGACTCTACCTTCAGTGCAGAGTCAAGTGCAGTCGACTCTGCTCACAGCAGAGTCATACAAAGTTTGACTCTCCATGAAGAGTCAAATAAAAAATGTGTTGACTCTGATAGTACCGTAAATTCCCGCGTATAACCCGCACCTCGCGTATAACCAACACCCCGACTTTGAGAGAATCATATAACCCGCATTTAGGGTCTGAAAATCGCCGTTTTAGTACTGTACTATACTTATAAAAACCCTTGTATTACCCGCACCTACACTTTGAGAATATTGTATAACCCGCACTGGGAGTTTGGTTCGCGTATAACCCACGGGTTATACGCGGGAATTTACGGTAGTTGTATATGAAACCACATGATGGGGCAACCTGCACTAGTTTGGTACCAGTGGCAACCACAGGCTAGAGCCACTATCAATACTGTAGACATTTGGTACATGCCAAGCAGTTTTGGTTCTTTATAGAATCGTACACTATGTCTTTATTTGTCTAAATAATGTAGTTAAGGAATGTTAATGTAAACGCTTTTCCACTTAACTAACCTGAATCAAATATGATGATACACTACCACTACATTCCAAGAACATTAAAAGTATAGAGCTTAGCCACCATATTTGTGGGTAAGGGAAATAAACATAAGGCTGGGCACTAACTGTCTGATATATAATGTATGGCACTGCTTAATACTACACATAGACCTATGATGTTAACATCTAATTTGATGTGGTGGCCAATGGTCTGCAGAGTGTAGTGTGAGGCAGATATAACTTAGCCCTCTCACATAAGGAGAAGCGGTGGATATGACAACATGTCTTGTTATTGACCTCTCTTGGGCAATAACTTCACCTACTCACTTCTCTCACAGGCCTCACCTGGCCTGTCCACTATATAATTGTTATACACCTGTTGCTCCCAGCTTAGCCTGACATAATTACACAATCCACCTGACCTATGCCCCCATGTATTCAAGTATCAATTTCGACTCCCCCTCCTTTGATGGGTCAACTATGGTTGACTCTTCAGGAATGGAGATATGGGATATGAATGTTTAGCAAAGTGTACAAACTCTTAACACCTTTTTATAATGTACACAACTACAACCATCTTCCTTCATCCTACCCTCCCACGACTACACAACTACCACACTGAAAACCCAGGCTTATATGAAGGTACTCACTACAGAGGACTGAGGGTGATCATGCCCTTAGGTGATCAGATTAATAAGGAAAGGTGATCATTTTGAGGACATAATTTTGCCACTAGAGGGACCTACTATAAAACAATGTAAGATATAGCCCTGCTCCATGTGATCTATTGATTAAACCCTATAGTAATATTGGTCATACATGTTTACAAGTTGGAGGATATATGAAGACAGTTTAAAATCAAGTGATTTAGGTCAGAACTTTCTAAACTATAAATATCTATACAGAAAGACACTATTTATGTGTCTGAAACCAAAGTTAGAAGTGAGGATTGACAGGCATCAGTTATACATATCTGATTTACATGGCTTTTTATGAGGACTGAAACATACTCTTAAAAAAGGCCCAATGTTTGAAGTTGATGATCGGGAGGGGGTTAATTATAATAATATTGGTAGATAAAATTTTGTAACAAGAAAAATTTGAAAATTGAAGGCAGTCATCAAATTGAGTACCCAGGGTCTTCCCATTTTGACCTGGGACCCTTCTTGTGATCACTCTAAAGATCACCAGGGTACTACCCCTCCCCCCAATCAAAATAATCACCCAAAAGTCCTCACTAGTGAGTAGATCTACTTATTTTCACATAGGGTTTTCAGTGCACCGTATTCCTATCCACCCACACATACACAACCACCACCTTCATTCTACCCTCCCATGACGACACAACTACACTGAAAACCCAGCCCTGGTTTAAAGTGGTCACTGCTGACCACTTTGGGTGTTCATGCCCAGTTGAGTGGGTTATCATTGTGATGACCCAGGGTGGTCATTGTGAGGCCATAGTTCTGCCACTAGGGGGCTCTACTATATAACAGTGTGATATACAGCACCTACTCCAGGTGATCTTTCAGTAATGCCTATACTAATCTGGATCATATGTGTCTATTAGATGGGGGATAAAGATGGGGGATAAAGCTCTCAGATGTGAATTGATGGTGGGAAGAGGGGGGGGGGATTATGAAATTAATTGAAAATGCCTCATTAGTTATAAAAAGAAACTACTCCACAAAAAATGTCCAGGTCAGAAAGGTGTTCATAGGTGACCACCCAGGGTACTCACATATGACCATGCTGGTGACCACCGGCTACTCCCTCAGGACACCATCACCATGACCACCCAAGAGTGGTCAGTAGTGACCACTTTAGACCCCCATTTGGTTTTTCGGTGTACCACCATATTCCTATCCACCCACAACTACACAGCTACCGCCGTCATCCTACCCTTATAGTACCCTCATCATCCTACCATCCCAAAAACTGCACAAGTATCACTATCATCCCGGGACTATGACCATATACATCAATCAAGTACTACACAACTCCCATCACCATCCTTCCCTACCACAACTACGACATGTACCACATCCATTCTACTCACATACAACTACACAACTACCAGTGACTACCACACTTATGTTACCCACCCATACTACTGCCACCCTCCTACCTGCGCACAACTACTCAAGTGCCATCATAATCCTACTGTGCCACAACTACCAGTGACTATAAAAAAAAGGTGTTTAGATCCTTAACACAATGCTAAACATAATCTTGCCACGTATTTGTAAGCACAATATATTTCTAAACACGGTTTGCTCACTAATATGATTTGCTAAAGTGATTAGAAATATAGGTGCTTAGATTTATAGAAAATGTTCTCATCATCACGTGTTTAGATTTCAGATTTGTGTTTAAATCCCCAAATGTTTAGATTTGCAGTTTGTGTTTAAGAATTTCCATATAAACATATATAAGTTAATAGTTATTCATATCCCTGGTCCATGTCCAGTTCCTGATAGGGATTGACATAGTGTCTCATTCACATAGATTAGACTACACAACTACCACCATCCTACCCTATAACACAACTATGCAACTATTTGAAATAAAAGGCTCCTGTGACCCAGTCAGGGTAAACGCTTGATGAAAGTCTTATGGCTGCATTCCTTTTCTCTTGTGCAACCCATATGTATCAGTACCAGATCCAGGGGCGCCAGGAAGGTGTTTCACAACGGCTGTAATAGATCAATCTTTTCTAAATGTTTCTATAGCCCCACCACTCGTAAATTTGACTTATGACCATTCTATTACCACAGTGGTCGTAAGTCTAATGACCACTCGTAAGTAGGGGCTAAAGCAAGTGTTTCTAAAAGAATAACAACTGCATTCTACGAGTGATCCAACCACTCATAAGGAAATTACAACTGCAAATTAAGTGTTTCTAAAGGCCTAAACAAGTGGACGTAATAGCACCTCCTATATTTGTTCTTTTTGCCAAAAAAATTTACATTTTTTCATCTTTTCTTTACTCACATGAAGAGGTTGTCGTTTGCAGTTTATGTGTGGTTTTTTTTGGACGTTCTACTATCTCTCTTAATTTGATGGTGCTATAACATATATAGTCACAATCACTATCCTCATTATAAAGGAGACTTTATAGCGGCCTGGGCAATGGTTTTATAAAGGTAATAGAATGAAAAGTGCAGGTGCTTCAAAAGGACCATTCTATTATGTGGTGCATAAACCACTCGTAACTCAATTCTGCACCACAGAATAGATCAATCCTTTTGAAACACTTGTCATTTTCCTAGGAGTCATTCTATTGTGAATTCTATATAGAGCACTCTTAGGCAGACTAGATCGATCCATATAGTACATCCATTGAGAAACACCTTCCTGGGAGCATCCGCACTAGAACATCCAGATGTGTGTGTCCGCCTAGACCATATCTCTTTGGGTGCACACACAGAAAAGTGAGAGTCATTGTCGCTAAAACTACCCTCACCTGAGGGTCAGGCACTGCCTGACTCGCAGGTGAGGGTAGTTTTAGCGACAATGACTCTCAATTTTCTGAGGGTGTGTAGTCATCAGTTATGTGATCTAAGAGCCTTTTCATAAGGTTCATGAGATACCCGAGAGCTGTCAAAAATAAGGATCGCAGTGTTACGATATGGTTAAGTCAAGAGAGAGAGTGTATTTCATAAGCTGACTGTATTTCAGCTCTCTTAAAAAATGAAAAGGATCTCAGATGTCATTTTAACTATATCTGCCCTATGAAACCATATCTTTAGTAATTTCGCTACCTTAAGTCCAAATGTTACTATAATGTGTTTAAAGTTCATTATTGTGACTAAATGCACAGCAGGACTACTATGATTGTATTCCGATGTGTCAGTTGCAATTCTCAATAAGAGGAATTGACCAGGCACGGTTATTGCCTTCTTCATTTACAAGAATAGTAGTTAATATATCTCTTTAGACCCTTGTCAGGAACATGATTACTTGTACCCCCAAGAAAGGACCAATTAATTATTGGACACTCGAATACGACAAAAGAAAACAGATAGAGATGTCACCACCAGTGCTACTACTATAAGTATATATACATATTATTGAATTGGTCTTCCAAACAACTTAAGTATACGTTACCTGTATAATACTGCCATATCGCCTCACCTGTTTTCACATCTAGCTAGGGTAAAGGCACCCATTTCGGACGCTCCTGGACAGGGAAGAGCTGATCAATTTAGTGTGCTAAAATTGACACCCTTAAATAATTCCAAGTGAAATATGGCTTTCACCATGGGATGCATATTGTCTAACAGATTCTATTTCAGAATAGAGCAATAAATCTCACCATTTAAGTATGAATAAATCTTCATCTAATTTGTTGGCTTCAAAACATTAAAATGCACCTTAGGTCGGACACCTGATGCTAGAAATGACCCTAGAGTCGGACACCTTGTATTTCCATTAGTTACATAGGTGTACTTGGCTGTATATGGTTGGTTGGTTACCAGGTACCCTTACACCCTAGATAACAACTAAGGGCTTTTCAAAGGTGATGATGGTGATCAAATCTGTGAGCACAGTGAAGGTAGAAAGTACACTCCTACACTTTTATTGAAGCAATGGTTCTTTTACATCCCACACTACATAGCTGCCACCTGACTAATTCTTTTTACATTAACCTTGTGTTGACCTTGATCCCGTGCTGCTATACCATATACTACCTGCAAGCATGTGTTGTTACTAGCAAATCATAGTGTCCAAGTCTGGTTGCAATTAGTGTCCGACTTTAGGTGCGATTTGATGCTGCTGTGAAGTCCCCTCTCACAAAGACTATTGTGGGTAATATATTTGTATTTATTGAAGTGCACCATGGCAAAACATATTATATTGCTATTATTATGCCTAGGAATGATGTAACTATGGTGGGAAAGCCAGAAAAGACATACTTAGAAAACCAATTTTCCCATTTCCTCATAAGTTTTGTTTTGAGAATATAGCAAAAACACCCCATGTTCAGGCCATCATAGAACCACATAGGAAGTGAGTTCATGTGGTATGTTGTGTCTGTCAGAAGAAATAACAACTGAAATTTCCCATTCAGTTGACTTTATAGGTGAATTGATGATATTAACTATGTAATTCAAACCCAATGGTGTCCAACTCAAGGTGTCTGTCCGACTCAGGGTGCATCTACCCTATTAGCTAATAGCTCCCTCCCTGTGCTATTAAACTACTCTGTTCTTAGATACCGTACCGTCGGAGTAGAGCGCCGTGGTACATTTAGTTTACCAAGACAGGCGCTTACTGGTATGATACAAGATCAGAAAATATAATAGTTAGGAAATGTATTAACAGCCCTTTACCCAAGCATTTTTACGAAACTAGTGCTCTATGAAACCGGCACTACATCGGCTTTGTCCAATATCTATAAATGGAGAATTGGCTCTGGAAACATGGCAGTGATCTGGATATCTATACACAAACCTTTCTGTAAGTGAACAGCTAATGTGATTGCTAAGTGATGGATCTGGGACTGAGATGAGAGTATCCGGTAGTTTATCACAGTATAGTTATCCTGAGTATGTACACAAGTAATCATTGATACCACTTCATAATTTCTTTTTTCATTGCTTATGGTCATTAGGTCTCTCCTCTCAAAGCAATATTGACTTATATGGAAAATTTAGACTCAATGTACAAATGATCACGTTGCATATACTACCGGTACTATAGGAAACAGTTCCTTTACAAAATAGGCATGAAGGTGAGATCGTCCTTAACCCTTTAACCCCGGCCTTTAACCCTTCCTTCGCCGATCGCCCTTTATGCGAATATTTGGCCGATTCTTGATGCATTATGACATAAATGTTTGTCGCCATGGCAACATCAAATTATCTCTATTCAGTGAGTTTTGGATGCCATGGTTACAGAAAAAAATGTCTGTGATCATTTTTCGACTCTGATAATTTGTTGAAAAATCTGGGTTCTCTTTTTTTTTTTTGTTATTGAATACGGCACATTTTGTCATAGATGTACCCGGTACTTCTCGTTTGAATATTTACAAAATTCAAAACTCTGGTTTTGGCATAATTGTCTTTATGGGGAACGTTGTAAAGGAAGAGTTAATGATGTTATGTCGCTAAATGCCAAAGATGTTAATGTTTACACCCTAATCTTATAGCTTTTCAAAACGTTTAGCCTTTAAACATGTTTAGACCGAAGCATGTTAAAAAACCTAAACACCTTGTTTATAGTGTATATCTCTATTACCCTATTAAACCCCAACCTCAATAACCATTGAGGATCCTATATTATGTAAACATGTCTACACTATTGGTACCCCCCCCCACCACCACCACCACCAACACCGCTATACTTGATGCCTTCCCATGGATTTCTATCACACAGCTTTTCTATTCTACTCATACTCATTATTAGGATACCTACGGTATACAGGGACCATATTCATATAGGTAACCCACATGAGAGCCCTCTAAGTGACCAGTTGGTGTCAGGGAATGTCCATATGTACTCAGGGATTTACAGGCGCTAGTCAAACCCCGCACATCCCGTAACGTATAATCACCAGCAATCAGATCAAGGGGGTTAGTGACCAGATCATGTTCTAGCAACCAGGTGGTGGTTTATCCAAGAGGAAGTAAACACCCACCTGCCCCATGTTGTCTCCTCCAGTACCAACATAATTATAGATGTTGATACTGTTAATATTAGTGCACCAACCTGTATTATGTTATCTGGTATAGCCCTACTATGTGTATAGTAGTAACTATATGCAAAGTTTGTTATGTGTCCTTAAGGATTATGCTTATTAACCGTTTTAGCCTTTCGAACACATCTGTTTGATTTCTGTTTTGTTTTTACAGAATCTGGCCATTTCCTGTTTATGATAAACTTATGATATAAAAGGAATTATTTGTTACATATTGAACTATAACGATTAGAAAATTACCCCTGTCTGTATTTACTGTATTTGTTGGGGCTGTGTTGGGTGGATCTTGGTGCGTCAGCTTTTTCGGCACCTGACCTGAGTCATATGTGATGTAAATCACGTGTACGTGTAATCTTTTCAACAGAACATGCAAACGAAGTGCATAGAAACAATAGCATAAACCGTTCATGACTAGTAAGTATATGGAGCACATGCAGGTGTGAAAAATAATCTTGTTTTGGGACTAGTGAGTGAATAATGGATGTATAATACCTTGCTTTGTAGCTTCATATTGTAATCACAACACATGAGCCACTGCCATAAGAGTTGTCTGTGACAGATACCATTACAGGATAATGGGTATACAATTGTATACCTAATGTTGATAACCATAGCTGTACAATGCACCCGAGGTGCTGGGTATATAAGGCGTTAGTGTCAACATCCTAGTGGATACGACTGGGCGTTTATATGACAGGTGTGGCGACCTTTTGCGCATGCGCCTCACATCACCGATCAGTGGTCGCCTTTAGAAGATGCTCCTAGACTTGGGCAGAATACAAAAATATACCTCAATACCCCTATTATCGACGTCCCTCAGCCCGGCCTAGTCGACCTCACCTTTTAACCCCAGCGGCCATTTGCCCAAATTGGCGCATCATATCCCTTTCGACGGGCGCGGAAAGAAATTCTATTAGTTGAATGGTAATCACCGCCGATTTGGCACCCCGAATGCTTCTCCAGCAAATCGGTCAACAGAGCCGGGCACGGTCGGGGAATTAATATGGCTGTTAAAGTCGGGAGATCTTCATTGAAGCTCTATTAAAGGCGGTGAAGCGGCGGCTCATTTGTGGGCCCTTGGCCTGGGGCTACATTACAAGCCCCTGTAGGCAGTCGGGCCGGCCATTGTGTACGCCACAACAGGGGCTCTTTATATGACATTTATAAGGTCTCTAACTAGTCCCAGTGAAAAAACCCAACAAATTGCCCTTGGAGTGGAAAGCCTGGGTGTATAGAGGGGTTGGTGAGGGTGGACTGAGAGGTGAGCGTGGAGGATTTCAAGTGTGGAAGGAGGCAGAGGAGGGGTGGGGGAGACGGGGTGTTGTTAGCGAGTTAAAGGGGGTGAAGGGGGGAATAGTTTTGCCCCCCTCTGTCCATGCCCCAAGCCCTCCCTGTGTGCTGCATTCAGAGCGTTAAGCAGGACGAGTGGAGATTGAGAGCTAGGGCCCATTTTGTGGCCTGACTAGAGGCGGCCACTCAGGAGAAAACGTCCATGTATACGACAATTAGGCAACAAAGCCGTAAGGCCAACATGGAGCCTTGGCGCACGGGCCGCCCGGAGGTCTATCCAGCCGTCCCTACCACACTCCCCCCTTAGGCCCTCCAACACCCCTACCTAGCACCACACAGCCCTGCTTCACACGCAAACCTAATTGTTAGCTCTAGTTGTTATCACCTTTTCGAGCAATTTATTTATCCAATTATCAAGCGGTCGTTTGTAGCACAAACGGTGCGGCCCGGTGTGGACTCACCGGGTGAAAACCTAATGGTATTAAGGCTGGAAAGGCGCGAAGAAAATATTTTCCTATCGGCCAGGTGCACACAATGAGAGTAGGTGCGGGGAGGTGGGGCACTGCGAGGTGGGGGAGCGGCGAGGTGCAAGTGTTAGCGTCCTACCTGGTCTGCTAGCACAGAGTAAAGTGCTTGCAAGTCTAACAAAGACTACAGGCTTATTAATAAAAGCACAGGGCCGGGAGGATATCCCCTGCCGTGGTGCACTGTAACCAGATTAGAGGTAGAGAAAATGGAAAGTTGTTTAACCTCTGTGGGCCCCCGCCCTTCACATGCTTGAGCTGTTTGCCTTGACCAAAGCCCGGCTAATTGGTAAAGACTAAAATAAAACGTCGGCACATGGGCAGTGCGTCCACAGCCACCTGAGGGAAGGTACCCCCCCCCCCCCCCACACACACACACCCCTCCCCTTAACCTTTCCTCCTGGCACCGCTTCCAGGGTTTGTATTTGACAAGTCTCAGAGACCTGCTCTGCGCGTCTTTATGTTTATGGCACATGGGCGGGCAGTACATACCAAGGTTGGTGTTGAGAACACGTCCTACCCTCTGTGTTTCTCTTGGGTGCCTGCAATGTTTAATCCGCACCAAACACCTTTGTGTGAATCGAGTCTGAGAGGAGGTCCCGCGTACAACAAACAAAAAGCCAAGGCACCTGTCGTGCTAACGCCAACCAACGTTCCCACCCTATATCGATAAACCTCACAGGGCTGGCAAATTTCAATGCAAAGATCTAAGGTCAATACAATAACAGTTTAGCGCCGCCTCTGAAAACGCTCCTGAATATTGAATAATGCCCTGATTGCAAATCCAGGGGATTTTCTATTGCGACACAAAAGCCTTAAATGCGTGTTTGCATAAACAGAAAGTCCGATATTAGCTCTAGCCCACCCCTGGTGCGCCACCTATGAGGCAGTTGGAGTAATATTATTAGCACCCAGCATGGCAATTAGGCGGGCAGGTGAGCCCGCAACTCCATTAGAAAATCATGAAGTGGTTCATTATGCACTCACCTGTATAAATTGACGCTAACTACCGGGGATTTGGGCGATAATGTAAGCCATTGATTAGGCTTAGCGATGGGGAATGGGACAAAGGAGAAAGTATACACATGGCTCTCATGTCCTTGACAACTTAGGCCACCCTAGTGCCTTGTAGACTGGCAAAAATAAACATGGGCAGAGACAAGGCCAGCAGCCCCTCCACGATAAGAAACAAAGTGAAATGGCCACCATGAGCACCTGGTTATTTTATTGACACAGCCTAATGGAGTCCCGTCTGAAGAACTTCTAAATGAGAACATTTTTGAAATGAGAAAAGTGGGCTCCATTTGCGGATCCCTTTGCAACGGAATGTTATTACTTGCGTCATGGACAAGTTTCGCCTGGGGATGTCGGCATTGAGGTTTATTTTATTTTCACATTTCATTTAAGTTCCCAGTACCGTTGATCTGAAGCAAATCTTCAAATCCTCTTCGAAAAGTAAGACATGCAGGCGAAGAGGAAGTCGTATGCCATGAGAGTTTACCATAATTTCTAACTTAATGTGTGCATGAGGACTGGTACTCGGGGTCATTTTCACCAATTTGTTGTCAACAATACAGTGATCATCTTAAGACAACCACTGCATGAGATATATGGTGTCAAATTCTCTGATCATGTAGATATCCATGGAATTCATATAATTTTGAACATACTGATAGCAGAGGCGTAGGAAGCAAATCCTCATGGGGGGGCAGGGGGTCCACCTCATCACCAGAGTAAGTATGATGACTTTTATACATTCTTGTATTGGAATCAAGTAAAAAGTAGTTTTGAGTCCCTTTTAGTTATAACTTAGGGCCCAACCAACTCTGTCCCCACTTTTTCCATGGGGGAGGCATGTGATTTGGGAAATTTGTGTATTATATGAGAGGGTCTTGGCAAATTTTGGGGGGGCCCAAACATGTTCAGGCAACCCTCAGGGCTCTGTGATTTGGGGGGCCCAGCCCCCCCCCTGCCCTGCCCTTTTCCTATAGATAGAACAATAGGCATCAATGTCGATAATTATATATATTATATCAATATATAAACATGGTACAGGGTGGTTGGGTCATGGTGCCAAATCTAGCATGTCTGAAATTTTCAAGAAGGTACTTCAATGAATACCTGATCTAAATATAATTCATCGCAATTCCACATGTCTTCTGAAAAACATGTTGTTGTTGTTGTTGTTGAATTTTATGAGACCATGGCAGTGAGGAATGAACGTTTCTTTCTATAAAATATACCTCCTCAAAGTCTATATGGGGTGATATGCAGTTAACTTGATTGAGCTTTCTGAGAATGAGTCTTAAACTATAGCACCACAGGTGAGATCTAATTAGGGGTGTCATTGGCATTCGCTATATTGACATATTGCTATTATGTCAATATAGCAATACATTATATTGACAAATTGATATGTCAATATAATTATGTCAATATTTTGTTATGAGAAATTGCCCTCTGCCAGTGGAGAAAACAAGGTATGCACTTGTATCATGGTATCTGAATGTGCCTGCATCCAGTGCACCATCAGAGAGGTTGTTCTTCACCATGTTTAGTAAGGGGGGGGGGGGTAATAGACATAGTATCCTAAGTCTAACATTTGAGCTTACAGTTGGGATACTTATCCTTTTGACTTGCCTTAGGTCAGATTCTGACCTCGCAGTAATAAGGCTGGGAGTTTTGTGTTTTCTAGGGATGATTATTATGTGAAACTTTGGTGTTCAGCTACCATTAACCTTTGTTTTGCTATTTTTCTCAGCTTACTAGGGTTATATACAGTGTTCAATTAATAGTTTAAATATTATATTGCAATACATTGATATATTGACAACTATATGTCAGTAATCGTCATCAACATAAATTGGATGTCAATGACATCCCTAGATCTAATATATCAGCACATGATAATTAGAAACATACAGCAGATATAGGGGAGCAAACATCTTAATCTTGTGTGCACTGTTAGAAGTAAGTAGTGTTCCTGTACAGCAAATATTTGGGGCAACTTTGGTTCCAGAAAATTCTGCTGTAGACCTATGGCAGAATCTACTGAAGACCCGGACCTGAAGGTTCAAATCTCAGTATTGGCACCATTTCTACTCATCCATGTCAGGGATAGTATGTTTTCTATGGCCAAAATCACTATAAAATGCTACATGAACCTTGCAAAAAGGTTATGAACCATTTACAAATAGTCTACATCCATACTAAATATTTTTAAATGTTAAAAAAAAATAAGAGTTCTAAAACAGGTTCATGTATATATTCAACATTGGGCATCTTGGAGATTTGAACCCCCAGCTTCCAATCCAAAGTCCCGAACCATGACCACTACACCTGTGAATCCTGCACATCAGGTGCATTGAACCTCCTACTTAAGTGTGAATGGTAAAGAGGTCAGCACAGGATCCCTGGGGAGGGCAATTTTAGAATTAGACTGTTCATGTCTTAAGGGTTGATATGAGAATTATCCTATTGCAGTAATGTACTATATAAGCACTGAACAGTCATTAGTTCGAGTGTATTCTTGATGCCCTATATTTTTCAAAGTAAATGTAACCATCTTTCCTGCAGATTATACAGATACACCGGTTTTATCTTCTACATATTTTCAAAGGTAACATTTCAGTGTACCGAAATATATTACTTTAAAACTGCACCAGGAGAAATGTAGTTTGTTTGAGAGTTCCCTGTGAGACTTGAATCTCCGCTCCTTAGACTACATCAAAGACTACTAGTCTATAGTCTGTGGCACCAAGAAAGGGACTATTGAATAAGCCTTGTTTTCTATGTGAAATAACATCTAGTAACAATTCAAATGGGCACAAAATATTTCCTGATGAAGGGCTAAACACATACATATGAGAACAAATGTTTACAATCAGGGAAATTATCTTACTAGCCTCTTCTTTGTAAAGTGCAGTTTCATGACAATATCGGTAAACACTCTTTATTGCACACTAGAAGTATAGGGAATATCATCAAAACTTCCCCAAAATGCTGATTTTAAGCAATTTTTGAATATTTCGATCTCACTTTGTGGAAAGGCTCACATTTGCATTTCTTTAACCAGAATGTTCTAAATAGTATCATTGTGAAGAAAAAATTGTTCCCTCATTTATTTGATGACTAATTCCATCTCTGACAGTGTATTTCAATTTCTATAGGTGCTAATATGAATCAAAGTCAACAAAAATACAACATTTCAGAAATGTTTCTAGGGTATTTACAAATTTCACAATTACCCACATTTCTCCAGAGAAACATGACATTGTCATTACCTTAAACTACAGAGTCTTGACTAAAAAACGTTTTTTACATGAAGATGATGTGACTACTAGTGCCAAAGTAGTGGATCATGACATGAAATGCAAAAGGGCAAACATAGTTTGGCAGTCCCTTTCTTGGTGCCACGGACTATAAACCATGGTCATAGACCATTGACCCGAGTCATTAACACATCAATATGGGTTAATATAGCCCTCCGTAGACACTGGCCTTGTTAATTA
Source organism: Harmothoe impar (assembly GCA_947462335.1). Taxonomy (NCBI): domain Eukaryota; kingdom Metazoa; phylum Annelida; class Polychaeta; order Phyllodocida; family Polynoidae; genus Harmothoe; species Harmothoe impar. Next base: position 40,135,997 of record OX381709.1, on the reverse strand, counting down.
AGTTGGCAACAAGAAAAGTTAAAATCGGAAGGCTGAGAATCCGGGAGTGGGCACTAACTCTTTGACGATAACCACCGACTGCCAAACTACCGCCCACCTAAAAACAGGGGCTGCCAAACCCCGCCCCTCATAAATTTATGCAATGGACCACCCCTGTTATTTCAGGTACCCCTTAATACATGTGCTACCTTTATTTCCTGATGCAAACAGTGCAGTAGAAAATAGTTGTTCTCTTTACATTTTATTATTCACATGTTACTGAGACCCAATGACTGCCCCCCTCCCTCTAGAGTTACCGCTCCCTATTATTGAGGGTAGCAAGATTCACCACCTCCTAATTCTTAAATCCACCGCTATCGCTTCCGTGGGCCATTTGAGGTGGGTATTCATTTCAGATCTGAGTAACCCCCCCCCCCCCCAGGGGCTGAGAGCTTAAGCCATCTCGGGAATAGTAACTAAAATGTTTTTTGTATACCAACAACCAGGTGGACCCTAATTTTATTTTGACACGAATTTGATATTGGATGTTTGCCCCCGTCCCCATTGGCGTTAAGTTGCAATTGGACATTTTGGTCCCATATGGATATTTGAAACATTTGGCTTCAATTGAACGTTTGGTCCCAATTGGACGTTTAACCCCATTTGGACATTACATTTTTGTCCCGATCGGACATTTGGTCCCAATGGACATTTCACCAATTTACATCAATTGGCTATAAGGGCCCAATTAGGGTGTTTGGTCTCAATTTGGGCCCAATTGGATGTTTGGTCCCAATTGGACGTTTAGCTCTAGTTGGACTTTTGGGCCAATGGAATCTTTAAGCCGAATTAGATTTTTGGGCTCAATTAGACTTTTGGGCCATATTGGATGTTTTTGCCCACAACAGACTTTTGGACTTTTGGCCCAACATCAGTCTTTTACAATGATGATCTAGCATCCCGTCCTATCCCTTTCAAAATCACCTGAAGATTGTGTGCATGTAAAACCATGAGTTTCATACATGAATAATACGCTACTAATATAAAACAAAAAACCTGTTGTAGAGGCAGAAATCAATACGAATAGATCACTCCAAGGGATAAATGTATTACATTTTCACAAAGTTGACTATTAAAGAGAAAAGTTGGTAGATTTATTTGCTCACTAGACTCAGATGTGGAATGACATTTCAACCACTAATGATTATGTCTTCACATACTGAAGACAGGTCAATTTTCACATGGGAAACACAATTTGAAGACTGTGAGATCACTTTATAGATTAAAAAAAGAAGATTTCTTCAGATATTGGAAGATTTCTTATAATCAGTTGGGCAACACAATATGACTAAAGATCAAGTTAAATATAATTTTTCCAGCTGTGCAAAGTCCCACAGTGAAGGTGACCACCAATGGAGTTGATCTTGCCTCTAAAATGGACAATGATTCATAACGTTTTCAAAATGATGTCCTTAAACGACTCCCAGTAAAGGCAACAGAGGTAGTGACTCCCGTAGTGACTGGCCAAAACCATTGATCAGTGGTGTCTAGTACTACTACTCCTAAAGTACTCCTAAACCCCACTTAACGGACATAACTTACAGTCTGAATGCTGTGGAATACGTAACATTTTCTATGAGGATATAAGGCAATACATATCGTTACCTCGGGATAAAAAAAAGAAATATCAGCAACTTCTCACTCGCAAACCTCTAGATCGTTACTTCTTGGAAATAATATTAGGATACATCTGATGCTGAATGGCTCTACCAGTTTGTACTGCGTGGTTAAAGAAGTTGTTGATTGCTGTCATGTTTCTTTTATTAAGTAAGTCGAAAATAGTCGTCAAAGTGTTGTATCCAAGCAACAAGGATAATGTATCCGTTCGGTTGTTCCACAGGTGCCAATTAAGTAACTCATTCTGCAAAACAAATTTAACACCTGCAATTATGTCTCCCTCCTGGGGTCTATGAACGACATGTAAATTGACAATGATTAATTCATTGCATCCTGGACTGCACGTAGTCCACAATACTGAATCTGGGCTTTTACTACATTTAACCAGGTTATGAAAACTCTACTATGACAGTATCATTTACATTAATGATTTTTATATTTACAAATGTATCCTATATAATAGTGCATATTTGTCATATATTTTACTTTCATTTCAAATTCAATTAGATAATCTACTATGTACTCTGTTGATTTAAAAAAGAGTTATGGCTGCTTCTGTTTGGTTGGAATTTAGCTACGAATTGTTGCACATGTCCTCCACTGTTCAAGACGCACCTGTGGTATATAGCGGACAGGCTGGTATAGCCCCACACCGCTATTGGGGCAGGAAGAGTTGGGGATTTAATAGGTCAAGCCTGTGCCCTCTCCATGTCATCATGTTGAGTGCTCATGAGAGCAGTCAGTCTCAGTATCCTACAGTAAGCGAAAATCAATTATTATGGATATTGTGGTCGATTTCTGTTCATTGCTTAATCTCTCTCAAGGATATACCCTTGGTTTTTTTGTGAGTAGGCAGTTCAGAACACGTTGCTGCACACAGTACATATATACTATAGATATAGTATTAATCATAATCTGGACACTGAGACTGAGAGAAACTAAAACAAATCTTCACCCAGTGATTCTTTAAATTTAGTACAGTGTGGGCTATCTCTCCACAACAATTTCCAAAGTCATTCGGCCAAAGAAATGTTTGTGGTGTGTTAGTGGTAATTAAGGTCTAAACGGGTGGGTGGAACCACATGGATTATGAGTGAGTGCAGGATTGCAAGGGAGCAACTCAGTGTGTACATGCATACGTGATAGATATGGTACATGTACAAGAGCGTTGCTGTATATATGCATGTGTTATATGCCAAGGACATGGTATGTGTCCTATGCGTCTGCCGAGGATAATTACCATTGTCCAATCTTTATAACATTTATGCAGCTACTCACACATATACATATCTGACTTACAGTTACAGAAGGAGAGTGTGCTCAATGGACCGCATCACCATGCAGCCACGTATGTAAAACTACTATACAGTCAGACCATTTCTTTTGTTCTCTCAGCCAACTGTGGTGTAAATGCTCATACCACACAAAACGGAGGGTGTCACGGATCCACACTAGATTCCACACGTATACAGTATCTGTCCCATGTGTGCACAGAACTATTCACTCCCCCACTGAAAAAAAACACATTGAAAATAAAGTTGAACAAAAAAGTTGAAATCAACATAATACTATTGGGCCCTACCACGGTCCCCCAGTGGAGCTCTATGTGGAGTCTGCCATTTTGGTAGGACACAAAATCTCGTGCTCATTCTCATCCTATGAGCGTGATTCCACGAGATTCCCATTGTCTATTGAAAGTTCTCAGTGTTATCTTAGGGTAGACAGTGGACAGAGGTATTTTCTTACCTTGTACACACAGGCAAATATCAGCGTCAACCAATGTCGCCAATAGCACTCTCATACAAAGGTCAGGCACTGCTGGACTATAATAGATGGGTCAAGGGCCAATCTAGTAAGGGTCAGGCTATGCTGGACCTTCATCTAGAGTCTCTACTCACCCAAAATTGCTTGAGAGTCTGGCCATGCTGGATCGTCATGCTAGAGTCTGACAATGCTGGACTCTTGCAGGCTGAAAGGGACTCTTCCTAGTGAGTATTGTCCATTACCATGGGTGGAGGTAGAGGCTCTAGATGAAGGTCTTAGAATCTATTAGAATGGCCCTTGACCCATCTACTATAGTCCAGCAGTGTTTGACTTTGGTATATATGAGCGCTATTGGCTACATTGGTTGACACTGATATTTTCCCGGGTGTAGGTACATAGCATATGATATACAGATTTAATACATGTAAAAAACATAAATTAAGAAGTCACCAAAGTAGACTATACAAAGAGGTCAAGTGCCATTTTGTCTGACCATTTAGATCTGCTGTGTGTCAATAGGTGGTACCACTCCATAACAGATGTTAGAACCCTATACTGAACGGTCCATGCAATGAACCCTCCATGTTACTTCCATGGAACTCGTGTTCTTGTGTCCAAAGCCTGCTTAATCATTTCTAATTTTTGACTCGGGGTTTCGCTGAGTCAAAGGGAGGCGCCCAGGGACAACTTTTTGCATTATTTCAGTAGTACTGCCTTTCAGGGCAGCCAGGGAAGCCATCAAGGTAGATGGGTGGGAGCCAATGGGCAGGGTGTTCAACCCCAAATAGAAAGAATATGTCTACAAAAGTGTGAGACCTATCACTAGAAAGAGAAATATATTGTGAACACAATGCAAAAGACTGCATGTTTCATGATATCTACTCTAGATCAAGCCCTATAAGGCAGAGCGTGTGGCAGAATCTGAGGTATTTTGTGAAACCATCCCCATACCCTGGTAACAAGTCACGAGATATTCCCGGGAATATTTGGCGATTCTGTGAGAAAAAATTCCCGTGATATCCCGGGAATTTAAGAGGTGATTTTACATGTATAATCCTGTTAAATCCCGGGATTTACCCCATATATATGAAGGTTGAGATTGTGGGTTCAAATCCCCAGCCCCTCATTAAACGTCCATGATGTAGAGTAACAGCTACTCTGCATACTATGGCACAGTCTCCACTAGTCACAATTTATATACCTCTCCCAACACATGCCCTGTTAGGTGAGGGCCTAGAGCACGGGACTATGGATGTACAGGTAGCCGGTTCGCTCCCTGGTCCAGACAGGTGTAAACAGTGGTAAAATGGTTAAATGTAATGTATATATGGAAGGTTTTATGTGAGTATTTTACTCACTTACGCAGGACACATTCACTAGAAACATGCAGGTTTTTTAGCAATGGGATTCGAACCAAAGCAACCTTCTATACAGGCTATATACTGTATCCAGAGTAGACTTAAAAAAATACGCAAACATAGATAGAAATGGGAATCCTTATGCACATGACCTGGCTGGGAAGCGAACCGGCTACCTGTACATCTATAGTCCCGTGCTCTAGGCCCTCACCTACTGGGGCATAAGTTGGGAGAGGTATATGAATTTTGACCAGTGGAGACAGTGCCATAGTTCATAGAGTAGCTCTTGACACTAGGGACCTTTAGCAAACCACGTAAAAGCTTATAAAACCCAGACATAGCAGTGCTGAAAGGATAGGATACGCCTGCATTTAATGAGCTTTTACGTGGTTGCTAAAGGTCCCTAATAGGGGCTGCAGCAGAGAAAGGTGTTCATAGTACCCCTCAAGGCATTACCTGTAGCACTGGGGGCCGTGAGATCCATATTCTCTACTCTACTTGGTGCATTTCAGTAGGCTATCATTTGTTTAATATAAAATCCAAAAGGATATTAAGGTCATGACTTGGGTATTGGGGCTCGGGTATTGGGGCTCGGGTATTGGGACTCAGGTATTAGGACTCAGGTATTAGGACTTGGGTTGGGACTTGGGACACTGTGCCAATTAGTCCCTCTTGCCCCATGAACCCTGACCCAGGTAACATAAGTACATTGAGCCATGATTGGGCCAATATACCACTTAAAATTGGGCCAATAATGGCATTTTGATATTGGCCCACCGTGGTTTGACCGCTGGCCCAGTAATGGCCCATGCTCGGATAAAGGGATATTGATTTCATGTTGGCCCAATGTTGGGCCAACATCAAAATGTTTTTACATTATTCCAAGGTTAGAAATTAGACATCCGACCAACCTTATAATACATATGTTGCCCCAACATATAGTTTTCAATATAGGACCACTGCAACAATCACTGATATTGAACAATATTATTTTTATGTGTATAATTGAATGTGCAAGCATACTTAAGACATGACTGTCAAGAATCATCAGTTTAGAAAAAGCCATTTCTGTCTTTTTAATCCATCTTGATCTCTATCCCAAATTGGTTAGACACCATACAAACTGTATTACTATAATTAAGGACTCATCTAACTACATTACCCACACATGAGGTGTCTTCAAGTTTCTTTTAACAAATTCCCACGGGTGTCATGCAGTAAATGGCACTTTTAGATATCAAATTTCATCCATGAACTTCCTCTGACCTTTAAACATGTAGAGCACACTGGGGATCACGTTTATAACCCAATATGATGGCAAAGTAGGAGCCATCCTGTAAGAAATTCTTCAGGCAACATAGAATCCCCCTGGTGTAGATCACAGCCAATATTGGACAAGTGTAGATAGAATTGATGTTGGTCCAAGATCAGAAATAATATGATGGCCCTGAAGTGTCCCAACACTGGGCCATCACTGGGTAAATATCAACAATATCAAGCATGGACCAGCTCTGGGCCAGCGGTCAACCCAGCGATGGCCCAATATCAGAATTGCCAGAGGTGGGCCATCATTGTAATTTGTATGTTGAGCCAATGTATGTATTACTTACAATGGGCCATGGTTGGTATAACGATTGCGATGGAGTCGATCATTGCCGACATTGGCCCAATATACCCTTGCTACCTGGGGAGTTGCCATGTGCTGTGTGCACTCTTCCCTCTTCTTCTTTGACCATATTCATTAATGAAACCAAAGGTGAACGTAGGCCTCAGCATACGTTCCCACTCATATGTGCACCTTGCATTTGCAGCTAAATTAGAGACCTGGTGATCGGTAGTGCATGTTTAATCATTGCTTGGATAGAATTACATATAATTATTCACCCAGGGTGTACCCCTAGTGAAGCGATTCTAAACGTTGGTTAAGAGATTTTCAACTTCACACAAGCATATATAATTTTTTTTTCATGGTTTGATGCTTTCACACGTTATCTGTCGCACAATATTCACTGTGCCCACAATTTTGCATTTTTTGTTGGAAAAAAAAACATGCCAACATTTTTGCACTTTCTTGAATCAACAAAGCAAACATTCTGTCCTCCCATCGAACTCTATACTGAAGTAATGTGCACCATTCTAGACAACCCTGCTGCCTACTATGTTTTGAATTTAATAAAAGTTCTATATACCAATGTGTGTTTATGTTCCATGTCACTGCTTTCAATCAAAATATCACACCACCTCGCCCTATCTACCCCTTCCCCTTCCCACTTGGCATTTTTATGTATGCTGTGTACCTTGCTGTGTACAAACTACGGACAAAGACAGAGGGATAGGTTGGCATGAATAAAAGTTGACAAGTGGATTGTAATATTGTACCAATTTAGCAAGTAGCCTAGGGTCTCTTCATGTGCGGGTCTGCATCTCTGGTCTCGATTTTAACCACACAGCTTCAAGAACGGCCATGTCACCATGTCGAAAATTGGGTAATTGCTGCACACAGTGTCACTACACCCATCCTCCCGTTCACCACAACCCCCCATCCCCCCTGTAACAGATGTCAAATAATTGTACTGCACAAAACACAGAGACAAAGGCATGCTACATCAAACTTTATGACAAAATACCGCGCAATAGTACTAAAAGACCTAATATGATGTGGACAGTGCACCGGACAATGTTTCACACTAGACAACCCAGGTGTGCACTACCAATACTCAGCAAAGCAGAAGTGAACTAGCACATTTTTGACTGGGGGAGTTAATCATTTGTAGCACACGCCGCCCACGGCCAACTGACACGGCGAAACAGAAACGAAGATGGTGTCGCTGCTCACGCTCAGATCAACTCGCTTTTCGGCTGAGACGTAAAACGACAGTTATGCGCCACCGGGCACTGACGTCCACAGCCACCTGCTTGCCCAGATGCACTTGCTTGCCCACACCCACTTGCTTGCCCACACCCACCAGCTCGCCCACCGGCTCGCCCACACCCACCGGCTCCCCCACACCCACCGGCTCCCCCACACCCACCGGCTCCCCCACACCCACCGGCTCCCCCACACCCACCGGCTCCCCCACACCCACCGGCTCCCCCACACCCACCGGCTCCCCCACACCCACCGGCTCCCCCACACCCACCGGCTCCCCCACACCCACCGGCTCCCCCACACCCACCGGCTCCCCCACACCCACCGGCTCCCCCACACCCACCGGCTCCCCCACACCCACCGGCTCCCCCACACCCACCGGCTCCCCCACACCCACCGGCTCCCCCACACCCACCGGCTCGCCCACACCCACCGGCTCCCCCACACCCACCGGCTCCCCCACACCCACCGGCTCCCCCACACCCACCGGCTCCCCCACACCCACCGGCTCGCCCACACCCACCGGCTCGCCCACACCCACCGGCTCGCCCACACCCACCGGCTCGCCCACACCGACCTGCTCAGCTGAAATATGATAACATACTAGTGTGACACATGATTTGAGGGTAGTTTTGACCCAGGAATACATTCTTGCCCTCAGAATTGACAAATAATTCATTAATTGTTCCTGAAATGATATCTATGGATTCAGTCGTTTAGTCCACCAATTCAATCACTTTATCACCCTGACCCTGAGTCATTTGTGATTTTAATCACATGTCCAATCTTTAGACATCATTGGATCAAACTTTCTTCCTTAAACAGACTTATTGATGGAATATTCTTGTCTAATTAGCATGGAATGAAAATAGAGCCAAAACATTCGCTTTCGTTGTTTAGATGCTAAACGGGTTTCATATATAGGGTACACAATATGGAAATTCTGTTATTCCTACTTAATATTGATGTCAAAACCTTAGGATTATTTTTCTATTTTGTCGAATTTCCTAGTATTCCATTATATTAAGGGACAACAAAGTAGAGACACTGTTATGCTGCCATTTAAGGGTCAACACAGGTGTGGGGGTGGGGGGGGGGGGGGGGTTAGGCCACTTCTTTTTGATAACTTGGATTACAGGCTTTTACAGGAAAAAAATTGGGGACAGGGGCAAAAAAAAGAAGCTTCTTTTTAGGGGAAGTAGTCTCAGGGGGCGGGGCAAAATTTAAAATAAAAACATGAAAAATGCCTCTTTTGGGCTACCAAATGAAGATAAATTGAAAAATATCCCCAAATTGAAAGGCCATGTTGAGTTTTCCGTGGTCAGCATTATACTTCTTTTTATTTGGTCCAATCCTCAAAAAATCCCATCCGGCAGGGGTAAAAATGCCTAAATTCCCAGCCAGCATTGGTCGCAGGGGCCCATATTTGTTTTACTTGGGCCAGCTGGGCTTGCCCATATATGGGTTATGGTCCTTTTTGTCCAGGGCTACCAGTGGGAGCCCAGATGGGCCAGCCCAGGAAAACTTTTTTCCCATAAACACACTGTACATATTTCAAAACATACTGACATCTGATTTCCCTCCAGAAATCACAATTCATTGTACATTTTTATAGTTTATATCTAATCTGGGCTCGAGCTGGGCACTTTGAATCTGGGCTTTCCCATCTGGATTCCCACTGGTAGCCCTGGACAAAAAGGACCATAACCCAGATATTGGCAAATCAGCTTGCCCACGTAAAAACACATATGGGTCCCACTAAGCAATGCTGGCTGGGTTCCCATCAGCGGATCCATAATCCAAGTTATCAGAATAAAACGGTCTTACAATGCTTTCCCTACCGGTACTTCTTTTATTAATTGATATTTTCATTGGCAAATAAAATTCATGTACACTCAAGCTTTTCATTATATCCTGTAAATAAGATACATCATAATAAAGTTGTCTCTACCGCTGTCGCTGATAGTGTTACATATATGTAAAGAAAAAAGAACAAATTGCTCAATTCATTGACGTCATAGTCAATGAAGTTGATGGTATTTGCCACGCTGTAATATATGTACTTGTATAGGGTCTACAAGATAAGTAGTTGAAAATCAATTACTAACTGAGTATTTTCAGTAGTATAATAATTACCGCGGGTATCTGTATAATTTTTAAAAAAATGCAATCATTCATGCATGCACATCGAAACTGATCTGCACCCACATTGGGCAGCCCGCATGTGGCAACACCGAAACCCAATGACCAAACCAATGGGCTCGAGACGGGTTCTGATCGGTATTCCCAATTCGGGCAACCTGTTAGGGCGCTCCCAGTAAACACACTTACGTTATTTAACGTTCAATGAACGTTATTTCTATGTTGGAATTATCTTATTTTACTACGTTAAATAAACGTCTAAATGTAAGGGTTCTTTTACGTTATTAAACCTAAATAAACGTTAATTAACATATATATATATGTGATATAAACGTTATTACCAGTTTTTTTTACGTAAATTATGTAAATATAACCCCGCATAAACAAATCAAAACAAAGAATATTATGTAAACAGTATTACCTTTATGCCAATATAACTTTAGATGTTTTCTTTTTCAAAAAGGTAGATGTAAAAAAGATTGTTGTTCTATTTCTAAAATGCCATCATTTAATACACATTTTCTCTTATTTGTTACTTGTTTAGAGCCCTCATGTACACTAGCAGAAACATTGCCAGCTGTGAGAAAGGAAACCCCAGACCCTTGGATATGAAAGCCATTGCTCTAGCTACTGAGCTAACCGGGCTTCTGTCTGTGTTCAAGGTACAGTCTTGATCACTCTAACACCTTAGTACAGTCAGCCCTCACTTCTTCGAACAATAGGGACCTTTAGCAACCACGTAAAAGCTCAATAGACGTAGACGCAGCCTATTCCTTTAGCACTACTACGTCTGCGTTTAATGAGCTACGTCAGGTTTGCTAAAGGTCCCTATTTACTTCCCAGGAACCCTCACTTTCTCAGCCAAGCGCCCTGGCAACCTCCCTTATATGTCCCTGATGATGGAATCTCACCCGAGTTACGTCAGTGGGATACTAGGGACATTTAGCAACCACGTAAAAGCTCAATAAACGTAGACGTAGCCTATCCCTTTAGCACTACTACGTCTACATTTAATGAGCTACGTCGGGTTTGCTAAAGGTCCCTACTCTCTATAGATAGATGTAGCAATGTTAAGATCTTATGTTATGTCTATGTTTAATTGGCTATGTCGGGTTTGCTGAAGGTTCCTATTGCAATTTGCAGTCCCTTTTCACATCAGCCAAGATAGGTCTGTGGGTATGGCTTTGAACTTTAACCTCAAAAGTCAGAGGATCGATTCCCATCGGTGCCTGCATTACTGTAAATGTAATGATAAATCCCCAAGGGAAGAAAATAGTCCTAAGTATATATGATTATAACTAAATCGTTTTTGGTAAGCAGATTCTTCTTTCATTGGAATTAATATGTTAACTACATGTGGGTTCGAATCCTGTAACTAGCAAGACATTTTCTTTATTGTAGCCCTGTAAACTGAGACGTGAAACAGTACACTAGAGTCAGATATTAGGATTCATGAAAATAATAATTATTTCATAATAGTGCCCTGCTAATTATAACTAGTTTTCAAACTAAAACGAACTGCTTGTTACAGGATTCGAACCCACATGATGCAATTTATACAACGTAACTATACGTGGTAGTAACGTTAAATAAACTTGAAAATGACGTTCAGATAACGTTCATACATGTTAAATAACGTTTATATACGTTCAATAACGTTAAGTAACCCTTACATCTGGACGTTTATATTACGTACTGAAATTACGTTCTAATAACGTAGTTGTGTATACTGGGACCTGCAACTAGCCCAGGTAAACCCCAGGTACTGCGATCTGCCCAAGTAAAAACCTATTTGGCGATTGTGGCGTTGTCACTTTAATAAGCTTATTTTATAATAAGGGTCCAAGAAAGGAGCCCTGGGAGACGCCGCAGGTAATAGTCTAAGATCTCGAACACTTTTCATTCACCGACCTGGTATCTTTCCTCTGAACGATTGCACTTGTAATAAGTTCTATAGTTCTTTGTCAATATTGCACTTAATGACCAATATGCCTAATAAAGTTAATGGACTTTGTATTTCAATCATGATAAAAGACAGAATGAGGTGTCAAGAACATGCATACACTTAATTGTATTCCGTGTTCAATCATATTAGTTATTAGTAAGCAACACTGCAGGACTGAGCCAAACATGCATTCTAACGCGGTTATTTTCAACTCACCTCACCATCTTCCCTCCACATAACCTATATATCTATACTGCTGGTGTGATACGTTGCAGTGTGTTATCCAGGCCATAATTATTGTCTTAATGTACCTGTTAATTGAAAAATAAAGTTAAAAAAGAATTTAGATTAGCTCAAGGCACCGGGCACATGTCCAAGTGGCAGCTACAGGGTGTGGATGGCAGGCTCCACAGGCCTGTATGCTTTACACGCGCACCAAAGAGGACAGAACTGTTTTAGCAGTACCCCACCCCCTTTTACCGTCTGTCCCAAGAAGCCTAATGGAAAGGTGCTCCAAGTCCACCCTCAAGTTACCGGATCTAAAGGTAAAACTGACTCAGCCTGACACAAACTGACGCATAGTGACAAAGAAATGGGCGTCGTCAACACCCCTACTCCTCCTAACTATTACCCCCCCCCCTCCTCCTCCCTCCTCCCTCCTTCCTCCTACCCCCCCCCCCCCCGCCCTACCATGGACCTCCCACACCCTTCTTAGTCCCTGCCACTGCCTGCCTCCTCATCCCCCATCGGTGCTACAGCAGTCGCCAAGAAGCGATGTTATTGTATCAATGAAACCAAGGCGGTGCTAAATTGACTGGAACCTTTTATCGGTGGGCTGTTAATCGCCGGTTTGCTTCTTTTCAAAGCGATAAGAACACGCAGGCAAATGGAATAACCGCTCCAAAGGACGAGCATTGGACTGGATGTGAGCTGAAAGGGAGGAGAGAAAAAGCAAAATAAAACTGTTTAAAAAACTCACCAGCGTCGACCAGCCTTTTAAGGAATCTTTGAAGGCAATTTGTTTTACCTCTCATTATGCGTTGTTGAGAGAGTGTACAAACATGGGTTATTAATAGGTATGTAGTTATAGAATCAATAACGTTTTATTTCTCCACTGGTTTTTGATTGGGCGCCCTTTTGATGTGTTGGCTGAGTAAGAGGCTTTGACGTAACTTACAGACGCCGGTGATGATTTGATTAATGGTGTACAATTGGAGGACGCCGGCCCGCCGCTGTAACGTATCATTTCAGTATTACTCTTTCCGATTTCGTGGAGCATCTTAAAGGCAAATCTCCAACACACCGTGAACAAATGCGGACCGACACCACCAGGGGCAGCAAATATAGGAAACCACTATAATCTTTAACAGGCGTCGGTGACGTATTACTTCAACTTAGACGCATCAGATACAGTGTAAAGTCGAGAAAGGAGGGAGTGCTTTATACATGGGTGTGTGGATATTAGAGTTTTAGTATTTGATGTGGAAAACAAAGAGCAGTCTGTGATCCCCAAGATGGCGGGAGTGGGGCAGGGAGTGGCCGCGGTCTGCCGTGTCAAGAAGTACACATCTCTCACAGAGGACAATGAAATTAGTATCATTTATCAAAACGAGGCTGAACGGCCGGAAGTCCTACCATTAGCGCCGGAAGTGCCCATTAAGCCTGCGCGTGGCCTTAACACCTCGGTGCCAAGGCGGCCTAAAGTAGGTCACCGTCAGGCGTCGCACCAGGTCTGTGGCGGCTGCCTTTTCTCTTCTATCCTATAAGATCTTATTACAAAATCGATATGAGCATCTTGATAGTTAAGCGTCCGTGTAGCGATGGTACGGTGCTTAATAATCGACCCAAATACATATAGGATAATTAAAGCTTTTCAGGCCTCGTTAAGGCTCAATTATTTATATTTCGTGTAGCTTAGTCATCTATCAGAAAGTGTATATAGGGAACTCATATCAAATGTATGATGATTCAGATAAAGGGGCAATATTCTGAGTTATCATTCAGTTTGAAATTGATCCGGTAAACCTTTTTCTCAGATGTGACTTGCTTGAATATCAGTTCTTCTCATGCCTATATATCGAGGACCACACTGGCTACACGTACTTGACATATGTATGCTTTGACTGTAGGCCTACACGTTTAGTCATTCGATTAGTTTAGATGTACAAAAAGTAGGGTTCATTTAATTGCCTTCGCCCACAGAATTGTATCTGTAGTACAGCATCCTGAATTAAGCCCTCCCCATGGAACCATCCCCAACCCCCATCTCCTGCACTTAAATATTTCACCCATCTACCCCAACATTGGGAGTAAAAATGAATCCCAAATTACACATGGTGATGGGGAGTGGTGGGTGGGGTCCTATCGGCTTGATGATGAGGCCCGTGATACATGAGGGGCCTAACTATATGGGTGTAACGTGCCGACTGTAGTCCGATCCGGCATTAGCAATGGAAGGAAATGCAACTAAACGATATAGCTGGCGCCTTCGCTAGTTTGCAGAGGCTAGCTTTTTCCCCCTGTAATTAAGGCGTTAGCCTGTGGGAACAAGTCAGGTTCCACTGGGGGGACAAGATGGCGGCATGAACAATTTGACCCGTTACAGCGCCATAATCCTCGGACTGGCCAATAACTTGATGCTTATTGGTGGGCCGAGAGGCGCATGCGCCGACCACCCCCTTCCTGTGCTGCTATCGCCGCCTGGCGGGTAAAAGTGGCGGGCGGCGTCTGGCGGGCGTGGTGTCAATGCGGCTTTGTCAAGTGGCACGGCGATACAAATCGCTGCCAACAACTTGATTGTCTGATTGAGGAGGAAGCTGGGACACACGGCTCAGGCGCTCCCCCGAGTCGGTGGCGAGCAAAGCAAACGTCGGTCCATTAGGCGACTACCAAATTCGGAAGCGCGCCCGGCCGACGTGCGCGGACGATAAATCGCATAGGAAATTGAGGCGAAGCGAGGAGAGCGAGGTGCTCCTCGAGTGAACGACTCGGCGCGCGGAGCTATCAAAAACACCTCCATTAGCCAGCAAACGAGGCTCTAAGTGACACTCATATCGGGCCGCGTGCTCGTTCACACACACCATAAAGCCATAAGGCAATCGAGAATTTAATCTTGTCAAACATATTGGCAAAACATTAGGCGGCCCAAATGCGTTTGCTTTATTGGACATTATCTCCAGGCAAGACCCTAAGTGGCCCGGCTATTTTGGGCCCATTTTCGCACTCGGCGTCTGACAATGCTGATTCGCCCACTAGCCGCTGGCGTCGCTGCAGTCGCTTTACGCCCCCACCGCGCATGCGCAGAAGAGCAGAAATACGTCCAATTAGGCCAATTGTTAACGAGAGGGCCTGCCGACGGTGTTTAACGCACAAAAGATCCAAGTGCTGCCTCCCCCTCCCTCCCCACACCCCTCCCCGCCAACAGCGGGCCGACGTCGAATGGAATCCAGCTTCATTAAATTTATTTGTGCGCCCGATAATTTGTCATCAATGTGCCCTAAACGGAGTCTGTGAGCAACCATTCGATCAGATTGCATTACAGCCCGTCGCCGGCAAAATCACCCGCCATTGATGCCCGACTTGATTCAATTTCCAATTATTTGAATTAGACGCAAATTAACCGCCGAGGTTTTCCATGCATTTGTTATTTTCTATTTGTACGTTCAATAAAGGTTCCAATTTGTGGGCATAATACCTTGGCTAATGAAAATAATGACAGTATCACTGACTCCCGCGTAGAGATGTAATTGGAGCGAGCGCGGCAAGAAAGCGCGGGAATTGGCCGCCCGCGGGGCAGACGACACTCGGTTCTGGCAGCTATTTAATGAAAGAATTGACGCCGTGTGACGTCACAGGGCTGCACTTGTGCCTTAAGATGTCAGTAGAGATAGTTATGTTGTTATGGGGGTGAATATTCCTGATTAACTCCCAGCCTTTGCATGCATTAAAATTCGCGAATTTTTGAATTTTAACTCGCAGATATTTGTACTTAGAATCCGACCAAAATTATCATACTAAGTAGTTTTAATGGCGGTATGATAGAGAGTTGTGAATATCATTACCAAAACAACCTACAATGTATACCTTTATGTAGCCGAGGACGAGGCACACTTTTGAGAGACATGTACTGCATGGGTGGTGGATATCATAGACATGCTTAGACATCTCCGACAGTGATCATATCGCAATCACAAACCACCACACAGATTAATTTAATTACTACTCATACCTACAAATTATCGCAAATTTTTGTTCTCATGTATATTTGGGTTTGAAATCACCACGTAACTACCTCATGGACTATCTTTCACGCAATCCTTGTAAGTGGAACAACGCCCTTTTTAGGGCGATTCCTTGCAATAAATGTTTCAAATCTCAATGTAAGACAAGGCAAGAATGATTGTGGTGCTTTTTATAAAAATCCACAGATATAGCACAGATATCTCTACCATCCAACTCCCTTTGCATTAGTGTATTTCAGCAGTGAGATGTACGACTATACAAAAACGCAATGTGGAACACATACAGGCAATTAATAACAAGCTATTTGATGTGATCTCGGCCAATATATACATGTGCTTCCCATTTGTTTATCTACCTCACACTATCTGGTGCACCTGTCGCATAGCCCCTTTGCCACATACTACTTACAATTGAACACCCATAGCGTACTCGAGTCGCAGTAATCCCTCGACAACACATCACAGGCGTTCCTGGCAGATTTAGTGGCTCTATATTATGGCGACCTTTTATGGCAATAACAATATATATGTGCAGTTCCATTTCGTGAACCCTGATTACAATTATAAAGGGCTGGACTGGCTTAATTATATCGGTGCATATAAATGTTTTGGAAATACTACATTTTGTAGTATGTACACTGTAAATTGTTGATTGGCATTTGTTCTAGGGGTACAGTCGATTCTACTGTAGGTGAACAGCTCATTGTAGGTAAACAGTATTATAAATCTACAGTAAATTCTACTGTAAAGCGATTCTACAATAGATTCTATTGTAGATCTACAGTAGGTTATACTGTGTACCTACACTAACTATTTACAGTGTACTCTTAATTTCTCATTAGCATGGATTTTATCTGACGCCCCTCCCGAGAGTCCGCCCATATTTATTTCTGTATGTCTGCCTCTCTGCCTCTGTCTGTCTCTCTGTCTCACTCTGTCTGTTTCTGTCCATGTGTGTCTCTCTCTTTCTGTCTCCCTCTATCTCCCCTGTCCCTGTCTAGAGTACTCTCGTTTGCCCTCTCTCGCCTCTTCCTCTCTCTCTCTCTAGCTCATCCCCTCTCGCCGCGTCCGCATCTCCCCCTGTCACAATCCCCCACCCACCCACCCACTCATTCTCCCTTCATCTCTCCCTCTTTCTTACTCATTCCCACCCTCTTTCTCGTTCCTTCACTCCATATGGCCCTAGACCCCTAAATTCGACATGGCGACATGGGCATTTCTTAAATTCGACATGCGACATGAGGCCTAGTGACATGCGACATGAGGCTTAAAAAGATAGCGACATGGGACATGGACAGTTCTTAAAATCGACATGGGACATGAGCATTTTTAAGCGACATAGACATGCGACATGGCCATTTCTTAAAATCGACATGCGACATGGGGACCCCCCCATCAAGGGCCCCCTCCATCGGCATAACGCGACCAGCACGTAGCAGCAGTGTCCTCTTTGAACCTGCGCGGCTCATATCCTTACACATTATTTGGCCGGCACTCGGCTGGTCGACCAAGCTGTGTTTGCTTAGACAGAGACATTTGAAATTTTCATTAAATGCTTATTAGTCGGGGTGGTGTGTGTAGGGTGCAGGGGAGACTGGTGGGTACCGGAGGCGGTGGGCTGCCCGTGTCCAATCCTCCAGTGCGGCGGCGCGATGCTTGTTTTACCCGGCGGGGCTGGCGGCTGGACGGTCGGCCCCCATTCCACCGACTCCAATTGGCCCTCACCGAGCCCATACAGACTTCATTAAATACTTCGCCAGAGCAAATACCGCCGCCGCGTCGCCATAGGGGCTGCGAAATTGGAAATAAATGATATATAATTCGCTGGCATTACGCGGCGCGGCAGGCTGTGGCCGCTGTGTGTTTGCCCATTTCTGCGCTGCCCTGCGGGTATTTGGGGATATGAAGGTAATTGATTAAACCGTTTTGGGCTCATTTTTCGCTCGTTTGTGTCCTAAGGACAGGTGTTACTGTGAATGAGGGCTTCCAATTATACAGCGATTCATGTATATATGTGCACGGACGTCACAATGCACTAAAAAAAGGAGGCTTGTACATTATGCATGCTTTATTTTAAAACACAGTCTATATTGCATGTACTTATACTATAGACAAATATTATTATCTGTTTAAATATTATGTCAAATATCACTTGAACAGTAGCTGACTAGCTTATAACACGCTGCGTATGATGATTCACAAGCATGTCTGAATATATTGGGTATTGTACTGTTTTACTCTTTACTACTGGAAAGGTTAGAGATCCGCTATATGATCTTAGTATGCAATGCGTAACTGACGCATACTATTATCATCTAGATCAACTCGCAGTATACAATAAAGCATTTTGATCAATCATTTTCATATTTCCTTTCCTAACCCGCTTCCTCTGACCACCAAGCTGGCCTAGGTTCACCCCTTCCTCCAACCCCTTTTAGTTTTGGGAGGGTGTGTGAATCACGCGCCGACCAACACCTTCCGGCGCCACCGTCCACGCATGCGTACTGCCCCGGGGCACACATGAAGCCAGTGTGGCTTCCCACAATTCCCTTTGGTCGTACCGGAAATGGCATTTCGCTGGAGTCTGGCCTGCCCCAAATTGGCGTGTGGCCGTTTGAGTATGAGTTAATGGGGTGGCAGGATAGTGGTTGTGGGTATTGGTGGCAGGTTAAGGAAGGTATAGCTAGCAGGTTATGGCGGGGGATTGTGGGGTATAGGTATGTGCAATGACATGTATAAACGCTTTACTCTCATTGGTATGTTGGATAATGTGTAGAGGAGGCAGGTTATGCTGGGTAATATTCACTGGCAGGCCATGGTGGGTGGCAGCTTATAGTGGGTGGTGCGCAGTGGTGGCAAGTTATAGTGGGTGGTGCGCAGGGGTGGCAGGTTACGGTGGGTGGTGCGCAGGGCTGCTAGGTTATGGAGGGTGATGTGCAGGGGTCGCAGGTTATAACTTATAGTGGGTGATCTGCAGTTATGGCAGGTTATAGTGGGCGATGTGCAGTGGTGGCAGGTTATGGTGGGCGATATGCAGGGGTGGTAGGTTATGGTTGGTATGGAGATATCAGGTTATGGGATAGTGTTGTTGGTAGGAATGGCAGGTTATGGCGGGAGTTGTTAGTAGGTAGGGGTAGCAGGCTATGGGGTGTCCTGATAGCAGGTTATGGTGTGTGCTGGTGGTAAGTAGGGGTAGCAGGATATGGGGTGTGCTGACAGCAGGTTACTTCTGTGATAGGGCGAGCTGGTGGAGGGAAAGCATAGCAGGTTATGAGGTGTGGTGTCGGGTGATATCAGGTTATGGGGTGGGCTGGTGATGGGTAGGCTAGTAGGTCATGGGGTCGAATGATAGCGAGTTATGGAGATTACTGGTGGTGGGTAGGGATAGCAGGTGTGGTATGCTGATGGCATGGTATTGAGTATGATGATAGCAGGTTATGGGTTGTGATGGTTATTGTTTGGTAGTGCTCAGCTCAGTGATAGCAGGTTATGGGGTGTGGTGGAGGGAAAGAGAAGGAAACAGGGTATTCATGGGGTCGGGGTATACGTGAACAAGGTTATGGGGTGTGGTGGTAGCAGGTTATGGCGTGTACTAGTGATGGGTAGGGGTTGCAATTTATGGGGTGTGGTGGTGGTGGTCAGTGTACCAGTTTATGAGGTAAAGTGATGGCAGGTTTTGGGATGTATACCAGTGACGGATAGGGTAGTAGGTCACCTGGTCGGTTGATAGCAGGTTAAATGGGATGTGGTGATATTACGTTGTGGCATATGCTGGTGGTGGGACGGGGTAGCAGGCTATGGGGAAGTGGTGTTAGCAGGCTATGGGGTGGGTAATCGTGGTAGGGGTACATGTATCATGTTATGGAGAGTGTTGATGGCAGGTTATGGGGTATGCTGGTAGTGGGTATAGGGTAGGGGTAGCAGGTTATGAGATGTAGTGATGCATATGATTGAGTGGACTAGTGATGGGCAGGGGTAGCAGGTTATGGGGTGTGCTAGTGTTGGGTAGGGGTAGGAGGTTATAGGGTGGACTAGTTGTGGATAGGGGTTGCGGGTTATAGGGTGTGGTGATACTACGGAAAGAAGGTGAATGTTGATCATTGCAGCAGATTAATTATAGTGTTTGATGGTCGGGGGAAGCAGGTTATGGGGATTAAGTGTAGCAGGTTTTTGGTGAACCATAGAAGGTTATGATGAGTTGTAGTTGTGCGGTGACAGGTTCTGGTGGGTTTAGGCACATGTAGAAATGGATGTTGTGTGGTGGCGGTTATTGGTATATGTAGAAGGTTACAGTGGGTTAGTGTGGCGAGATAGATGTGGCATGTTATATCTTACAGTGTGTAGGATGGCAGGTGATTTAGGATTTTGGGGTGGGGTGGAAATGGCAGGTTATGGTGGGTTTTGATTATAGCATATTATAATTATAAGGTGCGATCCTGTCCAGTCAATATTCGTGTACAAGACCTACAGGGATGCAACCACTATATAGTGTAGTATATTCACTGATTACAACATGACCTACAAGTTATCAATACTATGCAATGCATCCACAGATATGTATCATATTTATCAAATATATAATAAACAATGTGGATCAACGAGGAGAAAGGGACCCCCGCGAGGGATTTCCTGTACCAGCTTTGGCCACCAGGGAGCTCAATATAGCCAGACAGGTTCAGAATGTAACAAAAATTCAGCTGGACTACTTCCCGATGTAGAATACGATGGGCTACTTTAGTAAACTCCAATAAAAACCTTCCATATTTTGCATGCAAAAAGAACATTTTGGAGCCTAAAATGGTGTTGTTGCACATGTCGGTTGCCATGGCAACACACTTTTCATTCTAATTCGAAAAATTAAAAAGGTGGACAGAAAGAGGGCAACAGAATGTCAATAACATCTTTAGATCAAAATCTGTGACCAAATGTTTGAAAAGGTTTGGATATCTGGTAATTAGTATAATTATGCTAATTAGATAGAGATATCTCCATATCGATATCGAGCAATTGGAATCATTATACATGTCCATTCCCCTATGTTGTACATGTCTGTGCCTATTTTACCCTATTATTATAGTGTACACCCACAGCTGGAGGTTTACCCTTTTACAGGGTGATTAACCTGTCCGTGCCCTTTTACACACCCCTCTGCATTCTATACCATCACCCCTTCCTACGACAGCAGTTGGTGATTGACAGGTTTTGGGGCTTAATGCCCTTTCTTCCTGTCCCCATTTGTTTAATAGGCACCTAATGCACTTTAAATGTTTACACATCAATTTCGAAATAAATAAGCTTCAACGTTTCCTTGCCTTGCAGGGCCATGGTCGCCGGCAATGGGTCCCTAATCTAATCTGTAAACTGTTAATTTGGCGCTGATGTTGTTTGGTTTGTTATTAGGTTACATGGATCTCGGTAATGGTGTTGGAGTGGCGGACAGAGGGGGCCAGTGTAGAGACCGGATTAAGTCCTGCTCCCATCCCCTCCAGAGCCCGCCCACACACCCTCCTCATCTCCCACCCACCCCTCCCTACCTCACCTGTTATTATGAATACACCTGGGTGGCCATACACAGGTGACATAACCACCCGAAGCAACATTTTCTTAAGCACAGGTGTGGGTGTTTTCTCTGCTAACGCCAACAACTGCCAAATGAAACGCTAATGAATATAAAGACGCCAGGGAAATGTGTTATGATCATGATGTTTATGATAAAATGTCAAATGAACTGGATTCCTTGGGTCCCCTCTCTACCTTTCCGAACATACCAGTGTCATTCCTAAATATCCATGTTTTTATGGGTTATGTGGATAGCCTTGAGCCGTGGAATTAAGGGAAATCCTAGAGTTTTAAACGGTCGAGGTGGTAATTATTTTGGTTAGGCATTAAATAGACTCATGGGTTATATAAGGGTATAGAGTAGCAAGGTGACTGCAGGGGTGGGTCTAGTGTTGTGTGGGTAGGGCTTATCGCGGCAAACTGTTTTAAGGGGTGGCTGTCCTGAGGAGGGATATGGGATCATTGGACAAACACCTCAGAGTGTGCTAGATAATCTATAGCAATGGTATGGCTAACGGTGATATTTTTATATTACTATATCTCATGTGATTTGAAATGTCTCTTTTGGGAGTGCCCCCCTCCACCACTGGAGCGATCAAAATCACCCTCATATACTCCCCCATTCTTTGTTGTTTATGTAATGCCCACTCCGCTATCCATAAGAAAGACGTAAGTAACGTACACGCGTGTTTTTTTGTACATTTGTAAGTACATGTATGTGCGTAGGCTCATTTAGTTGTTTAATGCCTCTTTAGAGACTATATACGTTAGGAAATATAGGACAGAACAAGTAAAAACTACGTTTTCCCGAGGATAACATGTTAACCATTGATTTACTTGAGTTACTCGGTCAGCCCACTCAATGTGTGGCGTGTCGATATGTGTTATGCTATTCATATAAAGTGATCAGCCATTACAAATAATTGTCATCTTATGATAATGATGACATAGTCTTTGTATAAACCGTAACACTCTAGAATAAATTAACATAACAGGAAATACCTAACGATCCTAGAATAAACACCCCAGTTCAACACATAATTTTGGCAGCTTATGCAATGACATAATATGGCATGAAGTGTCTGATCATTGTAAAATAAAACAAACTTTAAATTAATCCTTGACACATGAATTAGATCACTATCACCAGGCACACATCTATTAGGGAGGACTCCATATTAAACATTGACATTGACAAATCAGGAAGTGACACCCCTTACGTCAGTACCAGTAACCTACGTCCTAGGGAGTGTCTGCTGACTCCGGATTGGAGGATTTCACCTCCCCCACAAGTACTTCCGTTCTCCACAGACGCATGCGTAGAGGCTCTCCTGTGGGGTGAACTGGGCGGGTTTAGGCGGGTTTAGCTCTAATAGGGACAGTAGGGTAAACATAGGCGGCCCTGCACATATAGCCTATACTACCAGTAAGGTGGTTTATGGGGACGAGTGACAGGTTCCCACGATAAGCTGTCAGGGGGTATGTGGCTGCGGGGTAGGGGATAAGCAGAAGGCTGGGGTGAGCGGCGATTGGGAAGGAAGAGCTAAACACACTTATAGCAGTGGCGCCGTGTCACTAACCACAGTTACGTATATGGCACACATCCTCATCCCAAGGCTGAATTGAAAATTGATACGACCAGCAATGCCTCATTTTGCAGTGGTTTTAGAACAATATTTATGTCTCCATTTTGAAACATAATTTATTTGGACTTTTTCAGTCCTATTTTTATTGTTGCAGTTGTTGATATTGAATTCATTTATTATTATAGGATTTATTCTTACGTCAAATCTGAAAATGTTGCGTCTTTTCTTTTTTCCTCACCCCCTACCCCACCACTCAAGCGTAGGAAGAAATTCTCATTTAAATTTCATGCTCAAAAAAGGACAAAAACATCAGTCCTGGAACCTACCATCATCCCAATTCTTGGAAATAACATCATCTAATTTCAGGAAATAACATCATCCTGGGGCAAATAACATCATCCCTCTTTGTTCTATTATTATTATGTTGTTTTATAGGGAAAATTATCCTTATTACCTCTGTCTATAACACCCATGACAGAATTATATATTGGGAGTCTTTGGGACTACTTGTGTATATCCCTGAAATTTCCAATGTATAGAAACTATTTAAGAATAAAACATGTACCTTAACGAGCCTATGAGGCAAATATATATATGTATCATATTGGTGTATTCATCTACCATATGCTGCAGCAAGAACTGCTATTCGCTAACGCTATGATATATATATTTGCATCATAGGCTAGTTAAGGTACATTTCTTATTCTGAAATAGTTTCTATACATTGGAAATTTCAGGGATATACCCATTGGACTTTTATTATTGTAGTTGGTCTAGACTACTGTGACTATCACAAGACAACAACCGGACACAGTTCGATTAGGCTTTAATACCGTACCGTCGCGATAAAGCGCCGGTTTCTAAAGAGCGCCGGTCTTGAATAAGCGCCGGGGGTACAGGGGTCTTGAAGTGTTCCTTAAGCACTGAAATAGGATCTTGAATAAGCGCCTATCTTGGAGATAAAAGCCCCGCCAAATTGAAGAGCGCCCCGGCGCTAATTTGTGATGGTACGGTATTATGTCGACTTTATTAAAAGGCTTACACAGGTATCATATCTGTATGAACCGTCGGTACAACAGGTATCTAAAACGTGATACGAATAATACCGGTAGGATATGAGTATAACTATAGCATAGCTATTACCCAGAGTTCAGGGGGATTATGCCATCAGCACCTGACTGTCTTAACACAGCGGACAGTCCACCTTATATACTACCTGTGGTGGTCACATGACTAGCACCAGTAGTGTCATCTAGTGGTCAATAGTAATGTGACCAGTCGTAAAACCCTTAATGACAATTATCATTGGTAACCTTGGTATGCAACTGTATATGACAAACGACAGTATATGTAATAAACTGTCGGTACTCATCAAGGAATGAATAAACATGTTATGAAAAATAGTAGAACTGTCTTATGTTCAATCATAACAACACATGAATAGTTATACCATAATAACATAGCAGTCACAGCTGCCCGTTATATTATTTTATACTCAATAACATTGAGTTGTTAGTGAATTACAATCAAAACACACACACACACATTTCGTAGCAACATGAGGGGGTGGGTGGGTGCACTGTTAGAAGTAGTACTGTAGCTGCACAGTATAAAGGGAGGTATTTTTGGTTTCCAGTATTGCATACTGTACAGCTAAAAATTCATCGAATGTAATCCACAACCTGGAGATCATGGGTTTTATTCTGGAGTAGGACCAAAAGAATGTTGACCCGGAATAGATTTGAACATGGCTGGGGGGGGGGGGGATATATTTGGACCCCATTTGTGTGGGGACCGGATATTTTTGGCACACTTGCACGAAAATCCATCACCCCCCCCCTTGTTGTTAAAAGAATAACCACCCCCTTATAGTAACAATCTTCCTTTGAAATAAGAGAAATATAGATATACTTTTCTCATTGCAATAATGAATGTCAGTCGGTGCATAGTGATCGTAAAAATAGCCCCCTATATCTAATCATACCCCCATGCAATTCCTGTATCAGAGAATTGGCACCTCAAATGAAATGTTCCTTCATAATTTGAACATGAAATATGATTATATATAACAGCATACAAGATAAATTTGTAAAGGTGTGCAAAAGATTGAGTATACACAGAGAAAAGGAAGGGAGTCATTTCGGAGTCAGAACCGAGTCTAGCTGACCTGGACTCCATTTAGAAGTGAGTCAGAACCAACTGACCCCCTTTGGTCAAATCACATCTCTCCTGACGCAGTTTAAAAAGGGAGTCAACCTTAGTTGGACTCTATTACGGGGCAAAGGGAGTCTGGGCATATAGGAAGGGAGTCAACAACAGTTGGTTCTAACATGTCCTGCTAGGTGGTAGCACTATGATCAAAGGAGCACTAATCTGGATGCTAACATCTAAACATCTATCTAAACTCATGAATATTCTTAATCACTCTTACTATGAATAGTTGTAGCATGAATATCTAATGCCAGCTCCTAATTTGATAAAATAATTAAGAGTTGGTTCATAATTCTAGCATAACTATGATAGTTAAGGTATATGACCTTTCATAGACACCCAGTTTGTGGGAATACAAAAAAGTTAAATCCATGGCAATTCAGATGTTCATTCATATTGACTAGTGTGCATTGAGGGATCTTGAATAAATATCCCTCTTAGACCTTGCAACAACATAGTGTGGAAAGATGAGCTCTGGTAACATCCATTAGACATGCTGTATAGAGGAAAGGAGACTACACATTACCATTGTATACAATTGATGTACAACTCCCTTCATGAAGGGAGTCAAATATAAACTAGACTCCCTTTACAAAGAGAGTCAACGTTGAGGTGGACTCCCTTTAACTAAAAGGGAGTCGTTTTGAAAGCAAAGACATGGACTCCCTTAAGGGAGTCACAGTGACTCTCTTAAGGGAGTCACATTGACTCTCTTTCTAAGGTGCTGACTCCCTTTCAGTCACAAAGGGAGTCATTCTGAAAGCAAGACCTGGACTCCCTTTCTGACTCCCTTCCTTTTTTCTGTGTACAATGTGCGAGTTCCGCTAAGAAATTGGACACATGCACACAAAATAAGGCGCGGAGTTGCTTTTTAAATCGATATATCTAGTGATACAATTTGAAGAGAATACATGTAGTATAGAATCGGCCCCGATTACGAGGCTAGGTCGTATTATCTGAAACACAAATGTTTATGAAGCTTCAGACATCACCACACTGTGTCGCACTCAATGTTATCGTCTGGGTAACCTCATACTTGTGGAGTTTTGCCATTAGCCCTGCACACATGCCATCGATATACTCTAACATGATCTACACAATCATAAGATGCACACATTGCTCACACTTCACGCACACAGTCGGCATATCACACACCCCACCCCGATAGACACAAGATTCTTTCTCGAGCGATGGCGGCCGCACGCCATTTCGCCGAGGATATTGCAATCACGATATCAATACTCGTTTTATTGGAGTGTTTATGTATATGGATATGCCAGGCCAGAATTTCCAATATCAATTCGCCGGCGCCGTCGCCTTTATCCCTGATGCAATAAGGACAAGACAAAAAGAAGGAAATCACTTCTGTATCTACCGACGCCCCCTCTTCAGGGGACTCGAGGAACCAACAGTGGCGGCTGGCGCGGCTGAAGGGCCTGATTTCCGAATCAGTGGTGCTCGCCCGGCCGATCTGCCGACCAAATTGTATTTGACTTCTACCATCAGCACCGCATTGCAACCTCATTTGCTGCCGATTAACAAATCAGTGCAAATATTTGGTGGGACATTTATTAAATTCGCGGCTCCCCTCTCCCACACTTGCAGCGCTTACACACACCCTCAGTCCCTGCCCGCCCCATCCTATAGCTCTGACATCCCACCCCATTCCCGATCTTACCAAACACCCGCCCCGGCTGCCGTAACGCTCATGGTGCTGCGTTCATATCGCTACTTCTAGGGCTTTTTAGGCAGCAAGAATTACCAGCAGTCCGGTTTACACTGCATACAGTTTATACATTTACATACCGGCAGTGCGACCTCAATAATGGGATCTATAAGATCCAGAAGGTACAGCCTTTCATATGAACAGTCCATAATGGCTTTTCTTACCTTATAGAGGGACAGTCTTTTTTAGTTTCCGGCTCATTACATATATATCTACCGTTCCCATACTATAATGTGTACTATATCTTATAGCATACCCTGTATGAACTTGAAAAAAAAGTTGCCTTCTGTTTACAGCACGCTGGTATACCCACTTCGGACATGAAGACTGTGTATGTTGTACATTACGTAGTAGTTATGGTATAGTTATAGGACGAGTACCAAGCTGTACGCGAGATACAGTGATAGTATCTATACCACTAACTGTATGCAGTATACGCGAGGTGTGAAATTCTTTGTTCTCCGTGCCCGCTATGCAGGGGTGGGCATATCTGAAAATGCTGGAGCCAATACAGGACTGGCCGTAGCCAGCGGCAGGTCATGCATTGTCAATCTAGGGGTGGGGGGGGGGGGGGAGGCTTAACCACTATAGTCACAATATTGGGCTAGGAGCATGCCCCACAAGAACATTTTGAAAATCTAATCTTTGAATTAGTGCGTTCTGATTTAAACATTGGTCGGACTGAACTATTCATCCCAAAAGCTCTACCATTGGGACGGGGTCATTGTTTTTAAAGAAAATATCATGTGAAATTTTAGAAGTCTAGCCTTGAAATGGTGCATTCTGATACATTTTGGAACACAATGAATTACAGGTGAGATTTGTATTTATCCTCTATCGTATTTATGGAACATTTTTCAGAGGGAAACATTTTTTTATGGCCAACAAGAACATTTTGAAACTCTGCACTTGGTATGGTGCAATTTAGCACACAATATTCATCCTTGATTATTGGGGCGTGGTCATTATTTTCAGAGGAAATTTGTAAATTTAGACTTGAAACAGAACATTCTGATGCATTTTGGAACACGTTAAATTACAGCTCAGACCTACACAATTGGAGATGCATATGGCTATTAACAGAGAGAAATATTTTAGAAAATGTTGGAAGCGATTATAGTATACCCTTGAAATGGTGCATTCTAATGCACATAACGCAATGAATAACAGCTAAGATCTGTATCTATTGAAGGGGGGATTTTTTTCAGAGGGAAACATTATAGAAGTCTTCTAGAAATGTTGAATTCATTTTGAAACACAATGCAGTTTTCCTTTTTGAGGAAAAGTGTGAAAGTATCAGATGTGTTCTTTTCATATCACATATACCAAGCCCCAGCTACCATTAGGGCAAGAGAGGCCAGGGGACAGGAAAGGGAGGACTGTAAGAATGCAAGAGAGCTGCTATGGTCTAAAGCAGGGACATGGGATTTGGATAATTTTGAAAATATTCAAGTCAAATAGAAAATTCTGGTTTGGAATTGGATTGTAACTTTGGTTCTAGTTGGAGTATTTCCAAAATTCTTTCAGTTTTAGAAAGCTTGAGACCAGGGGAGAGGCTTGTCGCCAATTTCAAGACCAGTGTCGCCATATTTTGGCGACATGGCGACAGCTGCCCAGCCCTGCTATGGTATTTATAAACATACATGTGTACATGAGTTGGTAAGACAATGTGAACGCGCAATGTGAGCGTTTTATAGAATACCACCACCAACAGACGACATTTATACTCCACCCTCTCATTTTTCCCGCGCTTTCTCGGCACGTGTGCCCAGGAGGGCAGCCGGAAACTAAATATTTGCCGGTGCTTAAATATTGGCTGCCCGGGCAATTTCGCGGCCATTTTTGAGGCACCGTGCCCCGCACCCCAATAAGTAACAGAGATGGCGGCCAAACACTCGATGGGGAAGGAGGAGGGAGGCGGCAGGGTATCGCCTTACGCCACTGGTAGAGTGGGGTGGGGGCTGGTGGTGCTAATTACCCACCCATGATTGCTTATTACCCAGCCGTATTAGGCCGGATTAAGTGGGGGCATGTGTCTGTTTGAAAGAAGCGATTGAAGCGGAGCTGCTCCATGGCCCCAGGGTGGGGTACGGTGGGGGTGGGTGGAGGATATGGCTGCACCCACGCCCCAGGGACACGCACGCATGCGCGAGCGGAAGTAGAGTAGAGTAGACGGCTCCTGCATTGCACTCCATATCCTACACCTCAAAATTTATGCAGCACAATAAAGTCATGGCTAAGGATGGTTAATAGATGTTTTATAGATGTCCCTATTTATTCCATCGCCTTATTTTCAGTTCCTATCAAGTGCTGGATACATTTATGGAAATGGTGGTTTACAATCGATGCCTCTTAATTTGTCGCCTACCCGACTTTAGCAGTGGCACTAGTAGTACATGGAAATGATGGACTAACTCGGGCACATACAGAAGTGGTAGCCTACCCCGCGCCTAAAGTGCAGTTTGTTTCGTTGAATGAATAGACTTATGATAAGCACATATACATGCATGCATCCATGAAAATGGATCTCATATTTTCGCCAATATTCAAGTGACTATGCTACTTTCAATATTTAAAAAACTCACCTTCTGAAATGGAACTAAGGCCACATAAAATCGATTATCAGCTTTTCGGACAGCGCCCGCACCTGTCTAAAAGGGCCGCATCAACCATTTTTAGGTTATTCAATTATTTTAAAAAATCTGTCAAAATGGCCATCATCCCAAAAAATAATTCTTTTAAAAAAGAATTTAATTAAAAAAGAAATCCACCACAATTTGAGAGCAATTTACACCATCAAAAATACAAAATACACACTTTTAAATGCTCCTATTGTATTACCATGGCTTTATTATATGTAAATGCATGTTTAAATCAATGTTCTATGCCAAATATTAAGCTCATAGCAAGAGAGTGACTGTTAATCAAAAAAAGAAAGCAACCTCCCTTGTGGTCTGAAAAAAAGTATTCCAAAAAAAAGCCTTCCTTCCTCGCCGATTTTTTTCAAAAAGTGTCCGCAAAGCTGATAATCGATTTTAAGTGGCCTAATCTGATAGACATCACCTTAATCAAATTGGTTTATAGTACCGGCATGTAGTCTTAACATAGCTTATCTGTGTCAAATAATGCATGCATATGTTTTATCAGAATCAACCTGTCCTTCAGTGGAGAAAAGAAAGGATATCCCAGTTTTAGTTTACTGTTATAGACTTCTCATGTTGGAGGTGATATCCTATATCATGGCCTAAAGAGTGTCTCAGTAGGCTATTCATCAATTCGGAGATGAAAATTCCACGTGGACTTTCAGCTAGAACACTTTCATGAGATCATGGCCATTACCAGAAGGAAATTGTAAGAGATCCCCGAAAAAGTTTCCTCAGTGCTCATCTCGATTCATCGTGTTTCGAAAATTAGCCAAATCACTCTCGACCCTGATGAGTGGGTTGACGTCCAAGCGGCGGGCCGATTCTCTCTACCGGTAACCGCAGAGCGCAGGTCTCGCCCAGACCCACGTGACCACGAGAACTGGCCATGAACCCTCTCCCAGGGCACCACCTAATGTGGACCCACTGCGCACGCGCCGGCCTCCATTGTCGTCTGCTATCGTCTTTGTCGGCCATCTTGAGACGCAGACAAAGCGTTCCCCGCAAAGAGAACCTCTTCCGCTCGCCAGCCTCGTTTCCATTCGGCGTTGGCGTCTGTAACTTCCCGTCATCCCCTGCTCCGTAGCTTTAACGAGTGCGCCTGCGCGTGCTACTACAATTTGCATCGATTATAATGATAGATACCTTAAAGGAGGGGCCCTCCCTGAATGAGCAATTAGTCCCCCGTTAAGGACGAGTGGCTGGCAAGCGGCCATTGCGCGTCAATTATCTCGCATTTTCTCGCGCGACTACGCCTCCCCACGAGAGCTTGGTAGTGCTGCCACCTCGTGGTAGCGGCCGCCATCAGGAGACAATGTTTTCCTGTCAGTGTCAATAGGCAGAAAAAGCTGCGGGCAGGGCCGGCGGTAATCCACTTTGATTGCTTTTTGCTAAACAAATGAAGGAGTTAAATTTCCAGCAAAATCCAAATGGTAGTCAAATTGGAATGAAAATTGAAAGTTTTAAATGTAGATCACTAAAAATGGATCAAAACAAAACATGCTTTAAAATGCTCATCACTTTCATTTAGAATTGGCAAGCCAGCAACGTTATGTCTGTAACAATAACCATTTAACTGAACTTGGAAGAGGACATGATAAGATTAATTGCGTTAATAAGTAACATGCGTAGGGGCTGCACCCAATTAATTGTGATTCATTGACAAATCACCCATACAAGCAGTCAGGTACCTATATATATTCAGCCAGTAACTTCGCCATCAGATGAGACATACATATACATAATTACATACATATATATATATATATATATATATATATATATATATATATATATATATATATATATATATATATATATATATATATATATATACATACATACATATATATATATATATAGCCTATACATGTGTGAACAATCCTGCTGATCCCAATGGTTATAACTTTGTGTTCCTGACACAGGTGTCATGCATGTGCTTATAATAATATTCTCAGTAGACCTAAATGGTAAGTAGATTCATAACATATGTCAGTGAATATTCAACTGATCGATGCACAGTCCTAAATACCTGGTGGGCCTAGCCTACTGTATTGACTGTTACATGTACACCCATTAAGACATCTTATGTGATTGCCAGAATACCCAATCTAATAGCCTTCATGCCCGGGCCTTCATGCAATCACCATTACTTATTTGTATTATCACCAACCTCAAATGAGCTTCAGCGAATCACCATAACCTATTTATATGCTCACCAAGCAGAATAATTTTTTTATAGAATGAAGATAAACCATTTATATGATGGCCAATCAGAATGGATTTTATACAATCACCATAAGCCATTTACAACACCAGCAATGAAATAGAATTGATAGAATCACAATAACCCATTTATAAGATCACCAATCAAAATAGACGCGTGCAATGCTCATGGTATCAAATTATCAGGCACCATGGCTACAGGAATCCGCACAAATGGACTAATTGCCACTAAAGTGGGGGGAGTGGGTAGGGGCGTTGTGGTTTGGAGGCTGTCATAGTGATTACCCACTAATGATATTCACTCAATAATCACACACACAATTGACAATGATGTTATGAAAATGAGCGCGACGACAGATCAGGGCACCCCTCGGCCTGCGTTAGAATCCAATAAGGCTGTGGGGGTGAGCTTCACCCCCTCCCCTGAGCTGCTCCAACCGAGCAGCTCACCCCCCCCCCCCCCACCTTCCCTACCCACCAGGAGTTGCTCAGTCAATTGTGTGCTCAGTGAGGCGGCCTATTGACACTTCTCACCAGGGTCGTCGTGTCTGCCATTAGATCGCCGGCTTCCAATTCATTAGCTCGCTAATTACATGAAACATTGGCCGCCCATCTACACAATGAATCAGCACTACACTCCGTCCACCACTAGATGTCCTTGTAGCGCTCACCAACATCGAGCTAGCTGTACATGCCATGTTTATCATAGAAAACTACTTTGTTTCAGGTAAGATGTGCTCACCAAATGACACTGTATGTATAAGACGGCCAAAGATGAGGATGACGAAGAGAGCGTATTATGACAGTTATTAGGCGAATATGGCAAATAGCACTAATAATTCATATTCAATGTTGACCAGTCCTCTTGATAATGAAGGGCCTTAGATATTCTCAATTATCCTAGAGATGATTCGAACTCACCATCTTTGATCTTCTTACTTGAGTTTCGAGGTCTACTCTTTTTGGGGGTTGGTAAAGAGGAGGACAACTCAGGCAGCCCTCGGTTGCTACTCTCCTGTCAGCAGAGCCGAGTGAAATCAAGTAGGGTCGAGCTTAGGGGAATTCCGAGGGAATCCGAGTGGTTCGTACATTTGTTCTGTATGTGTGATTCACACGAAATATAGAAACAAGTATTTACAAATTCTAAAGCGTATAATTTAATCATGGCTGTGTCCTTAGAGTTTCCATGCCTTTCAAAGTGATGTAACACATGTCAGATTATAACCTTTATATTTTTGGAGTGTTTAAATCATTCAGTAACCAACACAGACAGTTCATTGTCTTCCATATCTTCGTGATTTGCCATTTAGGATACTGCCACCGGGAAATAACACATTCTTTGTCTCAGATACACATTCTTAATTATTTAGGAAGAGGCAAAGTTTATTCACTTATTTGTTAACATTTCAGAACTGTGGACACGTATACATAATATGTATACTTGTCCACAGTTCTGACATGTACTGGGAGAGGGGACCTTAACGCACCCTGCACTAAGGTCCCTTTTCGCAGATCGTGTCACAAAATTTATTATCATTGAATTGATAATGACTGTTAACCAGTATGCATTATCACAAATTTAATTTTTGAAGTCACATGATTCTTTGCTCATGTGACCGACCAGAACATGGACTGGAAATCGCAAGAAATAATTGAATCGATAATGACTGTTAACCAGTATGCATTATCACAAATTTTATTTTTGAAGTCACATGATTCTTTGCTCATCGCAAGAAATTCGTCTTCAGGATTTCACATTCTGTAAAAAGAAAAATAGGGTCTAATGAAATCAGTCAGTAACGAACATAGAAAGTTCATTGTCGTCCATCGTCAAACATCACATTTCATGAAATACTTGCACACGTATCAAATCAAAATCAAAGTGACCATATTTAATATATTGGACGGTTTATTTAAAAACAATAATTGTGCTAATAATGATTAGGAAAGTACTCAACATGGTTAATAATTGTGTACCTCCCCTATGACTAGCTAGACATGAAAATCTCATCTTGCACAATTTTTTTCTATGCAGAGCAAGATGTGCAGAACAGGACATCCAGATACAAGACGCATACAATTATCAATCCCCATGGATATTCATTCTAGACTAGGTAAACAACTATAACGACATACAATTACTAAATGACTTGAATTGAATATTATATCTATGTGGTGATATATAGTCTCTCGACATACAAGTATCGAGGATGTTATAGTTAACCCGTTTAAATTTCTATTTTATTTCCTTACAATATTTTCCATTTTGTTCTTAAACTTTAGTATTCCAATTACCCCTGAACCGGTATATTTCCAGTTGTTGGTTTTAGAATATTCCATGTCTGCTTAGTAAGTACCCCTAGTGTGTGTCCGAGAAACAGTATAATGGCAGTGACCTTTCACACAATTTCTTTGATAACTGTATCCATAACAAATAGATACAAGGTGGTAATGAGACTGTCCGTTCTCTGGTATTTATGAATGCATGTAATTTGTGAGTCGGTATGGTTACTAGGAAATATTATGGTAAGAGGTAACAGGACAGGACAAAATGGAATATATTGTCAGGAAATGAAATAGAAATTTAAATGGGTTAACTATAACATCCTTGATACTTGTATGTCGAGAGACTATTATATCGCTGCATAGATATAATATTCAATTCAAGTCATTTAGTCATTGTATGTTGTGATAGCTGTTTACCTAGTCTAGAATCAATATCCATGTGTATTGATAAATTTTATGTGTCTTGTATCTGCATGTCCTGTTCTGTTCATCTTGCTCTACATAGAACAAAATTGTGCAAGATGAGATTTTCATGTTTAGCTATTATCAGCCATGCTGAGTACTTCCCTAATCATTATTAACATACTGTGGTCGTACTTTATTTCGCTGGGTATATATTTTCGCTGTATTCACGGAAATGAAAATCCGCGAAATTCTTGTATGTTAGAGTATGGAATAAATACCCGTGAATTAATCTTTTTTGTCACCTCCGCGAAAATGTACACCAGTGAATATAAGTACTTTCACAGTACTTATTTGCAACTGAACTGTCCAGTATCTTTATGGCCACTTTGATTCATTGTGATACATGAGCGCAAGTATTTCAATGAAATGTGACAATGAACTTTTCTATGTTTGTTACTGACTGATTTTATTAGACCCTATTTCTCTTTTTACAGAATGTGAAATCCTGAAGGCAAATTTCTTGCAATTTCCAGTCTATTTTCGGGTTAGTAACATGAGCAAAGAAGCATGTGACTTCAAAAAATAAAATTTGTGATAAGGCATACTAGTCATTATCGATTCAATTATATATATATATGCCCACAGATCTGATGTCTTAATAAATAAGTGAATAACCTCTGCTTCTTCCTAAGTTAATTAAGAAGGTATATCTGAGACAAAGAATGTGTTATTTCCTGGTGGCAATATCCTAAATGGCAAATCATGAAGAAGCGTTAAGCGGCAATCAATGCCCGGGGGCGCATTCAACCCCAGTTTAGGTACCGACTGCAAAATGGGCCCCTCCATAAGATAAGAAAAGGAGGGGTTGTCACTGTGCAAAATGCTCTGAAACAGGAGGCTGTTGGAAGATGCATGGTATCAGGGATGTTGTTACAGACAGTTTGTACTCATATGTAATGCCACAAACCCCATTCTAATGGTGAACTTCCTTTATTAACCCTTTTACGCCCTGAACTATTTGGACAAAATCAGTTTTTAACATCACCATTCACAGATTGTGTCATAAATACATATTCTCTTAACTGATATCAAAATCTATTGCCAATGCAAAGTGGAGCTCTGTTTCTGCTCTTTTAATTTAGAAAACAAAAAAATTTGCGAAGAAAACCCTCTCTATAAAGGGAAAGTTAGCCTGCTGTCATATCATAAAATGGGTGGTCTGTAGTTTTGTCCTGCTAACCTACCCTCAAAGAGCCAGTACCTCTTCGCAATTTTTTTTTCTAAATTAATAGAGCAGAAACAGAGCTCCATTGTAAAAAATTTGCCTTAGGGATTTCACATTCTGTAAAAAGAGAAATAGGGTCTAATAAAATCAGTCAGTAACAAACATAGAAAGTTCATTGTCGTCCATCGTTGAACATCACATTTCATTGAAATACTTGCACTCATGTATCACAATGAATCAAAGTGGCCATAAAGATACTGGACAGTTCAGTTGAAAATAAGTATGTTAATAATGATTAGGGAAGTACTCAGCATGGCTGATGATAGCTAGACATGAAAATCTCATCTTGCGCAATTTTGTTCTATGCAGAGCAAGATGAACAGAACAGTACATCCAGATACAAGATTACAAGATTACAATTATCACAACATACAATAACTAAATGAATTTACAGGCCCATAACTAGGGGGATTCTTCGGTTCGAACGAAGTCACCCACAGCCTTTATGTACCCAAAAGTTCCACCCTGACTGGCCTGAAAGTAGAGATAATTAGCTGCATGCCAGTTTTCGCGGCTTGTAAATTGGAAAGTATTAAGGTCTCTGGAGAGTCCATTTTGTTATACAGTTCATTTCGATCATAATTTTGAGTACATGTAGAGCCATTATTTGCACATTTTTTAATGAAAATCCAGCAACCGTTGAATTTATCTAGTTCCACCTTATCAAAAAAATGAGCCACCCCACAAAGAGGGCTGGTTATAACGGGCCTGCTTTAATTGAATATTATCTATATGGCGGTATATAGTCTCCGACTTCACTTTGTAAGTCGCTATAGTTACATGTACTAGGAAAATATTATAGTAAGAGGCAACGGGAAAGGACACATTGATTAGCACTTCATGCTTCCTAGTGATTTGCCATTTAGGATATTGCCACCAGGATTAACACGTTCTTTGTCTCAAATACCCATTCTTAATTATCTTAGGAAGAAGCAAAGGTCATTCACTTATTTATTAAATTATCAGATCTGTGGGTACATATACATATAATTGAATTGATAATGACTGTTAACCAGTATACATTATCACAAATTTTATTTTAGAAGTCACATGATTCTTCGCTCATGTGACCAACCGGAATATAGACTGGAAATCGCAAGAAATTCGCCTTCAGGATTTCGCATTCTGTAAAAAGAGAAATAGGGTCTAATAAAATCCGTTTTCGGAGGGCTGTTCCTGTTTGTTTGTTATTCGTTTATTTTATCTGCAGGTACATAGAGCCAGGCTCTGTTTCTGACTCTTGGTCTATACGTACAGCAAATGTCTATTAATGTATAATAAGCATGGATGCCTAGAAAATTAGTGCCATCTTGCACCTAGCTCAATTAAGCTGGGCGCAAGTAGGCACTAATTTGCCGTGAGTATTCGAGGTCCGAGTAGTATACTAAATATACCCATAGCTACAGGAGCAACTCAGTGCTTACCGCATGACTTTAACATCAACTATAGCTTTCTACCAAAAGTAGCTTATTTGACGACGGCAAGTAGACAGAGCAATCGGACATGTCTGTAAACTTGTTCATGAGCACAGATTATGTTGTATTTTACATAGTATGATAATCACACATGCAGTTATTATTATTATATCTAATCATGGCTTAAGGCCAAGGGTTGGGTACCTCGTCTGCCTCCACGCTGACGCTGTGACGGTTACTGTCAGGACACCGATATAATTACGGGGGGGTTAAGTCTTAGTTATTAATATCGTCAATTATCATATTACATCACATACCCGCTGTATGTGTGCCTAACGATGCATTGGTATTGGCCATGTTTGTCGATTATAGACAATGAGGTGACATTGACACAGATGTTAGGCGGAGTTAGTGCCTATTCACTGTGACCTAATCTACTCCGTCACCACTACTTTACCACTTAACGACTAACGAGGCTCATTAAGAGGTATCGGTAATTAATTGGTAGCCCCCTAAGTTGATTATCTCCGACTGTGGTGACGTAGGGCCTCGAATGGTGCTGGTAACCTGGTTTATTGACCCACACAGTGCTGACACCTACAGGCTGGATGGAGAGGTAGAGTGTGGCCACTGTGGATGTCATTCTGATCCAGGCATTGAGTTACAGAAGGTAGTCTCTTATCATAGAAAGCCTATCCAACTTTGGCGCCACTCAGTACAGCATGTTAGACTGGGAGCGGAAGCTGACTTCAGTGCATACATACACAGATAATAGCCGCCAATGACTACCTTAAGTAATGCAGTCTTCATGCAGAGTCCTCATTTTGTCTATATCGGTGGCAGAATGGCCACTATGAGCAATTCGACATGCAGTGGGAGAGGGTAGTACAAATCATTGTTGCCATCTGGTGTGCTATTGTTAAACTAAAAATAGTTGACTTTGAATAGGGACGTTCAGTGTTTTACAAGAAAATAAGAGTTATACAAGAAAATAATAATATAATCTGGGAATCTGCTGAACGGGACTCTGAGAAGTCCACTGCCACATCCCAGAAGAAAATACACTATCTCAGTAAAGAGCAATATTTTGAGTTTATAAAGTGTTTTATTCATTTGATGATTTTCAAAAACACAGTACAATTCAAGTGAGATGTGATTATATGACTGATGTTGTGTTCATACATTACAAGGTGTTACATGTCATCTCTA
Source organism: Harmothoe impar (assembly GCA_947462335.1). Taxonomy (NCBI): domain Eukaryota; kingdom Metazoa; phylum Annelida; class Polychaeta; order Phyllodocida; family Polynoidae; genus Harmothoe; species Harmothoe impar. The sequence goes on along the minus strand of OX381709.1, from coordinate 40,097,472 downwards.
CATTTCAACAGTTAGAGTCATAATATAATGTCTCAATAATCCATTGATATGTTTTTATCATATATATGCGCACAATTTCATCATTAGCAGAGTCCCACGCTTATGGTTGGCTCATCAATGCCATAGAAGTATGCAGTACTATACAGGTTTTACACATCTAGTTTTGGTCAGAAGCGAGGGCGACTTTTCAGCCACTTCACATACATAATATAGACGAGTATAAACTGATTCACACAATATTAGTGTATCAGGTGCCGGTAATTAGGATAGGGAGTTGCATCGGAATTTAGTCTTTTATCCAAGAGAATATGTAGTTCGTGGTGCCGAGAGAGGGGATGTGTACAAATGCAATGCAAAAATCAGAATAATGATATCTTTAGTAGTAAAGGTTTGAGAGTGGTGGGAAGTTGAAAAACCTTTGAAATTATTACCCCTTGTGCTCTATATATAGCCTGTGTAGCGGGTGGCACCTATACTGAGTGCACAGTGGATCCTGCTGAGTGGTGTCTGATCACCCTGTGTGCAGCAGGGCACACAGGGACAGGAAAAATCTATGATATTCAATTAAATATGTATCTCTAATTATACAGATTAGGCACTCAATTCCTCCACCATCTAAATGTATAAACCAACACCTTACCATGGATACAATTTTTATAACAATGCTGTAATGTATTTATTACTTTATCATGACCTTTACTATGGTCAATTTCCGGGGGAGATATGAATAATTATGTCAAATTTTAAAAATGCATTCCATTTATGAATATGGGTTCTTTCAAATTACAAAATACCATTTTTGATATAATGAACTCTAATTAGCCATGTGCTACTTAGAACTTTGGTTTCCATCATATTTCCTGAACTATTAAACATATTAAAAATGGTATCAGCTAGAAATATGCCCTAATATGTATAGAATACCTCTACTGAAACATATTTGATGAGATAAGTATAGCCTCTCCCGGAAATAACAATAACTGAGTTTTGCAGGCAGCTCCCTATACTGTACAGTAGGTGCCATGCTAGGCCTATCCACACAGTGACCGCACTGGGGACACGTAGTGCTGACCGGAGTGAACACCCTAATTAGGACAAGGTATAATACAGTGACAGTTTATAGAACAATGGCGAGGCATACTTCAGCCAATGCAGGCAAGTTACAGAGTCAAATTATGGCATATTTGAGCCATTTTTTTACGAGAGCGTCAACTGACAATTGTATGACATGTTTCAGCCAATCAAGACAAATTACTAAGTCGGAGAGAAGCTTGCTTTCCCTTTTTTGTACAGAATAAGTATACAATAAACTGGGACAATTAAGGGCTGTGGCTTCATTGTCGATTTTTACGATTGAATAAACCTATAATAGTCGAGAGTGCCTTCTTTTTGAAGGTCTCTTTACACTCTGATAGTCGACAGGATGCGTTTAAACCATTCCATAGGTCTATACCCCTGTACCATGGGCTTTTACGATAACCTAGTTTGCACGAGGTGGGAAATTGCAACAATCCTGTATTGGTTGAGCGCGTTACTAAACCATTGGTAGGACCGGTCTGGTTATATAGGCCTAGAGCTTGTGCATCATGATTAGCATATCAATTTGGAGGTGCATTTTTGAGCCTCAATACATTCTATTATAGCTATTGGAACAGACTGTAGACTGTGAGAGGGCCATCCAGATGGGGTAGTCAACAGTGGGGTGCATAGTGTTTCATAGCAACTGCTTATGCATTTGATCTCTCATAGATGGGCTCTCATAACAACTAGCCTTTCATTACATATTCTCGAAAATTATCAATCATAATGAAAAGCTTGTAGTTAAAGCCCCTCTATGAGAGTATGTATGTAGTTAAAGCCCCTCTATGAGAGATCACATTAGTCAATAGTTGTTATGAAACATGCACCCCACTATTAAAAAAGAAAATGTATGTGTCTATGTCTAATGTTATGAATCTATATTGTACCTTGCACATTGCAATTCATAAAAATTATATGCAATACTTACTTCTTTACTGTGGAATTAGAGGACATAGATCTCTTTTTCTTGCATAGAATCCCTCCTGTTTGTCCAATTGTCAGGCGCCAAGGTGCAAAATGTCTATAGTCCTACCACCAATGTTGGGGAGCAGTGGAACCACTGTAGGCCGTGTAGTGGACGTCTCTACTCTGAAGCTTTACATATCTAAGGGTGCCTTTCTGGTTATATTTTGTATAACCAATCATATCGGATTGCGTGTGTGTTATCATCAAGTACCTAGTCTATAAAGAAGGGAAGCAACATGTCCACTATAATGATAAGGAATGGGTTATCGGCAGAAGCATTGGTACAGGCATACGTATCAGGGGATCTAGTGCATTTTGAGGGAGGCAGAACACCTAAATATGCCTATAAAAGTGTATTACATTTTGATAATATGATAATGCCAATGCATATTAGCAATAATGTTAACAATATCCTATACATATGTGGCACATGTAGTTGCATTTAGGAAGAGTTCCGCGTTGTCTGCCCTAATCCGAGAGTTGATATAAAGGCCCAAAAGCCCTAATAACACAATATCGTCTATTCGTCTAGTAATAACCCTGCTTTGGAGGGTATCCATTTCGTAGTTGTAATATAGAGAATGATATAAAAGTATTTCAGAGAAAGACAGAGGTAATATACACCGATCTCACTTCCAGAGGCGTAGGAATCAAATCTTGATTTGGGGGCCCAGGGGGGCCCAACCCAACTGGCCTTAAATATCAGTTTTTAATCATGAAAGTGCATATACACGCTCATATGCAGTGGGGCCGATGTTCAGCTATATGTTTATCTGAGATACACTTGTAGATGTGTGTCTGAGATATAGAAGAAACTAACCAATCAGAATCTAGCAGCTGCTGCAGCAGATGCATCTGCTGCTTTTCAAGATGGCTGACCTGGAAGTGTATCTGGGATACACATCGAGAGGAAGTGGATCTGGGATACACTAGGGGATGGAGTGTATCTGGGATACACTTGGAGACTAAAGCGTATCCGAGATACACATGTACACTAGGGGATGGAAGTGTACCTGGGATACATCCATTAAGAATACACACTGTCAGAAGTAACTGTAGCTGCACAGCGAATTATACTGTAGAACTACAGTATAAAAGGAGGTATTTTTGGCTTTGAATCCAAAAATACCTCCTTTTATACTGTTAATCTACAGTATAACTCGCTGTGCAGAATAGTGGGGTCCTGAATCATATAAGGTGATCATTTATGCATTGTCTACCCAGTACTGTATGATCGTGGGTAGATCATGGCAATCTGTATTTAAGTTGTGAATGGTCAATTTGACACTTTCATCCTCTAGTGTATCCCAGGTATACTTCTGACCCCTTGTGTACCTCAGATACACTTACATCCCCCAAGTGCATGCCAGATACACTTCCGTCCCCTACTGCTTCCCAGATACACCTCTGTCCCCCAAGTGTATCCCAGATACACTTCCTCCCCTAGTGTATCCCAGATACACTTCCAGTCAGCCATCTTGGAAAGCAGCAGATACATCTGCTGCAGCAGGTGGTGGTTCCTGATTAGTCAGATTGTTGTGTATCTGAGGTACACTACTGGAAGTGTATCCCAGGTGAACAGAAAGCTGAACATCGGCCCCACTGCCGCTCGCAGAGGAATTGTATAGAAAAGTAGTATTTGAGCACCCTTTAGTTATGAGTGGGTGCCTGGCCCCAATGTCCCCACTTTTCCCTATGTGGGAAAGGTACGTTTTGGAAAGTTTGTGTATTTCATTATCTATAGGGTCTTGGTAAATTTGGGGGGCCCAAACATATTCAGCCCCGGGGGGCCAGGGCCCCCCTGGTCCCCCTTTTTCCTACGCCACTGACTTCGCAAACTATAATGAGGAGAACCCACATAAACCTGCCGGAAATATATCACAATTAAATGAACCCACAAGCTAGATACTCACATTTACCAAATGTCAACCATTAGTGACATGCCTAAGGCGTGTGGGGTTGACTGGGATTAGGATGAAGGCTGAACACGTCAGGACCACCACGACCTATTCCCATCACCCTGAGGGAGAGGTAGCGAAATGTCGTCTGCTTCTCAGTGTCAGTGCCAGTTATCTAGACATCAGCAATATAGAACTTTAACTACTGCTGCTATGAGCGCCGCCATCTTGTCCCCTCAAAACTACACTGGTATCTACAGATTGCTCGGTAAGTACCTATAGAATCTGCATGAGTATGCCATGGTGGAGGAAACCAGCAATGCAGCAATGGTAATACATCTTTTTTCAGCTATTGGTATAGCCTTCCCTGGTATTGCTATATCAGTATAAACCTACCCTGGGACTGGAGCCGATCTGCTATATCCCTATACACAGGGCGGTCAGAAGGGTACCTGCTTAGTACCACCCAGGTCCCCATCATGATTACAGGTTGTCACAATGCTATAGTAACATCATCATGACATGCCGGCACCCAGCGTGCGGCACCCAGCCGACTCAGTGGCGCCACCTCGCCGTAGGGGAGTTCACTAACACCAGATGGCAGCAGTGTTCGGGTGGGATGCTGCCGCCGCGGGGTAGCCATGGGTGAGGAGGGATAGTGGCATGGGGTGACAATTGTTTATCATTGCGGCCAATAAAGGATGCGGTTCTGAAGTAAATGTTCTTCCCGATTACAAACCGGCTCCAACCGACATAGTATGAACGCAGGCAATTAATGATCGTGTCAGCATGGAATATGGACATTGACTGCTTAGTCAATGCACAAGGTACAGGGTCTTCTTGGCCCATCAGAATTAAATAATACAAGGAGATACTTTGGTTTCCAATGTTATTGTATCCAGAGATTTATACTCTAAATTGACCTACATCCGACTCATACGAAACAGGTTTGACGTAACGGTTTCTTGTGATTGTGTACCCCTGTAGTCAAAAGGGTTTAGCAAAGCAATACAGGTAATATTATTATGTCTCTAATGATATGTTACTGCAAAAGCAAACAATATGCTATACGTGACTTTATTATAGATGAGAAGATTTATCACTAGGACTTTGCAAGAAAGGGGTGACTCTGATTTTGCATAGTAACATCAACATCTTGTAAGAGTAGTAGACGCAGCAGACATTTATCCTAGTTGTTGAGTAAACTTACGCTAGGTGGGGACACATTTAGTCCCTGTCATCTATTCACAGTAAATTAAGGACAAGTTAGTGTTCCTGATATACATTAAAGTCAACATCTTTCTATTCAACATGTCCACCTATATGCATGCAGTTTTGTAGAAATGGCTTCTTGGGTATGGGATTGTCCTATCATAAATGCTGATATTCTCCAACTCTGATCGTGTTTACGATGCAAGTGGGTATCCAATTCATAGCAGAGTGTCGCCGGCGATGCAAGTTACCAGTTGACCATATACACGTATATACAAGTTTCGTATGGCAACATCTTTCTAAAAGCATACCCATTTACAATCTTTAAAAAACATTTTATAATAAATGTATACTCCACATATATAAGCTTCTATCACACCCTACATTTAAAAACAGAAATGTGAAGCATGTTTATGGTCCAGGCATTTCCTTCCCATGCTTGACCATTTTAACACCCCCTGGTGGTTAGATATGAAATTGTACTAAACGAGATAAATTGGTAAACGTATATGGATCTTTCAGCCTACATTACAAAATGCAACATTAAGAAATCATCCTGAAACTGAAGTTTAAGTAATTTCTAAATATACACCCAAATGCCCTCCTAACACACGAGAGAATCTGTTTCATAACATTAAATTACTCTCCCACTTGCAGTCCCCTTTCCCCATTACAAGTCAATGGGACTAGAATCAGGAGAATGTCCTTCAAGGGGTAGACACAAAACACCATCATCAATGAGTGATGTAACCAAGGTCCCGACCTCTCTAACTTCAGGCCACTCTGAGTGGCCGCGAGCCATTTCTCTGGACAAAAAGCAACACTCAATGGAAATAATTAGTTAGTCAGGTGCAGCAATTGTTGGGTAGAGCGGAGTACCTTAACACTTACCAGGGCAATTATCACCACAGGAGATAAACAAAGGGCCTGTACTTAGGGCCAATAGAATCGGAAGGGTGAATTGGCCTTTGATCGCTGATCAAAAGTGGCAAGGTTGCTTCTCTCCGGTTGTTAAGGCATACCCCGAAGCTAAAGTCATAAGGAGAGAAAAAAAGTTGAAAGTGTTTAGATTATTTCGCATGAATGTTCACTGTGAGTTCTTTAATCAGAGAAAAGGCCGATTACTCCCATACAATTAACCCTTACAGGCCCAGAACTATTTGACCAAAGTAAGATATCTGCAACATGATTAGTGCACCATTAGTGAATCTGCAATTGTTGAATTTACTCTTCTGGCATAGGGTTCATATTACATTTCCTGAAAGCTGTTGCAATTACCTTTCTCATGCTAGGCCCTCTGTATGAGAAAATGGAAATTTTGGTAACCATAGCAACCAGAAACATTCCATTTATTTAATTCATCAAACTTTATGCTAGATTGGTTGTAATTTGAGCCATGGAGGAACCCTCTATTCCATTGCCATGGCAACAATTAAATTCTTGTATCACATCTCCAAAATGAGAATGGCATACAAGGTATTAAGCTCAGTTACATAGTTTGATGTACATTGCCCATATTGCATTAAGAAATATATGATGATAACTAAGATGAGAAATAATATTATCGACGGGGAGAATATTCAGGCTCAGCCAGTGGGCAAACCTGAAATTGCAGATATTCATTATAATTTTCCTACTTTATTTGCTCTTAAATAGTAAATATCTGTCGCATAACAAATACAAGCATGTGTATGAAATGCTGAGGTCACCCCGGAAACGTTGGTATGTCTTACAGTGCTACACACTCAATATTTATATGATAAAACCATGTCAGACTTGAAATATGTGCCACTGGGCCCCTAAGGGTTAAATAGTGTTTTGATTGTATAGGCTAGAGAGGCTATATCTTCTCGTAATTGGTATCAGGTTGGTCTTAATTCAGAGTAGGGAGAACTGATTTAAAGACGTGAGCTATATTTATGGTGAAGATTATGAGGTGTAAAAGAGAATAGAATGTCAGAGGTTTGTTCGTAACATTAGCTATACCGGATGCATCTTGATTCTCTGAGAACACCTTTTTGCTCATTGTCCCTCATGTGCGCGATCAATTTAAGTCTTTGTGTTGTTAAATGTCTTTAAAGTTATAGCGATTCAGGAATCAAATTTTCAAAAAGCAAGGGCATCGAAAATGCAGGTTATATGATGGAGGCATGAATGTAAATAGAACGAAAGGCAAGGGGGGGGGAGTAAATTAATGAGTCTAAGCACATATTCACGTCTTTATTAGTACAGTATAACATTGGTATGTTGTCTGTGGGAAACTTCAGTTTGAAGAATGTGAAGGATTTACGACTTTTGTGTTGCAGTGAAAGTTCTTGGCTGACACTCAGCTGCTGTACTGGTTATCTGAGCCCACCGACGTTTTAAAAGCAATATAATATAGTCCGGATATACAGTATGCATACATGAGTATGACCTTTGACAAAATGGTGTGCAGACAGTCGGCACTTCCTTCCTCGAATTTGGAAAATGAAAGGAAAATGTCTGAGAAAGCAAAATTGATAATTCGAGGAATCAAGTCTAAATTTAATGGAACGTAAAAGGGCAGTTGCCAGGCAACCGTCTGAGGAAGTGAGTGATCCGGGGTGGTAAATGTTCGAGATAGTGAGGCCGGGTAGTGAGGATTGGAGTGCATAGGCATGGTCTTGCATGATACAGAGCATCAGAGTATATATCATTTTCTTCACTGCTGAAAGCATGCAGACGGAGCGGTAAATCATGGTCATTAAATTAAAAGGACAATCATTTGGTTAGTACATTGGTCAGGCAGTCAATTAGGCTATCCATTGATGCTGAGTGAGTACACCCTCAGAAAAGTGAGAGTCATTGTCGCTAAAACTCCCCTAACCTGAGGGTCAGGCACTAGCGACAATGACTCTCACTTTTCTGTGTGTGTAGGAGAGGAACAATACATGTATACACTCAGAAAAGTCAGCGTCATTGTCGCTAAAACCACTCTCACCTGAAAGTCAGGCAGTACCTGACTTTCAGGTGAGGGTGGTTTTAGCGTGCCTGACTTTCAGGTGAGAGTGGTTTTAGCGACAATGACGCTGACTCATCTGAGTGTGTATAGATCGGTGAAATAGCACATGTATAGTGGATCGTGTGTGTATGCAGGAGGTGTGTGTGGGAGGAAGGGAGGTGGGGTGGTCTATTACCAAAACCGTCTGCTGTGTCCCACCTCTCACCCCATCGGTATTGGCGCCGATTGCTTGTTGTGGCTGAGACGTAAACCTGATTTTCTGTAATTTTACGCCGAATGCGACGGGATCGAATCCCATACTGCTACTAGTGCTAGTGAGGGGTGGGTGTGGGTGTGTGTGTGGTGCGTGAGGGGTGTAGACTGTCCTTATGCACGAGATGGGTCTAAAGCCCTGCAGCTACTACAGCTGCCCTCTGCCCACACCAGTGGCGCCGACTCCTCCTGGGAGTGCTGATGGAATCAGCCGACATCAGGCTGAATATACGCCTAATTGCAGGCCACATTTGCGGCAATCATTGAGTTAGGCCGGCGGCCGGCCGCGCCCATCGGCTACTACTTCCTAACCCGCCTTTTGAATGACGTTTAGGCGCGGCTTTGCGCGTCAGCGATCAGTTACCGCTATTAGAGATCAGAGACGCGGTCGTCTCTTTTATTAGCAGTAATTCGGGGATCCAGCAAGCTCCTTATTGTGTTGGAATAACCTCCTGATGTGGTGGTCAGATGTGAGTGGGGGAAGGAGGAAGGGACAGAAAGGGAACCAGAGACTGAGACTGGGCTAGACAGAGAGACAATCAGAGATAGACATACAGTGACAGAGGGAGAGGCAGAGACAGAAAATGCCAGGCAGACAGAGGGAGACAAGGACACATAGTCCAGAGACAACTGTACGGACCGGGGAGGGAGAGAGACAGAGATTATACAGCATGTAAAGGCATAATTATCTGGATGTAGACGGACAAAGAGTCAGAGTACCAGCGACCCTATAGATGATACAGCCACATAACGACATCTATAAAGAGAGAAAGGTGTAAATGACATATAGGAATATACACAGGGATAGTGCGGTAGGCCTGCGGAAGGCCATGGAGGAAAGTGATTCATGCCATCATGACAGAAGCCACATGGAAGCCACTGACAATCGTGCTGATAGAGAGGGTGATGGAGGCAAGATGGAAAGAACACTGAAAGCATAATCATTATCAGTTGATCATACAATACATGGAGGAGGATTGTACAAATAACAATAAGTATGCATGTGTCTAATCTAAGAGATTTTTTTAAAGAATATTTAATGTGCCAGGAATGAGACGCGAATCATCTCCGTGACTGGTGGCTCATCAGGATTACTTACTACTTGTTTCAGTAACTAGGAATATTACAAAATTGTTGGATATTCTTGTTAAAAAGCAATTTCCTGAGGTCAGGCAATTACTTAGGCTGCTGAAATCAGTGGAGGCTTATTATGCATATTAAAAATAATATTATACAACAAAGATTCCAAAATCTAAGTATGTGTATTGAAATGAACAACCAGGTCTTGAAATAAACAGGATTTCAAAAACCTATGACATGAAAAAAGTCCCAGCAGACATTAGTCAGGATATGATGATCTGGTATGGTATAATACCGTTGAAAAATATGCGTGTATCTGGAGGAAACTATAACGTGTGTTGAGTTTTTTAGTGGAGACAGGAATCACGAAACTCTGGCGAGATACAAAGAGACAGGTGGATGCAGGGTGTGAGGGGCAACCCATGCTGCCTCCTCCACCTAATCTGTCCTACAACACAGCTGCCCCCTCGCGGAATCTGGACTCATCACCAGATGATTTGTACCAATAAATCGCAATTTTCTCCCATTTTACTCGATTTGTGACCGTGTGGTGCCAGGGTCCAGGGGTCCTAACTTCTACGCCCCCTCCCCCAACCACACCCACCACCCAAACCCCTTCCACCACCACACCCCTGGGGGCCCCTGGAATGATCGTTCAGCTCCATCATTACCACCGAGAAGTGAACACAGGGTGAAAAACTAATAACAAAAGGTAAACTGGACAGTGGTCAGTGGTGTGGTGCACCATGGTGCTATAGTACCTGGCAGGAAAAGGTGGGGAGGTGGGGGCTGGGGGTGGGGCTCCAGGGGTGTGGACAATAGGTACAGAAGAACCTGTCAGTGCCTATATATCATTTTACCCCTGACTAGATTACCTTGGGCACTTAGCACCCTGTGTGATACCCACCCCTGGATGGGAGCCTTCTATACTGATGGGGGCAGGTGGTAGTACTGAGGGTGCAGCTGAGGGTTGAGCTTGACGGACAGTTAAGGTGTTGGAGATGTATATGCACCCTGTGAAAGAGGCATACCTTTCACATTGATACTTGAATGCACACGGATGACAAAGACATTAAAAGTTGATTTGAGTTCATTAATGTTTGGTTAACATTTTAACATTAAATATAGCTAAGAGGTTTCTTTCCACGCACACATTGCCTTAACTTTATTATAACGATATGTGGCCAGCTGAGGGAAAACGTGCCTCCAGGGGGGGGGGGATTTTTAGTACTGGTTTTGGCCACCAGGGGGCAGTATATGGGTAAAACACTGAAAAATATACTAGGAAATGCTTGAGACCAATTTTTCATGGGGAATCCAGTGATATGCTTAGAATTATTCCAGCTCCACTGAAAACATTCCATTTTTGGAATGCAAAAGGAACATTTGTTGCCATGGAAACATGGAAAATTGGCATATATGGCAATTTCTGGTTGCCATGGAAACACTCCATTATTCCAAATGGGAATTCTTTTGCCAGAAATATTTTTCGAAAATTTCACAAGGAACTCAGAATCAAAAACAGACCTCAGAAATTCCCTCTAGAACCAATTTTATGATAAAAACATTAGATGTCTTTAGTTATCTTTCAACAAAACTGTATTTTTTACAATATTAGTATTCATAATAGGATACAGTGGATTTAGAGCTTATTTGCCACTTTCAGTTGTACACACCAACCCCGGTTTGACAAGCAGTTACAGCAAAATACTTGGGATATTTTAGCTCAAGATATCTCATTTTAAAGCCTGTAATATAAACTTTGAAAAGCCATTCCCCCCCTGGAGGCACGTTTCCCTTACCTGGCCACATATGTTCTATGACTCTGTTTAGCGCTAAGGTAAGACACCAATTAAAACGTATCCATAAAACAGTAGGGTTATAGGTTAACCTTTCACAACTTAATGATAAGGAATGAAAATGGGTTTCAGATGGTTCAGTTCATCCACACATAGACATGAAGATGACTATACTGATTGATATTAAAATTCCACTGTGTGATGCTGTTGAAAGCAATACAATTAAAGTCATACTTTGTCTTTGTAAATATTAACATATTTTAACGCCATTATACATTAGGCTATTCAGGTGAGATCGATTACACTGTATAAAGTCAGGTAAGGTTGGTGTCAAACGTAATACATGTACACTTTATACGCAAGTTCCTAAATACAATGAGCGTTTTACTTTAAGCAGCAAGACGCATATACAAATGTACATACATCATAAGAGTTTTGTACCTGTTTACATGTGTTGGTATTATCCTGGATCAACTGGAAAATGGGCAGAATGAGGTAATAAGCTTACACACGCTTGTGTGAATAAAATAACCTAATGTTATACAGCGTGGGAGGTGTAGGTCTATACACTTGGGCCACCTCACCTGTCCAATGCCACTATACACCACCCTACCTGGTCACTGGAGCAGCCCTAAGCCGGGCAGTAATAGCATCAGGGGGTCGGCTTACCCCCTTAATGTACCCCCTGAATGGTGACGCCAGCGGTGCCGACACCCCTGACATATTGGGTAAATTAATATGAGCATGGTGCTTCCCCTGCCCACCCCTTGTTTGTGTGATTGATAAAAACTGCTGACATAAGGTTTGTAGGGGGCTCAATTAGCAGTATGCTGGTGGGAAAGGTAACACCGCCTTATGGAGGGAGGTGTGAGGGGTGGCTAGAGACCTTAATGTGCACAGAAATGATGGGGTTGTGGATAAGCTATGGTGAGATGGTTGTAGGGTAGTCCGGAGGGTAGTCTGACTGATTTGTAGGCTGACAGGGACCGCCCTGTGCGAACAATGCAAATACCGCACCTGGATATTTCGGAAAGCGTTAACAGAGGGGGACAAAGAAGATAATTACAAAATTTAAACTAATTCTACTAACGCTAATTTTGTTACGTTTAATCACAGATGTAGTAAGACTATCCAATTATTTTATCGTAGCTATTTATGTCAAATAAAGATCGAACTCATCTCAAAATTCGAAATAATTCCACGGTACCATAAATACCATCATATATCATATGAGAATGCTTGTAGTTCAGTATTGTCATATTATCGTGCAGGATAGATGATATTACATTGATGCTAACAAATTGTATCCTGTAGACATAGTAGCAGGAATTGTAATGGATTAGCTGACAAACATGATTGTATACATATATGTACAACCATATAATTCTTTCCTCTGTCCATGTACAATCTGCAGAATCTATTTCATTAGTCACAGTCCAGGCCCATGATAGGATAGTCGACATATACATGGCAATAGGCTGTAGTGAACATAATTATGCCATAACAAAATACTGTTTTTATCGCCATCGGTATATATCTTAGTATAGTCATTTTAATACTATGGTCCTGTATATATGGCGACTTGTTGAAATCAGTTTGAATGATCTTCTGCACGAAGGGACATTACTGATATCATTGTGTGTAATCGGGTAGGCTTTTCTGTTTGCATGCCGTATCTATTATGCATCAAGCACCAAACCATTGCATAGTTTTAGGGCGATGACTTTGCTATGTGTTGCAGCATTTTGATATAAATAATATCACAGAAAAGAGTGGACAAGTGGACATTGGAAGAGTGATGAGCATGTCAAAGGTCAGATAGCATTGTGGAACGCCAAAGTAACCTGAGGCAGAAATGTTGCTTGGGTGGGTATTATCATTTACACGTGTCATTGGCAGTGCTATTCCGTTATTCCCCTTATCACTGTCGGAACACTGATGTGCTGACCACGTTTTTGATGTGCTGACCACGCTGGGTCAGCACATCAACATGGCGGATAACAGGGTGATAACAGGGTGTTCCTGGGCTATTTAGAATGTACACTTCACAATAGATAGCTACAATATCTATTTACACCAAGTGGATATTGATTCAACCATGATAGGGGCCTAGATATGCAGTATTGGACACCATACACACAATGAGTGATGTGCTGACCACACTGCTTGATTGTTGTTGTGATGTCCCGTAACACATTTCTGTGATGCCTGTAACACGGTTCTCTGTTGTACATAATACATATACATTTAGTTATAAAATTACAAAATATACAATATACATAAACTAAATGAAAGATTAAATGACTGGTCTGGGGGGAGGAGGGCGAGCAGGCATTTGGGGTTGTAAAATTAGTGATACAATTTTGAACTGATGAGGTTCTTTATAAGTTATACAGTTTAATGCAACTTCACAGCACAAAATCCTGTTTCAATAATGTAAGTTGAAGTAGTTAGGTTACCACCCCTCCCTACTGCAGGCAGTAGATGAAGGGTACGTTCCTAATGGTCAAGCCAATTGCATAACTCTGAAATATACATGGTGTCACCATGTTCACTGAAGCATGACCAGCCACATAGTCATGCTAGTTTAGGGAGTGCTCATTCTTCAACAACAGGGGGGGTGGTGGATTTGGGGGGGGGTAAAAAATTTGGACCCCTTGACCGGGGGGGGGGGGGAATTTGGACCCCTCTTGGGGGGGGGGGTAAAAATATTTCAACCTGTTTTGAGGGAAAAAGCAGCGCGTTACTCTGCTACATAAAGTGTGCAATTTTCGGCCTGCCGGGGAGGGGTAAAAGATTTCGACCTCTCTAGGGGTGGGGGGGGGGGTGAAAAAATGTTGCACGCTCGGTGGTTTCCAAAGTTTTTCCCAGTGTCGCTGGCAGAGAAGCTCCTTGTGTTATGGGACATCACTAGCACACACTACCTGTGTGTTACGGGCATCAGTGGCAGTGTGTTACGGGACATCACCATGAAATCACAAACTCCCATTTTCTCAGTTACTAATGGCAATCACTGTGAAAGGTGAATGCATATAGCCTTCTTACACCCTTATGAATATATGGTGTAGATTTCAATGTTACAAACTCACTAGAAGTATGACAATCTTACATTCCCTGTTGGAGTGTCCACCATGTGGTCAGCACATCAAAAACGTGGTCAGCACATCAGTGTTCTGACAGTGCTTATGTTCAGTTGAGGTAGACAGAATGTAACTTCACACTTGAGCCCATAGTAGGTGCAGGTATAAGAATGCTTCCCTAAAAAGTACCAAATGTTGAGGACATGACAGTTAACCACATTAAAGCTACCTTTAGAATAGGTTAGTTTGACATCAGGGATGGTGGTCCCCATGGTGTGATGTTTCACCCGGGGCCGACATACCTAAGAAACATACCTGAAGTGAATGTCTCCTAGAAAAGAACCACCACTAATACCTCCACCCGACCCCTCCCACCTGCTGTTAAAGCCACCACAGGCCCTTAGACCCCTGCCCACACCTCTCACCTGTCTGCATTCCCCTCCCAGGTAAAGGTGGGCAAATCCCCTAAGAAGGTGCTACACTGATCCACCTGTTGATCAAATGTGTCCTCTAGTAGAGTGCTAATTGGACCTATAGGCTGTGCACGGGCACAGGTAGACACAATGCCCCTACCTGGGCTGAGGGGCCACACCTGTAACAAGCTCTGACACTCAGGTGTGCGTTCCTTGTCAGGTGTGGCCAGGTGAGACTGTTGTCACCAACTACATATCGGCAGGTGAGAGCTACCTGGGTTAAAAGGTGCAGTGGTTGGACCCTTCAGGAACAAAGTGCACTCCGAGCTTGTCAGGGCCCAACTGGTGAGAAGTCCGATTTTCTGAGTGTTAGGGTTAGGGTCAACATTTCGGGATAGATGATTATCTGGGTATAGATTTACGCATGTAATTGACGTGATTTGAACCAGGGGGAGGGGGTGACTGAATGCATCATATGAGAAGTATATGTATCATTCAATGTTAGTTGGAATAAACGTATAATTGAATTTACATCAGGCATAGATACATTCATGTATAATAATGTAAGCCCCAGTTTATGTGTTGAAGACAAGTGTACGTCCACCCAACCCTACGTTCCCATGTCATGTGGAGGAGTGTACATACTGTGCCCTACACACATCTATGCCGAGATGATTGTTGTATACTTACATGTTGCCCTGTTAGCAGGTTAGTACAACTCTATAGTAATGGACAACTTCGGCCGATTAAGCCCATGCATTTCCTTCATAACTTCGGTCGATTAGAGCCCAGTGGACGGTGGCCATTATGTTACCATTATGGTCAGTGAGCGCCAATGACCCGTGACTAACATACCAACCTTGTTATACAGTTTGGCACTCACTACTCCTCAAGTGCGTGAACCTACATCTCCAAGCACAGTCCTGGTGGTTTGGTGGTTAGTAGAAGAAGGGTCCGTCACTAGAAGTCCCCCATCTCCTTTGAGCATTGTATTCTGGTGAGAATTACATGCATTTCAATTTATTGAGAGGTCACATATTTGTTATTTGGTATAATCAAGAATATTCCCAGTATTCAGAATTGGCAAATAATCTAAAACTAATGATACAGCCCATTTAAGCAAAGTCCCCCCTTTGCCTTGCACCAGCCTTGCTGCGGGACTGGCCCCCATAGCCACAGCACAGTAGGGGAGCAAAAAAGTGCTGGGAACCAATCACAGGTCGCCAGTGTAGGGCCCAGAGTGACACACCCTTCTTCTATTAATAGTAAGTAGGTCACGGCCCCATGTCAGTTGCGGCCCATGCTACTCCTTGTATGCACACCAGCGCATGGTCATGGTTAAACCCGCAGCGCCCCTATATATAGGGCTGAGTACTTGTCCCGACTGCACTCTGACTGTTACTGGACGTGCAGTAAGATCTGCGGGTTTAGAGTGGCTGACCTGTGTTTTCGGCTCTCGTGTACTGGAAGTAGTTCATATCAATGTTCTGAATTACCTTTCTATGGATCATCTATGGACATTGTACCAGGTGGAGGCAACATGTAGTCTATACATGTGCTGTAAGTGATCCGGTGGAATGTACAGGTACTGTAGGTCATAGCTGATAAGATACCCAGGTTGATTCTTGATACACGTATCAGTATTACCAAGGCAGTTATATGAAATATGTACATTTTGTATTCGAATTTATATCTGTCACACATTTTCAAGCACCACTCTCTGTCTTCTATTGCTAGATCTATTTGCTCTTTATAGTTCCCTCGTGCAATATACATTAGTAAACTTCCTATTAACATACACTATTTTCTGAGAATTATTTCCACCATCTTTATGTGGCCCTTCCCCATTTCCAACCACTTGGGTGAGTCAAGCCTTTAAGTGAGGATCTAGGATTACCTGACCCTCACCAACGTGCTTAGCCCTTTGTTGGTGAGTGCTTTTGGCGATGTGGACATCTACCCCCTGCCATTTACCCCCCTGGACATCTACCCCCTAGGACTATTACCCCCCTGGACATCTACCCATGGACTTTTACCCCCTTAGGACTTTTACCCCCTAGGACATCCACCCCCTCCAGCTGCCCATACCATGGTTGAGTCACATCATGTGGAGGGGTAGATGTCGCCAGGAGTAGAAGTCCTAGAGGGTTTAAGTCCAAGGGGGTAGATGTCCAAGGGGGTGGATGTCCTAAGGGGTAAAAGTCCTAAGGGGGTAGATGTCCAGGGGGTAGATATCCAGGGAGTAGAAGTCCTGGGGGTAGATGTCCAGGGGGGTAAATGGCAAGGGGTAGATGTCCGAGGGTAGATGTCTGGGGGGTACTTGTCCTGATACCCCTGGAGAGCTGTGGGACCATAATCTGAGTAAGGTTGTATTCATTTCATTTCACAACAGACTGGGTTAGCCTATTCACACAAACAGAGTTACCGTACCGTTGTGTTTAAAGGGAATTATCACAACTCGCACTTAAAACATGGTAGGCTAGAACAGTACTAGAATTGTAAGTGGGGTATATGCTCAGTGACTATATCGACGCTTATAGATTTGGAGGCAAGATTACCCCCGGCGCTCATACAAGACAGACGCTTACTCAAGATCGGTCTTTAGTACTTGAGATATATTTGAATGTTTCCCTACCAGGCTACGCATTTTGTTTAAAAACAGAGGGAAGCCCCTTTTCCTATGCACATATAATCAAACAGCGGACTGGCTAACATGTATAATGGTCATGTATCACTATAGTCATCCACTGATATCTGTGGCTGTATTCTTTAGACGAAGGTGGAATGTCTTCCCCATATGCCATTTATATCCAGTTTCAACACTTTGCATCAATACTTGCTCTATGGGCTTTTCAGCTAATGTATATTCCCATTGATGATTAATATACTCAGTAGGTATCACTAGAGCCTATTGCCATATTTCCATAATGACTGGTTGTGCTGTAATTATATACTAAGGGCATACCTCTTCCACACCACACACCAGGCCAGGAAAAATCCACACCTTGGATCAAAAGAATACAACCCTTGGATCAGAATAACACCTCAAGTAAAAAATACACACCTCACATTATACTACATGTATTTGAGGCTTGCCAGCATTCATTGTGATGGAACATAGCAGTTCATTCGTAAGATTTGTTGAATACCCTTATGTTCTACACAGAATGCTATTAGGGAGGACATCAGGTCTCTATATGACAGGGATAAGTTAGAATATATATGCTCCCCCTACTCTATTCTATCAAATCTCAGGGGTTCTTAACTATTTTAAATACATTCCTGTACACAACTGGTACACCCCCTCTGCAATATATTGGTCTTTATAGCACAATTAAGGGTAAAACATTTGTATATATTGGGTTTACTGAAGGAATTATCCATAATTTGGTCAGAGGATATCATTAAATCTTACTAAATCGACATCATGTACATGTATTATGTTTAACCTTAGATATTCTTCCACAAAGAGCAGGGTATATAATAGGTTCCTCACAATTGATTGAGGGTAGTTGGATACCTTTTTGCCTTATAGTGAAAAATATTAGCAGATTAGTGCACCCATGTCTCTAGATGACAGCGTTAAGATAGGATATGCTGCTCCTACTCTATTTAATTGACTGATACCTACTACAGTATCCTACCAATCTCATTAGCACATAATTTATGGTTGTATGTGAGGGGGCTTCCATAAAGTATGTACGTTTTTTGTCCCATGAAATAACCCCCCCCCCCCAATGCACCCAATGTTGCATTATGCACACATTAGGGTGACCCCTCTGCTGAAGTATAGTTATGCTTAATTGTCTCCCAGATGTGTATTTTTTAACTCCTAAGTGTGGCCTTTATTTCTCTGTGTGTTTTCTCCCTCGCGAGTATTTTCATGCTCCAAGGTGTGGCCTTTTTTACAGCCATGCACTTTGTGCAGCTTCATACAGACTATTCCAACAATGACAACAGCAAACGACAAAATGTATGTGTAATTTGACCTCTCTTCTGTTCCATAGAGATGTAAAATGTGAATCTGCTTCAGCCCTCATGTTTGGGAAAAATCCGTTGGTGTTACCTGCAGCGTTTATTCAAGACCGACGCTTACTAGTATTCAAACGATGCTTAAACACTTAAACGCAACAGTATGACAGCCTAGTCCTCATTCTTTATTTCAGACCGATTTTCCTATGACTGTATCAATTTAATGAAGCTAGCCATTGCATACATGAATGACCACATATACGTAAACTAAGATTCTATCAACTATCCTATAAGGACATAAGTATTTACATTACAAATAGACAAAGACAGTTAACATTGTGTACTCAGCATCCGCCATTAAAGACAAGTCAGGGTTCCTGCAGTCAGCTATCCTTAAAAGCTTAAAGGATTATACATGAAGTATACTGGTAAAAAGTAGGTACATGTACATGTATATTCCGCCATCCACATCACAATCTACTACACCTCTACCTCACTCATGAATGTGGCAAGGATCCAGACCAGGCAGGATCCACATTGATAAATCAATCTGTCTGATTAGTTCGTTGTCACCGAATACCTCCGGTGTAGACATTGGCAAAGCAGCCTGTTTTCTGATTGGCTGACCCATATAATCAAGAGTTGTCCCCTTTGGTATCTCAGTCAGAAACCCCCGTCATTATTTCATTAAGAGTTTGGAGTGTAGCCACGAGGGAGTTTATCACCCGTCCATTTGATACATTACATTTGGCAGGGAGTCCCCGTTCATTAGTGTCCATTGCATGGAGTTGTTCACCCAGGGGTGTTTACAAAGATGTATGATGCGAGAATTTATTTATTAGAAAAAATGTATAAGGATTTTTATTATCTAAAGAATGGTTTATCAGAATGAGAACATTAAATAAGGTGCAACTAGATCTAAGCTCGGATATCAAAATCAACATAACAGTCATTTTCTCTAAAGACATAATTTTTCCAAATAATAGACCAACAGAATTGATCAGTCATAATCGAATTTCAAAGGGTAGATGGCTATAGTCATGTCCTGTCATTAGAGTGAACTTTGTCCAATCTTGGTTTCATCATGGTTGTTATGGGGAATGATGGCTAAACGAAGATATAAGAAGAAGTCGTTCAAATGTGGAAAGGGGACCATGCACCGTGAAATTTAGAGAGGTTAGAGACCGCATGGACATAAGGAGAGTCCGACCTTATTAGTCGGCAGTAGTGTCAATTTCTCTGGGGACAAAATCCAATATCCTGTCCAGTGTCCTTGGACGTTGGACGACGTGTGACGTACGCCACTTCACCCTGTCTGTACGTCGCCGCCAACTGTCCCCGCTAGTCCCGCAGCGTCGGTGACGGGTGTTTCCCATTGGCTGTAACTAGCCGACCGTGCCAGTTCCGCAGCGCCATCTGGTGCGCTTTCTTTCATGTGGAGGCGCGGTGGTGGCGCATCCTTTTGTCTAAGACTTTATTGGATTCACCGCCTCATTTCTAGCATTTAGGGTGGGACAATCGGCGACAGGTTGTTACGCCGCGCCAGTTAGCTTAACGAAGGCGATCAGCACGTATTTGTGAGCACTACAATGGAACTTGATGACCTTCAGCCTCTGAGGTGGGGGTGATAATTGCAACACTCTACTAGCGATACCATTGGCTTCCCAATCACCCCCCCCCCCGCGCATCCAGCCTTCCTCTTCATAGTTCAAGAGGCTGGAATAAATCAAACAGCTGAGGTCCCAGCCAACAACATTTAATCGCATGCAGATCAATTTGTAGAAGATAACTGTTGACTGCTAATACATGATTTCTGGCTGTAATAGTATAAAAGTACAACAGTTCATAATAAATATTTTAGGAGTACATGTATAAAAAATGATGAGGAGTGGAAATAGGAAAATGATCACATTGTGTGTTTCAGACCACAAAAAGCTGGGATAACATTTGACTTGCTTAATAAATCAGAGGCACTTTTTAGGACAATCATCTTCCTTTTTATGGTACGGGTAATCGAGTATACTTTTTGGCATTACCCCCTCCTTTGCAAGGTTGTTCTGCAGATCGGTGTGCGTTTTTGACATTGCAGCAACCGCCTTGAAAATATTTACATTAAACATCAAAGAAGGCTTCCGGTGGCTGCCCCACCTCTACCAGAAGTGCGCATGCGCTGCCTTGTGGGAGCACTCCGCTGGTTCCTTTAGCGGCTGGTTGCCTTCATCCACATGGAACATTACAAAAGACCAGATTGTGCAGTGTCACGGGAGCTCTTGGCCTCCATGGTTCCAGATCCTAAAAACCAATATGGTCGTTCTGCTGGCAACACAGGCATTACAGGGGCGAGAGGGGATGGAGGTTAGGGAGGAGGAGAAAGGAGAGAAGAGAGGGGTGCATGGGGAGGGGTCCGCTGGGGGAATTTCGGACTTTGTACAAATTGAAACGCCCTTCCGGTGTAGGACGTGGTTGGACATGGCCGACCTGGCCGGCGGACGCCGAGACGACTCCGGAAGAGTGCAGCGAGCATGCGCAGGAGAGAGGGCGGGTTTCTTTGAAATAACAAGCTAATGCCATTAGTCAACACGATCCCGTCACCAAAAATGAATCATGGAAATCTATTTGGCGTAATTTCATCATCGCTTTATTGCATTAAGCCTTACATGCGGTCCACCATTAACGGACGTCGTCGTGACTCGGGGCCGTCCCCCACCCCAAGCCCCAACTCCCCCTTTCGCTCCCCTCTCCCTTTTCGGCTAATGGCCGCCCGCGTCACTTGACCGCCCAACGGACCAATCACATGTCACGCTCCGTCCCTTCGCTGTTGACCCCTGGCGGCTGATCTCCGCAAACCAAGCTACTTTCTGCTCCGATCCCAGAGACCAGCGAGGTCGCCGGATAATTTGGTGTGGCAATTAATTGCTTTCTCTGGTAAGGGCAAGAAGGGCTTCCAGCCTGAGACGGGCACCGAGGGCTGGGTCGGGGCCCTGCCTGTTGTGGGCTCGTGTCCCTCAATTAGCGGGCATTCAGTGGGAAGGTATTCCATTAAAGCAGGGAGAGACCTCAGTGGCCAGCTCCCCATCATATAGTCATTACGTCCATTAAAGAATTAATTAACCCTATTTGCTGCTACAATTACTGCTCGGAGCAGGCGACCTACTCATGCTACCAGCGCCAGACCGCCATTTTGTGCATTTTTCCCGGGGGCGAAGTAACTAGTGTACTGTAGAAGCTGGGAAGCCAGTGCAGTCATGAGGGGGTTGTGGAAGAGGGAGGACTGCGGACTGGCATGCGGACATGGCATTTAGTAATATCCTGAGAGATTGGACACTCAAATTGGCGCTGATTGATCTGGGATTTGCTTTAACACACAAGCTGCCAATCGCCTTTAAAAGCCACAGGGCCAAGGGCGAGGCAGGCCGGCGACGGCGAGAGGCTCTGAAGTTCCATGTCTGCCATCGTTATGTTTTAATTTGGACAAATTGATTATAATGTTTCGTGTAGTTATTCAATTTGCCCCTCTGCATTAGACTGCAGGAGCGGTGGCGCACTCACTACACACACGCCGTTACCGTACGGCAAATATTGGAAATGATACGTCATGGTAAATAGGCCTGTAATACGGCATGTCTACGGCACGAACGAATCAAATGTATCACTATTGAAAAACGCACCTCCTCTCGGCAGTTCCACTCAATGCTTGGTCGAGTTCTCGTGACTGAAAAATTGAGATGCTCTCTTCGATCCTGAAGAACATTGAAGACCAATAGGCATGTTACTGAAACTTGTCTTGCATGAGGGATTTATTGCCATCCCTGGTTGGTAATTGTAATGCAAGGATCCATTAGCAATTGAACTGTTTTCTTTTCTTTTTAATGATTTGATATTGATTCACTGAAAGGTTGATACCAGTAGATCTACATGACTGGATGGACGGAAGTTCATGACAATGATTCAAAACAGCATTCTACACACGTTGGTATAGACAGGATATGTATTAAGATGAAACCCTCTATTTACTTCAGGTGTTTCCATCTATATTGTGTATCCTTATACTCTTAGTATCCAACAGAGGACTAGGTAGATAATGTTTCTTGGGAAGGGGGCTTTGAGTATCGGCCAGAGGGACATGCTATCTTAACATGGGTGTAGACTTCATGGCGACTATTTTGGTATGGCTTCTCCTGCATGGAAGTAACATCACACACTCTAGCTTCACATGTATACACCTGCCATAACATATAGATATCTGAAGCAATCCAAAAAGCATTTCTCTCCCTATATGCTTCAAACCTCTTGCCTAAATGCTGTGTCTAGACCAAAAAAGGTGTGTTTCAGGCTGGAGAGTAAATTTCTTGGCACTTTTGAGCCTATCGATAAGTAAAAGAATCCGACGTACTAAATCTAGATTTTCAGATCATGTAACCTGAACTACACCTTTTTGATTTTCCCAATAACTTTATCCTGCAGCAGTGGTTCACCCTAGCGTTATTTGCAGTCGTACGAGCTACTGTCGACGCCCTTTCCTCTCTGGGTTTATGGGGCCAAACAAAGTGTGTTTTAGGTAGCATAGTATTTTTTTAGGGGGACGGGGTCCCTTGATACGCTACATTTCTACGCCATCCCAGTCGTCAAAGATTCTGTTCAACTTTGAATTAGCATTATATAACATTGTCAAGTATTTGTCAATGTTCATTTAATTTCCTGTGCCCACCGGGATTGTTGAATACTAGTCAGATCCACTGACCATGGACACAGGAAAAAGGAAGAGCAAACACATGCTTGTATTTTCCATACATGTATCAGTTTATTTTACACATAAATATGGCCAAAGATAAACCGAAGATGCACAGCTTTTATGACCACAGCAAATCACAAGAAAGCACCTTTAGGGAATCAATAACGACAATCAGAAAAATCAGTTTCAGCTATGAGACCTTGATACTTATGATCTCAGCCTGAAAGCAAGAAAGTTCAAAGGAGGGAACAATCTGAAGTTGTGAGCAAAGTTAAACGTGTTATCTACATGTAGTTGTGTGTTATACACGTGTGAGTGACTGTAGTTTAGAGATGTTTAAAGTAGCGGGTATTTGAAATATAAATGTCTATTGACTGAGATTTTTTCATTATTGTGAGAGAGGTTTGAATGTAAGGAGGATTTTGCCTGTGATACAATCCATGTGCACAGACATGTAGTGCCTGCACATTTATCGTTATAATTAATCATCACACGTTTTTAGGATTGACCTCTCACCAGCTATGGTTATTACTGTTGGGATTTTGATAAATCCATTGGAATTGTATACCCGTACATTCCATACGTTTATCTGAATTGTCTAAAAGTAACATGCTGTATGTATACATGTAATGGGATGAGGTAACCATTGGATTTTTGATAAAAGTATTATCAAAGGTACTATCAACCAATAGATTGTTACTGTGATGTACATCTGAGGAGGGGTATATCAGATAATTCCCTGCAGAGAGGTTCACCCCGTAATCCGGATGACGTAGGTGACTTTGATAGCAGACCTTTAATGTCACAAATACAGTTCAGTATATGGTACACAAGCAGACACAACAAGAGAATGAGCAGCCGACTTGACACTCAAATGAGGCAAATAGAAGGAAGGGGGTGTCGTATAGTGAAATGCATTATCATTAAATATAAATGCTGGGCAAGAAATGTGGCATAGGGATATGCACATACACAAAAACATACTTTCGACTTCATAGGAGAAGAAGTAATGTCTGCCTTGTGATTATCCTTGTGATACCTCATTTATACTAATGCTGCACCTTTTTGTGACGTACAGGATCGATTCATCTGACAAACATTTGTAACACATTATTGACTATTTGCTACAATGTCCTCAATCCTAAATTATAAGTGTGGAAATACAGACATTTTGGGAATGTTTTCGCAATTGTAATCATGTCGCGTTTCATTCCTTTGTAATACGTTATGAGTGCACCCAGAACAAATAGTATGTACATAATATATAATTAACAGCACTACACTATAACACCTATACATACTGTTAAAATGTAACCACAATGACTCAACAATTGGAATCAAGACCACTGAACATTGTCTACAAATGATAAGTTTGTTCCATTCAACCATAACAAAACTGTTTTCTATGTTACATGTTCTGTACAGAAGAGAACAAATGCAATAGCAGGTTATTCCACACTCTTAGTAATAACTATTTACACGTGGCAAGAAATATATAGTTAGAGGTGCTTTGAAACACTTTGGTGTGAAGAATCTTATTGTGCAGAAATCGTATACGGATTGCAGGAACCCAAGGCATTAAGCTCCTTCCGTTCCGCCATTACGGTATTGATAACAGAATAGACTGATATATATTGCAAACCAATGCTTATCACTTTGGCAATTGCTACTTCTGTTTCTTCTTCCTATACAATACGGTCTGTTTGTTTTGCTAACCTTAATTTTCTTGTGTCAAAAGGACTTCTTGCTTCGTACTTTAAAGGTAGCTTTGTTATGTTGGAGTCTCTCAATGTATTTGCCTTGCACACAATCATATTTACATCAATGTGACTGCGTCTGATTGGCCTTTCGGCCTCACCAGTTCTGTATACTTTAGCTTTATTTGAGTTTGGGCTTAAGTCAACTCAAGTATATATTTACTGGTCCATAGAGTCTTGGAATATAGATGTATATGTATAATGTCCGTACTGCACACTTAGATATATTCATTATAGGTATTATATTGTAATAATGATGATAATCATGATACACATTATAGAAGTACATTATAGTAACCGTGTATACATTCCTACAGTCATTGCCCTGCCAGGCCCCTCCCTAAGATCTCCATGTGTTCCTTGGCCTTCATTCTGAGGCTTACAATACTGGAGCTGCGTGTGTCCGAATCCTCCGCTTTGCCTCCCAACTGACCATCAGGGGACAAGCTAGACAATCCATTTGTCAGCGCCGAGTGCGCATGCGCGGCTGCGCTGACGGTGATGGTGCCAAAGGAGGGGAGGCCGAGGCCTGGTGGGCTGAGGGTGTGCCCTGAAGACGCCGAGGTGGTGCCCCCAGAGAAGAAGTTCTGATAGTTAGCTGGGGCGAAGAACCCTGGTAGTGAGTGCAGCCCTGTGCCGTTGGCGATAGGTGGGGTGAGCCAGGGGTCCATGGGTAGGGCATTGGGGAGGACCGCGGCTCGCTGGGTGAGGCAGGTCATCGGGTAGTTCTCATTCAGCTTACTCGACTCGATCTTCTCCTGTCTTCGCCATTTAGCACGTCTATTCTGGAACCACACCTGTGAAGAAAGCAGAGGGAGAATGTGTAAGACTGTTGTCTTTATAATCACAATACTATTTAAAGCATACATTGTACATGGATAATATTCTGAAACAGCAGGACCTAAAGTAGGCAAATAGGTACAATGTATACATATTATGACGAGAATGTGGGAGTGGTTGGCCTTGGTTGGAATACATATATTTTGAACATGGCACAAAAGTACGCCGGTCGGTTGGCACACAGCATATATTACCTATATGGGTGCACATGTAACAGTATACCATAAAATGAACAAGTCAGCAGGCAAAGAATGCCCATGCGACGCCCATAACGTCCACATGGTATACTAAAGGACTTTACTGTCAGCTCAGTGATGGGACACCCATAGGGAAGAAGTAGATAGGGGCAGGAGAAGGATGGTGAGGGGATGAAGAAGGAGGAGGCAGGCAGGCGGCCCGATTATCTGCTCCTAATGACGTGTCGGCGGCCATTACTCCAGGCCGGGACGGGAGAGGAGCCGCCCGCTCAGCATGTGATGTCATTACCAACAAACAAAGACGCGAAAAACCGGGCGTGAAATTCCCCATTTTTCTTAGCGCCCCTCGGCACGTAAGAAAATAATGGGCGGCGAGCGGCGCGCCCCTTCAAAGATCTGATGTGATTAGGCGGCCGTCTCAAAAACAATTGACAACATTGATGAGCGGAAGACGGTCCATTCAGTCCATCAAGCCTGTCAGAGGGCCCCCAGCCGCGCCCGCCCCGCGCCCACACTTAGATCTGACGGTAATCAAATTAAAAGCAAACAATGGCGGCCATGCTGTAAGCAGGAAGAGGAGTTATGTCAGGCCTCCAGTCTCCAGCCGCGCCAGGTTTATACAGCCGAGGGAGCCCCTCTGACAGGTGAAGTGACAGAACCGTCACCACCTCTCCTTTTTATCTTTTTACTGCGCCAATTGTGTCCTGTTTGCCACTGACGGCCTCCTGGCTAATCAACAGTCAATGCACATCATAGGCTTTTAATTGGAAGCTGGTTGGCGGAGCAGGGGGCTGGTAGAGGTGTTAGCTGGGATGGTGTGCCGGAGGGGAGTGTATAAAGTGTGCCTCTACATGGGTAAAAATCGACACGGGCGACACGGCGACACGGCCCTTTTAGGCAGTTTTAAAAATCGACGGACACAGGAAAATCCGGGATAAAAATCGACTCACAGGGGGTTTTCTCTATGTTCTTATATAGCTAAAAATCGACACGATGCCACTGCCCTCCTGCTAAAAATCGACACGGCGACACGGCCTAAATATCGGCTACCCATGTAGAGGCACTAAAGTGGTAGGAGGTGGTGTGGGGGAGAAGGGAGTGTGTGGAGGTGTGGACAGGGGCCTGATAGAGACCTCCAGCAGGGCGTTGGTTGGAGGTGGGTAAAGGTCTTTGCATGAGGTGGTCAGCGGTCATTCTGTTCTGTGAGTACAAAAACACCGCTTACACCATGCCTACACATGCCCCACGCCCCTAGCCTTATACTATACTAACCTGACCACATCCCTATCCCACCCATACCTCTAGCCTACAAACCTCACTCACCTTCCTCTGACCACCCAGGAGTCTAACCCACCGTCTCTATATACACATACAGGGACTCTCTATAAGTGGGCGGCTTTTGCCCGCTGGCTATGGGAAACCCAAACTAGGATCGCCCCCTCCTTTGATCAATTCCCCACCAGAAACACCCACTTGCCTTTGATGTGGCACACAGGTGGAGACTACCTGGGGATTGGTTGATGGGTGGATTAAACGTATACAGTCAGTGCAGCAGCCCTACAAACCTCAGTCACTTAATTATCCCCATTAGGCCTTATATCCACCACACACCTCCAGCGTTGGCCAAAGCACACCTAGTTACCGCTGCTTAAAATTCCTTCTCTCCTTATAACCTGAAACTTCAAGGGACACTATTCTCTCGTCCCCCTTTTTTCTGGGTAAAAAGAGACACAAAAAGGAATGATAACAAAATGGACTCAACACAAAGAGACAAATTAAGTAGAAGACAGCGGGCCCCACTAAAGGCCAACCAATCCAATTCCTTTCTTCCACCCGGTCCTTATCCACCATTGGGGCCTGCCGCCTGACATGCACGGAAATTGTGTGACGTCCTGGAGGGAAGGACCCTGCGTTCCTAATTAAGTAATGACCACTAAGGCTTCCCCGGTGAGCGTGCATCAGCGGTATCAGAAAAGGCACAAATGAATCTGACGTGTTAATTTACAGAAATTATTCAGCCATTTTACTTGAACTGCTTCGTGTACGCTTTAATGACCCAATATTATTGTTGTGTTACTGAAGTGTGGGAAGGGGAGGTGGGGCAGGAATAAGGGGCCGAGTCATCTAAATAGAAGGGCATCTATGGAGATGTGATTGGGAAGTGAGCAATGCTTATTGTCCGAGAGGATTCTGTCTCAGGTCATGTCATGGACTCAAACATGACAAAATTAATTTTAATGAACCATTTCTACTGGTTCAGACTTGAACATGGATCCTCAGCCCTATTACTTTAGACGCAGACCTCTTTATTTTGACATAATTAACTCAATTTTTACACTCCCTTTATACGTTTATGGACGAATTAAACACATAATTGATGCTTATATTTGCATCCTAACCCTATGAATTTAAAGGTGCTTGAATTCTAAAAATTTAAACATGTTTAGCCTAACATTTTAGGAAGTTTAGATGTTTAGTGTTTAAAATCTAAACAGGTGGCCAAAATGTAATTAGCTTGGCAAAGCGTTTATCCTTTAGACGTGTTTAGTCCTAAGCACATTTAAACCCTAAACACCCTTTTCACAGTGTACCTCTCATTTTCCATATCGCCAATCTTGAGTCGTGAAACATAGCATTCCATCACCAAACAGTGCATAGTTTCATTTAGGGCCAATGTAGGACTAGATACGTATATAAACAAAGGGGCAAAACATGGAAGCCATGTGAAAAGTTGTGGAAGCCACATAGCGGCGCCGAATGGCGTACTGCCACGACATTGATAAATACTAGTGAGGCAGGCCTATAACAGTAAAGAGGTTGGTAGCCACTCCCTGTAGAGGGGCTCCACCCCGATCTCAGCATGGCTGATTTGTAGGTGGGGGTCAAATGTGGGTCCTTAATTAGGGTTTGTGGAAAAGGCAATCTAGAATTTGGCGTTCGTGGAGATTACTCACATCCCAATACATGTAGTGATATTATACATGTATTACATGTACTTAAAATGACTGTGTTCATAGTTGACACTATTATTTCACATTCATGAAACAATTATCGGGTCATGTCCACACATGTATCAAAGGGCAGACAGAGAGGGTATACAGAATGGAGGAGGTAGTGTCTATTGTCCCCGGATGGCCCTCACCACAGGGGGTAGCCCATGAGTTAACTGGGCCGACCCCCCACCTCAGCCTCTCAACCCCTGCTCTCCCCGCCCTGCCCATCTGCCTACCTTCAGCGTCGATGACCGTCACAAGAGCACCAGCGGCCTCTCCATGTCAGTCTAATCATCATAATTCACAGATAATTATATACAAGTCAGACGACATTTTCAGGGCGCGCCTTTGTGCACACTTGACGTGCGCACGGTTCAAGGACCAATTCGTCGGCAGTAGAAAGTAGTTGGTGTGGGCGACGTGAGGGGGCGCGGCGAGCAGGGGCAGGAAGTGGCGGGCACCCCGTACTTAGCGACAGTCCGGTCCCGTAATCCCCTCCCGCGCCATAATGTTATGCTTATTTAATAACGATGTGAGGGAGGACGCCTGGGGACGGATTGTATACACGATACGCAGCGCCTGGAGGCGTCCAGATTGAAGTCTACCGGAGCATGAAACCCTCTGAGGTGGGGGCGTAGAAAAAAGGACAGAGGCTTCAAGGTGTCAGCTGTCGGAGTCCACGGGGGTAGAATCACCTCCCCTGTAGGCTTTGTACTAGCTCCTCCAACCACCCTCCGTCTATACTAGAGAGCCCTATTAAAGGTTTCTAATGTGTCATAACAGAATTAGATGATTCGTGTCGTTAACTAATCCAACACAAATACGGCCGTGCAGCCTTTGTTGGCGGCTATGAACGAGCATAATAACAGCTATTACTCAGCGCATGCGCAGACGGCAGTTGGGGCAGCAGCAGCCGACATTTAGCAGGTGTTGTCCGCCCCGCGCCTTCTTTTAACACCAATTAGGGAGGCAGGGATTTCCTCATCAGCTTCGTCACAGGCCTGTAACGAACTCCTAATTAAGACTCAAAAGCGACAAAAGAACGATATTGTGCAAAGAAGCGCGCGTGGAAATTGAACATTACGCCCTGAAACCTGTCAGCACTAGATCACTGAGGCCCTACGCGCGGCCGCCAAATGAGGAAACAATAACAACAATGGAGGCACTTTCTTAATTGTCGATTTAGGCCCGCAGCGCTTAACTCGTCCACTAGAAGAGCCCATAGAGTGAATGGTCACATTTGTAGGGCAGGCTCAGGATGGACGCTGGCTGAACGCAGGAAGGCGGCCCCGATTGTCGTCTGCCGCGACCTGAGCAGACGACTTTAAACCCGCCAGACGCCGACAAATTCCCGCCAATCGGCCGCACCGCGTCCGCAGGGGATTGGGTGATTTGAAGATCACCTATTGACTTATTCCCCACAGTAATGTAATTCCCCGATATGTCGGTGGCGTTCGCCGCCTCTACTTTTGCGGCAAATTGCCGCAAATCGGCACAGCCGCGCCGGCGCCATCAAGAAGCAGGCAGCGATAAAATGACACATAAATCCAAATAACAACCGTCTATTCTTGTCGGCTCTGGAGGCGGTTCGCCGCCCCGCCAAGCAATCAAACCATGGTGGGCGGCCATTGGGTGGCGGGAGGCAGCCCCCTGATGACTGCTAAGGAGCCTTAGTGCCGTTATAAATAAGATCAATGGTTGCTTTCATCACTCATGCCTCCACTCAGAATTTGCAGAGTGTTTTCTGGCAATTTTTCCCTCTTGGTGGTGTACCAACGGCGAACTGGTTTGGTCTAAGATACTTCTTGTGGTTACTGCGACATAAACTCATATCTCTCAGGCTGGATATATATTCGTATATGTGGAGTAAATGTGGCTTCGACTGTGTGGCTTCGTGTGTGGCTTCGAAAGTGGCTTCAGTCAAATGTTCCCGAATTGCTGTGAGTTATATAATACATGTACAAGGCTGCTGAATTCTAAAATGTGTGCTTCACTATAATTCATGTTAATATTGAAATTGAATAGTGGCTTCTAACATGGCTTCCGTATCACTGTTTTGTGTTGAGTTTTAGAGTTCAGAGTGAAATGTTAGAGGGGTGACATAGATATCCTAAGACATGGTTTCCTTATGCAAATGTCCCCCCCCCCTACAGTGATTTACTCTAGACAGTCATATGGAAGCCATGTTAGAAGCCACTTTTTAATTTCATATATTTCAATCCTGTTGCAAACTCTATATATGGCTTTATCTTAATAGATCATCACTGTGCTTCTCTTCATTGATCATGGATGGTAGCTATCTGTAGATTCTCTGTAGACACATTAGCTTCCACTACAAAAGTTGTGTACTCATTGATTACGCAAAGATTTGATAAGACACAACTCAAAGGTTGGATCATGTGTGTGGCTTCCACATGCCTTCAGCCAAGACAGAGCTTGCCGGTATTTATTTCAGGCTAAGGAATATTATATAATATTCTGATGATCTCGAGAGGTAGGTCTCCCAAGCGCTATACTCCTGGCTATACAATCATGTATACTTCTGAAGGAGATGAATAGGCATATTCTATACATTGAGACCTATTTTACAATGACATACCGTCAAATGAACAGCAAGCATCGTATGCTATGGACGTCGGCTATTTATGTCCCAAACGTAAATACCAGAACGCGCAATTACCCTAGGCAGAAGTCCCTTTTTGCATGCCAATTACCAGCCTCAGCACTTTTGGCACGGTAATAAGGCGAGGATTTTTCTGGCGGTGCGGACAAATTCAATTACAAGCGTGTTCTTCTCCTGGAGCAAGTGTCAAATACGCGTAACCCAAGCTCCCCCGTGTGTGGGGTGGCGCGTCTTCTGTATCCCACATCCCCTTGCCTCCTCCCCTCCATACCATCTTCCCCCAGCGCTCCAAACGGCCTTTGTCAGCCGTTTTTGTGTGCCTGTTTCCCCACGGGCTGGAGGACACTAAACGGTATGTATCTTTGATTCTGTTGCCGCGAATCGATGCCTCGACCCGCCGCGCCTGGCCGGCCGCCAGCCGTGCCGACTCCCGCAGCACGCACGGGTCGGCTGTACGTCGCCGCACGCCGGCCAATACATGTGGGAACCGACCAGCCTCCGCCGGCCACTTTATCATGATAGATTACACCCGACCACGACACATTTACGCCCTCCGTCACCCATTTCCAGAACCTTTGATTAATATTGTTGTTAGGCGGCTAATTCAATCGCTATTTGATCCGCACACGACAGCAGACGACATTGTCCTTCGATTGGAGAGGGCGCGCGTCGCACGGGGGTCTCCCGCAGTGATTCACGGGGCTTGATTACTGATGGGGAGGGACACCGATTATTAGCGGCCCCCATTAGACGGACCTAATCAAATACACGCATTAACGGGGTGGGTGGGTTCAGTCCTAGAGTCTGCTATTCACTCATTCCGTGACGAGCTATTCAGGAAACTCCAACTACTCAGTCATATCCTCCCTATATGTAATATGGAGATCATAACAAGACTCTGTCACCTCACCATATGTCTTGATCAATTATATATACTTAAACAAGCCATTATAATAGACTGAGAGACTGAGCCAGTTATGCTGGTGTTTTGATAAACCATCTTCTGGCAGAAGTAGACATTTGATACTCGAGATGAAATCCCATCCAAAATCAATTACATTCAAAGGTGATTTCCCCATAATGTTTGCTTAGATTAGATTTCAAACAGGACACCAACATTACAAAAATGGTCCCTAAACGTATTACCCCACGCAGTTCCATGCCCAGCTCCCATTGAGGGAAATTACTCCCATCCGACAGAAAACAGAGGATTTGAAGAGCGCTGGGACATGGCCTAAAGCAAAAGAAAAGGGCCAGGTAATGAATTCCATTAGGAACTTTATTTTGAATACCTAAAAAAGGGAGGACATCTCAGTGGAAAACAACATGACACTGGAGAACGATTCGCAGTTCGCCTGATGAGAGTCGTTGCACACGTTGGAGTAGTCCCCGCCCATTGCTGCATAAAGGACGTGCGTGAGGTGGGTGGATGGGTGGGTGGGTGGATGGGTGGGTGGATGGGTGCGGGATGGGTGGGTGGATGGGTGGGTGGATGGGAGAGGTGGAGGAGGAGGGAGATGCAGAAGTAGGGAGGGGGTCATGGAAATAAGGGAGTGGCCACGTGGCTCTTACGAGGCAATGTCATTACCGGCCATTCTAGATTATAGTCGTATAATGCAATTAAGCGGACCACAACTGATACTGGAGTAGGCTGACGGAGTAGTTAATTACATAATTACAGATATCAGTCGGCCATGTTGGGACAGCGCAATAGGGGGACGTTATAGGGGAGGACTGTGGGTTGCCCCTTTGCTGCACTCTCCGGTAGTGGGAGCCACAAAGCACCTTAATGGTCCTCCTGAAGTGGTATGCGTGCGCAGCACACCATACATGCGCCCCATGCATGCATATCACCAAATGAGCAATTGCGGCTGAGCGCATCGTGGATATAGTGCATGCATGCGAGCTGCTCATACAGATAAGCCTCCTCTGCTATAGATACACACATGCCGTCTAAAGCATCCCCACTCCATAGAGATAAAGCCTAAAGTACCTCTGATGAACCCTTTTAATGCGAGTGTCAAAGGTTAATTCCCTACCTTACAATGAATGAGTAGGGAGGCTCTGATTGGATTCTAGAGTGGTAGCGGCGGTTGAAGGGTAACACTTAGAATGGGCTAATTAGCCCCCACTTCCCCTCACCTGTCAGGGGTTAAGCAGCCTACCTAACCCATCCCCTAATACCGCATTAGGCAGTGGTAACAGTCAGGGACTTACTCCTTGCACCTGTTCACAGCTGACTACGTAACGTGTAATGGGGCCTAAATGGAAATGCTTCCGGTGACCCAAACCACTCTGTATATTATGTCTCTATAGTGGATTTATTCAGAAGTCTTTGTTGACAATTCGATTGAACAATCTTCCAAACCTTGGTTGCAAAGATCAATACAATGCACAAGATCTGGGTACATCTGGAGTTGAAATTTGCTGTTAAAACGTTAACGGAATGGCTGGCGTACTCTAGATTTTATCTGCCCAACCATATGTAACATGACTACGGGTATATTTTGTATATATTAAATTCCCCTAGCATTGTTTTAATTCACTCCTGCGGACCATCCCGCACCCAAAATTATCGGCCTTTACTCCCGGGTCAGCATTAGTTTCTATCCCTGCAATTAACCTAATTTTCATATACTACTCACATTGTTTAAATCCTGCAATTAACCTAATTTTCATATACTACTCACATTGTTTAAATCCGGCCATCACTCTCATTTTCATATACTACTCTCACTGTTTTAATCCTGCAATTAACCTCATTTTCACATACTACTCACACTGTTTAAATCCTGCAATTAACCTCATGTTCATATACTACTCACACTGTTTTAATCATGCAATTAACCTAATTTCCATATACTACTCACGTTGTTCTAATCCCGCAATTAACCTTATTTTCATATGCTCCTCACTTTGTTTAAATTTACGACTATCGACTATTGGCCCAGAGCCAGCATTGGTGGCTATACCCGCATGGCCCATGCACATCATGATTCTATCACTGTATTATATAAATGACAAAATACACGATTTATAAAGGGCGTCAATTTTGTGTTATGCAGCTTGAAAATGTACATTCTCAGAACAATGACTATAATATCTATGCGAATAACCATTTGGTATTAATCATCTAATTGCTCTTGTCGCAGTCATTGTTTACATAAGCACATTTCCCCATACCTGCAGGTCTATGTTTTAATACATATACAAAGTCTCTCCTGCTGTCAGAGTGAACGGCGTGGCAGTCATGGAGAACTAGCCCCACTGTGTGACTGCTGCCACTATTACTGCATGGCGGCGAACATTAAACCAGAATGTCAGAGATCCTCTATATGTATGGCAGAGTCCAGCCTGGAGGCCCTAGACAAAGCCTGTATCAGACACTGGATGCTTAATCTGACCAGTCACTCTGTCCAGGGGCGCGGCGCCAGCACCATGGTGGTCTGAATTCAGCCTTATATATAGCCTATCTGCACCCCCCCCCCCCCCCGCCCTCCAGCGTCAGGTCTCCAGGAGACACTGACCCTGTGTCGGTGTACCATTTCACCTGCTATACACCAGCAGTCACATATCTACCGCGGCTTGATACAACCGTGCCATTCTCAGGGATTTGCATCAATTTGTCAATTAAGCTACCAATTTGGGCGCCGGGCAGCAGGGGGTGGTATACAGCCACAGCCGACTTGCTGGCAGGACAATTTTCGGATGACGCCTGGCCCGCTGGATAGCTCAATAGTCGGCGGCAACGTCGCGGTCGCCCTCCTTAAGTCCATCCACCACGACGGCCATTTCAGAGCCGCGGTCGCAAATTAGGAAAATTAACTATCAGGATGGGGTGCTCAAAAGGCGACGGTGGCGTCGACGTTGGCGGTGACATGGGGCCTGGTGACTGTGTCGTCTCACCATCATGCCATCAAGCCACCCACCCAGCCGTGCCCCCCCCCCCCCCCCCCCCCCCCACTCCTCACAGATTAGACACGACGGAGGTTGGGGAACGGTTGGGAGGAGAAGGCATTGGGCGGGAGAAGGAAGGCATTGGGGGTGAGCTGAGTGAGGGGTGTAGGGGGGGGGGGGCTGCATACCGTCGTGTCCGACTAGGGCTGCGATCTGCGCGCCACCCAGTGACATTACAGTGTTCTAACAATATGACGTGATTGACGTGGGGTCAGGCACGTGACCTTTAACCCTGCCCCCTCCCACCCTACAGTCGGGGTGAGAGGCAGGGGGAACAATATGTATTGAGCTCTGCTCCTGCACAGACACATAGGACCTGGGGGTAGGGGGTGTAGGTGGGCGATAAAAGGTCTGAATTACGCTAAGTACGCCATTACGCCCGGTAACGAGCGAAATTTGATCAACATGGCGGCGCAGCAGAATGTGAGAACGAGGCTCGACGTCAAGATGGCCGCGTCTCGCTGTGTGGCCGTCAAGGACCGCAGACAAAAGAGGAGAGGGGTGTTAGGGGTGGGGTGTAAGGGGAGTGGTGTATACAGGTATACATGAGTTAGACATGGCTCTAGATATACAATGTCATTTGTGGTCAACTGACGTGGTTCACACGGCTTATACCATCTACACAGGGGAAACAACCACGCCTGTTGTGACCCTTGCTAATTATGCGATGTGCACTTACAACCCTCAGATGTGTCTCTTTATAAGGAGAGCAACTTGCACCTGACAAGAGAAGCTAAGTCCATGTCGGCCTCCCGAGTCCCTTAAATAGACCGATCAAAGTTGCCTGTCGTCATGGGACGATTATCTGATCATCCTGCCACGTTTGGCAGTGTAGAAAGAGGCCCCAGGAATGTCAAAGAGCGACAGCTTATTTAAGGCTGACACAAGTTTGTTTTGTGGTCTTATTCATTGCTCTTGATGGATATAGCACACACTCACCACGCTAACTTATCGTTAAATACATCCACCTGTATATATACTATAAACAATAAAGGCGTTTCACAAAGTACGGGGATTCTGTTAGACAGTCTTCCCTGATTTCAGGTATGATGTAAGATTGGCTGCCTCATAGTATGTACATTATATAGACGATAAGTGTCAAGTTGTTTTTTCTTCCTTTTTTGGGGCTTTACAAAAAGCAAGGATGTGCACGAGCCTGTGTTGTGAGACTCATATAGAGGTATTGAATTCATATCTCCAAAGGCCTCCAGAGGTAAATTAAATCCATCATGGGACTACATTTCCGTTGCGAGTGTGTAAATTAATTCTAACACCCGACAAGTAAATAAAATCCATTAGGCAGACATAATCAAACCAAGAGGCAGGGGAGGTGGAGGGGCGGAGCTGGTGAGGCAACGAGTGGATCTCCCACCGTGGCTCCTACCGCCCGTTTTTGCCGAGGCCAGCTTTGGGTTACACGAAGTGGGGCCCAGTTCAATTTTCGTCTGCCATCGGCAATTTTGGCGGGAAGGCGGTTGAAGGGCGCTCTGGTAAGAAGGCAGCGCCGCGTTAACAAGCAGTGAAGGCGGCCCAGGCCGTGAAATGCATTAAGCAAATCTCATTTAGATAAAACACACGCCGCTCCTAACTGCATCTGCCCGCCTGCAAATCGCCATAATTCGATGACCTAAAGGTAAAATTGTTTTATTAATTTGTTTCATTAAGGTTGATCAGGGCGAGTGGCTGGCTCATTAGAAACCGTTGGCGGCGGCCCCTTTGCCGAGTTAACAACGTTAACTCAAGTGAATATACCAAACTATGTGGCATTAATTAGTCCCTTTCTTCTCAACAAAGGCAGACTGAACGTGCTAATTATCTTCATGGGACTCTCCCCTCCCTACCTCTCCATACCCCCACACCCTGTCCCTCACCCTGGCGATTTAATAGACAAACTTTCGCAGCGTGTTTGGGCGCGGGCGGCCGACCGTGAAACTCCATTACATGTCGATTTCACAGTTCAAAGCCGAGACAAATTCGTTGCCGACGAGCCGAGGCCTGCCGAGCCGGGGCCGGTGGGAGTCGGCGCCGCAGAAAATCCAAATAATATCGCCATATTGGGCGCGAGGCAGATGGCTACAGAGCACTGGGGCATGTGAAGACATCAGGGACGGGGAGGGCGTGGAGGTGGTGCTGGGGGGGGGGGGGGGTGTTAGCAGATTGATCGGGAGGGTTGTATTATATATCTTATCACATATGATTTCTGCGTTTATCCACATTTTTTTGATAGAATGAATAAAGTCAAAATCTGTTAACATGCTGTATAGGCTTCAAACAAGTGTTTTCTGTATTTTCTATACCTTAGTATGTATAAATTAACAATTTCCTGATTAATGCTTTATGACATGATGAATTTGTCATACTAGTTGGCAACGGTTAAGAGGTGGACAAAAACATACCTTGATAAAACACCCATAATCATTATGTTTCATGTAGGACTGTATAGACCTGCCTTATGTCTATTCTCCTACATTTAAAGGATCTATATTGCCCTTTACATGTCCATATCAAACAGAATATGGGTCATTGATTTATTACATCATGCCATATGACAGTACGTCTCTTACTTATTCAGAGCTCTCTTTCTCTTGTCTTGGCTCTCTCTCTCGCCTTTTCTCTCTCCCATGCTCTCTGTTTCTCCCTCCGAATTCTCTCTGTCGTGTCACCGTTCAATTCCGCCCATCCCAGGAATAATCTGGCAGAGAATGCGCAGAAAATTCGAGATCGATGGAACTCTATACAAAAAGACGTACAAGTCTGTGTATACATGTACTAGGGCCCTGCGTCTCCACTGAAGTCACTTTGATTAGGCCGGTCGCCGATGGGGGCGCTGTAGACTGACGTCACTTTGTCACGTGATGTCGTAAATGACGTCAGTTTCACATAGCAGTCATTAGCCGTGTTCCGTGGACCCCCTCCCCCTTCCTGCCCTCCCCTCCTCCAGCCCCCTCACCCATTAGGCCACATCAGAACATCGCTTACCGATATAGGCAAATAAATAGGAGTGACATAATGTAATTAAGTGTGTATCGACCGTGCTAACACTTGGCCCCCGCCGCCCTGCTGAGCCAACTTATCTCTTGTTATCGACGCTGTAGGAGGCTACAGGAGGTGTGCGTGTGAGGTCCTCCTCCTCCAGGATCCATACCTCCCCCACCCCCCTCCCCTCCTCTAGAACCCTCCACGTGCACGCACACAGGGTCCCTCTCCATACCCCCCCCCCCCGTGAGGAGGCACCTCCCGGCCACCCCCACCCCACGTACCCAGCCACCATCATGTCTTGTCAGTAGGAACTACTATTTGCAAATCTCCTCAAGCTTAACTTCTAATCTCCTATGCTTGTCCTAACTCTACAGACTACACCTGGGCCACCACCACTCCTATATAGACTGCTGGCACTCATACAGTGACTATTAACTACTTGTTAAGGCGACTGAAACATATGGTTTAATTTCACCACATTTGTTATATCATTCATCAGAGCATTCATCATCCTTCCATGCAGCCCCCCAACCCCCATCCACCCACCCTCTCACACACACACTAACTCTGCATACGAACCTCCAAGTCTGCATGGACGCGTCTCAATTCAATTGTGGCGGAATGTCAAAGTTTCTCATATTTTCTCGGAATTCCAATTAGCCCATCAAGGATCGGGGTGGGCGCTCTAATTAATGGGTGGCGCGTGTTTGTTGGGTGCTGGGCGCGGGGAGGATGGAGGGGGAGGGGTGGGGTTAGCAGGGTGGGAGGGCTCTGGGGTCCCCGGCGCCTTGGCGTCAATACCCACTGCTGGCCGGGGTCCCTCAGGCCGCCTTTGGTGGGGGTTGTGGGGGAGGGGGCTGTGGGGGGTGGAGGGAGGATTCAGGTGGGGTTCAGTGGGAAAGGCGAGTGCACATGACGTTGTATATATAGGTGTTGGGGGGGGGGGACGTGGTCAGAAATATAGAGGGTAGGGTAGGATAATGTATATATTATCAGATATTGAAAGGTAGGTTGGTATGGGATGGCTGCTTTAGCCTTATAATGTTGCACACGATGTACACTGACCGGATAGGGTGGAAGTAGCCAATACAATGGGTTCAGCGACTGGCCTCCCGACTTCCCAATACTGCCCTGCACTATTGTGCAGCCACAGCAATTCCTTGCCAAACCAAGCTATGCTATGTATGCCGAACGGACTCTATGAAAGACACAATCCCTAACTGTTCCGACTCCTGACCACACGCCTACATCTAGATGGCGGCCTGGTTCAAATCCCAAATCCAGATACTTCTCACACTCGGCGCCACTCTGCCTCCCCACCAACTACTGGAGACTCCAGGTGCTTGGTCACCTCCAACGATTCCTCCTGCGTGAGTCAAAGGCATTAACATATGGGTTACAAGGAAGAGAGACAGGAAGGGTTTGGTGGTCGGGGAATAGAGGGACACTGAGGGTGACATAAAAGGGGGGAGGTCGGGCCGTGCTACCCTGGAGGACCCCATTGCCCGCTGCATATCCCCATTTACATATACTACTCACCTCCTTCCCTATACTACTCACTACTGGATACTCGACATGGCTGTATTCAGGTCAAGGTTGCGCTACGAATGACCTAGTTCCATACTCAGTGGTCTATATACCATCACACATTATGTGGACATAGATACAAAACATACACATGTATATATCCATGGTACACTTTGGGCCCCGTAATTACCTGTTTAAATCCCCAACATGCACCTGATGTAAAAAGCCGGTTCTCGCGCCACCCCGACTGTTGTTGAAGGGGCAGTAATTTGTTGGAAAAGGGATCTCAAAAGATGTAGGTCCAGCTTAACCACACCGGGGGTATCCCTTTGAAACCTAAAAGCACAGGTCGTGTATTTGTAAGTGTAGGGTGTAGTAGGCATTCGAAATGTAGAAAGGGAATTACGGCACGTTCTATTTACACGTGCATGTCAGTTATAAATAGACCCCTGGAGAGACAAGTGTCCCGCGGTGTCCCTATGGGTGATGATAAGACGGAAGCCTACCGTCCAAATTGGACAGATCCATGATGTATATACAGTGTGGTCAAAGTGGGTTAGTGTCAATACGCTAAGATTTCCTGATCATAATGTCTGATGTGTCATCTCTGCCCTGAATAGCACTGTCATGTACTGGTACAAATCAACTGTGACATGTGACACTCACATTTGGATTCACGATAATACCTGGCCTCCTGTCTTCGTGCATAGATGAGGCCCCTTCTTCAACTTATTTGATACAAAAAGGCCACCAGACCATATCTATAGTGAAACAGTACCTATTTAGAAATTATTGGAAATAGCTCAATATTTCTATGCATTTAGAGAGGGTTAATATGGTGCTCCCTGAGACACAGCAATGGCTTCTCATGGAGTGCTTACTACATTTTATACCTTGCCTCTGGGAGCGGGAGAGTATTGCCATGAGGACGCGTCCTGTGCAAACCCACCCTTTCCACCGTTTGAGACTAGATATACATAGAGAGAGACTGGTTATGTTTAACTAATTCCCAATGTCCCTCCAAACCTTTATCCTAGAAGTACCTATCAATTTACATTTTCACATTGATCGATTTGCAGGGTTAGGGCAATACATGTGGGCGTCTCTAACAAGATGGTGGACGTTGCTATCATGGCTGATGACCTTATGACCCGGAAGCATTGGACTGGAGGAGGTCATGGGGAATTGTGGGTATGAAGCACGGCCAGGCTGCCATGTTTGTTTTTCCTTTTTAGTCTCGGTCTGCTGGAACGGGCATGCTGAAAACAGGTCCTTGGGGGCAAGGCGCTACTTTTTCAACTTGTTTCTGGGCCACAGATTAAGCATCAGCTGTTGCGAAAATATTTTCAGTCGTGGCATTATTGAGAGCGGCCTGGTCGGCGTGTTTTAGTACTTGTCAATGGCGTACACTCTCACCCCCTGTGTGTCCGCGTTAGGCACGCCGAATTGGCAAAACGAATGGACGTGGGGAGTGAGTTGAAAAGTGGAAATTGAGCGAAAGGGTAGAGAGGCGGCGGCGGCGACGGGCGCGGCCATGTTGGCGGTAGAAGCCCGACGGCACCCGGCAGGGGGTTGGTCCTTGTGGGTCGGCGGCAGGTCGGGAAGGGCGCCTGCATGGTGGCATGGTGGTGGGCCCAGTCTGCCTCTCTCCACCACTCCCGGGGGAAACCAGCCTCACGTCCGCTTATGGTGAAATTGAAAATTCTCCCCACTATAACCCCAAGCTGCCCCCCGTCGTACTGCCTCTACGTCACGGGTGGTGGTGGCCACGTCTGG
The DNA here is from genome assembly GCA_947462335.1 of Harmothoe impar. Lineage (NCBI taxonomy): Eukaryota > Metazoa > Annelida > Polychaeta > Phyllodocida > Polynoidae > Harmothoe > Harmothoe impar. The sequence goes on along the minus strand of OX381709.1, from coordinate 40,055,356 downwards.
ACGATTATACATGCAATATGGACGGGGCTGAATAGGGAACCACTTGAGGAAGTGGCGCGGTGGGTGGGTGTAATGCCTGGTTGGGGGTGTCCTAATAGAGGGGGTGGTGAGGTAGGGTGTATACACAGGGTCATACGCTGCGCCCTACCTGGTAATTGCCCCACCACACCGGGGTGGGTGGACGGCAGAATGGTCGGGGGGGGGGGGGGGGGCTGACCGGTGGGTTATGACATCCATATAGGTGACTGTAACCTCTGCGGTCTTATACTGCAGATGTCCCCTCATACAAACGCCACCACTCAGCATAGGTACGTATCACCCGGCCTCACACCACCCCCTACAAAGGTGTTGTGTGCAGTGACGGGGGGCCGACAAGCCTGCACAACACCTGATGTAAATTACCCCGTCAACCATGTCTTCCCCGTACACCGCGCCCTTACAACACATAAAGCTAAATTGTCCCACCCCCCAACCACTCCACCCGGCCCAATTTCGGGGGCGCGGCCGACGCAGCGAATTTAATTCATTATCGACGCTAATGTCAGCGGCAGGGGAGCTGTAATTAAAGTAGCCGCGTGCTGCGGCTGTGGACGATTGATTGCTTAGCGTGCTGTCAAACCGACGCCAATAACGACCACCCTTTGAAGCCCGACTAGCGGGGAGGTGGACAAGTCCACGTCCAATTTTCTGCCCGGGGAGCCCTCCGTTTTCCCTTTCCTACTTTCCCCCCATACCTCCGGCAGTTCCCATGTGTTCCCTGCATGATTTCATCCGTCGAAGCGTAAACCGAAATCTTTCTTGCATTTCCAACTCTCCATTTCCTTGGGATATGTTCTCTCTAGGGACATAACTATATGCAACGTGTTACAGCGACCACCTGATAGCTGGCACAAGCACTTCTCGCCATCCAGAGGTTGGTTCTGTTCTCGGAACCCAGCGTGTGGGAATATGGTGCCCGTCTCACGGTATCTTCCGAGATGGGGAACCAAGATGGCCGTGCATATACAGAGGATGTAACACCAGATGTATCCTTAATAACATATATATTTCCATTGGAACACCTGTTCCCTGTATGGTCTTCCCAATTTAGTTGCAATCTGATCATAACACATTTATATCAGGGAACCTCAAGAGCTGCGTTACACCCAGCTAAGCGTATCTCTTCATGTGGTCTTCATGTGATAGCTGACCATTTGGATGCGGCCACTGTATTTATTAGACCCCACCTGCATGTATGGTTATGTGGTTGAGTGAGCCACTGGACACTGTGTCGTGACCAAAGTTGATTCTAATGGATCTAGGGGCCATAACCCATTAGCCGATTTGGATGCATTATCGGCCGATACACCCTCAACAAACAGGCCAATTGTAGTACTTTGCAGTATAATTTTGTGGATGTATCAAACCCCATGAGAGATGACCGAGTACAGTTTATAAAATGTCATCTTAAAAGCAACCGATGATCGTAATGGTTCCATTCTTTCCGATTAGATGACACATGGTGAAAACCACAACCCCAAACTATCTCGTTAGTACCTTTATTAAATCAGGTGAACGGTTGTTTGCAATAAACCCCATGCTTTCTGGTATAGGAAGTATTGCACAAGAGATGGGGCATATATACAATTCACCTGTGTACATTAGTTAAGACATTGATTATTGCAGGAGGAGCAATCTGTCCGTCACAACTACACTAGATCAGTCTGCATGTTGCCTCCCCATTAGTGCGTCTCTCTCTATCACTGTCATCGAGCAGTAAATTAATGCGGAAAGTGTCCTTAATACAAAGACATGGCTGTCTGATTGCCTGGTTTGTGCCTGTTACGATGAAGCATATGACGACGGAGTAAGGAGTCCGTGTGTTGGAGGGGGTGTATGATATATAGGTACAGGTGTATAATGCCTATTGATTCTCTCTTTATGAGGCAGCCCGGAGGTATTATATTGACATCCAAGTTCGCGTGAGACACTTTGGCGAACATGCACTCAGGCCCGAGGGGCTGATTTCGCCATCTCACCATTGCATATAAGACTCATTAGGCGTAGCCTGGTGCGTGTGTGGGGCGGTATACCCAGGCCTATTGATGGCCAAATATCTCTTCCATGGAGGCCTGATTTGCAGGCCTTTTACTGACGTGATGATGGCTGACAGCTCCTAAGGAGTGCCACCTGCATTGGTGATTACCGTCTCTGGCACCGGGGGGCGTAGCTGTAGGCACTGCAGGAATCGATCGAGCCTCCTCCCACTAAAACACCTCATTAGGTGGCCCTAATTCGTGATGAAGTAATTGACATATACATTCTATTGTTTCAAATTAAATTATTTACAGATGTGAAGGGACAGGAGAGACCTGTCGATAACGCTGACGAGATGGAGGCATACATACATGCAATGGGAGTCGAGGCGTATAGACACATAATATACATAAGACTGTTGCCTGTATGTTGAAGAGTGGGAAAGTGTGTATACACGAGGTTGGAGGAAAGTGGGTTGAGGAGGGGGTTGTCAGGGAGGCTAGGGAAAGGGAAGGTAGAGGGGGTTCTGAGAAGGCACCCTCGGCTTGGTTCATCAACATTGGCAGCAGGGACTTCCATTACGGCGCGCCCGATGCCAAATGACACGGCAAATCAGGCGGGCCGTCGTAGGGGCGCCGACACGAGAAAATACTCAATGCGGCACAAATTACAAGGCGCGCGCACAATATGTAAAGTTTAATTGAGGTAAATCAGTCGTGAACCTCCCAGATTGGCATGTTAGATAAGGCTTGTTGCCATCCTCTTCCCCCGCCGTACGCACCATAGAAGCCGGGGACAATTTCCGAAAAGTGCCTCAACAATGAGGGTGGGAGGAACAATGAAGGGTCTGGGATGCACTCGAGATGGTGACCGAGTTTGTTCCGGGTCTCCTTTACATTTACCTTTCTTCTACTAAATTTGTGTTATCTTCCATTCGATAGTTCTGTAGCGTTGCCCCTTTCTCCTCTCTTCCTTGCTCTTCCTCTGCTGTTTTCCAGCTTTTCTAATGTCATTCCTCTCTTCCTCTTCTCACCATATCCTCTTTCTCAGCTACCTCCATCCATATATATGCACACATGGCTAGATTTCCTGATGCACTTAAGGCCCATATAGACTTTCCTTGGGCTAACTTTCGTCCACCCGTCTCCGGTAGGAGGTCGGGCAGCGTGGGAAGCTGAACCACGCCTGTCTCGTCCCTCCCCGTCTATGGCATGCACAGATTTAGCCTAACTGGGTGCGGGTATAGAGAGAGGCAATAGTGTATTGGCGTCCAACACGGATCAGCCACATGCGACGCGGTGGAGGGTCCTGTTCTGTGGATGCATCATTGCCTCAGGGGTCTATACTGGTCTAGCCAATATCTGGTACATGCATGACGAATACTTTAGAGGCTATGTTCCTACATCTAAAAAGCTTTATATAATAGTTCCTATATTGACTCATTCACAACTCTTTACAGTGATGTTTTTGACTCAATTTAAATTGATATGGATCTGGATGTTTATACTGTCCAAATGGAAAGTTTTATATAAGTTAAATCTTATATTTGAGGGTATACAGTTTTAATATAATATTTGATATGATATATATTTGAATCAATGATTGATTTGTAATGAATATTTTATAGAGAATATATATATCATGTCATTATATATCCATTAAAAATGTACGAATGTGGCTTGATAAAGTAAAGGGAGCAACTTATGTTGAGCATTGTGTGTATGCAGGTGACTCAAATCATGAAAGCGCAGACAGTGTATGGGGGAGGTGAGATTTGAGGGAGGGTTTATGGTGATCTTGTGCTGGGTGTCTGTGGTGCAGATCTTGTCATCTCCTGATACAATCAGTGGTGAACGGACCAAAAATCACATATCGGTAACGAAGCAGACGACAAATCACCAACAGAATCAGCGCGAAGCGATTGGGCGCGAAAATTGTATCCGATGGGCCGATAACGATCTAACTCGGCACTGATGGAGCCACAAGGGAAGAGCCCAGCCTCATCCAAATTCTACCCCCACCCCCGTGCTTCCCCACCTCACTGCTCCCCGACCCCCTAGCAAATGTAATAATGGCCTCGGTCGTTTTCTGCCAGAGTTGCCAAGCGGAAAATAAAGACAATTACGATCCACTGAGGGAACTCCGGAAATGTAGCATCGCAGTCGGGCGTTCCCCAATTGTCGGCCCCCTCCGTCCCCTCCTCACAATTGCCCTCCCCATCGCTCGGTTCCATTCCCTTCACCCCTATGCCTTCACCCCATCCTGTCCCTACTGCCTATACGTGCAATGGGGCACATCCAAATCGGAGACAATATGGCCTCATGCTGCTCGCATGGGTAGGCATGTGTGTAAATGTGCGTGAGGTAGGTGGGGTGGGGCAGGGGAGGGGAAATCCCCCCATCGCTTATACCCCCCCCCCCCTCCCATTTCCCACCCCTCCCCCTGGATCTCCTGCCTTGTCATTTGAACAACCATCTTCCGGAGAGAAGCCAGTTGAGCGAAAAGAGATGTCCTCCCACAGCTACGCAGCAAACCGGGATTGGCCGGGCCAGAATTGACCCGGGCGGACGACGGATAATCCTCCCTTCTAGCGGGTAACAGTAATGACCGTATCTAGTCGTGACCACGGCACATCCGCCAAAATTAGAATCCCTCTGATCTGTGCATTTTGCCGTGGCTTTCCATACATCTAATTGGATATCCCACGTCCTTTTGAAGTATACTGCCCTCCTCCTCCCAGTGCAGCGACGCTGAAGGGTGGGTGGGTGAGGAGGATGGGGTGGGACTGTGGGGGGTTGTTAATCGTAACAGTCTAGCCTTATTGGACTGACTGTTAATTTAACGGAAGGACGAAGTCTTGTTAAGGTCCTCATATTTTACCAGCCGTTCGCACGCTTAGTTACCCACGTTTCTTGTGAGCCGGCTTTGAACCTCTCCACCTTTATTTACATTCAATAACGGCGGCAGACGACATCCACATTCAATAAAGACAGCAGACGACAATGGATAGTTCAGAAGGCGCCCGGCAGATGTCGCGGCGGCGCAGGATGCCCTAATTTAATTTGGGCAGGAGCCTAGCCGCTGTGTCCGCCCCGAGTCCGATCAAGGGATCCTCAGCCCGTTTTGATCTTTAGGTTGCAGGCGGAACACGGTTATCCGTAACGGGATCCCGGGCGCTGGTGTTTTGCCGCATGAGCGCCCTCCTATTGACGTCCCACCCAATGAGGCTAATGCCAAGACAAAGATGCCCCCTCTTTCTCCCCTCCCACTCACCCTCCCTTCCCAGTCTCTGCTCCTTTTGCCAGAAGCAGAGGCGGCAGTCCGTATAGGATCCCTATTAAACTTCAATAGGCAAACTCTTAAATCACTCCGCCACTCACACAAAATCTCTCAAGCAAATCCTCACACGCACAAACAGAAAAAGGGACCAGAAAATAAGCCCCCACAGCACACGGCTCATTTCATAATAGACTTTTATAGGCCCTTCATTACAGAGTTGTCTCTGTTAACTGTAATTCCCGAAGAGTGTGATCGTTGGATTACATGCTTACCAAATCCAATTAATCTTTGTGTCTCCCAAGTAAAGAACTAGGAGAGAGTTGCAAGTGTCTAAAAAGATCACAGTTAGGCAAGGGGGAAAAAACTAAACCCCAAGACCATGGACAGCACGAGTGAACGACCACACATTATAATTGTCCCTTCCTCATCCACTTAAACTTGTGTGAACTGTAATGAAACAAAACAACTCCCATGGAAAGAAAAAGAGAAACAGAAGATGATGATAATTCAAAAATGGAAAAGCTTGGCAGAGAATCATAAAATTATCGAGATTAAAAAGAAAGCAATGGCAGTAGAGAGGCTGTGGGAGGGTGTAGAGAAGATTGGTGCGGGTGGGGTGATGAGGATGTCTATTGTTCAATTGGTTGGCATGCCTATCGCTCCGCTCGATACAAAACAGGCGGATCTGCCAATTCCTATCACTTAACACGCCTGTCGCCGCGTGTCGCGTGTCGCGCTGATAGCCGGCCGACGCGACACACCTGATGAGTTCCCATAATTACGCAGGTGACGCTTTTCAGACGTTAGGGGACGCCCATTGTCTCCACGCGCGTCTGTTGCGTGCCCTACCTATACCTGCCCGATACTGGTGGTGTGTGTGGGGGGGGGGGGGGGGTGGTAGCGGAAGCAGACGATCGTCTTGTCTATTGATCAATTAACACGTAGTTATCTGTGTCAGGGGCTGGGTGTAAGGAAGTGGAGCAGGGAGCATAAGAAAGTGTAAGAGGGATGTAGTGTTCTAAATAGGAGATTTGTGTGTAAATGAGTAAAGCTGTGAGTGAGTCAAGTGAGTGAGTGAGTGAGTGAGTGAGTGAGTGAGTGAGTGAGTGAGTGAGTGAGTGAGTGAGTGAGTGAGTGAGCGAGTGGGTGAGTGAGCGAGTGAGCGAGCGAGTGAGCGAGCAAGTGAGCGAGCGAGTGAGCAAGCGAGCGGTGAGTGGGTAAGTCGGTGAGCGAGCGAGGGAATGAGAGAGCAAGGAAATGAGGGAGCGAGGGAAGGAGGGAGCAAGAAAATGAGGGAGCGAGGGAATGAGTGAGCAAAGGGAATGAGGGAGGGAGCAAGAGGGTGATGGAGGGAGCGGGGAAAGAGGGAGCAAGAGAGGGAAGGAGTATTTGACTGAGCGAGGGAGCGAGCTATATAATAGGTTCCGGCATGGGTTACTATAGATCAATGTGGCAGATATAAGACAATTGAATATAGAGATAGATAAAAGCTCAAACTACAAAATACAACTCACACGGAAAGAAATGGTACAAATGATATACAAATGATATAGCCATTGCTTACCTGAACTCTGACTTCTGGTAGGTTAATTTTAAGTGCCAGCTCCTCCCTGGAGTACACGTCAGGGTAGTGGGACTTCTCAAAGGCCCTCTCCAGCTCGTGTAGCTGGTAGGTAGTGAAGGTGGTCCTGTTCCTCCTGTGCTTCTTCTTGGGGGAGTCTCCGTCATCCCCTTCTCCTGAGCCTGACTTGTGACTCCCTCCACTGTCAGAGTCGGCCCCTGTGGCGCTCTCCTTGCCGTCACCATTAGTAGATCCCGCGTCGTCGTCACCACGGTAAGACATGAGGGCGTCGTCTGAAGGAGAGGAAGGGGGAGGGAGTTAGTGCTATGTTTGGTTATTGTTGCTCATGTCATATGTATCGGGGTGGGTTGGGAAGAATCAAAGAGATCAACATGACAAATTGATTATTTCCAATTGATCAAGCTTATAAGAACCTCTCTTACAACAACAACAACAACAACAACAACAACAACAATAATAATAACAACAACAACAACACCTCTTATGCTGCAATATACATATCAAGTTATGATCTTTCAGAGAAATCAGAAGACTTGGTATGTCACAGTTAATTTTCTTCCTAATATCTGACGTCTGATCTTATGACACCTTGAGAGAGGGAATTGTGTTTTGTTTGGATGCAAAACGATATAATTCCATCCCAGAATAGTAGCATAATAGTGCTTTTTGTAAAGACCCTGTCAATCCTAGTATTTTGGTAATAGAGTTGATACTGAGCTTATGACATGAAAATTGATTAACCTTTGGAAAATTGTTTGAGGACATTATCTAAACATCCCTAACCTATATCTTTTGTCTGTTTTTGGTGGGTTTTTAAATGGCGTTTTGGTCATTTTGTATCCAAACTTTATATGGAAAGTCCCAACTCTTGCCATCACGGCCATGCAATGCTGCATAATAGTTTGTGCTACTGTAGATTTATGAGCCATTAAGGAGACACAAGTACAATCACCATTGGGGAAGCAACATGGATCATGTATTACCTCTGTTGTCTGAGTTATTTAACCGACTATAGTAATTACATAACACTATACGCACTGGTCTATACATTGTTTCACAGTCCATAGTCGACTCAATATCCTTAATTTGATTTGATTAAATCTAATATGTATTGGATAAACTTGCTCTTTGATATAGCCTTGCGAGTCAAACGAGGATATGGAGCATTATATCCCCAACTAAAGCAAGGGTATACTGTGGGTTAATAGTCTATCAATGTATGACAGCGAACAATTTTAGGTAATTCAAGATAAAATTCTCCTGACATTAACTACCAGCGAACAATTTAGCTTCATCAAATTTCAACCGTCTCTTCTGATGGCAATTACCTCTAGCATATTGCCTACCAGCGTAGCCATCTCAATTGAAATCACCTCCAAGCACCCGACTCCCTCTAAAGGGGAGCAAAAACGATTTACAAAAAAAAGAGTCAGGAGTTTGACGTGTGACACTAGTGTCAAGGTGATGCTTCTGGCATGAGTCTTAACTTTACCTGGTGGGTGGTTATTGGAAGGGGTTACTAGAGCTGTGGGTACCAGTATACGTCCTCTATAGCGTGGACCACACTGCCCTTTTTATTTTTATGACCCTGTTCTAGACTTGTGTGCTAGAAACGTGCACGAGTATATGGTGGGGTGTTTGTGCTATCAAGAGGCAAAATGTGAGTATGCATTGAAATACTTTTGGAAAGTGTTCTATGTTGTGTGATAAACATTCTACACATGATCACACAAGATCAATGACATAATTCCTCACACCAAACATCATGCAGCTGACCCCACAGACTTCAATACTAAGCTGAACTATTATAAGATAAATACAATACAATAATGGTAGCCAGGGACATCGAGTGGAGAGAGTGGATTGCAGTTGCAAGAAGTATGGTTTATGTTGTTGTGGTCATATGTTGTGAGATTATGCGTAAGAAATTGATGTGCATGATGTAGGGGGATAGTGCCATTGGTGGCAACTTGGTGCTGTTGTCGTGGAAGTGTAGGATTCTATTTTGGTTTTGGTAGGGCTATATTTGTGTTATAATTGACGAAGAGAGGTGTTATAATAGATACTGTGGTACATATTTTGAGATTTGGTATTGATGTAATATTATTATTGTGCTGGTATTTGCAGAAATCTAAGTACTTGTAATGTCCCCAAGATTATTCAGAATGACAGTGCCCAGTATCTGCACCAGTACCGATGGCTATATTACTGCCACGGGTCTGTGCAATTTGACGGTTGCCATTGCTGTTCCCAGCTAAAGTCAGCGGATGCAAGTCAGACTTTGAGAATACCCTTGAAGGCAATGCCTCCCCGACGTGGCGGCCACCCAGTCGGCCGGCCGCCCCCGCCGACAGGCCGGGGACGCCCACCACCCAGCGCTCTTTCAGCCCCCTACCTCGTCCACAAAGACCCCCTGCGAGGCCGACCATTGGATGGCTTTCAGCCGAACCCTTCTAACCACTAGCAGCCCTCCTCATTCCCATAGTTCCACAGCCAACCCACCATTCAGCCGCCATTTTGAAACGCCGACCATCACCTTGTGGCCATATTGTGTGAGGAGAAATTTGGTGTTGGGAGGATGGCATCAATGAGATTAAAAGTGATATGATACCAGATTAAGCGTCCGGAGATTTGTGTGGCCTGTTTTAGGCCTATACATGTGGTGATTGTAGCAAGACGTTTTAGTATAGGCTGAAAGTTATTGCTTCTTGACATTCAGCCATTTGAGCAATACCACAACAATTTCCAGTTGAGGATTTAGATATGCCCAATGACGATAATCATTCATTTATTCTCACACTGACTACATGACAAAAAAGCGTTTATTATGATCTTGAATACATGTATAACTTTATCAGACATTCCTATGTATTTAAACTCCTTAAAACGTCACATATACAATTTATTACCCAATTACTATATAATGGTGGTCATATTTTTTATATGTGTCGTTCAATAAGGACTTAATAAGAAAGTAGCTGAATCTAAATCATGGTATATTAACAATTCAAAAATCTCAAGGAAGTTTTGAAGCTGAAAGAAATCACTGAAGTGTTCTAATACATACTTATATAGATAACGATAAGTATGATTAAGGAAGTGGATAGCGGATAACAAATCATCTTTTAGATGTGTAAGGCCCAAAAACATAGTGTGCTCCAGGTAACAGGATCCAAAACCTTATGGTAGGTAGGTCGATCTTTTTTTTACAGTACCTGGAATGATTGAATTGCGAATTGCCACGTTAACTGACGGGATGACTTACTGATTCTTACAGTAACTAGTAATTATAAAATTAATGGACATTTTTGTTAGACATTTTTGTTAGATTTCTTCAAGTCAGACAATCAATTGAGTGTGGGGGGCTTGTTCTTCCTGACCAAAATATCTTGAATCTAGGGTCGGGTAGCCTGAAACACACAGGTCTTTTATTGTCCCAATATACAATAGTTTTTAGGACAGGAAGTGCACTGCATTTTGTTATCTCACTGCCCTTCGCCCTTTATTGTGAGAGAATACAGGTGTTACATAGGAAGGGATATATATAGCTGCAGTTAATAACCTGTTTTCTGGTAAATATTGAGTGGGTAGATATGGATATAAGAAATATAAATAATATCTCAACTTGCATCCCAAGGAAATGTACTTCTATGGTCATGAATAATGGAATGAAATATTTGGGATTATTTGGACACTGATTCTGGTTTATAATGGGTGTTATATAATCCCAATTATTCTGTGTAATCATGATATGTGGAGATAACACCCTCTAATCCGATACCCCCTCACATTTCCTCACAGGCACTGCCTCCATATAGGCCTTCTCCATTAAATTCGGAAAACGTTTATGACCTACATATATTCCCCCATCCCTTTATCTCCCTGACTTTCAACCCTGCCCTTATAACCAAGCTGCCAAAATACTTGACCCTTTTTTCATCAAAAAGGTAGTACAACTCAACACCGCCCTCTCAAGCCATCTAATGACAACAAGCACCGCCAACGCTATCCACCCTAATGCATAGCAATAGCGTCAAAGCACCCTCCTCTCCCTCTCCCCTCCTCGTTGGACTGTTACTGCATGACGGCCGACCATTGCCTTTTCATCCCGTCCGCAGTGTTTACCTACACGGCCAGCATTGAGCTATAGGACAAAACCAGTAACCCAATAGCAGCCCCTAATGAGACGTGGGGTGCCCCCTGGTGTCGCCGCCATGTTGACACACTCTTGTTGTGAGACGCTGCCGCCAGGGGCAGGGCTGCTTATAGACATGACCCCGACCTTGACCTCCAAGGAGGGCCGCTACCGTTGCCGCTAACGAAGGACGTCGGCGAGGAGGGAAGGTGTCCCAAATCGGATTACGGGTAGACTGCGGGAGTTGGAGGGTTAAGGTGCCCGACGGCAGAACGGGGAGGGTGTGCTGAGCTAGGGGCCGCCTCGCAGGGCCTCACTATACGGCACAGCCATCAAGAAGCAAATACAGGGGGCGCTACGGGAGAGGGAGCAAAGATAAGCAGAGGGCTAGGGTTAGAGGGGAGGCGGACAGAAGGGGAATAAAGATGGAGTATAGGGTAGACAGACAAATGGACAGACAGGAGTCAGGGGAAGAGAGACAAACAGTAAGTCAGTCAGAGGCAGCTGGACAGACAGTTAGACAGACATAAAAAAGAGACAGAGATGAGAGACAAACACTGAGAGACAGTGACAGAAAGGCAGAGGAACGCGGGCAGACAGGTTAGAATGGTCATAATTTAACATAAACAATACCAATTATTAATAGGTATATCAGGAGGGTAGGCAGACATGAGAACAAATGCATCACCGATCACAAAGATAGAAAATACATGAGATTCCGAATACCCTATGATGTAGGGACACCATCTGGCACAAGGCCTAAGCGCGAGGAGAAGAGGGTTCTGCAAATGTCCCCTAAGCACTTAAGTTTTATACAAGCGCCTCCCTTGGCAGTGTACATGCCTTACCAAAATGAAGACATGGGGGTCGTTTGCCTGGTGTAAAACGCCATGTACATATACTACTTACAAGCGTTTCTCATTGCTTTGAGAGGCGTAGACGTATACAGATGTCTAATACTAAGTTGAGACGGGTTAAGACCCTCATAAATTGCCCTGAAATGTCGATAAGTGTCAATTGACTGATCAATTAAGTGTTTTGCTTGACAGAATGTAAGATGCATTCGGGTATCCGTCAAGTGAAAATGATAGTTAGGTCTACCAATCTGAGACCTAAGTAACCCCTACCACAGAGATTTTAAACAGTTCAACTATAGACTGAAAACAGTGTGTGTATATATACAGTAGAATCTACTGTAGTTTTACAGTATTATATACTGTACCTTTACAGTGGATTCTACACCCAGGCAAATATCAGCATCAACCAATGTCGTCAATAGCACCCTCATACAAGCAAGGGTCAGGCACTTCTGAACTATTCTGGTGAGGGTCAGGCTATGCTGTACCTTCAATAACAGGCTGGACTATTGCAAAATTGCTTGAGAGTCTGGTCATGCTGGACTCTAGCAGGCTCATTGCCAGACTCCGGCATGAGGATCTAGCATAGCCAGACTCTTGAGTCATTTTTGGGTGAGTAGAGGCTCTAGATGAAGGTCCAGCATAGCCTGACTCTCACTAAAATATTTGAGATACATGTATGAGTGTTTTGGTTGACAAAACCAGCGTCAGACTGACGCTGATATTTGCCTGGGTGTATACATGTATACTGTGTGTATCTATACTAAACTGTACACCTACAGTACATTTAACTATATACCTGCAGTAAAGGCAACTCACTATTTACAGTGTAGGTTACATGCGGTGTTGCCAGCTTGATAACCTTCCTCAATTTGTGTAGCTGAAGCTCACTTCTGGGTCACAGACCCTTTCACTATCGACATCTATCATGATATATTTGCCAAGAGAACGGCTAAGACAAATTTCAATATGTATGATTTAGATATCTCCCATTCCATAGACGACCTCAGGTGATGGTGGTTTTAGCGACAATGACGCTGACTCAGGTGAGGGTGGTTTAAGCGACAATGACGCTGACTTTTCTGAGTGTGTATGTATACATAACATGTACACAGAACAACTCTGCACACACCTTTTATTTTAAGAATATACGATTGGGTAGAAAATCACGCTTGATGTCTATGAGACTGTCACAGTGACTTCCAAATGGGAGTGATGACTCGATTACCGAAGTATCTCCACAGGTGACTCCGAAGTGATTCCCGATAATTAATTCGTCGATGTATATTATCTTGATAGTGATGATTTATATCTAGCTAAACGTACCGAAGGCAATAAACCCATGTCACTGACTGAGACTGTGAGAGTCCCGGCTGAGGGTTCATGTAATTCAAATGATCAAGTACATCCGTACTCTATTCTAGACTTACAAGTCTAGCCGATGAAACGATTGTGTCTGTCAATTAGTCTACTACTCACATGAAAAGACCAATTCCTTCAAATCTGTTCCACAATGCTGAACACTTAAACCAGTCCTTCCCCACCAGACCAGCCCCCTAAATCCAACACACCGGGCTATACAGCAGCTTATAGAGCAGATGTCCCCAACACGAACAAAACGCTCTTTCCCACGAGTAAGCCGTCGGAAGGAATTAGACCCAAGCCAAAAAGAGCTGAAGGGCGGGTGCGATCAGCGGGCCGATTCCTCGTCAAGCAAATCGCTTGCCATTATCGGTTTAAGAAGCAAATGGTTGCGCGTTTATCCGAAAACGACTTGACAGGCGCTGGTATCAACAATCAAGGCATTACAGTCAATCAGTTCTTGGGCCTGATTTGTGTCAGTGATGAAGGAAGGAGATGTCAGTAGGGCTGATCCCCCTCCCCAACCAACACCACCCACTCCCCTTACCCATCCACCGATGACAGCCCTGACTCAGTCTGCACTGATGGAATAAGAGAGAGATGGTGGGGGTGTTACGTTGGGATGGGTGATATTTAATGTACTTCTTGTGAACATGGAGGTAGAGAGGAGGTGGCAGGCCCCATCCAGGCACTTCTTTTTGTGTGTTGGTGGTGAGGGGTAGGGGGGGGGGATAAGAGGGTGATGCCAAGTGAAGACGACGTTAACTCTGGTGACACCCATCATATAGCAGTGTGGATGTCCAGTCCAAAACAGCTAGAGGCTTCTGTAGGTTGTCGGTTTATATGTACATAATTATATGTGTATATTTATTCTGGTGCTGCACTGTAAGGCAACGTATATACATTTGTATACAACACGGGAAGGGTAAGCGTCAGGCTGAAGCTGAGAATGTCACCAAAACAGCCATGTTCCACAGGCATCTGAACAATTAAATACTCTAGCCCCAGTGGCGGATCCAGGATTTTCCAGAGGGGGGGGCCCAAACCTGACCAACCATGGAGTGACTATTTGTTCTGGCATACAGCGCAAGCGAAGCGCAGCGCAAGAAAATCGCAGCAGCCATACTAGGGGGGTTTGGGGGCATGCCCCCCCAAAAAAATGCTGATGGTCAGTGTCTTTATATGGTATTGTCCCCTTCTTTCTTTTTTCCCCTCTTTTCTCCTCTCTTCTTCCCCTCTTATATTATCATTTTTATTTTTTTCATTATTATTATTATCTTTTTTTTGGGGGGGGGGGGCCAAGGCCCGTTGGGCCACCCCCCTGGATCCGCCAATGAGCCCAGTATTTCAAAATTGTTGCAGTCTGGCACTGCTGGACTCTCTTCCCAGAGTATGGAAATATTGGACTCCTGGAGCTTTAAAAGTGAGGCTCCAAGAATACAGTATTCCCATACTATCCCTTTGGTACGGGGATGAAGAGGTTTGATAGCTCCCTATTAAACCCACTTGTAACGAAGCTTGAACTCTTTCATACACCCGTGTCGGAAGTATAGCAGTCAGAACTGCTTTAGATTCTTGTGGGGTGCTCACCCCCCCCCCCCTCCCAAGTCATCTCCGCCACCTCCACACCCACCTCATCCCATCTAGTCACCATCATTGATTAAATGTCACCCAAGATTTTGCCACCCCCCCCCCCTCCCCTCCGCCCACTTGCACACTCAAACGTTTACATGAACTGGTTACTTGTTGCAAAAAAATGATATATTTTCCTCAGTCGACCCATATTGAATAGGAAAAAACAAACCACAAACATGTGCATAATCTTCAGGACTCCTGGTGCACTATTTCCTTCTTTTACGTCCTATTATTAAACACCCGAACCTGCCCTCATAAGGCTCATTGCACTATTTTCGGCACAGGGGCATTTTTCTGCTGTGTCATGGTCAAGCTGGGGAGACATGTGGACCTGGGCAGAGGGATGGATGTGGAGACCTGAGGAAGCTGGTGGGATGACCCCTGTACCCTGGGCTCATCCAAGTGCACCATAACAAGGCCCAGGAATCAATCTGTCGTGGCTAAATGCCAGACGACATTTTCAGATAACGACCCCGACGTGGCGGGAAACAATGAACGCCGCAATCTGGCGGCCACGCCACAGCGAGGCCCAGGGACGCCCGGGCCACCGGAAGCTCTATTCTGCGCATGTCAGGATGCAGCGGGGCATTATGGGTGACGTCTCGTTAAGGAAAGAGGATGACGGGAATCTAGATTACGCGGGAAGTCAACTCTTGAAGGATGTGCCGAGTGACGAGCTTTGTCAAGAAGCTATTGACCGTTATTTGGGCAGCTTACTGCTTTCCTTGGCAACCCAGCTGGATGGTAGATTTGGGGAGCTTTAAACGGTCTTATGCACTGAGAATAAAAACAATTAGATTGATCCTATTGCTTCGACAAAGGGAAACCCAAGAAACTACAAACAGGTTAACTCACCATTATATATATAGAGAGAGAAAAACAATGGCACCTTTTGTATATTATTGCATGAGTATTTTATGCTCTGTATGAACAATCGGCATAAGATAATTACAACATAGAGAATTAAGTCGCATAATGGTGGACCCTAATGTCAACAATTACTTTTAATATGTAGGCATCCAAGTACAGTGAGCCTTGTGATACAACAAGACAGTGTAAAGTATAAGAAGATATTGTTAAACTCCTGGAGGGTATTTTTCATTCAGTATGAACCCCTGAGTCACTTCTCCACATACAAATCAGAGACTTGCTGAAAAAGGGTCCCGTCAACGCATGTGCTTCTGCTGTCAATATTTTTCAACATTCATTAGGTGAAGTCCATTGTTGCAATTGATGTCAGAGATAATAAAGAAAAGGCGCCTCCACACTCTCCTATCGACAGTCCTGTGTCGTCTCAAAGGGCATTTTTCAGAGGGCGACTGGGCAAAGTAGGCACACGCCCTCCCCGAATGCCGTCCCTATTTGAATCAAAGTTCCCCTTTGGCGCCAATTCGAATATCAGGACACGCGATGCAAATTTAGTCTATTGCCTTTCAATTAAGTAAAATCGTCTGCTTAAATGATTGGGCAGCCTCCCTTAATCTGTGCATTATTTGCGCTCGAAGGCACATCACGGCTTCATTAATATCTGACATTTCGCTGACTTAAACTCTATTAAAGCTTGATTGTTGACAGGAAATTTTAAACGGTCCCCATTAAAGATGGGAGGGAAATAGGAAGAGAAGACAAATTATTAATTGATTGCGCCGCGTGGGGACAATGCAAGGAGCGGACAGGAGTAGGCAGTGCAATCAGCTTAAGGCTGGGCCTCCAGCACGCGAACTGTCAGCCCACCCCACGGTAAGCCACTGACAACCTACCCACCCTCACTCCATTTTGCCACCCTCCAGGCTCCAAGTGGCAGCAGAACGTGGTTCTGTTATAACACACTAGAAATAAAGATGTAGGCCCTGTTTGACTAACAGCCAACGAGGTGTGTTTCTTATTGCCACCCTTTCAACATGGCGGCCAGGTTTGATGCATGGTTGTATGCTGGGATGAGAGAACTGTGACAGAACTCCAGGGCTCTGTGTGTTGGCCCCTATATATACTCACCCTCCTGTCACAGGGATACTGGTATTTATTATAACCAGAACTCACAGGACAGTTATGTACAGTTATGTAGTAGATATAAAGAAACACTGAAGCAGTAGATTATAGCCCATGCACAGCTGATGCATGGGTTAAGAAGACCAGCAGCAGGAGGAAGGGACCAGCAGTCAGTAGCAAGCACCAGGGAGCAAGGACCAGGATCAGGAAGCCAGGTTACAGAGCAGAATGGGGGTGGGGAGGGGTGGCTTGCTAGATACATGTACTGGGAAGAAATGAACAGTCATTTGTTCTTATTGTACTCTTCCTTATAAACCCGTTTATTTCAAAACATTGAAATAGCCATTTCACTTTGTTTGAATCCCTTGGCTCGTGGGGATGTTTTGACAGGAGGGGCTTGAGCATGTGACATACGTGTTAGCTTTAATGTGTTATAATTATGTTTAGTAAACCTATGTATATTGAACATAGAATTATATCTAGAATGCTTCACATTTGGTTAACACAAGAGATGTGTTCTAAGTTGTATGGTACCATAAATCTAGGTTTATAAGTAAGTTAGAATGCTATTTAGATAGTTACCCGGGGATCCACTTGCAGCTTACCCAAAAATACCTTTCTGGAGGGATAAAATTGCCTAGGGCCAAATTTGTTTTTCTTTCATTTCTAGCCGACAACTAGGCTTATTCTGTCTGGTATCTATGTTAACTATAATACCTATACTATCACAAAGACATTGATAGAGCAAAGATAATAAATTATTACAGCCTCATGCATCATGTTGAAACTTAACATTGAATCATGGTTATACACGTGTATTTACCTTTAGTTGTAGGCCTACATCAGACCAGCTATAAATAGGCCACTAGACAGGTGAGTGTTAATGCTGTGCTCACCTTAGCGTGGATGAGCGGGCACCACCCTCTACCTGCGGGGATTTTAACCTAACGCAGGGTGGCAGGTGACCACAATGGCCCTAGGACAGAGAACCTTTAATTTGAGCCACCTTTCTCTAATGATCCCTTAATTCCCACACCCCTAACCCTAAGGCCCTCCCCTCAACCATCGCTCAATGTGTCCACCTGCGGGGGGACTGTGAGGAGATTTACCTGGCCGTTGCACAACTCACCTGTCCAACAGGTGAGCCACATCAAAGAGCCTCCCCAGGTAGGCTGCGTGTCTCTCAGGTGAGGTCTGGGCTGGGCTGTTAATTGAAGATGGTGCCATGCTAATTGAGTCCCATTTGGAGTACTCACAAAGTTTGTCAGGTGGGCAGCGAGCCTATTAGCTCACCTGCCTGCAGGATCAAAGGATGTTATTAGCCAGGGGTGTCTGTGTGATACCTGCCCGCCTCACACAGGTAAGTAAACCACTATAGTGCCCTACCCCCCTCCTCCATTCCACAGATAGCTGTCTTAAGGTATTCTGTATGTGAGGACAGTGGACAATACTTTATCCAATTGCAACCTGCCTGGTTTGAAGTGTACTTAAAGAGGGATTAAATAAGGCTCATAGAAACTAATCCAATAATGACCTTGAATTATTGAATAATGGCAATGAAGAATTGCAAGTCTGCATATATTTATATATATATATATATATATATATATATATATATATATATATATATATATATATATATATATATATATATATATATATATATATAGGTGCATGCATATTCCAACTTGTGTGATTTTATGATTATTGAGCTTTTGTGATTCAATGTTAATATGCTCAGAACATGATGTACATGTTTTACATAATACAAAAGTTGTAATGATACAAAAGATGTACATTTTTTACATAATACAAAAGTTTTTTTGTAGGTATACCGTAGAATATATTGCAGGTGTACAGTTTATTGTAGGTACACATTAGGATCTACAGTAGGTATACTGTTCAGTGTTGGTAAAAGATATAAATTGTTTACAGTGTACATATCCCTTATTACTTTAGTAGAAACTGTTCACTTGATTGCCTTTACTACATTATTCAAGCTCAAATTTACTTCCTGAGTTACCTTATACAATATATAAGACAGGGTTCTATACCGAAACCACAGACTTGGATTTATGAGGATGACTTTCAGTATGTCTTTTATCAATTTCATTGAAGGTCAAACCTAATTCAATCCTTGAGGAATAAGTGCCAGGAAGCTGCTATCAAACTTGATAAAGCTACTGCAATTGAAAACACTCATAGACCGGTATAATTGATTATGATCCAAAATGCTAAATGGTCCTCAAAGATAAGTGCTTGTTGATATGCAACTGCGTCTGATCTCCACAGATAAGCTATGATTACAATCTGTAGGGCAACATCAGCATAACGTGTTACTCCTGTATTACAGAGTGTTGAGGATATAGCGCTTCAGCTGCTCCTCAGAAGCAGCAGCTGATTGGAGTTTTTATAGTACACAGGAAGGAGGCTATCTCTACAGGTCAATCCAATTTCCTTAAGTGGAGACATAAGAGGCACAGGTTAGACCTGCGTCTACACGGGGCTATTGACTATATGTGCATTATACATTCATGGGCTGTCAACACCCATATAGATTATCCCACAGTATATTAAATATTTCCACACCCATACACAATAAAGACATCTTTAAATGTTGACTAGTTTGAGCCATTTGTAATTCAATTAATCACTGCATGGGACACAGTCAGAAATGACGTCACCGGCTAGAGTGGTGGTCTTCGGGTTTGGTGACAAACCATGACAAAGCCATACATTAAGGTGGACTAATTTTCCAAAAATAGTGACAGAGGGGTGGGGAAATTTTGAAAAAGGTCCAAAAATAGGTGACGTCATTTGTGAACGTTCTCAGGTTAAATTTCTATTGGATGATGATACTCCAGTATACTATACAGGTATATACGTGTTCTAACAAAAACACGTGTCAATCTCTAAATTATAACGTGTAATAGTTCATTTGACCAATTTTGACAGAAAGACCCACATATTCATTCTGGTCTTTATATAGACACAGTCGACTCCACACATACATGAATTGCTCATATCATGTTAATAAGGGAATAATACATTAATAAGCAAGCAAGAGGGTTGGTTATCCATGGCTAAGGCACGAGGTGCATCCGAGTGCCTTAGCCATGGATAACCAACCTGAGTGCTGGCTTATCCATATATTATTCCGTTTATACCACAGTTTTAATATTTGAGATATAACTGATTTAATTTCAACCTAGACAAGAGTTTATCATGAAAACTCTTCACATGACGTCATATTAAACAGTGTGGTTATCCAGTTTAGGCACTGTTTTGAGTGTCTAAAGTGGATAACCGTGGTATACCTTGTATTATTGCATATAATATTGTTTGACCTTTGTGCGATAGCGTCCTGACTCAAACTTCAGAAAATACATTTCATATGCTAATGGCATCCTAACGCGTATAATACACACGGTTGAAGTTAGGGCTACATATGTTAGCATTAGGTTCATATTGATATCAAATTATATATTTTGTAAAACTACTAAACAGAACACGGATAGATGACAGATACATGTCAGAATTCTTTTTCTTTCTGTCAGCAATGTGTATCAATATGCAAATATACAAACTGTGAACATAAACCGTGTGATATATATATATTGTCAAGATTAGGTTTCACGCCATGTATACTTTCCTAACACTATTTAAGATCAAAACACGACAATATAATTATATTCTACGATCTTTGATCCACCCGTTTGTACCTTGGAGTAAGGGAGTGGGTAAGGGGTATTTTGGTCACCCCCACAACATGGGTCCAATCTTTTTAGTCCCCCTTCTCAAGCCAAGGCCTTAGGGGTCCGCATTTCTTCGCCCTCCTCCTTAATCCAGACCCCCCCCCCCCCCCACCATGTTGTTCAAAATATTACCAATCCCTAAATACAGTAATAAACATGAAAAATCGCATACATAAATACCTGGGTACCTATATATATATAATTGTATTAAAGCAGGCATAGTTGGTATTAATATATTTGATACCCAACAAGATACAATGCTGTATGATTAATATTGATTACAAGTAGAAAATTAAGTAGATAATATCAAATATGTAGATAATTTAAAACCTGTGCCTCTAGATTCAACTTTTATCTAAACGTGTACATTTCCTGATTATAATGATTTTTAAAAAGTTGATGTCTACACGTACATATAAATGATGCTATCTATAGATATCAATTCCAAAAATACACACAGCAGATTACGTCACATACCTCTGCAGTGGTCGGGCAGGCCCTTCTTGCCGCTGGCGCCGTGGCCGTCGTCGCGCTGTTCCTCCAGTAGACCCACCATATTGGCGGGGCACAGCACTCCTCCTCCGGGCGGACCCTGGAGGCTCTTGCTGCTCTCGTACTTCTCCTGTAGGTGATGTCCCCCGCCGCGATGATGGGCGACTGCCAAGGACCGCTCTCGCTCCCGGAAGCCGAGGATGGCGTCAATGGAGTGGGATGGGTTACAGGAAGCTGAGACCGGGGGCAGGGAGCGGGAAGCGGGGGGTGCAGGAGGAGGCGGTGGCGGCGCCCCGTGCTTATGCAGCCCGGGGAGGGGTACGCCACCCGGCGTCGACGACCGCCGCTCACCTGCCGCCGCGTCGCCCGCCGCGCCCGCCGGAACCGCGCCTCCGCAGCCCGGGTAGGGCGAGCCCGACAGCGGCTTGGGCGACTGGGAAAACTCCAGGTCGCTCGTAGACGATGTAGACATCGTGTATTTTGTGGTTATTGTTTTGTAATGATATTCTCCTATGTATATAGGGTTTCAGTGAGAAGACGTTCAATAATTAGGCTGGTCCTGATTAGTGTTATACTTTTTGTCTGATGACTTATTGCACTTAACAACTAACGTCAAATGTACATTTGGTGGCTAACAAGGTATACTTTCTCTATTAATACTAAGATGTACCCTTCTCCAGACAATACGTGGGTAATCAATTTGTAATTCATTAAACTCCAATTGTGGCCATGTCCTTGATGTGTCCTATGATAAAATCAGTGATGATGAACAATTAAGATAAGAATAGCCCGCAAGCATACACTCCAAGTGGGCGTGGAGGTTGACGTGTATATGTCCTGCTATCTTATCAGTGACTGAGATAACAGTACCAGCAGCTTCAGCAGACTTCCTCCAGTGGGTACAGGCCTGTATATGTGGTCCCTGGAGGAGGTGGAACAGGTATACGACATGGAGGGATCCACTTCTGGGTGTGGGCGGGATCTACCTCTACAGGTTCTTGAATGTCGTCTGCTCACGGACTGTTTGACTACCAACCGTGAACCGTCCCTTCATCCACCATAACCACCCTTCTCCATCCCCACCACCGACATGGTGCAGACCCCATAGGGCGGGGCTACAGTTGCCCACTGACCAATCAGCGACAGGCATGCCTCATTTTGTGCCGTCAATCAAACCAACGCTGCTGTTGCCATCGACGGCGCCCACTGTGCAATGCTGGGGGTGAAGAGAGGGAGATGGAAAGAGGAGGGGGCTAAGGCCGGGAGGCAGGCAGGCAGGCGGGTGGGTTTTGGTAATTTCATTAAGTGAGTGCCATTAATAGAGGTGCCCTGGTCAATGCTATTGATCCGCAGAGGCCACAGCCAGCAGTGGCTATGGATCTCGGCGAGGGTAACTGGCCGCGCGCAAACACGGTCATTGTGCTGGTGGCCGGCAAGCACAATGAGGCCAGCAGACGACATTTTGTGTCTCCCCGGGCGGGAAGGGTTTGCTGCTGTTTTGTTACGTCCTTTGGGCGGTTAATACACTCTTAGCTAAGCTGATTGAATTAAGGCGCCACCACGGAGCCTAATACTGCGACTGGAGAGCAGTCGTGAATAGAAGTCTTGTTTAGGCAGTTTAGGATTTAGGTTTCCACATGCAGTTGCGTCTGTTATCTCTCTTTTAGTACAAAATGTGGACAAAATGAAACCAGTGCACAGTATAATTATAAACTATGACCAAACAATCCAGTGCATAGAAAAAAACTGTAATTGTTATTTGAATAATATTGACATGAACTTCACTGCAAAAACATTGTCACCAATGTCAGAAAGGTATTATATCCCCAAATACATTATCCTCAATCATAGTATGTTCTCTATGTATATATGCTAGCACACCCAATTTGAGTTTTAATTTCTATTTTGGAGCACGCCAATCCACATTACCTTGTCACCATGACAACATAAGGCAAAATTAGAAGCACTCCCAAAAGCAGAGGATTTTTGGACAAATCCGTAGTTAATTGTCCTTCTGGGAGGTAGGATTGGGAGAGGATTAATTCAAACCGCCAAAATGGTGACCAGAATTAGTTGACCAGCTTAGAGTCATATCAGTTGCCACTCAATTAACCACACTAATGAGTCATTCAACTTAGAGACCATCTCATATCCACTAAGGTTACTAAATGCTGTGATTTATTTTTTATTGTGTTATAGGTATCCCGCGGGTATTGAGATAGAGTTAGACAGCAAGGAAACGCCCAATGCCATGAGATATTTGATTTTGAACATGGTTATAGATGCATATCAAAATGAGTAACCTGTGGCTTAAACTAATAATTTGAGTATAATTATTCATCAACATATTTACTGCGTAAACTATAGTAAACTATATATAATTCACTTTTCTTACTATGTTCTCCCCTTTATATGCCCACCCTATAAAGCACACGTATTATACGTTTAGTTCTACAAGTTCATATGCTGTGTAATTATTTATCCCTGGTGTAAGGGAGATCGTTTACAACAATGTTATCCTGACTAAACCCATCGTTGAATGATGACCGACGTTGTTTGCAGGACCACTGATCCTCTGATAAAATGTTTGCCAACCACCTTTTTGTGAGCAATCCATGTGCTTGGAGATTTCACGGTGATGGAGCTTTGACAAAGGTTAAATCTGGTTAACAAAGGATCTAATCAATCTGACTCTTAATAGCAAGACAAAGATCTGTTTAACATGTTTGTAAATCCCTTATACGATGAGGCTGGTTAAGCCTAAGGCACGTTTGTTGACTGAATTAATTAAGGCGTATATGGTGCCCTGAAGACTAATCAGTATATACACATGTATGCATCTATTACGTGTTACGATATACGGATACAAAAATAGTGAAAGCTGCAGTTAGAGGCCATTATACTGGAAAGAATATACAAGCGTGTTAATACTATACACCAAATCCAATTGGCAGAACACGTGGTCAATGGTCTATGACAAGAACATAAGGGACCCCCAGAAGGGACCCTGCAAAATACTTTCGTCCTTATCATCATAGACCCATGTATCAAGTCACATTACATGTATCATTCATGATGTAGGACAGTGTATTGATGTAATAATTGAGTTGGTGTCAGTCAAAACCATGGAAATGTGCAAAGACTTCATGTAGGCTAATTACCTTTTGAAAAAAGTCCCCTTTTTTGCCGCATGGGTCTGCAGAGAAATTGCCTATTAACTGTGCTTGTTTTTTCTTCAAGTTCCTAGTTAGTACAGGAACTGCCTTTAATTACATGTGCTTTTCCTATAGTGTAAGTACATGGTCTCTATATAGTCAATCCTCCGGGTGGGGCAATGCCTCTATACCATAGATAAATGTAAAGTCATACACCTGCAGCATAGAAGGTCACATGTTGCTATAGCTATAGACCCTCCCGGAGAACCTCCTATACGTCATCTACATAATGACGTCACAGAACAACGGATGACATTTCCAGCAGCAGCAGACAATTCGCAATCAGGAATGCCGCCGGAAGTACTGCCATCCGCGCGCTGCGGGACTTCTCCGCTTGGTGGCGTGCGGGTGCAGGACGAATCAGCCAATCAGCACCGACTTCCGGTTCGGGGGCGCCCTCTAGCGGGGGATCGAAGCTGTCAGTGCGCATGTCGGCGTCATCCGTCAGGACGCTGCCCTGCCGGCCGCCTAAACCGGATTTAATTGAAAGGCGGCCCACCCCAGGATTACCACAAGGGGCAGCGCGGGAAGAAATTGAAATGAGCTGTTGTTAATAAGGATGATGGGGTTAAGGACACCGGGCTCACAGCCTCAGCATGCCACGGCCGTGTAAACAACAACACTCTGTTCTCCTGCGGGGAGACATAAAACACTGCATTTGATTTTGGGATCGAGGTATTGTTTTAATACACAACCGGCCATCTTTCTAGATTTTGTATTGCGACCACCATTACATATTTATATCCCCATCCAGGTATTAAAAGGTAAATGGAATATGGTAACAGAGAAGGTGAGAACGTAAAGTCAGTATTCAGTAGACCGATTGCACGGTTCTATAGAAGTGACCATATACAGGCAGTGGCAGGGAATTGTACTAAAGATAATCTACTTTTCTGCACCCTCTCTTTTACCTGACACTACATTAGACACCATAATGGTCCACAGTATAGCAGCTGGTGGACCGGTTAGAGTGAAATGTTGACATGGTTTGCATGAGACCGCCCAGTAGACAGGACAGTGAGGGTGGCATATCTGAGAAGGGGTGAGGGCCAGCATGGGGGCCTGTATGACAAGTGTATTATCTGCGCTGATCAAAGATATGAGGTAAAAGGTGCAGCCGCGAAGCATCAACAAATTTGTCGACGACAGAAAGCAATTTGTCAGCGCTGCCTGAGAGGAGGGGCCGCTGAGTGCGCCGCCCTAGTGGGGGACCCAGGAACCATTAGCACAGCCCACACGACAGTCCACTAGGCACTGATAGATAACCTTTGACCCCCAGGGCAGGCCCTAGCCTCTCCCCCACCCACCCAACCCCCTCACTACTGCAGTCACCAGCGCCAAGAGACAGTCCAAATCATGGAGCCAATTACCATTAATTCTTGTATCGATCCACGCTGCCTAATCAGCCCTCAAATTAACAGCCATCCGACTAGGGATCGCGTTATGCACACGGAGACAAGTGGGTAGTACCGCAATTATGTTTAATTGTCCTGCTTAAGTGAGTCTAAACGTCGGGGTTTTAGTCCTTTTTTCATAATCCCTCCTCCCCCTACGCCAAACGCTCCTGGCTTCCATGCATGTTCGTTTGAATTCTTTAAGGCAAGCTATAAGGCGCAGAAGTATGTTTTCTTAACACGGCCCAGCACCTCGTGAATCTGATAAACGGTCTTGCTGTGATAATTCCCTGTTCAAAGAGTCGCCCCATTTCGCTTGTTGTGTCTGTCGATTTTCTTCACGGCAGTTTGTTCGTCTTAAGTAGAATTCAATTGACTCCGACTCAGCACTTGCCGCCGGTCACAGAAAGCTATGTCCTCCCCTTCCTTTCTCCCCCATTTCTCCCCCCACACACACCCCTACTCACTCCCAACAAAGGCTACACGCAGACGAGAATTTTCATTTCCCTTGGCGCGCCATTCAATTCTGTATGCTAGCCAAAGGGGGGAGGCCGAGGGAAAGCGAGGAAGGAGGTGGAGTATAAGAAATGAGAGGGGGTTTCAATGTTATAGCCGACCGTTTTGGTGACCAGAAGGAGGGTTGGCTGGGCCGGGAAGAGGCCAAATAACGCCATTATAACGCCAGACGGGGCACGTACAAATGACTGCCCCCAGTATACCTGAGCGGGGCATGGCGGGACGTTGGCGCCGACCGCCTTGCCGGGCCATGGTGCCGCTCACAGGGCTGGCTTTGTATCCCTGTGTGGACACCCCCTCTCTGTGGTTGAGGGCCCCTTCTATGTCTGCTGGTTGGGGCCCGTGGGGGCTGTGCACTGTCTCATACCATCAGCTCAGACACGCCATCACACATACCCCTCATCTTAACCCTGCAAGGATCACATACTCGCCTTATCCACGTGTCGTCATGATGCACCAATGCAGCACTGGCGAGTTATTCGCATTTTACCGACGCTTCACGAGGGCTTCGTAGATTCGGCATGATGCATTGCTGCATCTCTGGCGCATACATTGCCAGTGATGCATTGGTGTATGCATCATGGCGACAAAAGGGCATATGGTGCAATAAAGCACTATGCTGCCCTCACATGGTAATACTGCATCCTGTTGGTATATGGTCACACGGAAGCATATCTGGGTGTGTGTAAAGGTGCTAACTAGTATTAATGACGTGAGGGTGATGGCTGTAGCACACACGCAGGCTATTATACATGTATTTGACTCTCACGTTTGACTACATACCCCTATAGACACACTAATACATGCACCATCCTGGCCCTTTCTCCACATATCGCGTGCATGAAATTTACTAGGCATACAGAGTGTGTATGTGGAACTAGCTCCTCACTCCGATTATTCTCCCGATGGCCTGGGAGGTCACGGAGGTGGTGTGTGCAAGGTTACAGAAAGGGAGTATTTTCTGAGGAGTCCTGGTGGGCAAATTGTCAAATTTGACTAATGTTGACATGTGGCGAGGGGAAGGCTCTCTACTTTCTCCAATTCCCTCGATATTAAATATAGGTATATATGAAGGTCATCGGAAGGTCATAGATTAAATCCTACGTGCTCTCAATTCATTTCTTAGATAAGAAGTCTCGTGTAAGTCTATGTTGACCTTAAAAGTAACCATTCATATGTACAATCGTTGTAGAGTTAACATGGTGCTGAATCACCCAATAATCCCATGTCATACACCAAACAATGCCTTATCTGTAGACATCCATTCCCATACTTTCACCTCACTCCCTCTGGTGGCTAACAGGGTGGGCGGGCACCGTCGCCCCATCAAGCGGCAGCTAACCGTATTAGAGGTGATTAGCCTGGGTGGGGTGCTTTCAGGGTGGCTGCTGGGGCGGGCTGCAGAACGGGCATCAACTTAATTATGACAGCCGGCGGCAATTAGGTCTCCTGGTCGGCGTGGGTTAGGGCCCTTAGAGCAGAGTAGAGAGGTGCCGGGGTAGGCTGCGGGTCCTGCAGTAAAGGACGTTAAAAGAACACTGGTCCTGGAAGCAGCCAAGCCACGAGCTATGGTAGTAAGCGAGGGGATGTATGTCTATACATATATATAGAGAGAGAGCCGTGTACACAGGCGGAAGACTAATGCAGAAAGATACAAGGCCCTAGGACAGAGAAGATGGCATGGGGGTAGTATATAGCTATAATGAAATGTATAAATGCTAAACGACTGCGATCCAGATAGACACCAGCTATTGTACGTGTCCTCAAGTCTCATTTCTACTGCTCTTGACTCATGCAATATTCAACTACACATACCCCATATGTGAATTAGACAGGAACTAACTGAATCTAACCTTCCAGTATTAGGTCTAAAGTGCTGGGTAATCGTCGCTAGAATTGAATAATAACCCCTAGCACGCCACGAATATGCCCCGTCTCAATAGTTTACCAGTTCAGAGCCTGGTAAAATTCTCATTTTCATATACTACTTGCATTGTTTTAACGCTGTAATTAATGTGAGTAGTATATGAAGATGAGGTTAGATGCAGGATTAAAACAAAGTGAGCATTACATGTATATAATTGAGGTTAATTGCAGGGTTATAACAATGTGAGTAGTATATGAATGGCAAGTAAATAATGTGAGTAGTATATGGAATTTAGGTTAATTGCAGGATTGAAACAATACGAGTAGTACTTATATGAAAGTCGGGTTGATTGCAAGATCGAAACAATGTGAGTAGTATATAAAAATGGGGTTGATTGCAGTATTGAAACAATGTAAGTAGTACATGGAAATCAGGTTAATTGCAGGAATGAAACAATGTGAGTAGTAGACGAAAAAGGGGTTAATTGCAGGATTGAAACAATGCGAGTAGTATATGAAAATTAGATTAAATGTAGGATTGAATTACTGTGAGTAGTATATGAAAATGAGGCTAATTGCAGGATTAAAACAATATGAAAAGTTTATGAAAATAGGGTTTATTGCAGGATCGAAACCATGCGAGTACATGTATTATGTAAAATGAGATTAAATTTAGGATTAAAGTACATGTACTGTGGGTAGAATATAAATATTAGGTTGAGTGCGGCATCAAAAAACAATGCGAGCATTACCAGTATATAAATGAGATTAATTGCTGTCTTAAAGCAATGCAAGTAGTATGTGGAAATAGGGTTAGTTGCTGTATCACAACAATGGTGGTAGTATGAGGAAAAATTAGGTTGATTGCAAGATTAAACACTGTGGGTAGTATATGAAAGGTTGATTCCAGTATTAAAGCGATGTCAGTAGTCAGTGGCGGATCCAGGATTGTCTAGAGGGGGGGGGGGGCAAACCTGGCCAACCTGGAGTGACTGTCTGTTTCCCGCGAGCGAAGTGCATCAGCCATACTAGTGGGGTTTGGGGGCATGCCCCCCCAAGAAAATGTTGTTGATCTAGACTTGAAATGATGCATTCTTATGCATTTTAGGACACAATATTTCAAGACTCCTCCACCTCCCCTCAGTCACGCCCTATAATTCATACTCCACTTAGACTATAATGATATATTTCCCTTCTCTCTCTCTTTCCCTCTTTTCTTTTCTCTTCTTCCTCCTCTTTTTCTTTGGGGGGGGGGGGGTAGTATTGTTTACGCCGAGCCCTGACTTTCAAATGCCTAGATATGAAAGGTATCTAAATATTGCTCTCTCTATAAATGAATGGTTTGTACCGGTAGTTTTTATTGCCAACATTTATTCGCACATCCAACAATACAAATGTACATGATTTCTTATGGAGTCAAAGATAAATTTATATCTACACAAATCATGTTAGAATTTGTTATACCCCACTTAAAATGTTGATACAAACATCCTTTTTACTATAATGATCTTAAGCCTATAGATAAAGAGCATGGACCCGAAAGGACCATGGACTTTATAGCCCCTCCATGGCGCCAGTTCTGCAGACGGACATAGTCACAGATCCCTTAATGTGTAGACTGGTCCGTTCTGGCCTTGAATGGCGGCTGACTTTGATCCAGCCCTTAACACACCCGGCTTATTTAACGGCCAACAAGGGGCCCTCCCGTCCCCCCAGGCCCCTGCTCCTTAACAAAGTTAAACACCGGCCCTGTGCAGAGGCAAAACACTCCTGAGGCCACAGCCAAATCCGCCTTTTGTACCCATAGTAATGATCAGCACAAGAAACACCCTTTTATGACCCACTCAGCAGACAAAAAGTTAGTCTGTCTAAATAGAGACTGATTTTTGTACCCTTCTATAACTTCCAGTCACTTGACAACGTGGTAATTGGACAGCGTGTTACAGTATCTGAACTTAGAATTGAGAAGTATACACACAGAGAAGAAGGAGAATCACTGTAACTCTCAAATGGGAGTCCAGCCCCGATCACTGAGGTTACTCTCCCCACAACTCTAAAGTGACTCCCAATCATTAGGGAGTCTTAGAACAGAGTCATTATAGAGTTATTATAGAGTCCTACTAATGTTAAGGAGTCAGGTCAGAGTCCTGGGGAGAGTTACCTCAGTGATCAGATCGGAAGTTACAGTGATTCTATTTCTTTTCTGTGTGTAGGGTGTATATATTCTTCATAGTACATGTATAGGGGAGTGATCTAGGTCCCTATCTGAGTCTCCAAAACCAGCCCATGTCTAGCCGCATGTACCGGATAGCCAGTATACACCTAGACATTCCCACCCCAAACTGTATCCACACATGCAGTATGTCAGGGTTAGTTAGGCTCCTACAATTTCAAATTCACTGGCAATTTTCCGCTTTGATGCCAACAGGACGGTCTATACGTACATGTTAAAGTAACCAGAATGGACGGTTTCAACCTTTTGGGAGGTGGGCTGGCGGCGAATGGATTAAATATTAACCAGACAGCTGTCGTTTTGAGGGTTGGCCGTGTCAAACAACATGTGATATATTGATCTTTGGGCTGGCATTCGGTGGGCTACAGTAGCGCACGCCAGAACTGTCAGTCCCCTAGTGAGCTCAACAACCATCTCTGATGACTATCGCACAAGGAGGTGTGAAATAATTAAGGCGGGGTCCCAAATCAACCCAAGTCGGCGTGTTCACTCCACCCAGGTAAATCATGCCAGGCACCAACTTCATCTGTCCGCGCATGCGCATGCATTACTAGCGTCTCCCTGTCCCCTCCCTCAACATTGCTCTACACAAGGACCTAGTAGATCGTCTATGGGTGATTAAACCTCTCTAAATATATAAGAAATAACCCTAGTTTTTTTTTTTACAAAACCACTTCCCACAGCGAGCGCTGGCGCTGCTTTTTTTCTTATTGATTCTTTTACGTGGTATGCATTATGTCATTATTCCAGGCGCTTAGGTATAAATGGCTGTGTCATTGACAATTTGAGGGCAATTGAATCTGTCATAGTGAGTGTGCAAATGTCATTACATCTGTTGTGACCTTTCACTGTTGACACAATGGGATGTTCTGCCACACGATAACATTTTATGTTTGGCATTTCATCCCGTGTTGGCTATTTGATGAGCACTATAGTGTCCCATATCAACATGAAGTTAACCTTACAGAGTTGCCAGCTGTGCTTTTATATGTATGAATGTAGACCTTTATCATGAATGTATGATGCGTTGTAGGTGTAAGAAATTATTACCTGTTTTGTAAGGCTTTGTAACTTACAATAAGTTCAAAGCGCCTTAATTGGGAGAAATTACAATGGTTACACAGCACAATATATATAATGTTGTATAATTGAATGTGAATCATTCATGGGAACAAAAAAAAAGATGGTCAGAGTTCCAAGTTAGCTCGAGTGCTGTGTGTAGATATCCACGCTGAGGATAAATGCACGGGATTTAATTTGAAACCAATCCTAGTAGTGTGGTGCCCACATTTCTGTATCAAGAAAGGAATTATTGGGCGGCGGCAATATCACAGGGTTCTGGTGTGGAATTCTAACCAATAGCTTTTTGAAAGACCAGTAGCGGTGTGTATGGGTGCGTGCCGGCGGCTGTCCACCTTCTGCCCACGCCCTTTTCACCTGTTGTTGTCTCGTGCTTGTCTCTCTCCTTCATGAGGTACCCTCATCACCCCCAACCATCACCTCCCCCCTGGTCAAAAACCCCGACGGACACGTCCCTCCCCACCCGGCCCACCCGGACAGTTTGCTCACAGCAGCCCCTCTCTACATGAAGCCACCACCTGAACAAAAAAAGACACTATAGAGGTCGCGCTCGTCGCCACCATCCCTGTCCTTTCATCTTGGACGCGTCCCCTCTGTGTCAGAGGCGCCATCTTTAGTATTCAAGGGCGCCGCTTGACTGCGGGGCGGGCAGCAAGTCAAGCGGGGTAAGGGCACCAAGAAACATGCGAGACAAAGCAGAGGGGCCTCCAGAAAGATACTTCCCCCTCAGGTGAGAGGGGCGCCGCCGGGACCCCCTGGGGGAGGGGAATATGGTGAGCAGGAGGGCGGCCAGTATTTGGGTAACTGACACCATTGGGTAGCCTGACCTGTGTGGGCTTGTCAGCGAATGGTACATCTATATATCTGGACGTGCACCGCCTATACCTCTAAGAAAAAAGAAACTTGTTAGTGTCAGCCAAGATCTGTTTGAAGCCGGATAGGGCATTTCGCTACATGACTTCTAGAGTACCAATGTATAGATCTAAGAGAATCGCCATAATAAGGACGCTAATGAGGCTTACCAGTTCTGAAAAGCAGATAAAGAATATCGGCTAGTCTGAAATAGCTGAGCCATATTGCAGTGCCGTATATTGTAGACACGTTACCTATCTAATTACCACGTGATATCTCGCTTTTGCTATTTCTGTATGTTCAAATGTTTGTATGTACATGCATACAATGCCGAGATTCTTCCATAATCCAGATAGTCAACTGGGGGATTTTTTTGAGTATGAGATGATGTAAATACACCAATCCCGTTTATTTTATCCTGGTGTACAGAAAGAACTTGTTCAGCTCGGAAATATCCGACACCAGCATTATTTAAATACAACACTTCGCTTAGCTATTATAGTAAATGTCCAAGTATAACATATATATATCACAATTTATCAGACAAAATAATTGGATTTCACAATTCTTTTTAGCTAACTTACGACATATATATATCGATATTAATGTATATGAGAGCGTATGAGAGGCATTGAAGTACCCACATTAACATATCACTTGCTAAGCCTAAAGCCTGCTCCATGCATACGCATGTGTTAATACTATCAATAAACCAATATAACCGAACCTCATGAGCTTAAACTGCTACTTTTGGTGTGCGTTAACTAGATGCAGGAGAGGGCTACTCCTGTACCTCTGGTTTCAACATTCCACACTGGAGAAAAACCTCAATTGTGCAAAATTCAATTCCGCTGTAACATATAACAAATACTTATAATTCAATCAGGTAGTAATTAATACTAACTCGTTCCATTATGCATCAGGAAAATATGACGATGTAATTACATAATTATGGATAATTGGTGCTGCCCAGCCATTTCTTCCTGTTGAGCTTAAATTTCTCATAATCATCAATTAATCTAATATTTACAGGCAAGTTATTCCACAGTAAGGCACCTCTATACAATACACTTTTTTTGGTAGTTTCGTTTTTTGGCTTAATTGTAGTAAATAGTAGGGCATCATGCGCTCTGGTATATACCTGTCTATGATTAACAATCTCATTATTATCCTGCTGTTTATACATAAAGTTTACAATATGCATTATCCTACGAGGAGCCAGGGGTGAGATAGCAGCCTCTTGGTGTGTTAATATAGTAGGATATCTATGGTCAACCCCAAGACACATCCTTAGAGCCTTGTTTTCAGCAGTTTGGATTTTGTCCAAAATAAATTTACCCGCAACATCATACAAAATATCGCCATAATCAATATGTGGCAGGATCATGGTCTTATACATTTTTAACCTAATATCAACAGTCATCGCATCCTTCAAAAAAGCCAGTTGATAAATCTTATATACAATTTTCCTAAATATCCCTTCTGCATGCTTATTAAAATTTAGAACTGGATCTAAAGTGATACCTAGGTATTTGACGCTATTTACTCTCTCTATGGGTGTTGTGCCAAATAGGAGGGAGTGGTGATGGATTTCTTTCAGTTTTGCCCTAAGTCCAAAAATCATATAATTAGTTTTCTTCGCGTTTAACGTTAATTTATTTTTCTTGAACCATATATCTAAATTCACCAAATCCTCTTCCATTTCATCAGTTAACCTCCCTATGTCATGACCAGTCCTAGATATCACCGTATCATCAGCATATAAATATAGCGAACAATTTTTTATTATTTTTCCTAGGTCATTTATATACACCAAAAACAGAGTAGGCCCCAATATAGATCCCTGCGGGACACCACAAGTAACCAACCCCTCACTAGAGATTAGGTCATTTGCTGATGTGCGTTGCTTTCTGTTATGTAAATAGCAGGCAAGCCATTTGTGAAGAAGACCTCCGACACCACATTTCGACAATTTATCTAATAAAATGGAATGATTTACTGTGTCGAAGGCCTTCTTCAGATCAATAAAGGTTGACAAGGTGTATTGCCTCGTATTCATACCCTTATAGATGTCGTCAATAAAATAACTTACAGTACCGGTAGTCGAGTGACCTGACCTGAACCCGCCTTGATTTGGGTCCAAAATATTATTATCTTCTAAATAAGAGACCAGTTTTTTATTTACAATTTTTTCTAGCAGTTTACCTATAATTGGTAACAATGTTACTGGTCTTAGGTTCGATACCTCGGACTTGTCACCATCCTTTTGTAAGGGTACAATAGTTCCAATTTTCCATACATCTGGAATACTACTAGTAGAGAACGAGTGGTTAAATAAATTAACTATCTGATCAGGCACTGCTGACATTGCATCTTTTAAAGCCTGAGAGGAGATTTTATCAATACATGATGACTTAGTAGTATCTATGTCCTTAATTAAACCTATAACCTCGGCTACACTCGTCTCCATATTGAAAACACCCATATCAAGCGTATCACCATCATATGTCCAAGGTACATCATAATTCCTGGCAAGGTTAGGACCAATGTTCAAGAAAAAATTATTAATGAAATCAGGTGTATCACCGTCTTCCACCAACACACCTCTGACACTGTCTTTCAGTTTGAAATGTGGTACCCCCCTATCACCTTTGACCAGACCATTTATTATCCTCCAGAATTTCTTGCTATCCTTCTGGTTAGCTTCAAGACTATCTCTAATAAATTTACTTTTGGCTTTTTTAATGAATTTATTTACACTATTTCTTAGTCTACTCGCAATTTGCCAATCATCTGCTCTTTTACTTTTTATAGCCTTGGATAAGGCCTTATCCTTATCTTGTATAAGTTCTAGAATATGGTCGGTGATCCAGGGGGCCCTATCTTTCTTCACCTTGAAAGTTTTGACAGGGCACATAATGTCCAACTCGTTAGTAAACATGTTTAGTATAAATTGCCATCTTTCATTTATATTTTCACAATCATCAATAGGACCCCAATTGGCATTCCTAATACAAGCTTTGAACAAGTCTGCATTATAGTGCTTGTACGTCCTACCCTCGAATGATACTTTCTCATTCACATAGTAGTGATCAATCAGTGTAATTCCTACCATGAGATGATCACTCAGATTCCATTTTCTCATAAAAGACTCATATAACTTGGAGGTGTTCGTCACAACCCAGTCTAGGCATGTACTAGATGTCTCATTAGACCTTGTGGGTTTGTTAATTATTTGTGTAAGACCCAGAATATTCATACAAATCTTCATTAATCTTGTCGAGACCTTGGTGAGATTAAGATAATCGAAATTAAAATCACCCATTATCATTAAGTCTTTCCGTCTCAATTGAGCACGACTGATCAAATTATTAAATTGCTCAATAAATACTGCTTTATCCCCATCAGGAGGCCTGTACACATTCGCAACTACAATATTTTTCTTACCATTTCTAATTATTTCCACCCATTGAATCTCAATGTTATTATTACTTAGGTTGAGATGCTGGTAGTTATTGACTGAATATGATAGATCTTCACGTATATAAATTGCAACTCCACCTCCAGTTTTAACAATCTCATCACCCCATGCTCTATCAAGCCTTTCAAAATTATAACCGACTAGTTTGACAAAGTGATCCGGGATACCGTCATGGAGCCAGCTTTCAGATATACCTAATACAGCGTCAGACACTCCAAACATATGGGTCCTTAGTGTTTCAATCTTTGCCTTTAAGCTCCTGATATTAATATGTGCTAAAGAGAAGTCATTTTTACTACCCCGTTTCATGTGTTTACCCACCATAAAATACAGGGTAGCCCAATGACATCCAGTCAAGCACTAGATAAACCACATATACAAATATTAATGGGTATTGGCAACTCGTGCCACCCATCTTGGGGAAATAGTTTCCCATCATGAGGTCAAGTAAACAGGGCTGACCTTTGCTAAGGATAGCCTACTTAACCACCTATAACAGAAGTATAATTACAAAGAATATAATGCATATCGTGCGTAATACATTAATAAATAATAATATTGATTATCAAGGTTTATAAACATTTATAAAGTGAATTTGCATAGTAAAGCGTCCATCATACAAGTCTACATATAAGTATTTCCAATTGTTAACTTATAATTACTTTCAACAATCAACTAAAGGGTGATAGAACCATATAGTTATATAGTAGCAACTACCGGTAAGTGCTTTGACGGATAGACTTACAGCACAGCGCTCAAGCGCCCATGGCGCCACCTGTCGATATCAAATACAACCAATTGCGCTGGCTCAGTCGTGTCTACTCAGATCAGCTGATCGTGCCCCTACCACACTAGTGGGACATTCAGACAGTTAATTAATAAGATATGAGCGTTAACATACCCATGATGTAGTATTATGCATAAATTGCTGTCAGTGTACATCGTACTATTGCCTTTAACATATACAATACCCATAATTTGTTGGATTACATGATACAATATAATGCCATGAAGACTACCGGGTAGTATAAACTAAATGCATTTAATTTTACACATGAAAAGGCTGATTGAGGTGCATCTACATAGTGACTTTACCATTTTCATCCTGACTACTACAGCCCAGCACCATCACAACTAAGCATACATTTTACTACCGGTAATATGTCACCTGTTTAGTTGTTCAAAGTGTCTCGGATGCTCTCCAAAATTTTCCCCATCTTGTTACCCTTCACATTATCTTGCTTGATCTCTCTTGCTTGGGATATATTAAATCCACAGCCCCAGGGTTTCTCCAAAGTACATTCAAATATTGACCCGACGATGGCCTTCAGCCTTGCACCCAAGTCAATGTTCTGTTCATACTTCAGGGTAGCAACCTCCTCCATTATTTTGAATCTGTGTGTGTCGTTGTCTACCTTGGTGATCTTAATGAGGTGGGACATTTTCTTGGCCTCATAGCCATCCACGCTCAGGAGAATTTTTCTGGCCATGTCATCGTCATCGTTGTACTGGGCTATACGGTACCAATATAGCTGCTCCGAACTATGCCAAATAATGCCTTCATGTTCAATCTCACATTGGTACATATTGGACAAGAAAGCATGGTGCGACTGAAAACATGTACCTAGGGGGATCTTAACCAGCTTGGCTGCTTCCATCGTGACCTCTGCAGGTAGTTGGTATATGTCCCTGTACGTCATCACCTTGTCTCCTACCTCCAGCTTCCCACCCTTCACTTTAGACTCCAGTCCGTTCTGTTTCGCTACCTTGGATAGGCACCTCAGCTCTTTCCTTTCACTCTGTTGTTCTAGGCTGAGGTCGTCTGACACGTATACATACTCCCAACGCTTCTTATGTTTCATGTTACCTATTTCTTGAAACAATTTTAGCTTGTGCTCCAGGTCCTTAAACCTAATCAGAATGTTTCTCGGTCTGGTCTGGTTGGCTTTCTGCTTTCCTATCCTGTACGCTGCGTCCAGTTGAACCCTCTCATTGCCTTTAATAGCGCCAATGTCTGACATTAAATCAATGAGAATTTTCCTGGGTGTGTCGCCCTGCTTCTCCGGTACCCCCTCAATGATTATGTTTGGACGCTTCAGCATCTCGTCGTTTTGCCTGACACGGAGGGATAGCTTATCAACCTTATATTCAAGCCTATCTTTGTCCAGCTCTAATTGCCTACAATATTGAGTCGATTTACAACGATAATCCTCTAAGTCTTCAAGGCGCTCTTTCAACCCGGAGACCACCAAGTCGTTAGATGTTACGTAAGTATCTATTGCTACCTTATTCTCATCAATTTTCGTGGTTAATCCTGATAGTGTGTTATCAATCGAACCAAGGCGTGCCAGAGTCGATTCATTGATCTTCTTGATGTCCTCCATGAATTTAAGAATAGCGTTGTCGCTGGCGGGCTCCCCCATAGTGGCGGCAGGTTTGTTTACCTTAGTAACAGTGTCTAAGGCTATGGCAGGTGCTGGTATATCGCCCACCTTGCTTTTACGCTGGCTCCGCGTCTTTATTCCCTCGGTGTTGCTGTCCATCTAGTTCTCCCATAGGTTCCTTGTTAAACCCTCGGTGAGTTGAGACATTCATATATCTCTAAGACTGGACTGTAGTATTAGGCTGCATAATGAACCCGATGTTAGTGGATTTGTATGCGAGCCCTCGCTGTGTCTAACCGCTGCCGTTCGTCGCCATCTTGTTACATGGATAGGAAACACATTTTAAAACCATTTCTCCCATCCCACTACTATAAGCTGACCATACTAAAAGCGGCATATATGTTGTGGATACATTATAAACTACTGGGTTGATACTGGGTCTACTGATGCGATCCTGAAGGGTCGGCATGATGTACAACTGTAGCGCCACTGATTTATAGTCGTTGGCGCTGCATTGGTGTACGTTACTCGGACACGTGAACGTGGCGCCTGTTCGCATCATCCACGGTTCTTTTCGCTAACGGTGCCTCTATATAATATGAAGGATTATAATGTATTATGCTATGTTCTTTTCGCCCTTAACACTTAGCAAAGTTAAAAGAAGTTCCCCCAGAACACAGACAAAAGGCAGAAATGGGGTCCTTAATTCAATTTCTCTACTAATGAGCTCGATCTAATCTGCAGTTGGCTGGGAGTAATTGGTGAGTGGTGGCCGATCATTGCGGCCAATTAGGCGGCCATTCCGGCCGCCACCACCGGACGCCGCCAGCAAATGAACGCTGACATCTTCCGCACAATTTGGTGCCTAAATTCCACAATTTCCTTCTAATTTGTCAAACTGTCAGAAACTGTCGTTCTCTGTGCCAGGTGTATTATTAGAGAGCAGCTCGGTGGTTGTGTTAATTGGTGGGGGAGGGGGGTTGTTGGTTAAGGTTAGGGTGACTTTGTTAGTGGTACCTGTGTTGAATACTGTAAAGTGTTGATTGTTAGTGCCACCACCTTGTCCCAATGCTGCGCCACCCGCCTGCGTCCCACCAGAACGCCGCCTCGCGTCTCCTTGACGACAATCACCAAATGGAGAGAACATCTGACAAACGTCGCTCCTGCTCTCACAGAGCTAGCACGCGAATGGCAAATTGGCGCCGCCTGGAATCCTCTCCCACCCCACCCCTAGCTGCTCCTCCACCCTGCCCCCACCTACCTGCCCCCGCAAACCTCGCCTTACCCTCCCGCGATTGGCAAATCAGCGGCTGATTTGCTCAAGAATTGCCTCGCGCCGTCGGCGAATTTGCTCACCGACGTCCGCGACATGCAAGGAGAACTCGCCCAGCGCCGACTGGCGGCACCAATTTCCTTTGTTTCTATTGGGGGCTTGTTACCCCGCCATTTGACCTAACTTCATTAGTCAACACACACATAAGCAAATCTCTGCCGCCCTCTCTCCCTCACCCACCCACTAAGTGACGTTCAGTGGCGGCGCTTTCTCCAGGGCTTTTTGCTGTGTTTTAGACAAATTGAGACATCTATTTCCTCCGCATTTACCTCTTTGTGTGAAATGAAATGCCCTAATGCCTAACGTTGATGACATTTGTTCTCCAGTGTGACCATAATCTTATCTTTCTGTAGGGACCTTATCAAATTCAACAGTTGATGCCACCTGTCCAAACACTTAGCCCATGGAATCGAGCAAAACACCTTTAGTCTTATAGCATGCAAACACATTCGGCCATGGGTCCCTGAAGTTGGTTTCGTAACCTGATAAAGAAATGCGTTTTCTCTTAGCTACTTTCACTATAGAGCTTACAGTAACCTCTCTGAGGGAGTAGGTATCCCAGCTAACAAGAAAACGTGATTTTACGTCAAAATAACGTTTTAAAACTTTATATAAAGTTATGCCATAGTAAGGAGCCTTAGAGAAACGTTATATAACGTTATAAAATGTTGTATAACGTTTTTTGTTTACTGGGATGCCTATTGCAGGTGGAGCTATATATACGATCGCCATAGGGAGTCAGAGCTGCGTGTTAGTCACACGGCCATTGATATCCTCACGCGCGGGGCGTGGAAATAGCTTTGCACGCCCTCAGTGTCGGTCAGAACTGCACACATTTACTGCATTGATAGTCTGACCGTAGTCAGCACTGGCTAAGAACTTAGTCACTATAGTGATTTTAGGCGGCTTATAAAATAAGTATGACCAACCTAGGTAATAATGTCAGGTTGGTAAGGCCAAAAAAAAAGTTTTGTTTCAGGTAACATGGGCAGAAAATGTAGGGTCGGAAGGTCGGATTAATTTTTTTTAAACTTTTTTTTTTAACATGAAAGTACTTGCCTAGGTACAATGTACCTTAGTCTTTCCATTTCTATGAGCATTAGGCTAAGTCTTTTTGAGGAATGCAAAGTCATACTTTGTTTTGCCTTAGGCACTTTTTGAATATCACTCAGTTGGTCAGTACTGACCAATGTCCCTATGACTAACCTGGGATAGCCACTACAGACTAGGACCCAGAGCATTTTGTTTTTCAGTACATGTGGGTAGGTGTCATTACACATTTTATTCCCACACTGTGTATATGGGGTGTATATAACAGGTGTGTGGATCGGGGTGAGGCTTCTAAAGAGGTGTTATTTGCATACTTCTACAGATGTCAAGTGATGGTATTATTCACAACCTGTGGGGATCATAAGCATACCTACACACACGTCCCAGCCGTGCGAATAGCGCGTCCTATGATATATTTGTAAAATGAGTGGTTCATAATAATGCCTGATTACGACATTCATTTCCTTATACTACATACCATATTGAGATACGTGTCTCTATAGAGTTTAATTCCTCTCTATTAAACACAATATCACGGTTGTCTCAGGGTCTACCTTGTTCACTGTGAGCATTATGTCATTAATATTGATGGTGTGCATTAAATATGCTAGTACAGTGATGTAGGTTTAGTACGTTACAGTTGATTCTTAGACCGATAAAGAGATTATTCCCAGCCATGCTAACCAATCAAGACCGGGAGTACATGGTGGCTATATTATAGGATTACGTTATTTCCCCACCAATGCCTACTTCATGTCATGATGAGTTGTACCCGGTTCACCTCGCCGTCCACCCACCAGTGCAATCACATATCAGTCTTTATTAATGCGCATTTCCTCTATAAATCAGGGATTCCTTTTATATCAGAATGAGGACTATGAGCTACTCCCCCTCTTATCCTCTTGGCCCTAATCACCCACCCTTCCCACATACACCTCCCTGGCTGTGCCTCTGGGACCCAATGAGCAGCAGCTCTGTGCCCATTAACTCGTCATAAGGGTGCGGTAATACCTTAATCATATCAGAGCTGCTCCCCACGCATGAGCTGCTCATCTCAGGTGTGTGCGTGCTGAGACACGGGGAGGGGTCCCACAGGGGCTGACCCCCCACCTCTGCTGCAGGGGCGACCAGGTAATATAATGATGCCTCCCTGGGGTATGGATCTATAACTCGCTGCACCAATTGCCACCCACAGAACCTTGGGGTGCCTTTTTATGAGAAGGAGGGAATTACACGGAAGGAGCGCGGTGTAGTTACCGTTAGTGCAGCTATATAATATTATAGGCATGAGAGTAGTCATTTATACTGATGTGCGTTGGCCTTTCTAAACCTAGGGTCATAGCTATACATATATGCATAGACTTTTTTCCACAGATATTGCACAATGATTTTTATATTCCTCTGTGAATAACCACAGGTGCTACCGCTGTACAAGAAAATCCAAGAAAAACCCAAGAAGACCTGAGATTCAGGGAAAACCTGAGGACGTTCATCAATATGACATAAGTGACAAGTCATAATTGGTATATAGACGCCCTAGGCCTAAACCTGCATGTATATTGGCGATGTACATGCATCTAGGTCTAGGGTGTCTATATACCAATGACTTTTCACTGAACGCCGCTAATGTTATATTGATGAATATCTTCAGGTTTTCCCTGAATCGCACTGCTAGTCATATGATGAAAACCTAGAAGGCTAGAACGCTTGTAGAGCTATATATGAGTAGTGGTGCCCCTTATGCAGACAGTATAGACGGAGTCAGGGCAAGTAAAGAAACGACAGGTGCCGCCACCTGCAGAGATACGCAGGCATTACTATTGAACACCTCACAGTCGGCTTAATCGATCAAAATCCCCATCACCAAGGGTCACGTTTCGGTATTTTTAATGGAAGTTGAAAACCCCTCAGAAAACAAGGGCTACATTATTGGAGTAATTTACCTGGCAACAAGGGTCACTTTTGACCAATAGAATGATTGAAAGAAGCGCCATTTAATGTCGCCATAATCAAGTGCCACTTTCGGTATACTACTTACTCTTCAATGTACTAGGCTGTGTCTCATGAACCCATGCAATCGTTCTCCCCAGTAAGTCGTAAAGAACACAGGCAAATAACTGGAGCCTTGTTATAACGCAAGTATGACTGTAAACCCCGGCCTTTGAGATCGATTTAATTGTTACTTTTCTTTATCTATAGGTCCCAGAGATGCCACTCACAAGTTGACAAAATATAGGTCGACCATTTGTTGGAAATTAACATGATTTATTACAGGAATTCCAGTGAAAAAGTAGGAATTCCTGCAAAAGTAGGAAAAGT
The DNA here is from genome assembly GCA_947462335.1 of Harmothoe impar. NCBI lineage: Eukaryota > Metazoa > Annelida > Polychaeta > Phyllodocida > Polynoidae > Harmothoe > Harmothoe impar. The sequence continues at coordinate 40,012,531 of OX381709.1, read as the reverse complement.
GGCATCTCTGACAGGTCAAAGTTCGGTTCGTCTTAGACAAGAGGTTGGGGCGTCCAAAAGATAAAAATACTCGGAAGGCCTGGAAGTCAAAGCTAATCGTTTATTGAAGTCATAATGCATTTGTATATGTACATTTAACAGCTGTCATTTTGCACTAAGATATTTCCTTACATCAGTAAGTATTAGTCCTCTTTGAATTATTGAAAGGTCAACTTTATATAGAGGAAACATTTACTACAACCTTAACTTTAAGTACCGTAGTATAACTACCGTATTCTTGAAATCAATTTATTCTCACCACATTGAACCAAGACAAAAAAAATCTTCAGTTTTGATATGGGGGTAAATCCGACTAGTTTGATTTGATCAAACACCAATAATCGCATGTATTTCATGTTATATTTTAGGACAGGATTTTGTCGAGTACTGATAAAGATATCCCGGTAATGCCATGCAAGACGAAGTCAAAACCCCGTGTTGAAAACCTGGAGTGCTCTAATTCACCTAGAGCTCATCCGCCGGTTACCACTCACCATGCGCTTGCTGATATATCACTGCTTTCGGAAAATGAAAGTCCCCTTACCATCTATTATCTACCATAATTCAAGAAGCAAGTTTGCTTATACCGTTATATGGACTGGAACTGTACAGCCGTGGGTGATATACATGCACTTTGTGACAGTTAACACAAGGGTGATTCGCCAATGACCATCTTATAATATAAGAGCCTTCTCCTTTATTTGTTCCACTTGGAATAGTGCACCTTCTACCATAGCATTATCACAAGCCCCTTCACCCAAGCGTTCACGCGAAAATAACTACATGTGCTAGTCTCTATTTGAGCACTGATGGGTTATCCGATATGAGGTAACAGTTAGCTTAGATGATCAACCCAGTACATTGATATATGTATATTGATTATTCACAGATGTATACGGCTGTGTGTGAAGTGTAACCTGTGCCTTCCACCATGGGACTCTTTGGAATACACACGTGCACAAACTAAGACAGTGTCATATGACATGTTATTTCTAGGTTTTCATTTACAATGTGCACCCAAGAACGATATGCAGATCCTATACCAGTTATCTCTGAGAAGTTCCTATCCACATGTAGGGATAGCATAAAGTGACTTACATCATTGTCGTAGACAGTTTACCTAGAATTGTCATTTGCATTAATTAATTATTCAAGAACATCAGATATCAGGATCCAAGAATACAGGCCAAACTCATGAATGGCTGGAATTCTTACTGCTATGCTAAGCATGCAATCACAGTGGAGCCAGTCCTACATCGTTACATGTATGACTGGCTCTGGTAAGTAATTGGTTTCATGGCATACAATATACCAACGTTATTTTATGATTGGAGAATAAGAGATTGGATAGCAGATGCTATGTCGCGATTCCACATCTTGGGAAGTTATGGCTAAAGAGGCCGTAGACCTTGCACCGACAGACGGTGTGTTTATACTATAGGAAGCATTTACCGTCCCTAGTAATCAAGTATACCTGATCATCACACAATGATATAGGCGCTCCTAGAGCCAATGTTATGCCTTAACGTAATACAAAGCATCTTGAATACTGATTCTAGATTAAATGAAAAGCAAAAATCTTAATTAGATTCTAGATTAAATATAAAGCAAAACTTAATAGTACAACTAGAGTGTATCAACAATACAATTCTACACGATGATGTGTATTCCAAACAACATCAGAACCAATTAGTGTCAAATAATGTGAAATGGACAACACATTATTTATGATTAACCATGTCAAATCTGTCAAAGTTCTAGCTTGTAGTTTATCAGTTGTCCCAATATTACTAACAAGCTGGACAGAATGGCGTTGTGTTGATTTTCTTTTCGTGTGAAGAAGCGACAAAAAATGTACATCGTTTTGAATATAAACAGTTGCAATATTCATAACAGGATACAGTAACAGAAGTAATATGCAATTAAACATCAAAATAATGACTAAATTAACAGAATAATGCACCAGTTTATAATGATAACACAAATGTGGTAAGTACAGAGTCACTTAAATGAGGGAAAGATGAAAGCGTTAATTGACTTTCAACTTCTACTATAATGCATGAAATACACATTTTTCGGTTAAATTCTGTGAAATACACAAGATGCTGCACAGTGCATACTACACAGTGAAGCTAGGGTTACTCACTATGAAGATGTTGAAAAGTGGATACTGTATAGAGGAGCTTCAGTTCACCCTGAAGATGCAGTAAAACTACAGGAGCTCACGCACAAGATAATAAGTGGGGCTTCAGTTCATCCTGTAGATACAGTAAGCTCACCCACAAGATATTGAGTGGAGCTTCAATTCACCCTGTAGATGCAGTAAGCCCGGGCACAAGATACAAAGTGGACCTTCAGTTCACCCTGAAGATGCAGTAAAACTACAGGAGCTCACGCACAAGATAATAAGTGGAGTTTCAGTTCAACCTGTATATACAATAAGCTCACAAACAATATATTGAGTGGAGCTTCAGTTCATCTTGAAGATGCAGTCAAGTGACAGCACCTCACGCATAAGATACCAAATGGAGCTGCAATGTAGCCCAGTGCAGCTTGAGCCCACACAAAGGATGCAGCTGCAACGTGGCGCTCCAGCCCACAAACGGAAATATTGCAATGTGGATACTTCAAAGTGGCGCTGTAGCTCACAGGGGGGATACTGCTAAATGTAGGGCATTTACCCACATAACCATATAATATTGTTTGGACATGTCTGGGATATCTAGGATGAAAGTGACCCAATACGGAAATACCGCTACTTCTGACACAGAACAATGAAGAGCAGTGGACAATTCCCACTGACTTAAGAAGAACCTTATACATTCTCATGTACACACTTCGATTTATACTTGAAGATCTTCCCTCCCTGGTGTAAAGCTGGTTTAACAACTCAGGCATTCCCTTTCTGCATATCTATAGACTATCTGGTACTTGATTATCCCAGCCCAGTAGCGCCCACCGTAGTCCCCTACCAGTATTTTATACTGTTCAGGCTTGTGTGATAGAAGCCTTACCTGGCAGTAGACAGCACAGTGCTGCCATCTGCAGTTTGTTATCAATGCTAATATCAGAGATGCCAGTCACTAGTCAATAGAATGTAGGATGTCTTGAGGTTTTGGTCAACTATATGTAGAAAATTAACTAAATTCAATGCGTGGAAATTCCAGTTAAAAGTAGGAATTACTGCAAAAGTAGGAATAGTGGCATCTCTCTAAAATGTCTCCCTTTCAACCAGAAAGTAGAGAAACATTGAAATTGAAACCATGTGCTGTTTATATGAGACTCGCCCCTTGCCAGAATGGACATATTTTTGTGTACCGACTGCTATACCAGCTTTAAGTTGTTTGTAGGGCCAAGTCAACATTTGACGGAGAGGGGAGGGGAGGAGAGGAGTCACTAGATGTGTCAAAGTGGACCTGCAGCACACACAAGATGAGTCAAAGTGGACCTGCAGAACACACAAGATGAGTCAAAGTGGACCTGCAGAACACACAAGATGTGTCAAAGTGGACCTGCAGCACACACAAGATGTGTCAAAGTGGACCTGCAGCACACACTAGATGTGTCAAAGTGGACCTGCAGCACACACAAGATGTGTCAAAGTGGACCTGCAGCACACACTAGATGTGCCAAAGTGGACCTGCAGCACACACTAGATGGGCCAAAGTGGACCCACAGTGTGCACGAGAAAATTCGGATGTTTTTTTCCAATTTTGCTCAATTTCAGTAGGAACTGACATACATCCATAAATTGTATTTTGGGAATCAAAGCCCATAATTCGGAATTCCGAAAAAAGTTAGGAAAAGTGGCATCCCTGCAAAATAGAGCTGCATGGCGCACACCCCATGTGCCTACTTTCTAGATCAGTGGCTTGCTATTGCCCTTCCACAATATATGGTATAAATGTACGTTCTTAATCCCGAGGGAGTAGCCTGATTCAGTACTAACGTATATGATCAAATATTCTATACATTGAATAATTGTCTCAGAAGAGTTGAATTACAAAGTGTACAGATCATACATCTTCTACATACTCTGTCACAATAATTTTTCACCCGTTGGTCTTTTTCACAACTATTTTAAAGTCACAAAGATGCTGAACAGTGCAGCTTCAACTAGACAATATATACACCCAATATATCTTTGCGCACTGTATACCGAGGCAGTTCATTTTACACGTGTTCTACATATTCCAATTTAACATGTAATGGGGCTCTATCAAAGATGACTGACCTATTTGTAAACATTAATGAATAAATAGGGTTCCTATTGTGGCGCAAAGCGATATTTCAACATTGTTTAAGTTTATAATTTTCTGAACTACAATAGTGTCCCTTCCACTGCATAGTGATTGAACCACTTAGCATGATAGCTTTCTTAGATATATGGAAACAGTAGCATATACAAAGTAGATAATTGGGTGTGAGAGACAGTAGTAGTTTTGAGTGGTATCGCTATTCTAACAGGTTTCCATGACTGTGAGGTGCAGTCGTCAGACCCAACAGAGAGAAGCAGAGTGGTGTGCATCCGACATGTGGTTGCGCGATATTTTAACTTTTAAGACCATAATTTGTCCTTTATAAACAGAAGCCTATAGTTGTGCCTGTGTGTGACCACCTACTACGCTATTAAAATGTATGTATGCTGGACCACATCACTAACCATTAACAGTATAATTATGCACACTTGCTGACCGACACTAAACGCCAAAGCTTGGGTGACCACTTCTCTATATTAAATCGATATTTTCCCTCTAGTGTTTGTGAACATACAGGAGTGTGAAAGTGAAGTCTGACTCAGTGAGCCATGTTTACACTTTTTACCCCAAAAATGCAAGTTTCAACGTGGGAGGGGGGGGGGGGGAGGAATTCTCTATAATAAACCATATATACATGCATACCAAAGAAACACTTCAATCACCGGGATGGATTGTCTATTGTAATGCTATAAAATTAAATCGTATCATGATGATACCATAATATGACGGTGTTTTATCAAAAGTGTTGACATGTGGATAGTTCTATTCATAACCAAGTGCACACAACAAGACCGTCAGGCAAGGCCTTTGCACATCGCGGTTTTAACTATACACACACGGAAACCAACGGTTGGTGTTTCCAAGAAAAACACGGGCCTTCCACACGAGAATGTTATAATAGAAGAAACTCTTGGCATATTTTATCTTTTCATTATAATATCAGATTTTAAATACCACCTTTGTCGTCGGTCAAAAGATGGGGTGAATCAATGATTTGAGTGCCCGCGCAATACCATAGACGACCAACTACATGAAGGGATACATACTACTATTACTAAGGACCTGATGAGAAGTTGAACACCACACACTATGTTTGCATTTGTCATTGTCAACTTTGTCACTATTCATCAGTCTATAATGAGTTCACCATAAATCTGGTTCAATGATTCTTGATTTACATTAAAATTGATAACGTATAAGGCTATAATAAGAACTCTGTGCACCGGGATTTATCATCTCACCAAATGTGTGTGTGTGTATGTTTTCAAGGCCATATCAAAGAGTAGACGAGGAATGTATAGAAAGAACCTGCATGTTCACCAAACTAACTTTATGCCGGGTATTAATGGATTAGAGCTTCACTATGCTTTATAAGACGTGTGCACTTTTTCCATTATAAAAGATATGTCATGCCAAGATAAAACTAAATTGACTCTTTAGCCAGGAAAGTATTAATTGAGTGTATCACAAGACATGTATTACCTGATTCAATGACGATTCTTTCTTCATGATATATATGTATACACAGAGACCTTCGTCTGGACACTGGATGTAGTAAGTATAAAGGAAAATCAATGTATTTCAGGTCATATCCCACTTAATTCTTAAGACAGATCATTGCATAAAGGAAATTGTAGTCTGTGTAACAATCAACAAAAATTGGATCCACATTGATATACGGCAAGAGTGTATCCTTACAACATCAAAGCATTCAAGAACAAAGTGTTCGGATTGCCTGTCTATATACACGTTTGTATTGAGGGGGGGGGGGGGGGGCAACGCATCTTGTTCTGTACATGTCAATAACCTTAAGATATACCAGTTTTTTTAAAACTGATCTGTCATGGAAAATTCAACCAGAGGAAAACGTATCCCATTAAAATATGAGCACCTAAAATGATATATGTGGGAAAATAAAAAGAGCAAAAGAAAATAGCCTTCCCAGCTTATACCATATCGTACCGTTAAACTGCCCACCACAAATTTGCAAGCTTCAACACCCCGATGTTTTTACAAGACCGGCGCTTGTACAAGAATTAAAAAGATATTTCAGCCGTGTAAGACCAGTGCTCATTTGACACCCAGCATTCACACGCAAAGGCACGGTACTAACTACTCTATCCTTATATGATTAATTTATCATTATATATTCTATCATTGGACTATACAACGAACCTCAAATTTACATCTGGCCATCTATAAACATAAAAATGCCCAATCTTCGATAACAAGTAAACGTACTGCTTAAGGCTGAATTATATATAGCACAAAGCTGTCTGTGATGTCAATGTTCGTGTAGCGTGTAGGTCCTGATTCACGGGCAATGTGATGGATCCTAGAGGCTCTTTACGAAGGATCTCATGGCACATTATTATGTCGCAACATCTATCGACGCAGCGATTGAGGTGGGTTATATATCGCACCAACTTCAGTAGATAACTAACTCTATGATGATTAAGGACTTTATCCTCAGTCGCCAAGTTCATATTGTAGCCATCATCTGTCTTTCGCTGGTATTCGGCTGTGTTCGGCTATAGGTTAAACTGGACGTGTCGCTCCTGTCTCGTCTTCCGCGCACCGTTCACCAAGACACCCGGGGGGGTGTCCTCAGCCGGTACCAACTGTGAAGATGAATGAAATACACTCAACCTGATATTCTAGAACCGATGATTTAATTCTGTTCAATGTATTGTTCTATTTTAACCTATTATATTTCATTCTAGATAATTATTTTCCTCATGGTTTGTACCAAAGAGGTTTATGATAATAGACGCCGTGTTTATTGTTAGGTTTTAGTGTATCTCTACTCAAAGTATTCATGTATATTCATAAGTATAACGTTTGTGTTGATGATAGGCTAATATAGATTATTTGAGAGCCGGCAGCAACGAGTTGGTTATTTCATGTTGACATAGCGAGAATAAATGTTTTATGCACAATGCAAACTGAAAATTCACAAAAAGCACCGAAGAAGACAACAGTTTCATGGAACATGGTGAGACATGTGGCGTTTCGAGGTCCGGTTACAAGAAATAAATTTAACAGGCACTAACTAATACCTCAAGGGAAAACAATCATAAAAGGGTCACTATCCAGGACATTTAAAGGAAAAGCAGTACTTTCTTCATATGGTATATCGACTTAAGCCTGGATGCAATACATGTATTAAAGGTATTTATAGCATTGATGAGAATGCGCAACACGCAATGCTTTCAAGTTACATCTCTCCTCATGGCAGTGTCATGTATTTAAAATATTAATTGGGATATATCTATCGCTATTAATATTGCAATAACATATAGTGTTTTTCTTCTTCTTTGTGTGTGTGTTATGTTCCTATGTTATTTATGCAGATTTTTGTAAAAGCGAAGACCAAAATTATTTTAAATCAAAAGCCAACACCATTCAATCAAAGACACATTTTCACATTCCTATTTAATAGCGTATATCTCCTTCAACCATGAAAACAGGCGTGCATGATGGTAAAACCAGGAGGCTAGAGCTGCGAAAGTAAAGAGTTTTGTGTGAAGACTTTCTGTACTGTATGAATGTGTAGGGTAGTAAGCAGGGGTGTAGTTCTATTATCGCTATCATTTGTGAGCATAATAACAATACTCCACCAGTCTTACCCTCACCTACCTTTGTGATCCACAACATGTTAAAGCTACAATTACAACAGTAAGTCAGCAGGCGAAAAAAATTATCAAGGACGCTTAAAAAGACGTGTTTTTAGATTAAATGTATACTTCATATTTTACTTAAATTTTAAAAGTGCGTAGGATTAATAGATATTCCTCCATTTGCACTTCATTGTGAGGAGGCCCAAGAAGGTCTATTTTCTTTTTGTCATATTCTTTTATAAAAATAACTGCTTACTTGTGAAATTGTATATATTTTTATTAACAGTTACTTGTGAGCACCCCCTACGTACGTCCCTTCGTGTTAAAGTACACGTACAAATATATGCCTTTATTTTGGGAATAGTTATTACTGGCCAACGTCAGCTTATCTAAGGTACCATGTGAGTGTTTACATCCATATCAGAGCATATACAAATATTTATCTTTAAATCAAGAAAACTTACCTCCAGGATTTTGACCACAAGGAGTGGACTCTGTAAAATAGAAAGAGCAAAGAATTTATGTTTTTGTTATTGAATCATCATTAAGTTGCAATGTATTACAAAGAAGATATCTACTCGTAGCTATTTAATCCCAGAATATATCTTCATTCATGACCAGGTATTTTATGATTATCTAAAGCATTTGCCTGACAAAGGTAAATGATCCCTCCGCGTCCCCGTACACTATTTCCAACTGAACTATTCACTACTTGTCCAGGTTTGCTTGATATGACTAGTAATATAGTACCACACTGGTTGGAAATGTCTGCTCACCTCGTTGTCTTTGTTGAGGACCTGGGCCCGGACTTTGGTGTGCAGCAAATCGTGGCCAGTTCCACATGCTGATGCTAGAATACAAATATGAACTATTAAATGACGAACAGTGTGCAGAATACAGCTTTCCTCTTACTACTATTAAATGTTTTCTATCAAGCCGGTCAAAGATGACACCCGGTTAAAGATGGCACTCGGTCAAAGACTTCACATTGGCCCAAAATCGGGAGACACAGCCATAACTACAAAATGGCATATATCTACGATACTGAACTCCCGACCAGTTACACTCCTAAATACTTAATTTGTCAATAATCTCCTAATGCATAGTAACAGCTACAAAAATGTACTTACATTCTATTTTAATGGGCCACACTTGTGCAGTCACGTCCCAGAAGTCTCCAGGCAGGTCCCGCAGATTCTGCTGTGGTACTTTCACGGTATTACCGTAGTCTAGGGAAAAGACAGACGCAGTGTCGCGCTTCACTTCCATCACACAGCCCCTGCAAGAAGGACAAGTCCGATAGATAGTTACCCAGGGAACTTACCTCTAGTATATTTCAGAAGCTGAAGCATTACTTCAGTGCAGAATCCTTTTTTTTCTATTTTACTATTATCAATGGCCTCCTCGCTAGACACCGGACATCATAAACCTCTTTGTGAATAAAATGCATAATCTTTGAGTGCATAAACCGCCACCTTTCATGCAACTTTTCTCTTCATGTCTCAGATAGCATAAATTACCATAAAAGGATCATTATCTTGTGAGGCATAATTTAACGTCATCCTACCTGAACCATTCATCGTCAAACATGGCAATGCACGTTTCGCCGCCGATGGTAAAGTCCATGTGGTTCTCCTCGTCATGAATCTCTGGTGTCATGGTCATTAACCAAGACAGTTCAGTTTCCTATGTGAATATACAAAATAAAAACATGTTAAAACAGGATATATATTAATAACAGAACGTGTCTAACACTGCTGAGGTGGACCATAGACCTCCGGGAACTAAGTGGCAAAATTGCATATATACACGTAAACTTAGATCAAGGCCTGATTATGAATACAAGTAGCCTGTCCACTACAAATGTGAAGTTGAATATTAATTCCACTTGTATATGTTTTCATATCATATGTATACTAGTATATAGCCAAGTTATGGAACGGAATTTGAACAATTCATTGGGGGACACTTATCAAACGCACAAATTCTGACAGCGATAACTTTGATATTAAGTTGGACACCAGGTTTTACAGTTTAAATATTCAATCTGTGGAGAACCCCATTTCTTTTCGCTAATTCAGCACTTACCGTCTCAGGATCGATGACCTGGCCCCATAAGTAGGTGTCGTTCACCACATGGGTGATCATGATGTCTACATTGTCCTCACTCAGATCGGACGGCGTCCAAATCGCCTTGCCCGGGCAACAGCTGGCCACAGCTCGACGCACAGAGTCTTCCATCTTATTCTCTAGCCATTCATTCGACTCAACACCTTTATGAATAGAAGATTACAGCTGAATTCCTACTGATTCCCATGCTATTGTGGAGTATACGTGATAATGCAAATAGTTCCTGTTAACTTATTAGGTAAAAATGTATTCTACATGTCATGCAGAAACCGTACTAAGGGAGTGCTCATTTTTTAACAACAGGGGGGGGGGGGGTGGTGAGATTTCGCGCTGAGCGCGCACAATTTTTTCACCCCCCCCCTAGAGGGGTCGGAATTTTTTACCCCCTCCCCCCGGCAGGCCGAAAATCGCGCGCGTTCGCGCCCCTTTGTAGCATAGTAATGCGCTGTTTTTTTCCCTCGAAACAGGTTGAATTTTTTTGACCCCCCCCAAGAGGAGTCTAAATTTTTTACCCCCCCCCCGGTCAAGGGGTCCAAATTTTTTACCCCCCCCCCCCCAAATCCACCACCCCCCCATCCGGGTAACCTCGTCAACTCAAATGCGGGACTTGACTCGGTCATTATGGACCACTTCACATGGTGGGTGTATCCTCGCGCGCCCTTTTACAGCTAAGTCTCTGCACACATGCACTTCAAAATGTAGTTCCCCAATTTTACCTCCAGAAATCTAGTATTCTTCACTAAATAGTGACAGTATTCGATTCAATTCATATGAGAATACAATATTCTAAAATACTATGTCAAAATAAGGTCTATAAATGACACTTTAAAAGCTAAATTCGGTGCACAACTCTGGGCATGGCAGTTGGGATTTCGAAATGTTGTTTACAAACAAGGTGAGCTGTCAAAGTCGCCAAAGGCTTTTATTCAAATATTAGGTCCCATTTTCGGTTAGATATGGACAAATGAATGTTGTCTTATGCCGATTATGTCTAGATAAGTGACTGACAAAGTCTCTCTGAAATATTATAAAATCTGACAGATCCGCGCACATGTGAAGATCCGGACCCACATGTAAGAGAAAGGTTCCCACCCGAACCTGAGCTTCGTAAGTGTGCCACCCCCCCCCTGTTGTTAAAAAATGAGCACTCCCTAACTTACACTGGTTCTTAACATTAAATGGCGTGTCAATGAATGGAGGTTATACAACCTAAAGAAAAACCATTACAACAACGTGTTCCTACAATGTGCATGTACTTTTGTAGTTTTACAAATAGCACTATAGAATATCCAAATGTATTGATCGAATCTCACTTTTGACAGGGGCTACTTTTGTGGTAATGGTCTGCTGAGCCAGAGACGTCCTCATCGTTTCCACCTCTCTTTCTTGTGACACATCTGTTAATGGTAATACAAACGAGTTCAAGGTTTAACGGACAAAGTATCCTGTTGTTTTTCTAAACCACTTTGCGCCACTTTTATTTCTACTCCATTCTAGACTGTGGTGCAGATACGAACGGCTTGGTGTTGGAACAACCTCAGGAGGTGCCAAATACATTTTGTATATATTTTGAGAACACGAATTAAGTTGCTACAGAAGGTTCCACATCGCATCCAAATCAGTAATTAATACCTTAGTATTAAAAGAACTTTTTTAGACGCAGCAGACTTCAATGATGTCGACCACCCCCTCCAGAACACTTCAAGACAGTAGGTCGATTTAATCAGACTTCAAAGAGATTTTTCGAAGCGAAAAAGAGAGAGGGCAGATCTCGAGCCAGATTCTCCCAAAAAGTGATCATTGAAAAAAATTAACTTGCCTGCACGTACTTGTCGCTTATCATCTGAAAAGGTGAAAGAAAACTACTGTAACAGTGTGCTGAACAAATACAAATGACATTTGAAAGAAACTATGATGTCAAGAATGGCTGGATTTCTGCCAGTTTCAACATACACATTGTTCATCGAAAGGGGTTTACATGTCTAGTGACAAAATTGACCATATCACTGCTTAAAAAACGGTCATTTGGAAGGCTTTTATAAAAACGCAGGACTTAACTACCTCAGAGCTTTCACATAGACATATTGGCTCTGATTTTGTCTGGTTTTACTGTTATAGTGTTGAAAGACATCTATTTAAAATGAATCACTGTATTCTCAATTACAATGTATTAGACCTATAGTACAACTGAAATTGTACTTTGTATGAAACAGGACACTGGTCTGAGTGTAAAGGCATTTGTCTAGTATTACTCATGAGGTGTCAGTGTGGGGGTGAGAGTGCTATCGCTGCTATATGTTCTCATGACACATAATGATAAAGATGATGATGAACTGAAGATCTGTGAGCTGGGAATGAGTCGGTTGGTCCCGTCAGCTGCTCGTGACGTGGCCGTGATGAGGGCGTGGGAGGACAACAGACTGGGTACCCTATATAACCCTTCTCCTCCTGGGCCAGGACACATTCTAAACCGTTAGCCTAATGGGACATATCTCATATGGGCAACGGCTGCCAATGCAGCTTGGTTAGTGACAATCACAGTAGTCAACCAAGTGACCCTTAAAGTTTTGATAAAGTTATTCTACTCCTTCAATCATGTCCCCATCATGAAGGTCCCCACTAAATAATACAGGGTTGGTTGGTTGGTTGTTGGGTTGTTTAACACCCTAACAAGGGGACAAATTCAAGGATTTTACGGCAAAGCCGTAGTGGCTTTGGGTTTTTATAGGATTGTTATGAGCTACAGGTGAGAAAACGAAGGGGCATAGATTTATGCTTTTTGGTGTGTCTAGGGTTCTAATGCAATTCATATGTGATGGTTTGCAGCAATATTGCAGTTAACTTAGATGCACTTAGCTAAATCTTTTTGATTTTTATTGGTTTTACTGTTGCTGGTATAGTTTTTGGAGGCCATCTTGGCAGCCATCTTGGAAATTTCCCGGATTGAAAATCTAAGCCTAAAAATGGATTCTACATCCTAGAAAACCCTATTATCCATGTATCACACAAGGAAATCAGACAATCTTGAGTTTTTGGCGGCCATCTTGGCAACCATCTTGGAAATTTCCCGGATTGAAAATCTGAGCATGAAAATGGATTCTGCATCCCAGAAAACCCTACTATCCATGTATCACACAAGGAAATCTGACAATTTTGAGTTTTTGGTGGCCATCTTGGAAATTTCCCGGATTGAAAATCTAAGCCTGAAAATGGATTCTACATCCTAGAAAACCCTATTAGGGGAGACCGGGGCAAAACGGACCCCTTAAGGGAAGATGGCAAATAACTCAGAGGTAAACCCCCGAATTGAAACATTTATTTTTTCATAGTAAAGGGTAGAAGTATACCATCCATGAAAATAATTAATATTGTGCTAGTATCATTAATAGCATAGTGGGATAGCATAACATATTCTGACCTACGAAGGTCATGGGCTAAAAGTCCCGGGGCAAAAGGGTTTTTGGGGCGGGGCAAAAGGGACCCTGGAAATTTCTTAATCTTGAATAACTATATTTTTTCATAATTTTCTTGCTCCCATCTTTTAGCTATGTTATTACTCAGTTCTTTAGGTATTTCTTTGTTGTCATGCATGACCATTATCTAACATTTTTCAATTTTAATTGATTTTTATGACCGTTGAATATCATGCATTTCAATAAAATTTCCCCCGAATTCAGGAAAATTTTCCCAAAACCCCAAAAATACCCCCAAAAATAAAAATTGGCTTATAAGAAATAATTTTATATTCAAATAAGCATGTCTCATCATTCTTATCATTTTTTAGGCCAAGCATGGTTATTTTTTCATGTTTTGATCATTTCTATGGGGTTTCACCATAGGAATTATGATTGTGAGAGGGGGGGGGTCCGTTTTGCCCCAGCTTCATGAAAAATATGTGAAAAAATTATCTTGCCAAATAAATAACTGTAGGGTAATATTTTTTTCCAATGACTTTGCAAATATGTTACACAATATTTTAGCTATAAAATATTATTGTTTTAGCCATAAAACATTAACATATACCTCTTTTTTAATTCTCAGAAGCTTATAAACTGATTTTTGCAAAATTAGATCAAAGTCTCTAATTTCAGTTTTTTCTTTATAAAATCCGGAATACCATAGGTAGCATCGACATTTTCTTTAAAAAAATGTTATTTCTATCAATTATATGAGCAAATTTGACAAAAATATGGAATTGATAGCTGAGAACTGAGTTATGGGTCGGGTCCGTTTTGCCCCGGGGGTCCGTTTTGCCCCGGTCTCCCCTATCCATGTATCACACAAAGAAATCAGACAATCTTGAGTTTTTGGCGACCATCTTGGCAGCCATCTTGGAAATTTCCCGGATTGAAAATCTGAGCATGAAAATGGATTCTGCATCCCAGAAAACCCTACTATCCATGTATCACACAAGGAAATCAGACAATTTTGAGTTTTTGGTGGCCATCTTGGCAGCCATCTTGGAAATTTCCCGGACTGAAAATCTAAGCCTGAAAATGGATTCAACATCCTAGAAAACCATATTATCCATTTATCACACAAGGAAATCAGACAATCTTGAGTTTTCGACAGCCATCTTGGCAGCCAGAGGGAGGGGCAGAGGGAGGAGGAGGGGGCAGAGGGAGAAGGGAGGGCAGAGGGAGGAGGAGGGGGCAGAGGGGGAGTAGGTAACAGGAAGGAGGAAAATGGGGTAGAGGGGGGAGGAGGGGAAAGATGGGGTAGTAGGAGAGGGCAGAGGAAGGAGGAGAGGGCAGAGGGAGGAGAGGGCAGAGGGAGCAGGAGGAGGAAAGGGCACAGGGAGGAGGAGGAGGGGGCACAGGGAGGAGAAGGAGGGGGCATAAGGAGGACTTGTGTTGGCAACATATTATTTTAGGGTTGTTGCATGTGGTTTCTTGCATGTGTGTGTGGGGTGGGGAGGGGTAATCATGTTGGACTTCACAGTTTGTCTTTGGGCGGGCTTGAGCGATTTCAAGAGCCACCCTGGACCACTCAACTTCTAGTACAGGTCCTGTATGAGCATAGTATGGGAATTGGCATTGACATTGACAACTTGGCTTGACATAGGAGTCAATAGTTATTAGGCTGGTACCTATCCTTGCCATTGACAGCCACATTAGAGAACTCAAAATATGGCTGTTCACAAGATGTCTAGGCCTTACCACAAGGTACACTGGTACTACATGCAGTAACTGAAAACCAGATCTAGGTTAAATTAGTCTTGCACACACCTGCAAGGACACATGGGGATACCAGTCCTAGGCAATGTTTAAGGGCCAGCTAGGGCTTAATTTAACAATGAACAAGGGGACCTATGCTAGTCTTTTCTTGCTACTTTTTCCAACTCTCTGTGTGTGGTGTCAATGGCTTTGGGGACAAGGTCCCAAAGCCAATTAACAGCTGAGGTCATTTCAAGGGCGGTGATGGTGATCGAATCTATGAGGTGACTGAAGGTAGAAAGCATGCCCCTACACTTTTACCGAGGCAATGGTTCTTTTACATCCCACACTACATAGGCACAGTGTGAGATGCACAGGCCTTTGATATGCTGTATGTCTACCACAGCAGGGGGGAGGTCGCAGCCCAAGCAGCAGGGTGCCTCTGAGTCTCGAACCCACGATCTTGTGGGTGCCAGACGAACACCCTACTGCCTGAGCTAGCTCCCCACCCCCACTAATACAGGGGGATTGGGCTACTGGACACTACACCATAGAGACACTACTCCTATCACTAACACCTAGCGCCAACCTGTATACTGCACACATCCAACCACAGACCATCACTTGTGTTATGTACACTTTACAATTAAGTTGCACTCAATCCCGTTCTGTCTTCTATTGTATGGACTAGGGCATACCGTTCTCCATGCCTAGTTCATACTGCACGATTGGTCACAGACACCCATTTCCCTTAATCACTGTGATTATCACTTTAGTACTGGAAGTGACTCATTTATCAACTATATATCTTACCTCCAGAGTTATTGATGTTGACCATTAGGCTTGTCGGTACTTCATGATCGACAGATAACGGCTCAGGTTGGCGTATATATACCCTTAATCGTCGGTGCTCAAATTCCATACCATCACACTTCAGACACTCCACTGCACCTTCTCTGCTCCTGAGATAAACGACTGCATGTGTGCTAGATGGAAATAAAACACATATGCATGCTTAACTTGGGTGAAAGATCGACGATAGATTCTAAACTATTAACGCAACCGTGCCATGGCATTTTTAATGGTGTTCTATTGCTTAGAGAATTATGGGAGCGGTAATGCTAAACAGATACTGCTTTGTTCTTTCACATGTTGCAATCCATTAGTATGTAAAATTGTACGGTGTAGCCTGTCAGTCCTGACAACGATATTATGTAGGTCCCTCCTATACTAGTTCCTCACATGATGGCATCTCTTTAATTAGTAAAATAGGTTACCCAACTCCTGAATAAAAATTGAAAATCTTACTTTCCCCCTGGTTGCGGATGATCCATTTCTACTCGGAAAGCGCCGAAAGTTTGAAACTCCTCCTTCAGGGATTGCTGAAAATTATGATATCAGTATAGAATAGGGTACCTTTTATTTTCATAAATATACAGCAGTCCAACATTATAGCACTCCAATGCACTATATGGATATATATCTAAAACTGGACATCGACATCCATGTAACAGAATCCTTCCAACAGAAATCTATATTTAGTAGAAGTAGAAATCCATGAATATCTATATGAAGGAGAACACCATGTTCATGCCTATGAATATTGTCTGTGTGTATGTTCATTTAAAGATTCAAGATTGCAACCATTCATTGAATGCCACCATGCTTTCAATGTAATCTCGAATTGCAGTTGCAGTAATTTGATACTAAAAAAAAAAATCTATTCCATTTTTCTTTCATGAACAGTTGGCATCCCATAGATTCAAGATGGTTATCACTCATTGAATGTCCCGATGCTTGAAATGCAATCTTGACTTGTAGTTGCATTAATTTGATACTATCAAAAAAACAAATCCTATTTGATTTTTCCTTCATTCAACCCATTCAAGATGGCTACCATTTACTAAATGCCACAATGCTTCCAGTGCAATGAAGAATTATAGTTGCATTGATTTGTATAATTCATATAAGAAAATTTCTATTTGATACCTTTTTCAAACACAGTTGGCACCCCATAGGTTTAGGATGGCCACCATTCATTGAATGCCACAATGCTTTAAATGCAATCTTGAAATGTAGTTGCATAAATTTTATACTGTTAAAAAATTCCAATTTAGTTGTTCTTTTCATGAAGAGTTGGCACCCCATAGGTTCAAGATGGCCACCAGTCATTGAATGCCATAATGCTTAAATGCAATCTTGAATTGCAGTTGCATTAATTTGATTCTTAAAAAAAATACTTTCTTTTCTTTCTTTCATGAACAGTTGGCACCCCATACATTCAAGGTGGCTACCAGTCATTGCATGCCACAATGCTTTAAGTGCAATCACAAATTGAAGTTGCATTAATCTGAAACTAATAAAAAAACTAATTCTATTCTTTTTTTTAAATTCATGAACAGTTGGCACCCCATATATTTAAGATGACTACCATTGATTTAAGATGCTTAAAATGCAATCTCGAATTGTAGTTGCATCAATTTAATGCTAATAAAAAACAAATTCTTATAGATTTTTCTTTCATGAATAGTTGGCACCCCATAAGGTGGCTACTATTCATATTAATGCAAATACAATGCTTTAAGTGCTAAATTACGAATTGTAGTTGCATTAATCTGATACTAAAAAAAATAAAATATTCTATATGATTTTTCTTTCATGAACAGTTGGCACCCCATAAATTAAAAATGCACCCAGCACCCAGGTCAACAGCTATATACGGACACATGAACCTCCCCTGCCTGTTCTCCTTCAATGCAGAGTGAAGTGGGTGGGAGGGGGTGACCATCAACAGTGCATAAACACTTTGATTGGATGACAATGCAGTTTTTATATTACAACCCTAAATTTGTGCAACGAAAATCATCAAGAAATACTAAGTATTTTTTCCAAAGAATAGCTTTTCTAGAATGGCTCGATACTCAGAAATCCTACTGCGAATAAAAAAAAGTCAAATTCTGATTCTAAACACCTGAAAAGTGAGAAATGCTGGCGTTCACGGTTTATGTAGGAAATGTACTAAAAATACCAAAAATATGCAACAAAACCCTAATTTTCTCAAAAACTGTTCAGTAGGATTTTTTCTAACTGAGGTTCCAGTGTTTTCTACCCTCATATTACACATTGGCATAGAGAATATATTGGCACCTAGTCAGAATTTTGCCCTAGAAGCAATCTGTGAGGCAAAAAACAGCCAAAATGAGCCACTGGTCTGAAGTATAAAACTGGGCATCGATCACTATAGAGCTACAAAGAGAGAGAATCGATGTCCAGTAATAACAAGCTGATATAAAAGACGAGAGTATATAACTATAGGGTCACTATGGCTTGGCCATGTAGGCCTATATACCGTATGAAAACGAAACTACCAAATTTAGCAGATAAAACTTACTAAAGAATTGTCAATCTACTCTGGCCCAGACCTCTGAGCTCTGTCTTGAAATCAGATTAGACTGGGCTGACATTTCAGACCTCTTGCGCCAGCTTTTATATAATATGGCATGCCAGATATAAAATGCATGTTGTTTCTTAGATATAAATTATTATTTATTATTATTTATCAGCCTTTCCGTTAATAGAAAAGATACTTTCACACCAAGCTCTCTCGACGCTTTATCCAATCTGTTTGCCCCCTAACACAAAGTTAGCGGTCTCATACTCACCCATCTTGTCGCTGGATGGAAGTTCTCCACATGGACAAGTCCTGTGCCCCTGTGGAAGTTGCTGAGTCGCTCTTCATCAGCTGCCGTGTACATGATGTCGGTAGGCTGCGGGGAGGTAGGTGAGGACTGGGGGTTATGGTGTCGGTGGTATGCTGACTGACCACCATTATGCATCGTCTGGGGAGTATGGTGGTCTGGCCGCATGTTGCGGTGACCACCTAAAGGGTTGTGGTGACCAGCCGATGGGTTTCGGTGACCAACTGAGGGATTGTGGTGACCTGGTGGAGGGTTGCGGTGACCAATTGAGGGGTTGTGGTGACCTGCTAAAGGCTTGTGAAGCCCTCCAGTGGGATTGTGATGCCCTCCGGCCGAGGGGTTGTGATGCCCTCCGGTCGAGGGGTTGTGATGGCCTCCGGCCGAGGGGTTGTGAAGCCCTCCGGCAGAGGGGTTGTGATGCCCTCCGGCCGAGGGGTTGTGATGCCCTCCAGCCGAGGGGTTGTGATGAGTTGCCGGTGGGTTGTGATGACTGGCAGGCCCGTTGGGGCGGTGGGCGGCCTGCCCGTTGTGATGAGGGTTGTAAGGCATCTGGTGGTGGGCCGGGTGGGGGTGGCGCTGCGGTACCATGGGGTGACCTGACTGCTGCATCTGGGGTAGAGGCGGCCCAGGAGGCGTGGGCAGTAAGCCCTCTTGGTTCAACGGCTGCGGCACATGGTGATAATTGTTTCTCACTTTCCAGTTGTGGCTAGTATTTATGTGTCCGTGCCGCACTGGTTCTAGATCAGGCAAGGCGGGCTCCAGATCAGGCAAGGCTGGCTCCAGGTCAGGCAAGGCAGGCTCTAGATCAGGCAACGCTGGCTCCAGATCTGGTAGGGCAGGTTCTAGGCCTGGCATTGCGGGTTCTAGGCCTGGCATGGCTGGTTCGAGCGGAGGCATCCGTGGATAACTAGACATTGTCGTAGAGGGGGTTCGGCTTAGGTCCTGGCCACACTCGTCAATGCTTTCCGAAGACGATGACCTCTCGTAGTCAAGGTTTGTAAGTGCGCCAACGTGTCCCTTCACAACTTTGTTTGAGAAACTTTCTTCAGATTCCTCTTCTTGTGATACAGGCTCTTTATAGATATAAGCTAGTTGAGCCAAGATTTTGTGACCGTCTATGGTTTGATGATGCAGCGTCTTGGCGATCTCTTCAGCCCTGTCCCGCTTAACAATGAGGAACATGTACCTGAAAACAACCAGAATCCTCATTTTAACATCACAGTTCCTATCAATCATAGTATTTCATAAAGTAAAATCAATAATAGGCCTTCAACACAAAACCAGAGATAATCAATATGTATTGACAGCAAAGATATGTGCACATGTATGATTTAAATGTAATGCTTCTTGTCATGCCTTATACATGCTATGACCTCAGACCCCTACACATTTGACACAGCGACATTTCGGGGTGACATGTACCTAGTACTAGTAGTAGTAGTATGGGTAATTGCTGGTTTAGTAGGGTGGGGCCCTTGATGGGGGGGGGGGGGGGGTCCCCATGTAGATCTTAAGAAATGCACATGTCGCCATGTCGATCTTAAGGAATGGCCATGTTGCATGTCAATTTTAAGATGTGTCCCATGTCCCATGTCACTATCTATTTCTTCATCATGTCCCATGTCACTATTAAAGCCCCAAAAAGGCCCATGTTGCCGTGTCGAATTTAGGGGTCTAGGGCCATTAAGGGTGGCTCCAGAGGGGTCAAAAGTGACCTGGCGACCTGGGCTGTTTTCCCGGGGAGGGGGGGGGGCACTTCATATATTTTGTATACACAGGTGTGCGGCTGGGAAGGGCACCCTCACCAAGGTCTGCTTTTCACCAAAATCCCCCTCACCAAGGATCAATTTTCACCAAAATCCCCCTCACCAAGGGTCACTTTTCGGAGATTTCAACAAAATCCCCCCAAAAAGGGTCACTTTTTGCCAAAATTCTTTGCAACAAGGGTCACTTTTGACCAAAAGTCTTACACCAAGGCCGACTCCTCGGGGAAAATTGCTAAAACCTAGGCACTTTTGTCCAAAATCCCCCTCAGCAAGGGTCACTTTTGACCAAAATCCCCCTCACCAAGGGTCACTTCTGACCAAAATCCCCCTCACCAAGGGTATTAAAGGGTTGTCAAAGGGCCAGCCGCACACCCGTGTCAAAAAAAAATTGAGTACCCCCCCGGGGCTGTTTTCCAGGCGACCTGG
The DNA here is from genome assembly GCA_947462335.1 of Harmothoe impar. Taxonomy (NCBI): domain Eukaryota; kingdom Metazoa; phylum Annelida; class Polychaeta; order Phyllodocida; family Polynoidae; genus Harmothoe; species Harmothoe impar. The sequence continues at coordinate 39,991,437 of OX381709.1, read as the reverse complement.
CGGCCTTTAGACAAATTTGGCTATTGTAAAAATAGTCTATAAAAGCGACTTTGTGACCTGGTGTCCTTAATTTCAGCGACTTTCCGACCTTCCCCCCCCCCCCCCTGCATTAGGGTGCCAGACCCCTAAAGCAGGGAGTGTTCATTAATCCTCATTAGCTAATAACGGAGGGGGGGGGCGTTGAAATTGTCTATGCCCCCCCCCCCACCCCCCGCTAGAAGGTTCCGCGCCACCCCCTCCCCCTTTGGGTTTGGATCCCTTTCTGCTCGGCGGAGGCGCCGAAAATTTTCAAGTCAACGACACCATGTTTTAACCCAAGGCAAGGGGAAAGGTGCAGGGGCGGCATCTACGGAAAGCAAGGGTAAAACTGACCCAAACTCATAACCTACTAACCAAACACACCACGAGTGAGCATATCTCAGCCATATGCCTACGCGTGGTCCTTCATAAGGCCCACAAGTAGGCATATGACTGGGATATGCTCACGAGTTGTGTGTTTGATTTATTATACCTAGTATATGATAGTCCTATCTCTTAAAGCACAATAAACTTGATGATTAGCCTACTAGTAATCATTAGGCCCCTATATAGAGAAATTCCTCGATCGCCGATGCATCGCCGATTATTTTTGTTTTTAGTTTTCCGATGGCCGCTAGGTGTCTCCCGATATTTTACAGAAGAATTGTCTCTAAAAACCTCAGTTCTGCTCCGATTTACATGCTGTAAACTTCTATATGCACAGAAGCATATCCTATCTAGCATATCCAATCATTAAACCACCCTAAATATGCTGTTTAATGTGTTAAAATCGGGATCTAAATCGGCAATCGGCGATCGTTTTGCCATGAAAGATATTCAGCGTAGCTGCACTTTCATTGGTCAAGAGCTGGTCACGTGGCATTCTCAATACGCCCACTGGGTGGGCGTATTGCCGTAATACGCCACTGGAGTGAGCATACAGGTTTCAGTGCTTAAGAGATAGGACTATCATATGCTAGGTATAATAACAAAACGATCAGCATCGGCGGACAAAACGATGTGGACTCAGAGCCCGGGACTCGGAGACAGAGCGACTCAGATACCTGGTACTGCAGTGGTAGGTCACACACTCTTATTATACCTAGCATATGATAGTCCTATCTCTTAACCACTGACACCAATACGTCCACCCCAGTGGCGTATTACGCCAATACGCCCACTGGGTGGGCGTATTGGAAAGGTCACGTGACCAGCTGTTGACCAATGAGAGTGCAGACATATTTGTGCAAATGTTTAGCAAAACGATCGTCGATTGTCAATTGCAAATGACATTTTTACAAATATGCGACAACATATTGACGTTCTAATGGTAATAATGGACAGGTAATAAATGATAGGAGGCTTATAGAACTTTACAGCGTGCAAATCGGACCAGAAGTACTTTTCTTAGACCAAAACCTTCTGTAACAGGTAGGAGACACCTAGCGAGCAAGAGGTGAAGTATGAACAAAAACAATCGGCGATCGGCCCGAATTTGCCGATTTTTCCATGTTTTTGATGTTTCTACTGAATATAATCGGTATGACTATCATATTCTAGGTATAATAAAACAAACACACAACTCGTGAGCACATCTCAGCTTGCATGCCTACTTGTGGCCCTTATAAAGGGCCACGCGTAGGCATACGGCTGAGATATGCTCACTCGTTGTGTGTTTGGTTAGTACCCAAAGACATCAGCGAAGCCGAGTGAGGCTGGGCTCGAGTTTGGGTAGGTCACTGATGTCTACCCCGGGTCCTAAGGCTAACATATGCTTCAGTACTGAGCTAGTAGTGTATGCAAGATTTTAATACGGACTTCGCTGCTTCAATATATATTGAATATTTGCCGACTTTGGCATGGAGTTTGAGTTCAAATAGAGCGAGGAAACCGTGGTACGACTACGACCCCGTACGACACTGTTGTGTACTCACGTCTGCAGCGACTACGACCATGTTTACTACTGTAACCCATGAACGGCATCACCTCTGTCTAACCATTGGTCTCCTTATAACATGATACCGTTCACCAATAAACCACGTGACTTCAAACACAACAAATGGCGAACGATGATGGGATACAAAGAACTCACGCATAAAAGTCGATTTTCTTGCTGTCACTAAAAGTGATTCTCCTGCAGAAATCGACTATAAGCTAAGTAAAAAGGCCAAGAAGCCATTCCTACCAAAATTGGATGAACTCCCATTGATACACTGTGAAAACTTGGTTGTGAAAAGTGAAGTCCCTGAAACTGAAAGTAGACTCCAGATCCCAAAAGTGAAAGTGAACTCCATGAAAGTGAAAGTAGATCTCTGAAACTAAAAGTGACTGTGCATTTGTGTAGGCTAGGCCCTATATCTACAAGTGTTGATCTACAAATGAGTGACTCTGAAATAAGTGATCTTGAATCTGAGGCTGGGAGTCTACATCTAGAAACTATGGCTGAAGCTAGGAATGTTGTGAGTGCCATAGGAGAGTTTAGTCCCAATAAAGAAAAGTGGGCTAATTATCAAAGAAGGTTTAATGCTTGGATGAGAATAAACAAAATCCAGGATGATGAAAAAATTGATGCCTTCATATCTATGGTGGGACCTGAGGTAGTGGATCTTTTGGTTGCATTGTGTGCCCCTGCTGAAATTGAGACCAAAACATATGCCCAGCTAACAACATTGATTAGTAACCACTATACCTCAGGGTCCAACGAGCTAATCGAGAGCTTCAAGTTTGACGAGCGGAAACAGGGTGATAATGAGTCTGTTGCAGACTATATAGTGGCATTAAAAAAAATCAGCATACACTGCGGGTTTGGGGATGAAGACCAAATCAAAAAGAGGCTCAGAAACCGCCTGGTTACCGGGTTGAGATCCGCTGCAATTAAGAACAGACTTTTAGGTTTGGGTGCAGGGTTGACATGGGAGAAAGCCGTAGACATAGGCACGTCAATGGACACGGCTTGCCATGGTAATCAGCTCATGGGGCCTACCCATGATGTCCACCGGGTTCAGCATGGGGGCTACAAGAACAAAGGAAAAGCCCGCACTAAAAATAAGTGTTATCGTTGTGATGGCGACCACGAGGGCCGGTGCCCATTCGAAACGGAAAAGTGTTTCAACTGTGATAAAATCGGACACATTGCCAAGGCTTGCAAAACGAAGTCTGCTCAAGGTCAATCTCAGTCGAGAGGTAGCTCACGTCCATACCGTGGCCGCGGAAGAGGTCGCGGGCGAGGCCAAGGCCGTGCACATTACGTCGATGACGACGAAAAACAAGAGGAAGAGGTCAGTTACGCATCACTGTTTGAAGTTAAAAGCGGAAAATACGGAGAAATAACAGTGAATGCCCGTGTCGAAAACAACGAAATGACATTTGCTTTAGACACGGCATCGGCAGTTTCGATTGTCGGTGAGGACGACTACAAAGAATTCTTCCCCGATTTTGAGTTACGCGAAGCTTCTATCAACTTAAAATCGTACACCGGACACAAAGTTGAGCTACTCGGTGAAATCGACGTCCATGTGGAGTACGAGGGTCAAAAGAGACAGTTGCCGCTGGTGATCGCGAAAGGCGTCCGTACACCGTTATTCGGACGGACCTGGCTAAAAGCCATACGTATAGACTGGGAAAATGTCTTCGCGATACATGCAACGCCCCTGGAACAGCTCCTGCATGAGTATCAGTCCGTGTTCAAAGGAGAGATAGGAGAGATAAAGGGCTTTGAAGCGACAATTGAGTTAAAACCAGATGCCACGCCAAAGTTCAAAAAGGCGCGTTCCATTGTCTATAACCTCACAGAAGGTGTAAAGAAGGAGCTAAATAGGCTTGAAGAAAGTGGAGTTTATCGCCGCATCGAGAGAAGTGATTGGGCATCTCCAATAGTAGTGGTTCCAAAAGATAATGGACAGATGAGGTTGTGTGGTGACTACAAAGTGACTATAAACAGTGCGGTTGTCGATCAACCATATACGCTACCCACAGCTGAGGATATATTCGCTACGCTGGCGGGTGGTAGCCAGTTTACGAAACTGGACCTGTCTAGTGCCTACATGCAAGTGGTGGTGGAGGAAAAGTCAAGAAAGTACCTGACCATCAACACTTTGCAAGGACTTTACGAAGTTACTAGGCTTCCCTATGGGGTAAAGACAGCACCACACATCTTCCAAAGGATCATGGACCAGGTCTTACAAGGAATTCCTGGTGTTTGCTGCTATATAGACGATATCCTGATAACCGCTCCCACAAAGGACGAGCACCTAAAGCGCCTCCAACTGGTACTTCAAAGACTAGACAAGCATGACATCCGAGTGAAACGGGAGAAGTGTTCCTTCTTGGCTCCCGAAGTCCAATATCTCGGACATGTGATCAGCAAGGAGGGTCGTAGGCCCGTACCAGAAAAAGTGAGCGCAGTAAAAGACGCCAAAGCACCAGAAGATGTCTCAGAACTTCGCACATTCCTCGGGATGGTCAACTACTATGGTGGGTTCGTTAAGAATTTGTCCACAATTCTCGCTCCGTTAAATAATCTCCTGCGAGATGACGTCCCCTGGAAGTGGTCAAAGGAGTGCGAAGGGGCATTCGGGAAAGTCAAAGACGCCCTTACCAGTGAAACAGTGTTAACACATTACGATGTGAACAAAGAGCTTCTCCTCGCGACAGACGCATCTCCTTACGGAGTTGGTGCGGTTCTGTCACACGTTGACGAGAACGGAGAGGAGCGACCAATTGCCTACGCGTCAGTGACTCTAACGAAAGCTGAGAGGAACTACGCCCAAATAGAACGCGAAGCGTTAGGCATTATCTTCGGAGTTAAGAAATTCCACAAGTACCTGTATGGTAGGTCATTTACACTGTTGACCGACCATAAGCCACTGACCAAAATATTGGGTCCGAAAACGGATGTGCCAACGTTGGCAGCACTAAGACTGCAGAGATGGTCTCTCATACTGATGACCTACAACTATGAGGTCAAATATAAGCGATCAGAGGATCATGCCAATGCCGACTATCTGAGTCGGGCACCAGTGGACATAGCCAAAGAAAATATGGAAGCTGAAGTGAACTATTTTAGCCACACTGACAAGTTACCGATCAACGCCAGAGACATCAAAGAAGCGACCCGAAAAGATCGGATCCTCACCAGAGTGTATGAGTTCACCATGAATGGTTGGCCGAACCATGTTGATGATGATGAACTGTCAGCATTCTATATCAGACGACACGAGCTATCGTGTGACCAAGGATGTCTTCTGTGGGGAATGCGAGTTATCATTCCACAGAAACTGCAGGAGCGAATGCTAGAAGAGCTACACATCGAGCACATCGGTATAGTGCGCATGAAAGCACTAGCTCGTAGCTACCTGTGGTTTCCCGGCATCGACAATGCTATAGAAGCATTAATAAAAGCATGTAAAACATGCCTGAGTCTCAAGAATGATCCACCAGCATCTCCGATGTATCCATGGCGATATCCTCAGAAACCATGGGACCGACTGCACATAGACTTTGCAGAGTACAAATCTGAAATGTTCCTAGTGGTAGTAGACGCACACTCAAAGTGGTTAGATGTAGTGCTCATGAAATCTACGACCGCAGAAAAGACCATAGAGGTACTGGAGCGGATGTTCGCCCATAACGGGTTCCCAAGAGAGGTTGTGAGCGACAACGGCCCACAATTCATTGCGGAAGTGTTTCGCGAGTTCCTGCATAACAAGGGTATAAAACATACCTTGACCGCTCCCTACCATCCAGCGTCCAACGGACTTGCAGAACGAGCGGTGCAGACCCTGAAAAATGCCTTAAAGCGGCATACATTGGACGAGAAACCCGGCATGACTACTCACAGAAAGCTGTGTAGTTTCCTCCTGTCGTATAATTCGACGCCTCACTCGGTGACAGGGGTATCCCCATCCGAGTTGTTTCTCAAAAGACAGCTTCACACGCGGTTGTCGATGATAAAACCCGACCTTCATGTGACGGTGGAGGGAAAACAGGACAAAATGATAGAGTATCGAGACCAGCGAGTGCCACAGCTAAGAGAGTTCGAGAAAGGAGAAAGAGTACGTGTAAAGAACTGTCGAGGCACCGACGTAAAGTATGTACCAGGATCCATAGTGTCTAGGAAGGGTCCCGTACAGTACTTGGTACGAATCGGCCGTAACATCCGTTACGTCCATGTCGACCATCTTCGAAAGTCCGGCGAAACCATCGAAGATGACATTGATGACGAACAGCTCAGGCCTATGCAAAGGCCAATCACGGATATCATAAGTGATATACCCAAAGGTGGTACTGACCCTGTAGTTGTTGAAACGCCAGCTACGGCCATGCCACAGGAAGATGTGGTTACCTATGAGGAACCACCTAGAGCTATTCCACCCCAGGTGGTTGCTACTCCACCGAGAGTGCCGTCTCCAAGACGTGTATCTGTGAGACCTAGAAGGGCTCCAGCAAGGTTCAATGACTATGTGCCTAAATAACTGTTCTATTTCAGAGACTGATATATTTGTGTTTCTGACAGTATTATTGTTCATGTTAAAGTAACATTACATAAAGATAAGAGAGTTATCGTTATGAGTAATCTCAAAGAGATAAAAGACTCCTTATACTATACTACAGTAATATCATAAAGACTCAAAGACTTTAAGTTCATGGACACCAATAAGGTGATGTCTAATCATATGTTTATTCCAGCATATATATTAAGTGTGGAGGAGTGTTGTGTACTCACGTCTGCAGCGACTACGACCATGTTTACTACTGTAACCCATGAACGGCATCACCTCTGTCTAACCATTGGTCTCCTTATAACATGATACCGTTCACCAATAAACCACGTGACTTCAAACACAACAGACACAGATTGCACTGACCCGGACCCGGGCCCCGGCCTCGGTGCCCGGTCCTGAACTAGTTGTTTTTGGGGGACTATGCAGACAGTAACTCATACGATCCTATGTAATTTTCAAGTGTCTGGCTTCCTTCAGAAATATGACAACTGTCCCTACCCGTGACACTCAAACATTGACGAAAAACAAGCCCTTACTCACCACGGCCCGTCCTCCTGTGCTCGTGCTATCGGGCGAAAATTGGGGCACAACAGTGGTGGCGCCCACGTGATTGATTGGCATGATTTTTGCGCGCCAAGACTTGCCCAAGGCCCATGCACATATATTAAAACTTATAATTTTAGTTTGACCTAGATCCAGGGTGGTTGGTACCGGGAACATTTTCATCGCACATCTGAAATTCCATTACCGGTATCCATACATGCCAAGTGTTGCCTGAAAATACTGAAATGGCCACCTCCTAACGAGAAATTGTGCAGCCTACAGGCCCCGGCTACAGGCACAATGGCTTGTGGATTTGTGATATTATGTTGTCTTTCTTCTTTTTAAATAATAATGATACGGCCTAGTTCCTTCTTCAATGTACGGCATAAATAATTGTATAAATAAAATGCAAACATTAAAAGAAAAAGTAAAATCTAACACCAAAATAATTAACAAATTAAAGAGAAGAATATAAAATCAGATGGAGTCATTTTCAAGTCTATTCCCGAGTGCTGCTGTGCCGGATAACCACAGAGGAGGGCGCAAACTCGACTGGGCGATGCCACTGGCACCCCGGACTGGCACTGATAAAGATCCTGTAGATCTATCTGCCCCCATCCCCTGGAAGATCTCTGCTTTTAACTTTAGCTTTTCTATATCCACCAGGTCCCCCAGCTGGCAATAAATGACTCGGCCCTTATGACCGTCACCCCGCCCAATATCCACCAAGCCCCCCCCCCCCCCCAACCCAGCCGAGCTGCCAATAAAATGGCCCTAGACCCCTAAATTCGATATGGCGACATGGTCATTTCTTAAATCCGATATGGCGACATGGCCATTTCTTAAAATCGACATGGGACATTGCCATACTAGTGACATGGGACATGTGACATCAGCCTTAGTGACATGGATGAGAATAGCATCACAATCTTAGAAAGCCCTAAAATACACTAATAATTAAATATAACAGTAGCATTCCTTAAGTTTTCTCGAATGACAAGCTCAAACCCCTTCAGAACACATCAATTCAAGTGTAAATTCCAAAATTTTCTAAAGATGTAGATTCAAACCGTTTCAAACCACTCTAAATGCACCCATTTCATAGGAAAATTCCTATTTTTCGGGGGGCCTGCAGCCCTAAAGACCCCCCTTAGTGACACTAGCGACATGGGTTTTTCATTAGCGACATGGGACATGTGCATTTCTTAAAATCGACATGCGACATGGGGACCCCCCCCCCCCCCATCAAGGGCCCCAATAAAATATGCAGCAGTCCAACATACAATAATGGGGGCGCAGAGGGGTCCCCCCTCTGAGGTCGGAAAGTCGCCGAAATTATATTAAAGTCGCTTTTTTGGACCCTTGCTTTAGAAAGTGTTCATTTATTAATTACAAGGGTGGTGGTGAGATTTCGCGCAGAGGGCCAGGGCGGAGGAGCGAACAGAGAGCGCGTGGAACGTTTCGCGCCCCCCCCCCCTTCGCCGAACGTTTCGCGCCCACCCCCCTTTGAACTATAGTAACGTGCTATTCAAAAAGGGGCTAAATTTTTTACGCCCCCCCCCCCTTCAAGAGAAGTTTTACGCCCCCCCCCCCCCCCAAACCCAGCACCCCCCCTGTAACTAATAAATGAACACTCCCTTATACTGTAGTAATTTTTGCCCAAAAGTCGCTAGGTCGCTTTTATTATTGCCTTAGGTCAAAAGTCGCCTCCAAAACGGCCCAGGTCGCCAGGTCGCTTTGACCCATGGGGGTGCAGAGGGTCGGAAAGTCGCCGAAATTAAGGGCCCCAGGTGAGGTCACAAAGTCGCTTTTATTAGACCATTTATGCTATAGTCATTTTTTTACAAAAGTCGCCAGGTCGCTTTTATTATTGTACCCGGTCGCCAGGTCGCCTGGAAAACAGCCCAGGTCGCCAGGTCGCTTTTGACCCCTCTGGAGCCACACCCATCTGCAGTCACAATAATATAATACAATTATACATCAACGTGCTCGTGCGCAATGTGGGGGGTGCAGGGGGTGCCCCCCTAACTCAGGGCCTGAGGTCGGAAAGTCGCCGAAATTAAGGGGCCCAGGTCAAAAAGTCGCTTTTTTGGACCCTATAACCTATTGTAACTGTTGTCCTAAGGGAGTGATCATTTTTTAACAGGGGGGGGGGTGGTGGGTTTCTGCGCGGAGCGTGCAAAATTTTTTACACCCCCCCCCCCCGTCAAGGGGTCAACATTTTTTATCCCCCTCCCCCCTCAGGGTCGGAAATCGGTTCACATGCGGGCCCTTTGAAGCATAGTAACGCGCGGGCTGTTTGGCTCAAAACAGGTTAAAATTTTTTGACCCCCCCCCCCCTCAAGAGGGGTCCAAATTTGCCACCACCCCTCCCCCTGTTGTTAAAAAGTGAGCCAGTTCGCTTATGTTATTGCTTTAGGTCGAAAGTCGCCTCCAAACAGCCCACACAGAGAAAAGGAAGGGAGTCATTTCGGAGTCAGAACCGAGTCTAGCTGACCTGGACTCCCTTTAGAAGAGAGTCAGAACCAACTGACTCCCTTTGGTCAAATCACATCTCTCCTGACTCAGTTTAAAAAGGGAGTCAACCTTAGTTGGACTCTCTTAAGGGGCAAAGGGAGTCTGGGCATATAGGAAGGGAGTCAACAACAGTTGGTTCTAACATGTCCTGCTAGGTGGTAGCACTATGCCCAAAGGAGTACTAATCTGGAGGCTAACATCTTTATATCTATCTAAACTCATGAATATTCATAATCACTGTTACTATGAATAGTTGTAGCATGAATATCTAGTGTCAGCTCCTAATTTGATAAAATAATTAAGAGTTGGTTCATAATTCTAGCATAACTATGATAGTTAAGGTATATGACCTTTCGTAGACACCCAGTTTGTGGGAATACAAAAAAGTTAAATCCATGGCAATTCAGATGTTCATTCATATTGACTAGTGTGCATTGAGGGATCTTGAATAAATATCCCTCTTAGACCTTGCAACAATATAGTGTGGATAGATAAGCTCTGGTAACAGCCATTAGACATGTTGTATAGAGCAAAGGAGACTGCACATTACCATTGTAATTGATGTACAACTCCCTTTATAAAGGGAGTCAAATATAAGCTAGACTCCCTTTACAAGGAGAGTCAATGTTGAGGTGGACTCCCTTTAACTAAAAGGGAGTCGTTTTGAAAGCAAGGATGTGGACTCCCTTAAGGGAGTCACAGTGACTCTCGTTCTAAAGTGCTGACTCCCTTTCAGTCACAAAGGGAGTCATTCTGAAAGCAAGACCTGGACTCCCTTTTTGACTCCCTTCCTTTTCTCTGTGCAGGTCGCCAGTCGGTTTTGACCCATCTGCAGTCACCAATGTCACCGCCCCATCCCCCCGCCCCCTTGTTGTTAAGAAATGAGCCCTACTCCCCTGCATTTCCCGGCCAGACCATCCCAGCCTGGGATGTGGGGGACCTGCCCCCGACCTCCTGTGGTGTCCAGGGCCGGCCTAGGAGGCTGCATAAACAGCTGGGGTTATATAACTGTCTGTCATCAAGTGTGCTCACTCTGCTACCAGAGGGGGATGCAACTATATTGTTGCTTTTCAATAAATCCAAGAAAGAAAATCGGACAATGTGTATGATTATAATAGAGGTTTTACAGCTTTAGGGGGCAATCAATTTATTTTTAACAATGGGGTTGGGGGTGAAGGGGGGGGGGCTATTTCACCTTTTTTACAGCAAAAAAAACTACAGTGCTTCGAGGGAGGGGGAAGACATTTTGATACCTCAGAGGTGGGGGGGGTTATGGTTTAACTCTTCCTTTACCGTACACATATTATTGCGAGTTTACAGCACAGGACCGTACACGCATTATTGCGAGTTACTCGCCGATTTTGGCCGATTTTTGACCCCCTGTAGCTTGCCTAAAAGTTGGTAGAATCCCATGATTTTTTCTGACAGTAGTCTATGGCATATTGTCTCTGTTCATCTTAATCAGTTTGTACATACATTCAATAATTTAGAAATGCTGGGCATCTGAACTTGGATAATAGTAAACTCTTTTTCAATATGATTTGAGCAATTTAAAGCAAAAATCGTGAAAATGTCAAACAATATTGTTTTTGAGTGAAAAATGGTTTTGTCCAACTTTTCATGCTGAAAAAGATGGTACCAAAGGTTTTGGTCTATTTTAATGCATTCTGGCCTAAATGTAAGTTTCAATGGCAACATATACATTAGAATAAGCCATATTTGATTTTAAAAAGGGCTTTATCTCCCTAATTGGAACACTTAGGGAGTGATCATTTATTATCAACAGGGGGGGGGGGTGGTGTGTTTGGGGGGGGGGCAAAAAAATGTGGACCTCTTGACCGGGGGAGGGCAAACAAATTTGGACCCCTCTTGGGGGGGGGGGCAAAAAAATTTAACCTGTTTTGAGCCAAAAAGCCGGCGCATTACTATGCTTCAAAGGGCCAACGCGCGAGCCGATTTCCGACCCTAAGGGGGGGGTAAACAATTTTGACCCCTTGACCGGGGGGGGTAAAAAATTTCGCACGCTCCGCGCGGAAACCCACCACCCCCTCCCCTGTTGTTACAAAATGATCACTCCCTTAGGGAGATTTTTTTTCCCTCAAAGGTGATTTAGTAAATTCATTACTAAGAACACTTTTAATGCACAATTATGTAGGTAATGTTATGAGAGTCGATGATGTTATAAACACAATACATATGTATGGGAAGATGTCATTTATTTACAATGTACGGTATCTCAATTAGATTTACATTAGCCTTCATACAAGGGATCATAATGCACTTAAATGCCTTGTCACCACCAGGACAATTATAGCATATATATCTCAACCATACACATTGTGACAGAACCATACATAGTCATCATAATTTCCAAATCCTCAGCGGTTGGTTCCCCTTATAATGATCTGCTATTTGCCTGGTTCAAATTGTGCTGAGTACATACTCATGGTCCATGTACAATGTATATGTAATAGGATTTACACTAGTTTAATATGAGTCATAGCAGGCCAAACTACCCACGAGACAGCATGGACATAGATGGCAATAGTATTAATTACAGGATAGGTTTAAGATACAAAAGGTGGTCTGTTTATACATTGTACATGTAGCCTGCACATTGATACTAAGTGGCTTTGGCAAAGACTTTGGGAAGCAGCACTCACATTTCATTGGTGTTTCATCTTCGATTTCACTTTCATCTTCAGTTTCTGGAGAGAGAATAGCAAGAGCTTTTACTTTTCCAGTGAGGAGGTCATCATGTAAGATAAACCTTGCATATCCTTTCAATTCCTTTCTGTAGTAGGACTCAAAAGTCCGTGTTCCAAGAAGAAACAGCTTATCCAATCCTAACTTGTGTTTTTTCCTTAGATAGGCAGTCACAATAGTTTGAATGTCATTCAGTTCATGTGTGTCACGGAGTTCATCCAAACAGACACTCACATGATTTGATTTAGATGAGGGAATAATGATGACACTAACGTCATATGGACAGTATTTCTGAACGTCCTCTTCGACTTGCCTGTCAAGACACTCATACAGGTGTACAACAGCTCCCTTCAACTGTGTCTTCTTTCCCAATCCATCGGATTCTTTTCTTGAGTTTCTGCGTTGTATGGTTTTTTTGTTTGCATCATACAGCTCAACTTTTAGTTGTCCTGTTTTATGAAGTAGCCGAAGGTACTTCGTCCGATTGTCCAACTCAGCATCACTAGTTTCCTGTCCATCAGTGCCATATGTATTTGAGAAATGATGCTCAAAGTACATGATTCTTTTCCATTCATATTTACTGAAGTACTCTTTGTGCATGAGATACAAGGTTGGCTGGGTAGCGTCATCTATTCTGATTAGGTTGATATAGAAGGCATCAAGCTCATCTTCTCTGTAGGACAGGTTGGCCACAAGTTTGTAGAGCTCAAGTATTGATGTTGGAGTGGTGATACCTTCAACTGTTTCTTTACAACATATGTGCTCCTGCTGACAGATGATTGAATCTACTTCCTCTGCAAGAGTCCCACACACGGCAATGTCTGGGCTGTATCTGAAAATGTATGTCAGAATACTTCCAGATGTGATCCACTGCTTGTCAATTTTGTTTTCACTATCTTCAAGAAGAAGAATTCTATCTTTTGCACTTAGTATTCTCCTTTCCACATGCGCTTTCTTGTATTTTACAGAGTCTGTCGGAAGCGCTCCTTCTTTGAGAAACTGTTGGAATGCAACCAATTCCACCAGTATACCATGGGAGACATGGTGCTGAACATGTGCTGTCCCAAAGTGCTTCTCGAAGAAATTCATATTGATGTCCTATAAAACAATAGAAAACATATCTTATTAGTTTATATGTGATTATAGAAAAGATGACCATTTTTCTGTGAATATTGTGCAGAAGTATGGGATAGTATGGAAACAGGGTCTTTTTGAGATTTTTAGAGGTGCTTTCTTTCCTAAGCATCCAAAATAGATATTTCTTGCTATATATCAAAGCTTCATACAGTAAACAAAGTTTATTTAGGAAAGTAATCTTCTTAATGACTCCAAATGGTTCAGAATCTAGCTGTTTATGCATGCATTTGATATTTAAAAAGTTCTAGAAAAGGCAGAACGAACAGCCTGCTTTTAAAACCAAATATACTTACATTTTCTGTCTTGTTTCATCTCTGCATTCCCTGTCTGCTTTCATCTCTGTGTTTTGCATTGTCAGCCATCTCTGACCCCTATGTAGAATGCAGAAAAGCTCAAAGTTAAAGGTGTCTTTAGAAAAGTCTATTTTCCTACTTTTGAAGGAATTCCTACATTTTGGCAGGAATTTCTGTATTGAATTAAGCTTATTTTCCGAAGAAAATTGACTAAAACCTTAGAAATTCATGTTTTCTTGGTCTACAAGTGAGTACCAAGCATCCCAAAGAACATTTTCAAAGTTTGGTTAGATATTTGTGACCCGTTTTAATGAAATGGGTCGGATGTCGCATCTTAACATACAGTACAATTGTCGATCCCATGTCTATCATTTTGGGGGAAAGGGGGGTAGAAATTTGGTTTTTAACTTAGCTTGCCAGCAGATAACTATTCATACGTTAGAAAAACGTCAAAAACTCATTTTACAAATTTTTTTATTTTTTCCCACACTATTCTACTTAAAATGCCCACATCCGGCCCCACATGCTGTAGTAAATAATCGACATCCGGCCAGGGATGGATGTTGATTATCATCGACATTCGCCCTCAATGGGTTAAAGGTGCGACTTCCGACCCATTTCGTTAAAATCAGCACTATGCGTACACAAAAGGCAGAATTAACAGCCAAAATGAGCCTACACCCCCCCCCCCCCCCCACACCCCCTGTATGTATCTGTACGCATTTAGTCTGACCCCCCCCCCCCCCCCCCCCGCTGGGTATGTAACTAATAGATGGCCCATGACTGGACAGTTTTTGTATATAGCCAATGCCCTCGTTTTCTGCCCTTTCTTTATACAGATCCAAGTAAAAAAAGTTATATAACATTTCGTTATGGCTCCTTTTTGTTAGGGAGTAATCATTTTTTAACAACAGGGGACCCCTTGACCGGGGGGGGCCAAAAATTTGGACCCCTCTTGGGAGGGGTGAACTATTTTTCAACTGTTTTGAGCTAAAAAGCCTGCGCGTTACTATGCTTCAAAGGACCCGCGCGCAAGCTGATTTTCGACCCTAAGGGGGGGGGGGTGAAATGATGACCCCTCGACCGGGGGGGGGGGGAGTGTGTAAAAAGTGTTGCACACTCCGCGTGAAATCCCACCACCCTCCCCTGTTGTTAAAAAATGATGACTCCCTTAGCTGGGATAGTGGTTCAATGGCTAAGGGGCCATCCATTAATTACATACGCACCAAGGGGGGGTGGGGGGGTCAGGCCAAATGCGTACAGATGCGTACAGGGGGGGTGGGGGGGTCTAGGCCCATTTTTGCATACGCATTGTGTACGCATAGGGCCGATTTTCTGGTTATTTTGGACTAAAATTGTACCCTTTTAAGCCCAAATTTTCAGGGGGTGTGGGGGGGTCTATTTTGGGCTAAAATGTGCGTACGTAATTAATGGACGGCCCCTAACCTTTATATGTTTTTGACACAGATGGCAGTTATGATACAGATCGCGGTTGTACACCCCCCCCCCCCCCCGAAAAAAAACAAGAAAAAAACACTCAAAACAAACCGCACACACCTGTAACGCCCCTTCCCCCTACACAGCACTGCCTACAAAAAGAACACCTGTAAAACCCCTCCTCCCTCACACCGATAAAGAGTAACTCCCTAGCATTGCATTATCGTCTCCTGTCCCGGGCCTGGATCATCTGTGATGAGAATCACACATGCATTCCTTCTCTTACTAACCCCCGGGTACTAACCACTCACTCCCTGACACTCCGCTGCCGCCTGCAGCCTGACTACTCCTCCCCCACATCCCCCCACCTCCCCGACCTCCCCCGGGCCGCGGCGGCTCCAGCCGTGAGTACTAGCAGACGCGGGCGGGCGGACACGGCTGTCCTGCTCACTATGCACTCACCACAGTGCTAAAACGCAGCCAAACACCCCTACAAAGTGCCCCTGTTATCTGCACGTTTTTATAACCAAAGTTCATTGACATACAATGTATGAGGACCTCTAATAAAACTAACCCTACTCACCCCTAGTGCAGGGCAGAGGGAGCAGTTGGTGACTCTACAACATAGCCTCATGCTATATAGTGTACCTCTGTGGCATTTTCTTGATCATCACCTAAGTGTTTCCAATCATGGGATAACCATTGAATTGCCCATTAGTATAATAAGTACAATTGTCAATAGATATAGATTGCTTACCTTTAGTCCTTATGGATGAGCAGCAGTCCATGTAGCTCCATGTAGCTCCATGTAGATGATGTGCTGTACCCATGTAGAACAATATCCATGTGCTTGGGGTTATGAGTTAATGCACAAGAATGGGGTCAGTGTATGTTACTTAGCTGGACCCTGCACACTACGTGCAGCACACCCCTCCCCCCACACACACACACTACATGTATACACATACACTGGCCACCTGCACCAGCTGTATCCAGTACCTCACAGGTACCACAGGCGACCTTTGGTCAGGGGCTGGAGGCTGGAGGAGTAGGGAGTACGGCCAACATGAGGGGTGCAGGGAGGCTGGAGGAGACCCAGGAGGCTGGAGGGGGATTAAGTTCAGAGGGAGTTTAGGGATACCAGGGGTGTGTATGCAGTAGTAGAGAGCCCCACTGAAGTTGGGACTCCGGTGTCAGATGACTATCTGACCACACCTTGTTATAACAATTGCATCATGGAGCCGAGGCGGCTGCCGACCTCCTAAGGCACCTTCTGGTAATGCTGTGGACTGCCTAACTTAAGTGCTACACATCCAAACTTTGAAAAGTACACATGCAGCTCAACAGATAATACGAGGCAGTAAGGTGTACAGTCAGGCTGTAAGGCCATCTTTTATTGATAACCTGGATTACGGGCGCTCAGAGCAAATATTTTTGGGGCGGGAGGAAAATAAAAGAAAGAAAAACCTACCCTTCAGGGGGAGCTGGGTACTGAAATTCGCCAGGGGGCGAAACGGCATGCAAAAGTCTTCTTTTGGCTATCAAATGAAGGCATATTGAGAAATATTCCCAATTTAGACGGCCTAATTCTGGGTGTTTGCTAGTCAGCACGTACTTTTTCATTTTTTTTGCTAAAATTCTCAAAAAAATCCCAGCGGAGGGGGGTCAAAAAAAACTAAATGCCCAAATTTCCGTCGGCGGATCCGCAACCTAAGTTATCAGAATAAAGAGTTGATGGGGATAGCCACAGCGAGTTGCTGCATTGGTGAATCATGACGGCCCTTCAGGGGTGTATCAGACATGTAGGGTCGGCGTGATGTATGAATGCAGCACAGAGCTGCATTTATGCATCATTACGAGAAAGGGCGACATGTAGATGTGTTAATAAGCTGATATAGGCAAGAGCCAATTCACGATGCAGGGGGTGGCTTGGAAGATTCCGCTACTTCAACAACAAGAAATAATCCTACTTGACTATCAATTTGGAAGAACTCGCATCATAAATGGGCCAAAAATGCTTTCTATGTCTACCCCAACCCCTGCTTTAGTGAAAGCTTTAAGGACGGCATAGTGCATTAATGCATCATGCCTTGGTCGTCACGATGCAGCTCTGGCGAGCATTCAAGCATCATGCTTACCCTACGCGGTTGAGACACTCCCGAAGGGTCGGCATGATGCACCAATGTAGCAACGGGGCTGCATTGGTGCATCATGACGACAAATTCAAATGTCATCTTTAAGTGACATCTGTCCTTAAAGGGTTAAGTTTGGGATGGGAAATAGAGATTCCACCAAGCACACACCCCGTCCTTCCTCATCTACAAAGCAGAGGCCAATCATTAGGTATTAGTTTTATATACATGCATATTATTTTCGATATCCTTAACTCTAGGGTAAACGGAGGGAACAGGTTACATACAAGTATATTATACTTCCTACCTGTCTGAATTGGGACTAGAAAGAAACAAGTTGTCAACAGATCCTGTTATATAGGCAGAGATTGAGTGCAGGTATTATAAAGTATAACTTCATGGAAACTGAATGACAGACGAGAGCATACTGATTTTTTTCTTTTTTAAATCAAAGTCTCGAGCTTTATGGGGATTTCCACAAAGATTTCTGGACATTTTCGGATATTCATGTTGAGTATGCCTAAATCGGTCCTGCTATACAATGGCTTCATTTATACGTGTAGGTTGAAATACTGTCTTGTTTGGTGTTAATATTTGGACCCCCCTTCGTCCATGTCTCCAATACGTGGGCAAATCAAAATTTACAGCGTTGTACGTTTTTCTGATGCAGTCTTCCTCAATTTCCACTCATTATGCTGAATAGGTATTGGACACTATACTCCCACGGTTCGAATTTGAGGCCAGTTATTTAGTATAGTGTACTTAACCTTCTCTTCTTATACACACTTTGCATTGGATCTAATGGCAAAAAAATAGTTGTGTTCAGGTATCCCGACCGACCCTATTTTTTTGCCCCATCCCAATAAAATTTACTCACTTTAATATACTATCTTGTCTTTTGGCCATGGTAACTGAACACAACCTTTTTTGGGCCTAAATAAGGGTGTGCTTAAGCTCAAAGGTAGGTGCCGGTAACAATCTTCGATGCTACCGTGTAGAGCACCTACCAGATGCCAGCCAATGTTTGAACCCTTATAAGGTGAGTGCCACAGTTAAGACACGACCATGTAAGGACAATACTTGCAGCCGGATGCAGCTGTGTCTGGTCCTTTTATCTTTGACAAAATCACAATGCTCTGAATTGATTTTTTGAGATTGACACTTGCTTTATAATTTATGCATTTTCAAAACATGCTTCAAGATACTAGCTTCATACATCTTCAAAACATGCAATAGTTGAAGTTTTAGCTTACTATAATGGTTTATTAATAGATTATTCAATCTCATTAAATATTGTACTCGACGTAAAAGGCGCCCTTCCCCTAATAAGCGCCCCACCTCCTTTTTGGGGCATTTTTAGACTAGAACAAAGGCTCAAATTTCACTATTTTGGAGACTTTACTAAACTTTTTTAAACTCTACTAAAACATCATAAAAAAATAATTTTATAAGCGCCCAGGGCGCTCATTACATCGAATACGGTATGCTATAAATACCTGATTTAAAGAAATTTGAAATGATCAGGGCACAACGTCCTTAGACCATTGTACCCCAGGATTATAAGCCACATAATTATACTAATATATAGCATTTATATGAAGCCAGCGTACTAGCCTGTGGAATCAGTTCTTTTGAGACTTCTTATGGGTACTATTAGGCACATATCAAAGGGACACTCTACTGGGGAATGGGTATGGTAGAAGCAGAAAACCTGGACAATAACCCCACTATTTCACTACATAGAGAACAACCCCATTATTCCAACATTGTAATGGGTTCTTACAGGGCTCTCTTACAGGGTTCTCTTACAGGGTTCTCTTACAGGGTTCTCTTACAGGGTTCTCTTACAGGGTTCTCTTACAGGGTTCTCTTACAGGGTTCTCTTACAGTATCTAATGCCATAGCTTGAAATTTCAAGGCTAAAAAATAACTTTCAAAGCACCAACACCCGTAATCCTCGATACCCTTAGCATAAGGATAAGGTAAATTTGCATGTTATTTGTAAGTGCCAAAACAACTTGATGTATTAATTGGGTATAACATTAGTCAAACCCACAATTCGATACAACATACCTTCTGTCTTCCTTCCTCATATCTCGTATTTGATATACAAGGCTTCTATCAATTCTTTGGAGGACGTCCTCCTACAAAGAGAGAATTCATTTGAATTATTACCAGTTCATTACTTGATCTGGTACTGGCGAGATAAGCACTGATAACAGCTGTCTGACATGCTGCTAGGTACCGGTTTAGTTTATCGAGCTAAACATATGTTACTCCCATCGTCGTCTGGCCTAAGTTTATGGGGTGCTGGCGCCATTTTGTTGTCTGACGTCATTTGTCACGTGACTTTCTATAAATGGATTCTCCTCTAACTGTCTGATCACGTGACTTCCGCCAATCTCTAGTCTATTACATAAGGAGCGAGTTGAGCCAGCAGAAAAGCAGGGAACTCCCTGCTATTAAAGATGGCGGCTGCAGGCTGGAACTGACGGTAGCCATACCACCTAGCGTCAGTGGCACGGACTAGGTACTGGTTCTCACCCAAAGAATTCCGCAGTGAAAGTCACTGTTGCAGTGTTGCAAATCAATGTCTCTGCCACAACTCGTTACTACTAGCAGATTGTAATAGGGGAAGAAAATCTCAATGCTGATCTCACCTGGGTAATATTCCGAGGTAACCCTCCGACGTAGACCTCCACCAAGTCGACATCTGCAATGGTGGATATCATGATATACTATAGTATCAAACAGCAGTAAAGGTAGACTATACTGTTACATAGGTAGTATATCATGCTCAAAGCAATAGAATATTTCATTAAGAACTTAACAACATAGTAGATAATTACCCTTTAGATGTCACTCTATTTTTATCTAAATACTAATTACCTTGTGTAGCCTTCTTGTTCTTCAAATAGGCATCCTTTTTTTTAACAACTTCACGTGGTTCCATCCTCTCCGGGGGAATCCACAGTCGGTATTTTGTGTGAAGCTTCTCCAAAGCATTGAGGGCCTCCTCCTTGCTGTTGTACCTCACAAAGACATACCTAAACACAGACATACAACATAAGTTACCTTTCTACAAGTGTTTGGGAAGCCAGCACAGGTTTATTACAGCGCTGTTGATTAATACAATATTCTACGAGAAGATGACTTGGTAGTTTATGACACAGTGGTCAGCAATAGGGGAATCCTAAAAACTACACCATTTTCGACGCCCCCCCCCCCCCCCCATCAACACTTTTGATAGATTTATCAGATACTAGAATTCAAGTTATTGTTGAGACCATTAAATTCTAAACTAAGTACCGGTAGGTGCGCTAAAATGTGATTCAAATAATTTGTCGAATACAGTATACCGATACATCTTAAACCTAATCTACACGACCTCAGACCCCGTAGCAGTTGACATCATATTTTGAGATACACACCTGCAAAGTTGCAGATTATATTTGTCATGTACTTGTATATTACTTACTTTTGAGTCATACTAATTTCCGCTATTTCCCCTGCTGTTGCAAAGTCATCGGAAATGTCCTGCAATATGATAAGCAATGGTCACTATTAACACATCTGCTTCCAATGTAAAAATCATTTAGAAAATTTGTTAAATCAGTTAAGAGTAAGAATCAAATGCACAAATACCTAACCAGTATTTCAAATGTGTTAGCAAACATATATACAGTATACAATACTGTACTGTGTATTTCCATGATGTTAGCAGCTTGCAATCGAAAAGAAATCAGGCAAATGACAGGATGTGTTTTATAATATGCGATAAGACTGATGAACTTTATTGGACAAAAGAAAAACAAATAAGGCCAGTTAGGCCACTTGGTATAATAAGGATCTAATGTATAGAGGAAAGAAAGCTCAACTTGAGCTCTGACAATATTTTCCTATTTTTTTTCGTTTTTTGTCAATGGGTCATGGAAAAGTGAGGCGAGCAACCTTTTATTTTCAAAAAATGAGGCGAGCGAAATCCATTGACAATTTTAAATAAATAATTTCCATTTTCGAATTCCATACCATTGACCAACTTTTTGGGGGGCTGGCCCAAGCAAAATCCGTATACATTTATTTATCAAAAATATCAAAATTTGCTTTTCCGCAAATAAGATACGCAAAATCAGTGGACCAACTGGTTTAGCCTATTAAATGGTGTGGTAATAACTGTGTGTTTAACATCAAGGGGAAGGGAGGGATAAAATAATTCTCCTTTCAAGTTTCAGCAAGAAGACTATAGTTAGAGTACATGGGGGAGGGGGGATTCAAAGACATTCAATACCGCCCGGCCCCCGCCCCCATTCTACCGCAATTTGTTGATTGACAAATGAGCACACTTTTAGTGTATCCTCGATTATTCAGTGTTACTTACTTCTCTTGTTATGCCAGGGGCCCTCATTAGGCTTACAGCATACTGCCCCTTAAGGTTGGGGGTGAGGTCTTTCTGCCATTGCTGCATTAGAGCTGGGGACACTGCTGGTTGTGTCTCGAACGCTAAAACAACCAGATTTAATGGGTTCTTTAAAAAATGTTAGTACAATGGATAAGCAAACTCGGTTCTTGTCTTTTCATTAGGTTCATGTGCATACTCTTTCTTATCTATAACATCAGACTGGCTTTTTCACAGAATAACTGAAAGTTTTTATGAAATATATCTAAAACCAATGAAATGATTCCCTCGCCTTCCCTGCGGAATTCTTAGGGTGATAGGATTATCACATCAATTGTGATACTAGTGGCTGTAATCAGTGCTTATATCGCCAATACCAGATCCAGTAATGGCCGCCCACATTAGGGATCCCGCTACCCAGGTATTTATTCCAGAACTCCCACTCAGGGGGTGCTTACTTGTTGGACGTGTCCCCTTCTTCAGAGCGGAATGAAGGTAAAGGTTCTTGTCAGTCACAGCAAATATGCGGTAGGCGTTATCGGGCCCTGACCATTCCATCCTAGACAAAATAAAATAATTTGTTCATATACCGTACATGTTAATATTAGCTCTGTATCTACCTTAATAGACAGTGCTGTGGAGAGTGGGACAACCAAGGTTAAAGGGCTTTTAATTGTTTGGTTGGCTGTTTGAGTGGTATAACATGCTGCGGGTATATTCTAGGTTTATACAAGTTAAAGCTTTTCGCTTTTCCAGTTATCGTTCATGTACATGCCTCTTCTTACCTATAAAATCACACTGGCCTTTTCATAGAATAACATAAATTTATTTTCTTTATGCATAATGCTAGAGGTTCCAGTGAAATACATTAGGCCCAAAAAGTATAAAAAAATCAAAAACATTATTTTGCGTCAGCGTCAGCATCATGTACATCACAATGTACTTACTTGGCCACATCTGGAAGGGCCTCCATGAATTCTATCACTGTCTTGAAGCCAAGCTTTCTAAAGTCGATGGGGTGTCCAAGAAGGTTCTGGTAGTCACGTCTGAACTGGTTCATTTTCACACCCTTCGGGTTAGATATCAGTATACTCCTGACATTTCTCTTCAGCTCTTCAGTGACACGCGCCATTTTCGGTTCCTGATAATTGAATAAAAACGAATTTATAACATTAAATATACAGCAGTCCAACATTATAGCACTCCAATGCACTATATGGATATATATCTAAAACTGGACATCGACATCCATGTAACAGAAAGCTATATTTATTAGAAGTAGAAATCCATGAATATCTATATGAAGGAGAACACCATGTTCATGCCTATATGTCTGTGTGTATGTTCATTTCGAAATTCAAGATTGCAACCATTGATTGAATGCCACCATGCTTTCAATGTAATCTCGAATTGCAGTTGCAGTAGTTTGATACTAATAAAAAAAAATCTATTCTATTTTTCTTTCATGAACAGTTGGCATCCCATAGATTCAAGATGGCTATCACTTATTGAATGTCCCGATGCTTGAAATGCAATCTTGACTTGTAGTTGCATTAATTTGATACGGCTGGCAGACTGTTCGACAGATTGGCAGTTCGACAGATTGGCGGTTCGACAGAATTTCGGAATTTCTGGGACTGTTGGACAGGACGGTTCGACAGATTTATTTTTTCGACAGGACTATTCGACAGATTTCTTATCTATCCTCCTGTCCCCTTATAGATATACACCATTGTATAATATATATATATATATATATATATATATATATATATATATATATATATATATATATATATATATATATATATAGTGGGCATGTCTAAATGCCTACTAACGTGACTTATTAGCTCATATCACGCCTGCCTACAGCTGGGCATTTAGCTACGCGCGCCAGTCGGACGGGACGGGTCTGGTACCCTGGACAGGGGTGCCGTGTCACCCAGCCCTACCCCCGGCCCCGTACCGTAATATACCGTAATTTATACCTGTACCCTACGCCTCCCCTACCTGTACCCTACCTGTACCCAACCTGCACCCCTCCTCTACCTCCCGGCCCTACCTGTTTCCCTCCTCTGTCTGTCCTGGGGTGTTGAGGGAGGAGGCAGGACGGACACTCTCCTACCAAAATTATACTGTCACATACTCTCGTTTACATTAAACAACGAGGATATGACCACTAGGTGACATGGTAACTTTCACATAATCTGAAAAGACATTTACATATAGGCATACCACTTGAAAACATTATCTGTCGAAGTGTCCCACTAAAAAAATAAATCTGTCGAATGGTCTCAAAAATCTGGCGAACAGTCCCCGAAATTCTGTCGAATCGTCCTGTCGAATCGTCCTGTCGAACCCGCAATCTGTCGAACTGTCCTTTTCCCATTTGATACTATCAAAAAAACAAATCCTATTTGATTTTTCCTTCATTCAACCCATTCAAGATGGCTACCATTTAGTAAATGCCACAATGCTTTCAGTGCAATGAAGAATTGTAGTTGCATTAATTTGATATCTATATAAGAACATTTCTATTTGATACCTTTTTCAAACACAGTTGGCACCCCATAGGTTTAGGATGGCCACCATTCATTGAATGCCACAATGCTTTAAATGCAATCTTGAAATGTAGTTGCATTAATTTTAAACTGTTTAAAACATCCAATTTAGTTGTTTTTTTCATGAAGAGTTGGCACCCCATAGGTTCAAGATGGCCACCAATCATTGAATGCCATAATGTTTAAATGCAATCTTGAGTTGCTGTTGCATTAATTTGATTCTTAAAAAAAAACTTTCTTTTTTTTCTTTCATGAACAGTTGGCACCCCATACATTCAAGGTGACTACCAGTCATTGCATGCCACAATGCTTTAAGTGCAATCACAAATTGTAGTTGCATTAATCTGATACTAATAAAAAAACTAATTCTATTCTTTTTTTTTATTTATGAACAGTTGGCACCCCATATATTTAAGATGACTACCATTCATTGAATGCCCCGATGCTTGAAATGCAATCTCGAATTGTAGTTGCATCAATTTAATGCTAATAAAAAACAAATTCTTATCAATTTTTCTTTCATGAATATTTGGCACCCCATAAGGTGGCCACCATTCATATTAATGCAAATAGAATGCTTTAAGTGCTATCACGACTTGTAGTTGCATTAATCTGATACTAAAAAAAAAAAATCTATTTGAATTTTCTTTCATGAACAGTTGGCACCCCATAAATTAAAAATGCACCCAGCACCCAGGTCAACAGCTATATACAGACACGTGTACCTCCCCTGCCTGTTCTCCTTCAATGCACAGTGAAGAGGGAGGGAGGGGGTGACCATCAACAGTGCACAAACACTTTGATTGGATGACAATGCAGTTTTTATATTACAACCTAAATTTGTGCAACGAAAATCATCAAGAAATACTAAGTATTTTTTCCAAAGAATAGCTTTTCTAGAATGGCTCGGTATTCAGGAATCCTACTGCGAATAAAAAAATGTCAAATTCTAATTCTAAATACCTGAAAATTGAGAAATGCTGACGTTCACGGGTTATGTAGGAAATGTACTAAAAACAGCAAAAAAGGGCAACAAAACCCTAATTTTCTCAAAAACTGTTCAGTAGGATTTTTTCTAACTGAGGTTCCACTGTTTTCTACCCTCATATTACACATTGGCATAGAGAATATATTGACACCTAGTCAGGATTTTGCGCTAGGAGCAATCTGTGAGGCGAAAAACAGCCAAAATGAGCCACTGGTCTGAAGTATAAAACTGGGCATCGATCACTATAGAGCTACAAAGAGACAGAGAATCGATGTCCAGTAACAATTACCTTAATAGTGAATTGCAGATTTATTTTTATTGGTGAGGCTGTTTTATTCTGATCACTTGGATTACGGTTTGGTTGGCTTTTTTTTTTTTACCCCTGTCCGCTGGGATTTTTTGAGAATTTAAGCAAAAAAAAAAAGGGGAAAAAAAAGTACATACTAACTAGCACACCCAGAATAAGGCTGGTACCGGTAGACCATTGGTCACCCAAATTGGCAGTTCATTCATGTAGCGCAAGCGATTCCGGGGCTTGTGCAAGCAGCTGACGGATTACTGCGGCCACTGTAGTCCGTAGGGCTAAGACGTCGCCGCGCGGACCTGCCCCCGGCCCCTACGCGTCCTTTATCTCCCGAGCGGAGCAGGTGCCGCCAGCGGGGGGGGGGGGGGGGGCAATTTTCTTTGAGGGGGGTGGGGGGGGGGGAGGGGGTGCGCAGGATTAACATATACTGCGAGCTATAGCATAGCCCTGGGGACTAGATTTATAGTCCTGGTGACTACACGTATTCCTACGGACTATACATCTAGTCCTAGGGACTATATATTTAGTCCTAGGGACTATTATTTCTAGAACTGAGATCATATACCATTATGCACAGTCCTTCCAAATATTTGAATGTATGGCCTGCACTGCCCTGAGGACTACAGGTGTAGTCCTCAAGTCAAGTTTCAAGTTTCAAGGTTTTTTTATTAAATTCCTGGGAAAAGTGCAATCATCTTATACAGTTGGTCTTCCTTGACCCTACCCAGGGGGGTATATTATAAGATGTGAAGTTAAGACCCCTCAGTTCGTACAGCAGATAGTAGATTAGACATATAGTTATTATTCACATCTTAACTTGTATACAGATGTATTACACTGCTTTATGCATGTCCAACGAGTAATACAATTAGAACAATATATCTCAATCAAGTGTCTAGTTAAAGCGCTCTGGTCATATGCGACTTTCTATGACACATTCATACACCATACCTACAGTCGGGGTTTCATACAGGTATAGACAGGAAGGGGTGTTCCATAGTAATATAATTTTGCTATAGGCATAACTTGACCTTTCTTAGCTCGCTATATTTGAACTCTTACACAAAATGCGCGTAAATGTGCGTCAACCTTAGACATACATACATACATAGGGTACAAGTCTTAGTACATTGTATTACCACTAGCTTGGGACCAGTTCATCTCGTGGCGCTAGGATACTTCTGCCTTCAAAATATAGTTGGGGGGAATCTGCTCGCCAGTGTTTAAAGAAGTAGGATTTCAGGGCCGATTTGATTTTGTACTTGAACAGGTCTTTATCCACTATCCACCTCATCTGGGGGGGTAGCGCATTCCATTGCGCGATAGCTTGGTATACTGACCCGTTTATTAGGCTAACTAGCTTGGGTCTGTTCTGGGCAATGGTAGGAGCATTACTGGAGCGAGTACCCGATGACCCAACTATGTTCATCTGGCCACCATAGACCATTCTGTGGAGAGTGGTCAATTGTAAATATAACCTCCTTAAATCTATGGGCATTACCTTGGCCCAGATATGCAGGTCCTTAACTCTAGCATCGCGCGGGTCTCTTATCTTATAAACAGTTCTGATACCGGTGTTATACAGAGTTTGGAATCGCTTTATGACAGTGGGGGACAAGGCAGTCGTAAATATTAGGCCATAATCGAAATAGGGTTGGGCCATAGTCTTAAAGACTAGTAGGGCTGTCTTTTTGTCCATGAAGGTACGAACCTGATACAACAACCAAAGTTTGTGTTTTATGCTCTTAACCATTACTTTTGCCTGTTCCTCAAAGGTGAGACCGCTGTCCATTGTGACTCCTAGGTATTTAAACATGGTAACCGGCTCAAGCGTTATATCGCCAATTCTTAAGTCTAGCTCTTCCTCCAAGTTATGTGTTACTAACATGCTTTTTGATTTGGAAGGATTAATTGTGAGCAAATTCTGGCTGCACCAGTTATGTACAGAGTTCAGATCACGCTGCATCACCCTATTCACCTCGGTTATGCTGTCACCTTCATAGAGCATCAGCGTATCATCGGCGTACAGTTTAAGGGTAGAAGTTATATCAAGGTCCGGCATCGTATTGACGTACATGATAAATAAGAGCTGGCCTAGAATGGAGCCCTGAGGTATACCGTAATGTACCGGCAAATAGTCAGACCTAGTATTATTACAGATAGTGCTTTGTTGTCTCCCAGATAGGTAACTAGCGAACCAGTCTACCGTGTCACTGCAAAGTCCCAAGGGGATCATCTTGTCTAGTAATTTAGGATGACTCAGCGAGTCAAAGGCCTTTGAAAAGTCCAGAAAAATCATACCCACTTTTTTCTTTTCAATGACGCCTTGGTGAGCCTCTTGCATTACTTGGAACACGGTGTCCTGGGTGGATCTTGCCTTTCTAAAGCCACCTTGGCTGGGTGACAACAGGTTATTCACTTCTAAATAATTATATAGTTGTTCATGAATGAATCGCTCAAGGATTTTCCCAGTTATTGGGAGGAGAGAGATAGGGCGATGATCAGATGGGGTGGTGGAATTTGGCTTCTTTGGTACTGGGACCACAGTAGCCCTTTTCCATCCATCCGGGAAAGTATTCTTCACTATGGATAGGTTAAGCAGATGAGCGAATTCTACATGCAACACCTGTAAGGACTCTTTCAACAGTCTAGCAGGCAGCCTATCGAACCCAGAGGATTTATAAATGTCAATCTTCTGCACTTCTTTATCAATTTTGGATTTTAAGACTACAGAGAAGGAGAAGGAGTCTGCTGGCATTTTGTTTTGGGGGGGGGGGGGCGGTACCTGAGGTATCTTTTCCGCTTGCTTGGTACCAACTTCTGAGAAAAAACGGTTAATGATTTCAGCTACCCTCTCATCTGTTGTTAGTTCCCCGTCCTCGTCTACTAATTTAATCCATCTTTTCTTACTTCTTTTTGGTTGGATATCCTTAATGGTAGCCCAGAACTTTTTTGGGTCCCCCTTGTGTATCTCCAGCTGTGCTCTTATGTAGACTCCTTTTGCCTTTCTGGTACTGCTGTTTGCTAGGTTTCTGAAGGCCCTCGCCACTATCTTATCTTCCTCACTCCCACTTCTTATCGCTACCTTCAGAAGGTTGTCCCTATCCCTATACAGGTTAAGTAGCTCATTAGTGATCCATTTGGGCCTGTCTTCTCGTACCTGGATTTTTTTCTCTGGGTGCGGTTTATCTGCCATATTTCTAATTGAACTTTCCATTATTTCCCAAGCCTTGTTTACATCGGGTATCAATTTGAAAGCCTCCCAATCTTCCCTGAGCAGTTCTTCCCTTACCTTGGCAGGGTCGTGCCTTGAGAAGGATCTAACATTTACTTCTTCTTTCTCAACTATGTTTTTGGGCTTTTTAAGCCTGACAAATACAGGGATGTGGTCAGATAAGTGGACCGCAAGGGCCCCGGAGTCTGCCACTATAGTACTGTCGGTAAATATTTGATCCAGTACATTTGTCGGATGATACATAGGGCGTGTCGGAACATTAATGCAAGGTGTAAGGAGATGTGTTTTACATATTTGGTCCAAGACCGTGTTGGAAACATTATCTAGGGCCAAGTGTATGTTAAAATCACCTCCTATTGTAAGGAGACATTTCTTGTACTGCCTTTTGGCCTCATAGATTGTCGCCTGGACTGCCGCAATGAATTTAACTTTTTCTGCACCAGGTGGGCGGTAGACATTGAAAATAAATTCTGGTCTACATCCCGTCCTGAGGAGTACAGGTTCCTGGAGACTACAGGTGTAGTGCTGGGGACTACGTGTATAGTCCTAGGGACTACCCAAGACTGCTACTACCAGAAAGGTAGATAAGGCAGGCCTACATAGTGCTGGGGACTATAGAGGCATAGTCCTCAGGACTACATATTGAAAGTCTTTAGTCCCCAGGACTATATCTGTAGTCCCTAGGACTAGGTAGGCCTGTCACTGTAGTCCTTGGGACTATGCAGCTGGTTGTAGTAGTCCCCAGCACTATGCTTATGGTCCCCAGGACTACCATTTTATTAGTCCCCAGGACTGCACATTAAATAATTGTAGTCCTGAGGACTACAACCATAGTCCTGGGGATTACAATTGTAGTCCTAAGGACTACAGGTTGGGTGTCTTTAGTCCCCAGGACTATGTCTGTAGTCTCCAGGACTATGTAGCCCTGTAACTGTAGTCCTTTAATAGGACTATAGTCTATACCGCTGGCCAAAGTAGTCCCCAACACTATGCCTGTAGTCCTCAGGACTAACATTTTATTAGTTTAATACTTGTAGTCCTAAGGACTTCCTCCATAGTCCTGGGGACTACAGATTTAGTCCCCAGGACTATTGCACCAATATTGTTCAGTACTTTCAGAATTCAGTCAAGCAGAGGCATATAATGTGCCTCTACATGGGTACCCAAATATATGCCCGTGTCGCCGTGTTGATTTTTAGCAATTAAGGGCCGTGTCGTCGTGTCGATTTTCATCCCATAATATTATATTCTACTCAAGTCCCTCGATTTTTAAGAGGGTTGTGGAGCCTGTGTCGATTTTTACCATGCATGTAAAAAACTCAAAACTCATATAGAGGCACAATACCCTCTCCCCACCCAATACCTATAGTCCGTGGCACCAAGAAAGGGACTATTGAATTAGGCTTGTTTTCTATGTGAAATAACATGTAGAAACAACTCAAATGGGCACAAAATATTTCCCGATGAAGAGCTAAACACATACACATGAGAATAAATGTTTACATTCAGGGGAATTGTTCATTCTCTAGCTTGTAAATTGCAGTTTCATGACAATATTGGTAAACACTCTTTATTGCACACTAAAAGTATGGGGAATATCATCAAAACTTCCCCAAAATGCTGATTTTAAGCAATTTTTGAATATTTCGATCTCACTTTGTGAAAAGGCTCACATTTGCATTTAGTTAACCAGAATGTTCTAAATGGTACCATCGTGAAGAAAAAATTGTTCCCTCATTTATTTGATGACTAATTCTATCTCTGACAGTGTATTTCAATTTCTATAGGTGCTAATGCAAATCAAAGTCAACAAAAATGCAACATTTCAGAAATGTTTCTAGGGTATTTACAAATTTCACAATTATCCACATTTCTCCAGAGAAATATGACATTGTCATTACTTTAAACTGCAGAGTCTCGGCTAAAAAACGTTTTTTACATGAAGATGATGCGACTACTAGTGCCAAAGTAGTGGATCATGACGTGAAATGCAAAGGGGCAAACATAGTTTGGCAGTCCCTTTCTTGGTGCCATGGACTATAACACCTCCCCCCACCCAATGCCTTCACACCTCCCACACCTAATACCCATGCTGGTAACATCTGTGGCGGTAACACCTACCCCCTGCCCCCCCCCCCCCCACACACACTTTCACACTCTAGCCTAGATGCTGTGTCTGTCGACTTTTAAGTCAAACTTGACTGTGTCTGTCAATTTTTATCCCCAGATTTACTGTGTCTGTCGATTTTTATCCCCAGATTTACTGTGTCCGTCGAATTTTAAAACCCCCGTGTCGCGCGTGTCGGTTTTTAAAACCCCCGTGTCGCCGTGTCGCGCGTGTCGAATTTTACCCATGTAGAGGCACTATAATGGGTGTGGACCACTAAATTCGACATGGCGACATGGGCATGGCCGTTTATGGGCGTAGTGACATGCGACATGAGGAACAAGGGGACAAATTCAAGGATTTTACGGCAAAGCCGTAATGGCTTTGGGTTTTATAGGATTGTTATGAACTACAGGTGAGAAAACGAGGGGGCATAGATTTATGATTTTTGGTGTTTCTGGGGTTCTCATGCAATTCATGTTTGCATGGTCAGTCAATTACATGCACTAAATCTTTTTGATTTTTATTGGTTTTACTGCAGCTGGTATAACAATATAACCCAATATGTGCCAATGGAATCAAATAGGTACCAATGCAATTCCATTGGTGGCGATGCACTCCATTGATGCCTATGCAAATACCATCTTGGCAGCCATCTTGAAAATTACCTGGATCAAAAATCGGAGCCTACAAATGGATTCTACACCCCAGAAAACCCTATTATATATGTGTCATACGAGGAAATCAGACAATCTTGAGTTTTTGGTGGCCATCTTGGCAGCCATCTTGGAAATTTCTCGGATTGAAAATCTGAGCTTGAAAATGGATTCTACATCCCAGAAAACCCTACTATCCATGTATCACACAAGGAAATCAGACAATCTTGAGATTTTGGTGGCCATCTTGGCAGCCATCTTGGAAATTTCCCGAATTGAAATTGTGAGCCTAAAGAGGGAGGGCAGAGGGAGGAGAAGGTAACGGGAAGGAGGACAATGGGGTAGAGGGGGGGGAGGGGAAAGATGGGGTAGTAGGAGGGGGCAGAGGGAGGAGGAGGTAACAGGAAGGAGGAAAATGGGGTAGAGTGGGGGGAGAGAGGTAGATGGGGTAGTAGGAGGGGGCAGAGGAAGGAGGAGAGGACAGAGGGAGGAGGAGAGGGCAGAGGGAGGAGGAGAAGGCAGAGAAAGGAGGGAGGAGGAGGAGAGGGCAGAGGCAGGAGGAGGAGAGGGCAGAGGCAGGAGGAGGAGAGGGAAGAGGCAGGAGGAGGAGAGGGCAGAGGCAGGAGGAGAAGGAGAGGGCACAGGGAGGCACAGGGAGGAGGAGGGGGGCACAAGGAGGACTTGTGATGGCTTTCCTTTAAAGACTGTAAAATATTATTTCAGGGTTGGTGCATGTGTGTGTGGGGTGGGGGAAGGTAATTATGTTGGACTTCACAGTTTGTCTTTGGGCGGGCTTGAGTGATTTCAAGAGCCACCCTGGACCCACTCAACTTCTAGTATAGGTCCTGTATGTGCAGTATGGGAATTGGCATTGACAGCTTGGCTTGACATAGGAGTCAATAGTTATTAGGCTGGTACATATCCTTGCCATTGACAGCCACATTAGAGAACTCAAAATATGGCTTTTCACAAGATGTCTAGGCCTTACCACAAGGTACATTGGTTCTACATGCAGTAACTGAAAACAAGATCTAGGATAAATTAGTCTTGCACACACCTACAAGGACATATGGGGATGCCAGTCCTAGGCAAGGGTTAAGGGTCAGCTAGGGCTATATCTAACAATGACCAAGGGGGCCTATGCTAGTCATTTCTTGTCGAAAAAGCGACACTCTGGTCTGTGGAGTAAATGGCTTTGGGGACAAGGTCCCAAAGCCAATAACAGAGATAGTGACATGGGACATGGGCATTTCTTAAAATCGACAGAGTGACATGGTAATTTCTTAAAATCGACAGTGACCAATGGACCTAGACCATTGTACAGTCCACTGCTCTGGCTATCGGCTGGAGCTGGGAGCTCCAGCCAGATATCGAGAGGGGCCACCTCTATGGGCTACCAATGCCAATGGACCCTATGGGGTGATCCATTTAGTATGTCACGCCTGAGGGGGTGGGGGGGGTCTTTTTTTTGTGTGACAAAGTGTGACAAGGGGGTGGGGGGGTGTATGGGATTATGTGACGTCACACTTTCAGATTTTTTAAAACCATATATTAAATAAATGCTGTATGATTATAGATATCTCCAGGCTAAAAACATGCTGGTGGTTGTAGTAGACCTACAACTACCAGCCCCATCCACTATAGACAGGTCAGCCTTCATCATCCTTCATCTGCTTAACTGACCTCGGTGCCATGCAATCACTGTAGAGGGTAACACAAGATCCCGTATACATGCATGTGCGACTGGCAAGGCTATATTTTGAGCAAGATCCCCCTTGCCATGGGTCTGCTTTTCCCAAGAAATCGCCCTCACGAGGGCTACTTTTCACCAAAACCACCCTCACCAAGGGTCTCTTTTTGGAGATTTCAACAAAATCTGTAAAAACAAGGGTCGCTTATTGGAGATCTCAGCAACAAAGGTCACTTTTGACTAAAAATCCCTTTCACCAAGGGTCGCTCCTCAGAGAATTTGCTTAAACCCAGACACAAAAATCACTTTTCACGTCACCATGGGAAAGGGTTGCTGGAGAGCCAGCCACATACCTGTGTTGAAATAAAATTGAGTGCCCCCTCCCCCAGGTAGCATTACCAGCACACCTTTTGTAGGGCACCTTAGTTTCCCGATAAAATGTTGTCGTAATTTTATCACTGTTTCTAACTAAATGTACCCAGATCTAAATTAGCCAAAAGAGGTCCTAGATCCGATAAATCTCGATATTAGTGGAGATATATGGAGACAAAAAATGTCGCCCATCCTTCAAGCCTGCAGGTGATAATATGGGGAGCCCATGCGACCACTTGCAAGAATCCATGGATCAAGGCCACAAAAATCTTGGGTGCCACCAATATTCATATAATTTTGTTACCGCCTCTTTGAACAGTTGTAATCTGAAAAGGTTCTAATCGATAAGGTACATCATGCCTAATAACATCACTATTTCTAAGGGGGGGGGGGGTGTCAGCAGATTTGTGACATACTTTTCTGGGGGGTGTTGGGAGAAGTGTGACAAAGTGTGACATGGGGTGGGGGGGGTGTTCAAAATGGCCCAAAAAAGCGTGACATACTAAATGGATCACCCCTATGACAGATCGTTGTCATAGGGGGAACCTAACGCTAACGCTAACGCTAACGCTAACGCTAACCCTAACCCACCTAACCCTATTAAACCCTAAGAAAAAAGTAACTGTCACAGTAAATGATAGCACGGAAACATTACAAATAAAGTGATTCTCCTATGTCAGAAGCTTGGTCATAGGGCCTATGGGTCACTCGACTCGGTAGTGTTGTTTGTAATTGCGATTCTGGGACTCTGTTTCAAGCGTTTGTCACTCTAGTGTCAGCCACTTTATTTTAGGTGCCAGTTTTCAAGTCTATGTTACGCCTGCATTGACTATGCACCTATTACCTGTAGTATTCATACCCTATAGAATATGCATTCTTGGTCAATTCACAGACAGGTGCCTGCAGGAGATTTCTAAAAGAGTTTTGACACAGAAATGGATAGTTACCTGCCAACTTGTGGCCAGCTTGCGTCTAGAACGCTTGTACTAAACGTGGGAACCAGCTTCAGCCGAGAACTTGTTCCCGCAGATCCGTTCAGAACGCCGGGTACCGCCCAGTGTTTACGGTGTTTATGAAACAGGCCTGCGCTCGACGACACAGTCCTTCATCAACTTTTTCACCGTTTGTGACATCTTAGGCAGTTATTATGGCATGTCGTGTACTCATTACATCTCTTTTCCATAGGACACAACGATTAGCAGGTGAGAAATGTGTGTATGTCCATGTGAAAGCTAATGAATCACTGTTTAAACCTCCACCATTGCCAATGATTGACAATGTTAAAGGGGCATTCTCACCACTCGCACTATGACAATCACAATGACAATGATTTTAGATTTTAGGGAGTGCTCATTTTTTAACAACAGGCTAAGTTGAACAGGGGGGGGGTAGATCGTAGAGGCTCAAACTGTAGCGTAGGCGAGGTAACGCAGTGTATGACGCAGCGCAGGAGGGAGGGGGCGGGTCTCTCGAACTAGGGGGGGGGGGGGGGTGCCGGATTTGTATGATAAAGTAGGTTTACGGCAGTACCGGTAGGGGGCCTACTAATTCAATTTGGGAGAGTTCAAAACGAGACAAAACATCAGGGGGTTTTGGGAAAAAAATGAAAATCAAGAGCGCAAATGTTGCAATTTGATGTGCCGGTATTTTGGTGTTCTGCAGGTCTAAATTATTTAGTAAGTACAGTCAATCCTCCTTTTATTGTCGGCTGGGGGAGATGGGCGCTAAAGCCTCAGGTGGTGCAATGTTCCGCAAAATTGAATGGATCTAAGCATTTCAAACAAGTTTCCCATTAATCCACACTCCCGGAGTGATCATACACGTCCTTGACCGGTATGTTGTCACTCACAATCCACTCTATACATCATGGGTAGACACCTGAAAGTAGTGCCTTAAATTTTAATACATAATTTGATTAGAGAGAAGGTATAATAGGGTGTATGGAGCAATGAGGCCTGGCATGGACCTCATGGTAATAGCCTTCAGTTTCAGAGTAGGCCTACCGGTAGTACCGGTAGTAGCAGTGATATAGCCCAGTGAATAGGGTGAGGTGTAGTGGAGTGTTTATTCACAACATGTAGGTACATATTTACCTGGTATTGGGGATAAGTTGCAGGGCAAGTTTATTCTTGTAGTCTGAGGGGGAGGGGGTCGGCCCAAGGATCTGTGCATACATTAACCGCTAGCCATTAGCTACCCAGAATGCAAAGAGTGAATTGTCAGTGAAACATACAGTGTAATGTCTCACTGGTCAGTATGCCATTAATCATAACTTAGAACTCCAATATTTGTCACCTTCTAAATTTCTACAATCATCTCTTCCAGGCCTGCACCAAAGTTTACCTGCGATGCAGTGTCGCTTCTACAGCACCGGTGACAAAGGCAGCGGCATCAGGAAAGCCAAAACACCGACAGGACGATTAGACGAGAAATGGGAAAGTGGTCGTGAAACTATGGAGCCCCAGGAAAGACCCGTTAAATCTGAGGCAGAAGTGTATGAAGCTTTTCCTGATGAGACCAACCCAGACACTGGCGAGGTTGGTGGACCCAGGGGCCCGGAGCCAACACGATATGGAGACTGGGAACGGAAGGGAAGAGTCATAGACTTCTAGTCAATGGTCTACCAGATTGACTAATAATATTGTAAAGGATCATGATATCAACTGTGTGTTCATTGTGATACGGAATTATACATGTACCAAATATTCCTCTCGATTTGTAAATAGAAAATAAAATTGAATATATAAACCATAGAGCTGCGTTTTTATGACAATACATCTCATGGTATGTAAGAAACTTAGCCTCGATCTAGAATTTCTTTTCGAAATTTTACGCTTTCATATCAATAAAATCATGATATCAAATTATTTCCATTAAATAAAACGTACATTAGGCCACTTTTTTTTTTATTTGGGTTACGGACACTTCAAAATTTATCAGCACAGGCGAAATAAAAGAAATTAAAAATAAAATAAAATTTGGCCTGTGTATTTTATTTATTGAACGTAAAGGAAATATAAGATAAAAACACCACCCACTATAGAAAGGATGATCTGACAATAGAAATACAATATTTACATGAAGAGATTTTCTTTAAAGATTTTCAAAAATCCAGAAAATGTTGACATCCCATTTTACCTCAATGAAAGGTAGAAAGCTGTATTCCTGCTGATTTTAGCTTTTCATTGGTATATTATGCCATGTATCTTTTATTTTTTTCTTTATTTTGTTTTCTCTGGAACACACATCGAAGGGAATAAAAAAAAAAAGGTGTAAAATCCAAATTTTATTTTTATTCCGATTTTGAGCTTTCCTAGTGCGGCGGGCCCGTAACCCAAATAATAAAAAAAAAGTGTGGCCTTATAGATAAAGAGCAAAGACACATATTTGATGGTTGTAAACATAATTTTAATACATCCTCTCCGATATCATATTACAATGCAAGCACACATGTATGACTGTATCCGTATGAACACTTCACAGGAACGGAACATACAAAACTAGAGTTTATTTACAATTACATTCATATTTGGAAGTGGTGGTCTATGTCAACCTATCAGTTTAACACGTGGTGGTCAGATAATGACTTGTAGCGTTACACTACAGAGTAATTTCTGCCTATGTGAGGTGGTGCGCTCCCACATGGACATATTGCTGATATGCTGGCGCTCTCTAGCTCATCTATTTGTCTAGGGCCTCTGTCATCTCGGGAACAGCCTGGAAGTAAACCATAGAAACATGAGTGCTCCGATCAACTGGGATCTGCTATTTGAAATCGGCTATATGATTTAAATCTAAAATTGATATTGCAGTAGCCAACGCATTTACACTGTTAAATATATGTACACGTATAATGTATTTAAGGACTATACAACTGAGTGTGATTATATGCCTGTTTGGTTGAAGAGAACGAGGCGCATCTTTTTTTTTAAATTGTGGTCTTACGCAGCACCCCACAAGCTTACCTTGAATAGATCAGCAACCAGTCCGTAGTCGGACACCTGGAAGATGGGGGCCTCGGGGTCTTTGTTAATGGCAACGATGACTTTGGAATCCTTCATACCAGCCAAGTGCTGGATAGCGCCAGAGATACCGACAGCAACGTACAGGTCCTGTGGAGGAGAAAATTAAGACGTCAGGGAGCATTCGAGTTGTTATTTTGAATTTTTCTTCTAGAACAATTAGGCAAAACACATAGGAACTTGTAACATGGGATCATTACGATGACAAGTCTAAAATTTGAAGAGAAAAGAACCTTTGAAAAGAACAACTTCATGTGTATAACCCACGGGTTGTATGAACCAAGCCTTGTCCAAGCCTTCAATGTGGGTTGAAGCTTTTGGCCAAAGTCTAGGTGCAGGTTATACTTTTCTTTTTTACAGTATATTACAGTACTGATTTTTTCCTAAAATCTAAGTGCAGGTAATATATGCAGGAATTTAATTACAGTACCGGTACATGTAGAAATGACAAGCCTGGGTTCAATGTTGTTTATGCTTTAGTTAACTACAGTGGATAAAATATTGACCTCAAACATCGGCTTGCTGCTTATAAGTATCATCAGCATCTAAAGCTACTTACTGGGGCGACGATTTTTCCTGTTTGTCCGACCTGCATGTCGTTAGGGACGTAGCCAGCATCGACCGCAGCGCGAGATGCTCCAACAGCGGCGTTCATCTTGTCGGCCAGAGTGTAGAGCAACTCGAAGTTCTCGCCGTTCTTCATTCCACGACCACCTGAAACCACTACTTTGGCACTGGCCAGTTCGGGTCGGTCACTCTTTGACAACTCCTGCCCAATGAACTCGGACAGAGAGTTGGAGACGTCTGATGATACTGTATAAAGAATTAAAATGTCACATGTGATCACATTATTGTCATGCTGTTTAACTATTATTGGAAAACACACACGTGAACCACTTAAAATATAATATAGTCAATTACCGGTATATGATTAGCAGTAGTACTTAAGAAGCTTTTCAATATCTCTACTATACATCTATCGGTGATTTGACCACTGAATTCGTCCTTTTAAGATAGCGAACTTCGTTGATTGCTCACAGTGAAAACTGTCTGTTAAATTTCCATTATAAAATTGGAAGCTTGTCTTGCTGGTACTAACCTGCGTCATTTCCCGCACTGCCACCCTCAACCTCAGCCGCCTCAAAAGCTGTGCCTCGAACTGTGACTATTTTGACTGCATCATTGGACTTCAATGTTTGGACGGCATTACCTGTTAAAGAAAGACAAGTCGTTGATAAGCGAGGGATACTTGTTCATAGTTTCTTTCTAATACAGCTTTTTAGGCAGATACATTATTAATACGTAGTTCACTTAGCCCAGGAATTATGACATAACATACACACACGTATCCACACGTGTACAAATGATAATGGAAAGATACACCGATTCATTATTGGTGACAAAAATGCTTTTATTGGAAGCGTTAACATGTTAATATTGATTCCATGTTAATACAAATCTATGTCTCACCTGCATAAATTGTTCGTACGAATGTCTCTGGATCTTTGATATCGATTATGTCGGAGATTGGAGAGACGTCTAATTTGGCAGCAACACGTGGTAAGAGGCCCTGCAGACAAAACAAGACGCAGTTAAGGTTGAATCCTTTAGATGTAAAGGTCACATAACTGTCCAATGAACTGGCTATTTGAATATCACCATTGGCAATGCCAAGTACCCTGAAACTTAAGCAATCTAGGGCCACATCCCTAACTAATTTTTTCCTCATAGACTGCTGGTCATTCCTGTAAAAGCGACGGTAAAAAAAACAGCTATGAAACTTCTAAAGGAATGTATTTTACTACCGTAGTAAGTGCAGTTCACAGGGATACAGGATTGGTAAAATGAACCGAAACTGCTTTGAAATATCCTTGCATATGAAGAGGATTTAAGCCTTAAATGAACTAGGGTCACTAGTCTAGATATTGCTCCGATTTCAATAGTTAGCAACTTTAAAGACATATTATAGGAATTACTTACCTTTGTCATTGCTGAGGATCCTCCTATAATGTGTGTGAACTTGAACTGTTTTTGTGTTTCTAGTACGAGTGGTGTGAGGGCCTCTGGCAGGAAGCCGTTGAAGGCCTCATTGTCTGCTACCATTACTTTACCGACACCCTTCACCTTACAGAGCTCACTCACCACCTGTTGAATGATATAATTGTATGGTTGAAAGATATAATTGTATGGTTGAATGATACAATTGTACCTTTTTCATTATGATCAAATAAATATTACAATACTATGGAGATCATTCAAAACTGTCTCACGAAACTGCACTGCAGCTTGAAAGGTATATAATTTCTTTCTTTCTTCTGTTTCTACACTGTTGCAGTGTATTGAGGGGGTTGATTACAAAGTCATCATTAAATATTGTAGCTTTAATTATAATTCATTGATGCATCGCTAACATTTCTTTTAACAAATTGTTAACATCCTTTTGGCTTACCGCTGAACACTTGCTGCCTGCTACGAGGCAGGATACCTCTCCGCCCAGTTTGCTGGCTGCTGTGATGGCGTTAAGTGTGATAGGGAGGAGCTTCTCATTGTTGTGTTCGGCGATCACCAGTGTGCTTTGAAACCGACGTAGCAGCGATACCTTTAAAGACAAGTGAATATCATTCATATTTTACACCACATGATAAAGGTGCCAACAATGGTAAATCAAACACTGAAAGGTTCAACTCTGAATCATGGAAGATAAATTTGTTTAAAATCTGTTAAGTGGGTGGCTAGACTTTTTTTAAAATTTGTTTAGGCCTATTTCCCATATTCAGTTGAGTACTGTATAACCTATCATGTGGGTTATACACGAATCAGCACCCATCGACCACCGAGACACTATTTCAGTTAGACGTAGAGGACGAAGGTATTCACAGATATGCTTATCTCTTCTGCTTATCTATGAGATAGATAAGAATCCTGCAGTGGTCCTGATGACAGCCTTACTCTAGTTTTAACCGGTGCTCTATTCTAATCAAATGTATCCTCATTCCCTGGGGATGGAGGTAAAACAAGTACCATAAAACCTCGCATATAAGCCGAACTTGAGAACCCGCATCTAGAACTCGAGAAAACTGTATAACCCACACATGGATCTTACAATTGCTACTTTGAGACTGCTCTATACACACTAAAGTAGGCCTATTTGGAAAACCTCTTGTGTAGGCCGCACCCTATAATGTTTGGTTTCAAGCTGAGTTTGATTTCAAGGTACATGGGTATCATAAATATCCTGTATACGCAAATCAGACCCTGGTTATGTAAGTTTGAGATGTGGGTTATATCATATATATGCGAAGCATATACAAGTATAGTAGTAAAGTACTGACTACCAAACTTTTAAAGTTTGGACCAAAGAAGACATAATCAGACCCCTGGTGCAGATTATTAGATTTCCCAAAGACAGTTTGCCAAAGTCTAAGTTATACAAAACAACTTTGAAAGGAAAAGAACATGATATTTTTCATCCAGATCATTATACAAGTTGAGCCCGTGGGGTGGTGTGGTGGTCGAGAATATTTGCAAACAATTATTGATGCGTGTGTGGGGGAGGGGAGGGGGGGGGGGTCGGAAAAATATTTGCTGTTGTGGGATCAATAATTATAGATCTATAAAATAATTCATACAATACATTTGAATGGGAAAGACATGATATTTGTCATGCATATTATTTAGGGAGTGTTTATTTATTAACTACAGGAGGGAGTACATGGTGAGATTTCGCACGAAGACGCAAAATCTTTTATGCCCCCCCCCCCCCCTTGAGGGCATGTAGAATGTTTCATGCCCCCCCCCCCTTGTACTGAAGTAATAAATGCACTGGCTTTTTGCTTAAAAGGGGCTGAATCGTTTACCCCCCCCCCCCTTTAAGAGGGGTTAGAATCCCCCCTACCTCCGGGGAAGGGTCGGAAAGTTTTACCCCCCCCCCCCGTAACTAATAAATGAACACTCCCTTATCAGGCTTATGTAGTTATGCAACACTATGGGTGGGGTGGGGTGGTGGTTATGAATTCCACCCACCCAGACATATTTCTAATCCAATCAACCAGGATTGGCCTATTAGTATTATATTTATCACGTATATTCCCTTCAGCTTGGGTGTGGGTCATAAGGTTTAGTACCAGGGATCCTGTTATGGCGTCCAGGACGAATGAGAGTATTAAATCAGTAGATTATTAAATTGTCAGACAGTCACTCGAGTCAGTCACAGTGAGTCAGTGCTGTTTGGTAATCACGAAAAACAACAGACTTGTACGTAGTTGAACAGTGTCACTGACACTGGACCATGAACTCCCTTTTCACAGGGACACTCACGTTTTCAACCACAATCTACTTAAAACAAAATCTAAGGTTGCAAAACTTACCAATGGTGAAGCTCGGCTCCCCAGCCTTGATGTAGCAGCAAACATTTTCAGTGTTTTGTTGTCTTCACGCCTCTTGGTAAGCGACTGCACCTTCAACTTTTCGGGACAGGGTCAAGGTCATCAGCGCTGGTTCGGCATGAGTAGTTTCGGTCTACCAGCGAAATTTAATGTCGCCAATGCCTGACAGGTGGCAGCACCATTTCAAAATCCCGCCCAAAAATGCGAGACGCTGAGCAAGGGGGAGTGTGGCCAACGACGTTTTAGCATCAAACAGTAAGCTATAGGCCTACCAGCTATGACTTAGCCTACCCTTGGGCTATAATAGGTACCTACATAAAGTATAGCATTCAGCGATATGTCATTATTATAGTAGCTTTGTGAACCAGAGGAGTGTGCCTTAGTGTAGTACTAGTAGGCATCATCATCGACATGCGACGTGAGGCTTATTGACAGGGGACATGGACATTTCTTAAAATTGACATGGGACATGAGCATCTTGAACGACATAGACATGCGACATGGTCATTTCTTAAAACCGACATGCAACATGGGGAACCCCCCATCAAGGGCCCCTATGTCGGCCTACCGGTATCTATGCTGCATCCATGCTGCATCCATGCTGCACAAAATCTGCACCCATGAGGTACCTATGCTTCACTCATCCTGCATCTGAGCTGCATCTATGCCACATTCATCCTGCATTCATGCTGAATCCATGCTGCACTCATATTGCATCCATGCTATGCACTGATGCTAAACCAATGCTGCATTCATGCTGCATATGCACTGCATCCATGCTACATTCAGGTTTCACCCATGCTGCATCCATGCTGCACCCATCCTTTATCAATGCTGCATCCATGCTGCACTCATGCTGCACCTACACTGTATTCATGCATCACTCACGACATCTATGCCACACTCATGCTGCATCTTTGCTGCATTCATGCTGCATCTGTGCTACAACCAGGCTGCATCTGTGTTACATACATGCTGCACTCATGCTGCACCTACACTGCATCTGTGCTGCATTCATGCCACACTCATGCTGCATCTTTGCTGCATTCATGCTGCATCCAGGTTGCATCTGTGCTGCAACCAGGCTGCATCCAGGCTGCATTTGTGCTGCATTTGTGCTGCATCCATGCTGCATTCATGCATCACTCACTGCATCTATGCCGCACGCATGCTGCATCTTTGCTGCATCCAGGCTGCATCTGTGCTGCAACCAGGCTGCATCTGTGCTACATACATGCTGCATTCATGCTGCACCTACACTGCATCCATGCTGCATCTGTGCTGCATTCATGCCACACCCATGTTGCATCTTTGCTGCATTCATGCTGCATCTGTACTGCATCGAGGCTGCACTCATGCTGCATCCATGCTACATCCATGCCACACTCATGCTGCATCTGTGCTGTATCCATGTTGCACTCATGCTGCATCTTTGCTGCATATATGCTGTACCAATGCATCCATGTTGCACCAACGCCCCCATGCTTGATCCCATTGATGGACTCTGAATGGACCCATGCATAGCGAACATCTACATAGTGGACATAAGGTCAAATTAAAAAGTGCAAGTCAATTGTTTGTGCAACTTTCACTGAACTGAACCCAATCGCCTTTTAGGCTGTTTTATTTTGATATCTTGGATTACGGATCCGCCACCGAGATTTTTTGAAAATGTTTACCAAAAAGAAAAGTACCTGTTGACCAGCAAAAGGTGGAATGAGTCCTTTCAGATTGGG
Organism: Harmothoe impar; assembly: GCA_947462335.1. Lineage (NCBI taxonomy): Eukaryota > Metazoa > Annelida > Polychaeta > Phyllodocida > Polynoidae > Harmothoe > Harmothoe impar. Next base: position 39,947,699 of record OX381709.1, on the reverse strand, counting down.
GATATTTCTCAACATACGGTACCATTATTAGACTACCCAACAATGAGGTTTTCCATGCTTTTTTTTTTTGCTTTTTTTTGCCTCTGCCTCTGCCTTTTGGGAATTTTCGGTACTCCAGGCGGTGTGTAAAACAGCTTTTTTTCCCCTCTGCCCTCCCAACATATTTGCAGTAAAAGCCCGTAATCCAAGTTATCAAAAAAAGGTGGCCTTATATCTGGATACATGTATCAACAATCAATTAAACTATTTTATGAACATGACAAAACTCCTTCTATTTCGGATACCAAATACACTATTGAATGATGAACATTTTTTCGAAATAACAACTTTTCTAGTAGGGGGCTATAAATCCTACTGCGAATAACTAAAAGTTCGATTTCAAGATTATGGATACCTGCGAAGTGAGAAATGTTGATGACCACCATTGGTATAGGAAATGTACTAAAAACTCCACAAAACCCAAATTTTCTCAAACTGTTTGGCAGAGAAATTTCTAACTGAGGTTGTTTTTTTTTGATGAAACGTCACCAGCTTTTATTACTCGTGTTTTTTCTTTCGTCATTTTGCCATTGCAATATCAGCAGGAGGAGATGCTCAGTATGAATAACATGTGCTATACAATATTATACATTATAGTTGTCAATTGACTTAGTGTTCTTTTTTCTGTCTTTTTTCTGCAGTATGTACACGTGTATGATGTCTTCTTTGGGTAACCGTCCAGCTTGGGTGAGTGTGACTGTTAATGCGTGAGGTAAGCACGTATCTATTGTAGACATCTTCCTTCCTGTTTAAAGTTATAATGGTTTTCGCTGCAATGTTGGCAGTCTGTCAATTAGCACTTAGTAATTAAGATTAACATTTGTGCAGTCTGATGAGTAAGTACAGATGAATGCATAATAATTTGTTACTAGAAACTAAATCCAACCCCTAGTTAATATTCCTGTCCCCATTAAATTCCCTACTTAAGTTTTCTCTGTTAAGAGGTGCCTTCCATGAGATCCATGTAGGACATCCAGTTCTGTTGGCCTGGTTCCGCGATCACCCTCCACAAGTCGCAGGGGCATTGTTCTTTGCTATGTATGTTGAATGTTGAAATTCCATCTAAGAGCTAACAGTTGTAAATGTACTCCTACTAATTACCTGTTAGCTTATCTCAAGTTAAAGCATATTTTTGTTTTACGTTTAAATATTTGTTTTGTTTCTGCTTCTTGTATGTTCAAAGGCAATCCATTCCAGATTTTGTATCCTCTATATAGAGGGCCTTTCTTGAACCTGGCTGTTTGGAAAGGGAATCCTGTAATTTAACTTGCAATCATTCCGCATTCTGCGCCTAAAAGCCGGCGGAGGAGGGTTCTTCTTGCGTTTGCTGTACAGCAAGGACATGAGCATCTCTTTTCGTCTTGGAGCTTGTAGAGGAACCTCACACAAGTCGTGCAGGTTCTGTACTGAATCTTCCCAAGTCCTGACCCTTCTAATGCATCTGCATGAGCATCCGGTTTTGTATTACTTGTAGTTTGTTTATTTTATCCACCGTGCCTGAATCTACCAGAAAGGCGCAGTAGTCGAAATTGGGGGTAACAGATTGCTTAAAGAGTAGTGTGGCATCATTTTCAGACACCAAGTGTCTCAGCCTCCCAAATTTACAAGAGAGAAACCCAGTACATTTTGTTGTGTCATTTATGAACTTGTCCATGCAGAGTCCTGCGTCCAGCTTGGCTCCCAGGTAGTTGAAAGATCTAACCTCAGTTATCTTTTGGCCACCTATCATCAATGTTCTGTTCACACAATATTTCTGGTTGTGGGCTGCACAAAACCAAAATAGCATTTTGGTTTTGTCGTGGTTGATAGTCAGGCCTAGCGTGTTGCATCTGTTGTGCAGTGTGTCCACGTCTGTTTGCAGATTTCTGAGCGCCACCACAGGATACTTGGAAGAGGACTAGAGGACGAGTCTGCATACATCTTGATGGAAGTTAGCGTAGGGATATCTAGCAAAGAATTTACAAAAAAATATGAAAAGGATCGGGCCCAGCACTGACCCCTGCGGGACTCCAAAGTCAACCTTCTGCAGTGAAGAAACTCCATCTTGTACCTTTGTCCGTTGAGTTCGAATGTTTAGGTATTCATGTAGCCAGAGCAGAAGGGTTCTGTTCAGTTTGGCATCCTGTAGTAGGTGTAGTAGTAAACTGTGGCTAACACAGTCAAATGCTTTGCGCACATCAATAAAAACCGCTACCACATATTTCTTGCCTTGAACAGATCAGCACAGAGATCATAAATTGCCTCTGCTGTGCTGAATCCTCTCCTGAATCCATATTGGCGATCTGACAGAATATTGTGCTCTGAGAGGAAATTTAATATATGTAGTTGTACAACCCGCTGCATCACTTTAAAGTGGGTATATCCGATTTTTTACCAAATTTTAAATCCTACATAAATATGTTCCAAATACTGTAAAAATGTATTATTTATGGGCTGGGGCAAATTAAAATGATATCCATGGGCAGTAACAGCTCAGAAATTAAATAGATGGGGTCTAATTATAGGTGGGGCTCCACTAACCGATTTTGTTCTCAGATCGGGGCAATTCTCACGAATCTGGCTCAGTTATAAACCATGACAATGACATACAGCCTGGCAACTAATTGCAGGCAACTAGTTCCCCCATCTAATGCAAAAGTTGCAGGCAATAGTTGCTGGCAACTAGTTGCCTGGGATCCATATTTATGGATTTCGAGGCAACTAGTTGCCTCCTATCTTTTGCAGGCTAGCAACTAGATCCAAAGATCTAAAGAATCAGCTGTTGTAACTAACCAAAGCTGCAGGGCCCCGTATAATAAGGGTGGTATACATAGTCCTGCATGTGTACCACCCATTAGAGGCTTAATAATTAATCAGTCCATACATATACCTTGCTGTATGTGACCAACTATTCTGTCCTGCCTAGTTAATGGCTAATAAGGCCTGCAAGGCCATTGCACTAATGTAGCTACGTAGCAGGCTCAGTCTCATGAGTTTGTAACAGTTGAAGCGTCTTTGACCGGGTGTCATCTTTGACTGGTGTAGTCTTTGACCGGGTGTCGTCTTTGACCGGGTATCTTACTTCAACTTTAACCAGCTGCACCGTCCTAAGTATTATGCAATAAGAAGTCCCACCAAGTACATTACATCATATACATATATAATATTTTTAAAAAATGAAAAAAATAATCTTTTCTAGATACCCGGTCAAAGACGACACCCGGTCAAAGACTACACCGGTCAAAGACGACACCTGGTCAAAGACGTTTCAACTGTTAGAAACTCATGAGACTGAGCCAGCAGTGTTGCTGTGCCCATTGATGTGTGCAAAACTTTAAAAAAAATCTAATTCAAAGTGAATATTTATGGAAGATCTAATTCAAAGTGGTTATTTCCGATTTTTTTCTCAAATTCTAGGTGTTCTAAACACTGTAATGGCATAATATTCAGGGGATGGAGGTCAATCAAATGTGATCCTTGGGTGGTAATAGCTCAGGAGGAGATCCCATAAGGCCAAGTCATGGGGTTTTCTTGTGTATTTTGATCAAAAGTGGTCGGCATTAAGAGGGATGGAACAGATAGGAAGGGAAGTGTGTTATTTGTGAACATCCTGACTTATTTTTAAGAGAAAAGAAATTGAGCCCCAAACATTGGATGTACAAACTTCCACAGAAGTGCTTTGCAGCAAACCAAAAGTGTTACATTTGTGCGGAAATAGGTCTGGGAAAATATGGGAAAATGTGTAAGGTCCAAAGTTTCAAACTGGTAGGTGAAAATGGGTTACCAGATAGGTATGATACATAATCTACATTACTCTGATGACGATGGCATGTATGTGTTTGTGTTGTAGGTGCAGGTGAATTCGGTTGGTTCGGCCCAAAGCTGCAGAGAAAAGTAAAGATGTCAACTGTGTCTCCAACTTAAATTGACGCTGCACTATCGGTGTAACATTAAGTTGACTCTTCATACAGAGTGAGTGAGTAATGGATGTTTAACGCCATTTCGACAACTAAGGTCATATTCATGGCGATACTCACAAATACACTCTTCATACAAATGTATAACGTTTGGCATAGTAATGAGCCGTAGAGAAACATTATAAAATATTGTATAACGTTTTTTGTTCACTCGGATGCAATCGCATTGGGGGAGTCGAAATTTAAGTGGATGCCTTCAAGCAAATGGAAACGCAATCAAATGCAACAGGCGGGAGGAGCTTTTGGGACTGGCGACATAATGCGCCCACTTTATTCTGGATTTGAGAGTCGCAGAGCTAAGGGGACAACTTTACAATAAGTTACATGCACGGGAGCAAGAGGAATCATTTGAAAAGCTAAAAGAATGAGCGATAGTTTTTTTGAGACATTATACAAAGAATTAATTCTATCAATTATTCAGGAATATTAATTGACTGTAATAATTTAACTTTTTATTTTTATTGATTCAAATTCGGCATGTTGGACACAAAAAGCGAACCATGGCCCGCCCGGTTGTACCTTGAGTCCTAAAAACTACATGGAAAATCCAACAAATAAATAAGATAAATGTTCCAAACCGAGTCACCTTAAAGATCATCACCCATTGTTTCTCATTCATAGATACTGTACCACACTCATAGATCCTTGACTATTAAAGGGCAATGCTCTCATAGCATACAAACATTGACTCATACTCATCCAGTACTCTTAAAACTTGAAACCCAAATCATGAATAGTCTACCCCATAGAAAGTGAGTCAACAGCCTGGGAACAACACACGTTATCTTAGCATTCTTACTGCATACTAAGATAAGCTATAAGGTGAGAGGGTCAGTCAACATTGACTTTACCTCCCTCATCTATTAGTAACCTCAATTCTGAGCTATTTTGTTATCATTGGTGTCATATCGTGTCTACTTGATAACACGGGTAACTAATCTTTTAAGGGCCGCATAGTGCTTTAATCTGGTATGCCCTTTGTTGACATGAATACAGCCCTGGCAAGTAACTCACCAGGACTGCATTCATACACTATGCCAACCCTTCGGGAGTTTATCAACCCCGTACGGTCATCATGATGCTTGAATTAGCTCTGGCGAGTCATTCGCCAGGGCTGCATTCATGCATCATGACGACCAAGGGCATGGTACATTAATGGATTATGCGGCCCACTAACTGTCCATGTCGGGACTGAGGCCCTTCAACTCAGAGATATGCTGATAAGGAGGCAGCCACTGTATGAGGCAAGAACAGGATCTAAGGGGAAGGTGGGTGTAAAAGTGGACAAATCCCTCATTCTTACTGGGAGTGTCAGACATTCACCACCTATACAAGCAACAGGAATGCGCTGCCAATTCAATTGCTGGGATTCCTGCTATTAAAGCATATATATTGCATTTTCACCAAACGAGTTCACTATGGACAATGTGCTTTCCCGCATGGCGTTTCACTTGACACTCAAGATAAGCGGAGCAGTATAAATGACCACGCAAGTTTGAACTGCTTTATTTGGGAATTGGATAACTGTTACCCTTAAGGAGATCAGAAATGTAACAGAATCCTACTGACATGTTTCATAAGAAGTCATGAAACTGGAAATCTGCATCACTACACCTAGCCTACATGTAATTCTGAGTGTGCGTGCTCTGGACATGTGTACAAAATCTCTGGAGAGGTAAACCTACTTACTGCAGATCTACATAGAACATCTAGGGCCTATAGGAGGCTTTGTATCCACAGCGTTCAAGTACAAAAAGGAGCAAAGTGTTTCCTGAAGATCCTGCGCTATGGCGTTTTTAAATTGCCTTCATCAACTATCATGCACATAATACTTTGAGGATGTTAACAGCCAATCATGACTATCACAGGGTGATAGGAGGCCTGCAGGTCAGCCTCCAGCTCCAGGATATTACACGGAGATTGCTGCCCACCTGTCTATGGGCCTCACCTTTCCCATACTCATCAGATATCACATAACCCCTATACATATAGGGTGGACCTACTTCCCTGCAGTGTTATAAATATTCTCTGGTACTCTTCATCTAATTTCCTAGTGGTATCTATCTATGGAGGCTTTTGGCAATAACAGTATGGGCAATGACTCAACATTGGAGGAGCTGGCTAAACCCTACGTGGCCTACCAGGTTGGCCTTATCATTAGCCGATATGTTTCACCTATTCTCATTCTAATCGGTTTCTTCGGAAATACCCTATCCTTTATAGTGATGGCCCTCAAACATAACCGGCAACTGACATGCTGTGTCTACCTGGCTGGACTGGCCATAAGTGATACTATTACTGTAAGTTCGATCTTCATACTATGGATAGTGACGGTGCCCATTGCACAACAAGGTGGAGATCTGAAGTGCAAGTTCATTGCCTACTTCCTAAACAGTGGGGCCTCAGCGAGTGCATTTACAATCGTTGCTGTTACTGCGGACAGATTTCTGGCAACATGTGTGCCTGTGAAATCTAGAAGAATACGGACTAGACGCTGGGCATTTATCGTTGAGATCAGCATTTTTATATTTTCCTTTGTAGTATGTATACCATTTGGTTTGAATGCCAGATTTAGATCAGAAACTGTGTGCAGTGGTCTAAACATTAACCACATACCAGGAATGGAGATCTATGCCATATCCACAATCATGTTGTACTCAGTGATACCATTTGTTGTGATTTTCATAATGAACATTGCAATTATCCGGAGAATAACACAGCTACAGAAGAAGAGGGAATCACTTGGAAACAAACTGAAAAGGGTGATCAGACAGCGATCTTGGAAACCCAAGACATACGCTGGTGATAATATCCATGAAAATGGTTCTCAGATTATTTCCAGTATTTCACCTGCGGAATCTCCCATGGGAAATACTGGTGACCAGACAGGGGACACAGACTTGCTTCAGATTTCTAGTAGGAACATAAGTTTTGAAAGCATCTTAGGACTAGAATCGGACGGAAACATTTCTCAAATTGACTTAGAAATTGAAGAACAAAATTTGCTAGCAGGGAATGGCCATGTTCTTAACAGTGTGGTGCTATGGACTGTGTCTTTGACAAATATGATTGTGGAAATAGTTGAAGGGAAACCTTTAGACCGAGGCAAGAGTATCATCCCAAGGAAGAAGTGGAGAAGAGTGTCTGATCTGTTTGATGCTGTTCTAAAACTTAGATCAAGATCAAACTCAGATGGTCGACGATTTGACAAACAGCTCTCGAGGTTGCTTCTCATCGTATCTTTCACATTTCTGGTGTTGACCTTACCCCAATACGTCCGTTACACTGTGTATTTCTTTATTGATATATCAACCCCAGAATCATTTGCCTCCTTCTTTCTCTTCTATCATATATCACAGAAGCTGCACCTTGCTAATTCAGCCATCAATTTTATACTGTATTGTATAGGTACAACACGATTTAGACAGGATGCAAAGAAACTACTGTGTGGATGTTATGGCAAAGATGAGTCCCAAGTAGGCTAATATGATACACATTCAAATATGCCTAAAGTGTCAGTCATAAATTCATGTCATACCAGCCGATATTACCCTTGATGTTATGCATATATAGCCAAGTCTATTTAATGTCTCTCTAAGTGATTTCGGGATTACCGATACTTTCAAACTAAAACTGTTTCACAATTGTTATTCTTAAGTCTGGCTTCATATTTCCAGGTATTTTATTACAATTTAACAAATGAGGCACAATAGTTTAGAGCACTGTTGGATATTACCGACATGTATGGCTGAGTATTGACTTTCATAATTTTTTAGTCAATTATCCTTTTGAAGGTATGCTGCGCTGCCGCCATTACATATTGACCAAGTTATGAGAAGAGATATGGAGCTTTTTCCCAATTTAAAGTATATACAGTAAGACTCATTCTTTGTTTAGAGGGGAAGGGCTAGCGGATGTATGCAATCTTATGCTATTAAAGTTTTGCAGCTCGTATAATGGAACATTTCAGAAGTGTGGCACGCTAAGGTGCATGTAATAAAGGAATGCTCAAGTTATGGGTCTTTTTGTTTATTTAAGTAGATTGTTTATTCAGTTTCCCATCTGATAGGTTGAAATATATATCAAATAGTTGTTTCAAAATCCTGTTTAGTAACCCAGATGTATTTTAACGTTTTCAAGTAATTAACAAGTAATTGATGAGGGTTTATAGAAAAAAAACAGTTATTAATCTCAATACATTACAGATCTATAATCCTACCACTTAACAATTCCGACAGAGCAGTATTTGATGAAGAAAAATTCAAACTCTTAGATGATAGGCAGAACGTCACGTAAAGTTGCATCTGTTTGACAATCAGACAGCTTGTCGATAGAACATGTATAACTTAAAATATATTGTACATTTTACCTTTGTTCAAAGAGAACAATAACGGCATCAATATTCTGGTGGTTCATCTAAAGGAATTGCGAAATATAGTACATAGGCCTACACATATAAAAAAATGTCTCAGAAAAAAACATCTATATATATATGTCTGGAAAATAGTGTATGACAACCTATTTTATCATACACATAGAATGTCTTAGAATAAGTGTAAGACACCATATTCCTTCCTATATTTCTAAGGTTGGATTCACAGTTCCAAGACATTATGAGAACCGGAAGATGTATTGGCGATACATTGATTTAAAATTGTTTCGTGTGTAACCAACAGACTTTACGAATCAATCAGGACTATGGGCATTGCCGGGTATATATCGTATCGATAGAATCATATTTCAAATAATTTTGTTGAGATATACATGTATTTTTTCGGACTAAAATCCAATAAATATTAAATACTGCATACAAACGAAATGCTGAGCGTTTACAGGTCTAGGAAATCTTGTTGCGATGGCGATTCTTAACATGATACAGATAGAAACCTGTAACTGATTTTGAAAAGCATAAAAGCGAACATACGCTTATATACATAACATAAATTCAAATTCAGTTCGTACAAAAGTTACTGAAACAGATCAAGTGCATTGCTGGGGAGACCGCAAATCACTGTGTATAAGGCCAGCGCCAATATTTTAATTGGTAATACATGTATACCATGATTTACGAGCTTCTACAATTCAAGGTCATGATTATGTCAACGTTGTACATGTATCAGAAATGTATTTAACATTTAATGATTTAACATTAATTTCTCATCGTTTACCACTGAATGAAACCAACAATGAAAAGCACCATTTTTATTTTGCTTAAATTCATCACTTGTCAGTGATCAAATGCACCATGAACATGATGGTGAGAAACCTTAGGCAAAATATCACATATCTTTTGGGGTTTCTTACCGTATTATGTACAGTTGAAAACGTTAAATGCAATAAATCTGCTCTTTCAGTGTAGGAATAAATAACATAAAGCGCCACAGAAAGCCGGGCTAATAGCTTAATTAAATTGTTAGTTAGTTGTGTTATAAATAGATGTGATACTAGAAATTGCATCTGAAGTATATGATCAAACATGTACACTTTCTAAAACATGTGTGGAACCTTTGTCAATTGTCTAAAACAACTTGCCTGCCATATATGTATAATATAGGCAGACTAGCTCCAACCACCGGTAAAAGAAGTTCACATGTTAGAGTGTGTGAAGTCCATGTTAGTAACACACTTCTAGTTTCCTAGCGTTTCAGTGACTAGGACGTATTTGATGCCAATTTAAAGTCTCAACAAATGCCCAATATTCAAAATACCAAACATTTGCCAGCTCAACTTTGTGGAAACCTCAACGGTTTCTGGGTCGGTATAATTTAGGTTTTAGGAAACTATTTCCATCCATATGTACAGGACGTATTTACAATAGCTACATGAGAAATCTACATGACTAACTAAGGTTACAAGAGGCAGCAGCTGGGACTGTGTCGTCGACGCGGCTCCTGCGCGCACACAGGATTCATGCGCACTTCTCGGGCAAAGCGAGCGCTTGCCTCAAGATCTTTCTTCACTTCACAAGTGGCCACAGGTAGCGCCCTGTCGTCCATCTTGTGTGGCACCTTCTGGTAAATGACATCGAAATTGCGTATCGCCTTCTCTGGGAGACTCTCACCCCCACTAGTCGAGATTCGATCTATCCGATCGAGCGAGCAATTTGAGCTGCTAGCTCTTTTGTCTAGAGTGACGATGTTGTTGTTTGTGTTTGAGAAAGCTTCATCATCTGTGTTCTCCTCCTCATCGATGACATCAGTCATGCTGGTATCTCCATCATCATCGTCATCATCATCATGCCCCCCGCAGTCATACTGAAGTCTGAAGGTCAGAATCCGACCGTCCTCACAGCCTGTGATGACAGAGTACCCAAAGTCTGTAAGGTCTAGATTCAAGACCTTGGAATGCGTACTTACTTCGGCCACTAGCTTGGCAGCGTCTACTCTAAAGACCCGAACACAGTGAGTCGGCTGCGTATCGGCCCACAAGACATAGCGTCCGTCGTATGTCATTTTGATTGTGTCCTTCTTCAGTTCGGGCTCTATGGCAGCCCCCTTGTCAGAGCAGCGGAGGAGGCAACTACCCGAGCAGAGGTCGAACACTTGGAGCCAACCATCGACAGCCAGGTCACCATTCTTGGCTAGGTCGATCAGCCCAGACGGTGCTATTCCCTCTAGTTTACAACGTGGAACACCAGAGATGACATCCCAGACCACCGCCTCCTTGTGACCTTTAGCCCACGACCCTCCATTACAGGGGATCCCGGTGACGATGATAGCATCGGGCCGGTTGGGGATAGCTTGTAACCGCTCTGGCTGGAACAAGTTGAACTTGTAGTTGAGCTTAGATCTCGAGTCCAGACAGTACTTTGTCAGTACCTTGCCCTTGAGGCTGATGACACAGGCAGAGTCTGACGTGAATACCGCTGCCTGCGCCTTGTCGAAGGCTTTCAGGTAGCTCCCTGTATTGGTTTGCCACAGCATGACCTCGGCACCGTCCTTACCCATACTAGACTCCATCAGGAGGTGGTTACCGTTCGGGCTGAGGTGAGCGCTGTAACACAGACGGTGGTTACTCTTCATGACAATGTTCCCGCTCATGACATCGACAACGAAGACGTGCCCGATGAGACTGACCTCCGTCAGAAGCAGTAAGTAGCGTCCATCGACCGACGTCTCCATATGCACTAGGGAACCATAGTTACCAAAGGGCAGGTAGTTCTGGTGGTGGTTTGTAGCAAGATTCCACACATCGATACCAAAGAAGTCTCTGTAGTGGTTGCCCTTTTTGGAGTTGATGGGGTGGAAGACCTTGATAAAGGCCAGTTTCTGTTGGGCGGCCACTACGACATGACTGAGAGGGTTGCTGTAGGTGTGAACGCTAGGGGCTTCAGGTTCTTGCAGCTTGCTGATATCCCACAGGCTGATCTTTGGCTCGCGTTTGTTGACTGTCGCGAGAAGCCCGTGTCCCGGTGCCACGGCCATGTGGAACTCATCCTTTGGTACCGTACTCAGTGGCATGTGAACGAGGAGTGTGCCCCGGTAGGCGTTCCACAGGCACAAGTGGCAACCCACGATGGCTATCACAGTTATATTGTCTATGGCGAAGCCACATTCATGCACCTTGGCACTACTGTCAAACTGGCTGAGGTCCATTATGGCCGACTTGCCGCACTCTATGCCTAGTACAAAGAGGCTATTGTGTGTGACGTTGATGACCACAAAGCGATTGTCGTTGGAGAGAACGAGTTGGGAGACCTCCTGAATGTACTGCAGCTCAGACGCCTGCCTCCTACTTGGGTACACCGCCTGGTGGTCAAAGTTCAATAAGAGACCCCCAAAGTCTGAACAGGACGGTTCAATGTTGAACACGTTCACCATGCAGCTTGTCGCATAGCCGATAACCACCTTCGCACTGTTTTTGGTAATGGCCATCGCGCTGACTGGATGCTTATTCGGAAGGGCGATCTTCATTTCCTCTGTTGCGACGTCAAGCATTTTTGTTTCTTGACATTCACCAACCACTACAAACTTCTGGTTGGGAGTCATCTCTGCCACCAAAAAGTCAGACTGACTGGAGAGGTATTTGATGTCTTTGATGGTTTTCCCTTCGACAATGTCATATAGCCGACCTTCTCTCAGGGCCACATGGCCATGCACCTGTGTGTTGTGAATGTAACCTTCACGTTTGGTTGAGAATTGTGACCTGACGTTACCCGTCTTCTCCTCTATAACAAAGAGTGGACTGTCCGACACGTAGGTTTCCAGCACAAGATGGCCGTCCGTGTGTAAAAGCTGGGCGTGCCGCCCCGGCCGGCACTGGTCCACACTCACCGTGTGCCGTATGTCACCCGTCCGCGTGTCCCACAACTTGACGGAGCCATCCAAGGACACCGAGAACAAGCTCAGCGAGTCCTTGCTGAACTTCATGTCGGTGACCACCTTGCGGTGGCCTTCTAGCGTGAAGGCTAGGGCCTCAATGGGTGCATCGAAACACTGGAAGGTCGGCAGAAGGCTGCAGTGTTTCTGTCCCTCCGTCTGAACCTGCGTTAGGAACGTCTCAATGTCGTGGACATCAATCTAAAAACAAAAATTGAAGACATGTTTGAGAATCGGTGAGAAATTTCATGAAAGAGCCTGAGAAGTGTCATTGAATCATCATCGGAGGAAACGTTGTTACTTATTTTCAAAAAGAGATTCCCAAGTCTATATTAATAAGAAATATAAATGTTGTATCTATGGATAATTTTGTAGTACCTGTAATCGATGTAAACTACAACATAATCACTACGGGCTGTGATACTAAGTGGCAAGAATAAACTACCAAACTTTGAAATGTACAATGTCAATGGAAAGACGGGTTGATATAAAACATAAATATTAGATGTCTTATGATTGTGCGGAAACAAAAGCTTTACACATCTAGGTGCGACATGTTGCTTAGAAGTAAACCTATATAAGGATTATAGCAATGGACACACTTACATATCTATACCCCCACCACTTTTGAAGTATACGAGTTGTAATAGTTTTAAACGAATGTTAGAGAAATGCATAGACATACTGATAACGAAAGATGTCTATTGTGAAAAAAACAACAGAGAAATGATATCTTAGTAGGGCTGTTATGGGACGAAATGTGAAAATTGAAAAATGTTATTTAATCAAGCAGAGTTCTTTCCCCTATTAGTACTTAAATACATCGTCTCTATCAATATATTTGTTATTTATCTTGTCGACACCTATACATGTACATGAGCAATACGAAACTGACCAAACTTGCAATATATCATATGCGTTGTGGAGTTGCTTAAATTTCGAACTCAAGTTACAGCAAATATTTCTTCCAATGAGGAATAGTTGCATATCGTTTATTTTCCGATATGGGGAAATACCAGAGCGAATGTGCATCGCTAAAATAAAAAATAAAAGTATTTGGTGCAGCACACAGTCCTTTTCACATCACACATTTCCAAGCAAATAGTCTACACTGTGTATGCACTAGTACACCTTACCATACATGTAGTCTAACTCTACATAGTGTGTACTAAAGCAAGGGTAAAGTTGAAGAGTGTACACAGAGGTCTCACTTTCACACTTAGTACCCCTAGTAAACATGTTAGACTTAGGAGTATAGGCACTCTAATATAACAAGACACAGAAATCTCCTACGACACCCAAAAAGGTAGTCGCTAATTCCTACCGATCCTTTGGGGCGAGGGCGAAGTCGGCGGGCCTACATGGGGGGTTACAACAGGGAGTAGTAAATTTAACAAAACTATATATCGAGGAAACATGCAGTTGCTTCAAAGCATTGACTGAAGAAGTCAGATTGGGAGCATGCTTATTAAATATATTGATGATGTTAATCATGCTTTTCTCTTGTAAATATGTTTTACTCCTATGGTACACACAATGAAAGTAATAGGGTTAAATCAAAACCTTGGATTTTCTTTCCAACCTACATAGCACAACTCAAGATAACTTTTTGATGGTCTTTTGTACACTTGGCAGATGAATATCGATTATGCTCAACGTTTTTCCCTCACGTACACGATGTTAATTATGTTATTAATAGCATATATTCGTTACAGGCTGTAACAGGGAACAAGCTAACCATAAAATTATTCTCTTGATTTGATTTATACCTGTAAATCCCGTTGATCCTCATCAGCAAACTTCTTTTAATCCCAATGATAAGCATATTGTGAAGGAAATGAGGAAGTATTAGTAGGAATTCTGGTGGCGAAACTAAACTAAAAGGACTAGTGTATCATGTACAAATGGGGAAAATGACCTGTCACTGAGTCACCTTATCAATAAATGGACACCGTCCTATTTTAGAATTGTGCGTGTGACCAAGGGTGATTGAACCGAACACTTCACAACAATCCACAGGAATTCTTTTTGTTTTGCCAATCTTTGATCTGTTCTGATTAAAATCCTATGATCGTTTTGAATATATGAAAGTAAATTTCAACAATATATATGGCAGGTTATAATATCCTGTGGATAAAGTGTATGTAGTGTTAGGTTTCAGATGTACATAAGTTGTTCTCAGATCTGGAATTTGCACATCAGAGTAGGATATTACAGTCATCGAATTTTAAAAATCTGTCAATAATGAACAAATAGGGATTTCTTGAAATTTTCATTTCTTCCGAGGATTAATGAAAATACAAAATATCAGAAATTGTTGGAACCATATCGGAAAAAATGAAATTATCCGTACTCAGCTTAATAAATCATACTCTGCACATTCCACTTTGAGCACAACAAAGATACAACCATATAAGCATTGCAGACTAGGGTATATATCGTGCAGCCGGGGAACAAGCAGGCCATCCTGCTGGTCCCCATCCTGTCCCATTAAGTATAACTATGAGAACAGCCGGTTACCAGCTGTCGGTATGGAGACGACCCCTGTTCTGGGCTGGTCGTGGCGCGACGTCGTGCATTTGGCTGTCGATTAAATATTTCAACTTGATTAATTCCACTCCCATTGTTTAAAACATTTAATCGGCGCCAAAGTAATATCAAGAATAAGCAATTCATCATACAATAAACTATTCTGTTGCTGATTGTGATTTTTCTGCATCGCAAGAAAGCGGTTACCAATCCATGCATTGGCACATTTAATTGAAACACAACAGTGGGTATATACACGCTTGGGTGGGTTTGGTCAAATGACTTTCTTTTTTATCATGTGGCCAAATACCATTAATCTTCAAAGTAACTTAGATTTTCTCAAAGGTCAGAGGCGCTCCTAAGTGCCGCTGTCCATTCAAGTGGAAGTAATTCACTTCACTTTAACTGGTTAAAGGCCAGCTGGCCACTAACAGCAACTCCCTGAAATTGTATCTATTTTTTTAATATTTCCCCAGGTGCTTTTGGAACAGCTAACTGTTGAAAACCGTGACAATCTGATTATTGTAAAGAACAGAACCGCTTTTGATCGAATATTGCCATGGAGTATAATTGTACAACTATACATTCATATATATGATAAATTTGTTGAATGGGGTCAATTATCAGGAGATCTAATATTTATCTTAGAAAAGTCCTATCGATTTTGGAATACTAACTCTATCACTACAAATGTATGCCACAGGTAGTCGTCCTCAAAACTAGTAAAAGTGCACTACAAAAGTGTAAATCAAATTTGTACAGATATTAATACGGTATGCAGACGATATTGTGCTATAGTCTTTCTAACTGGATTCTACTATTACAAAGAGAACCACTACAAACAACACGAAGAGAAAAAGGGTCCAGGAGAATACAGAGCACAAAATCAGAGATGAAATGGTTTTATAATGCAACACTTCCACCCCCCCCCCCTTCCACGCACTATTTGTGTGACTGTTCACTTAGAGAACAGCTAATCGGGGATACATTATTGGACGAAAGTTTTACAATGTTGAAAAACTATGGTACTTAATTTTATGATCATTTCAGCTATGTATTCTCTTGGACTCAAGACAAATTTTCACAAACAACTACACAATCATGTTTGGGGGGAATTCCATGCGCGCTAAAACTAAAAAGAAGCAACAATTTACACTCGTTTTAATAGCGGCAGTTATTTTTCCTTTACATTTTCAGGGGGAAAAGTTGAGAGAAGAGTATGAATGCAAGAGTCTTTTAATAATTTAACCATGGGCCTCTACTCACCGTCCGGTTCTGCGAGGCATTCTTGAGGCGACCAATGATCTCTGCGGCTAGTGTGTTGGGGATTTGTTTGAGAGACGAGCCTGCGACCCGCAGCGCGGCTGCCAACATCTCTAACCGGTGTCCTTTGTGTGCGCGGTGCACCAAGGCCAGGTCACTGAGCAGGTCGGTGAGGGAGGTGGCCTTGAGCTTGGTGTGCAGCCACTTGTAGTTGTAGAAGACCTGTCTGAGCAGCTCGGTGTGTCGCTCGGCCTTGTAGAGGTGGTACGGCAGCTCCGACAGCTTGCGGAGGTTGTACTCCACCTTGACGCCCTGCGCCGTCTTCGTCTTCCATTTTAGCGGTTGGCAGCAGATCATGCGGTCAGCCTCACTGTCCGGAGCCCGCTTGAGCTGCTTCGCTAGCAGGGCAGAGTAGCGGAAGGGTTTCTTCTTACCGCGGCTCCAGCGCCCCAGGTAGTAGTCAGCCAGTGCTGAGTGGGTGCGTAACACGTCTTCCTGCATCTTCAGGTAACGGTCCCGCATCACCTGATTTGGAAGCAGTACAAGGTTTTTATCCCATTTTTTTAAAATCACCTTTGCACCTTGCGTGTGGATTGTGTTTAATATACGCTCATTTACATATATATATTAACCATAAATCTCATTAGAAAATAAATGATTCATTAAGCTTCAAAATAATGAGCAAGTACACTTGAGATTTCTAACCTGTTGGAACTGACGATGATGCCAACTCAGTACAGTCACCCCATCTGCCTCCCGCTCTACCAAGTAGCTGGAGATGTCATCCCGGATACGCGTCCATAACAAGGGTGGGATGCGGCGTATAGGAGGCACCCAGAAGGTGAAGATCTCATCGAGAACCTCCTCGTCCAGCGATAAGACATCTTCCAACTCCACCTCACTGAGGCCATTCCGCGCGGCGGTCAGGTAGGCCAGGCCGTGTGACACGAGCAGGATACCATGCTGCACCTCGATACGGCACATCATCTGTCAATGTTAATGGACAATGGAAGGGATATTATTTCAAAAAGTAAACATTAAATAAAGATTCTATGGAATGGGATCACAATTTTAGAGGTCCTAGACCTAATTTTATCCATTTTTATGCTTATATACAGTGGGATTTGTTTCTAATGGGGTAGAAAAGTGCATCAAAACAATGGTATGAGTGAATATATCATATAAATTGGACAAGCCAATGTTTGTAATGATGTTTGACAACTACCTGATTGATAATGCCTTTGACGGTCAGCTCTAGCACGATGTGGTCGGGTTGTGTATAAGACTTCCAGCGGATGACCTCCTCAAAGACGAGGCGTGTGTAAAGCGGTAAGCTACAGTTTTTAAAGGCACGTGTCACACAGGCAAACTGCTCTGGTGTCAGCGTCTGGTTGTTACGCTTTAGCCAGGAGCGAACCAGGTCCATGCTCAGTCGGTTACCCAGCGGAGGCACCTCTGTGAAGTTGTCCGTGTTTGAGATCCAATCTTTCAGTCTCTGTGGGAGAAAACCATAAAAACCTGTCAAGATCTTGCTTGCTTAGACACATTGCATATTGTCTTATGATTTCTCCTACGTTTTCCAGGTATTATTATCTAATCATAAATCAATCGGTCGTAACTTTGGATGTGTGCCCTACTTTGTGCTCCCTACACAAAAATTCCTGAATAAACCCAAACCCACAAAGAAGGCCTCATCTTTAACCATACTGATCAAGCATTAGCCACATACCCCGAGAATACCCTGGTCTTCTGGTAGGGTGGAGACGACCATCTTGACGTGTTGAGGCAGTTCGATGGGCATCCACGAGAGGCGGAAGGCCTGGTGGTTCTGTGAGAGCTGGTCTAACGAATCCAGCATTAACACTAGAGGGCGCTCTGCAGTCGCACACTGAAAGAAAGCAGCAAGGACGTCGTACTATCGTCAAACTTATAACACAGGCTTTCTTTTCTTTTCTCAATTTGGTTATTACATTCTTCGATTACATTAACAACATTCCCAAACGTTAGAAAGAAATAGGTGTGGCACTGAAGTCATAACATTCATATTGCGATGTATACTGACCCTCTCAAAGGGATTATATACCATACGTAAATAACGTTAATATATTTAAACTAACCATACTCTATTTGTTATGTTTGTTATGCTCATACATTTAAAGCCATAAAAGCTTGAACCATTTCTTGAAATTTTCGGAAACGAAATAAGTTAATTTTAATGTCAACCGCTGCTTTCTGTAATATCTAATATTGAGAGCGCACCTTTAGCAGTTCCCAAAATTTGGTGGTGAGTTCTTGGAAGTCTTCCTGGATGTCTTCAAACGGTACTTTGTAATTCTCCGCTATCTGTTGGCAGATGCTCTGTAGGGTGGTGAAGATGCCAGTACTCTTTGGCGTCGTTCCTTATGAATAGTAAAATATAAATAGATCTATGATGCTCGCCTTACAATAGCTAAATGTTGTCATTACTTGGAACGGAGACAAGGTCAACCGAGAAGGTAAGTAAGGAGTTGTAGCTGGAAGCTGTCCAGTGTACGATAAAAATAGACATAATTTTAATGGAACATGATGAAGTGTAGGGCGTCTTGCATTCTACCATATACAAGTATACATTTTTAGCAATAACGACACTGTCGTGCACCTCTATATGATATGTATTAAAAGTACATAAATGTAGAGCAGAATTGATAAAATTACCATTACAATCGTGTCTCTACAAATAATCCATGTGTAGGGACACTAATATTAGTAGTGTAATCGAACGCCTACAAGGTAGTTCGGGCGGCCGGAGCCAGGGGGCACCCCTATCGGAGGCGGACAGTATATAAGCTGTCCTCACCCCCTTGCTCTGGCAGACTTTCTCAGGTCTCTGACTGTGTAATATATAGAAAGTTATTTGAAAGCCAAACATACATTGATCGAACCTCATATACTTCAAGGATTAGCATTGTTGTACAGGTGAACGACTAATAAACCCTGTGTTCTTGCATCTCTACATGAAAACTGCGGTTCGAGTCCTTATTTAATCGAATTACATAAAGACGAACTCTACACTGGTGCCGTGACCAGGATTTTTATGTAGAAGATAGCGGACTGACCCTGGCAGAGGCTCAGTCAAGGAACGGGGGGGATGAAGGATCGGGAGCCGAGCTGGAAGATGGGGAACTGGACTACACAGTCGCCCAAATAAATGAAATCTGGGATATTGCCTCTCGAATGCATACCCCAGAGAATAAAAAATCTCGAAAGAGGAGTCTGATTTTTCGAACTCCGGGAGAATTTCCTCCTACCAGAACAGTGCCGAACACCAATCCGTTCAGAGGGAACCCATGGGCGGACATGCTTCCCTCCGAACCGAACCTCGGACATATGGAACGAGACTTGTCTAGAAGAGGTCGACAGGTCCCTGATTATGACGCCTACTGCGAGAAATTGAAAGCAGAAGAGGAGTCAATGAGGGATCGGCATACAGCCATGAATGAGGATTTGATCCGATTGGCCAACGAAAAGGCAAGGGTAATCGCACAGAACCAGAAGGAAGCAGCGGAATTGAGTGAAGTAAAATCCAGAATCCAAGCGGATAGGAAATATATAAGTGAACAGTTGGCTCTCGAAACTTCTCAGTTGGCCAAGGTCCAACAGAAGGTTAAGATTGCTCAACACAGTCTGACCGAGGAGCAAGCACAACTCCAGAAAGAGAAGGAAGAGGCTCGCCGAAGTCGTGATCTTCGGGATACCTATGAAAGCGAGATCGAACGACAATCCAAAAGGGTCAAGAAAATCAAGGCTGATTATTCGAAGGAAGAGAAAGCCGGCGAGGCCCTGCGGGAACAGTTCGAGCAAGAACGAGAGGCGTTGAAGCAAGCTCGAATCGACATGAAGGCTGACCTTGAAAATATTCAGAAAAAGAAAGATGAAATCAATGATACCTACCTGGCTTATCAGAGTCAGATAGAGGAGATCCGCAAAGAAGAAGAGACTAGGAGGCGGGAAACAATGAATGAGGGAGCCAAGCTACCTAAACACGTTGCATCCACACCTAGTCCGATATTGAGTACGGTAGAGCCCATCGAAACACGGGGGGTTGTTTCGGAGGGGAAGTATGAACGAACCCAGGGAGGGACTGTCCCGAATGAGACTTATCGTAAAGTCACGTATGGGGGAACCGAGGAGAAAGAGATCTCTAGCACCCATGATATGACGAGCGAGGCCCCACCCAAACGAATGAACCATAGTTACGGCTCTCTGCATCCCTTTGCGGACGACACGCTGGCAGGACATAATTATACGGTACCACCACCACCGATATATAATATAACCTACCAGTATCGGGCACCATTACCCGGAGCCGGATCGAACGAAGGACATCAGTCCTATAATGAAGGGGGAGGATCGATTCCGAGCAGGGGGACAGGTGGTGCTCCGAACCCCGGAACGAATCCGGGAGGAGGAGCCGGAACTGTGCCGAACCCTGGTTCGTACGGAGGTTACCCCCCCAGTCCTGAATGAACTCAGCCAAATCCAAGAGGAGGGGCACCAAGACCGGTCCCTGCCCCGAGGAGGTTGACAAAACGATCATCTATGGGCCCGAGGGTTGCTGCCATAGTGGAATCCGATCCTTGTATACAAGGAATGGGGATAGACTGTTGCGGTCGGACCCGGGAAGATGAGTCAGAAATAATGGAATGGAGCCGGAGGCAGTCTGATAGACTGGTATGGAGTCAGAACAGTGCCCGGAAGCCTGTTCGAACACCCCGACGGTTCAATGGAGAGAATTGGAAGGAAAGCTACCAAGACTTTTGCGACGATAACCGTTATCATGGGTGGGACAAGGAGGCTTCCTTGGGTCCTCTCATTAAATGGTTGAGTGAGGGTCCGGGACGAATAGCTGTAGATGATTGGCGAGAGACGTATGGGGAAGATGGAAACTATGACCAATTGGTGGCAGCCGCCACACACATTTTTGGGGTGCTGTCCGCGAATGATCCTTGGTCGGAGTTCCAGGTACGAACACAGAAACCAAAAGAGTCTCCGAAAGTATTCGGACTAGAGCTTCAAAGATTATTGCAAAAGGCTCGACCTTATTGGAGACGGGATGATGAATATTTCTTAGATGAACTATTCACACACTTCATAAAAGGACTGAGGGATCCGTCCCATGCTGAACTCGTCCAGAAGGAATGGGGGCGAGGATCCTCAATGGTAGACTTCTTTTTGGCTATCGATCAGCATGAAAAGAAGAAACGACTACTTTCTGGGTTCGTACCCAACCAAAGAGTGGCGTCTGCACATACGGCTGCTCCAGAGGAAAGCGATTCGGACGCTGGTTCGGATGAGGAAAGAATTGCAGCAATAGGGGGAGATAAGTGGGATCGAAAGAATCGGTGGAAGAAAAATGGTAGTAAACCACCCAAGAAAGAGAAGCCAGTAGAGGCAAGCTCTAAGCCCATCCCTACCCCCCAGTTAGGAGCGTCATCAGAGAATGAGAAACGGTTAATGGCCATGATGGAGGAAATGAAAGGATTGTTGGACTATCAGAAACGACCGAAGCTAGATCGAGCAACGGTGAAGTGTTTCAGGTGCCAGGAGACCGGACATTTCGCAGCCGAATGTACGGCCGAGAAACCAGTTTGGAGGGAAAGAAAGAGAGAGGAGACGGGAAATTAGAGGGGGTTGTCCGTGAAGGCAAGCGGACGACCCCGAATAAAGTATGCCAGGATACAATCCATACGAACGCGATTGAGGAGTCTGTAATGTATCCGCCCAGCAGCATGGGAAATGCTGATGAGCCGAAAACATGTGGGGCTGGGGGTATTGGTGAGACAGTTGCCAGGGAGAGCAAAGAAGGGAAACCGATCACCAATAGAGAGGAAGGTTGGGTAGAGGAACTATCCAGGATCGGGGGGATCCGCCTTCCCCAAGGTCATCCGTGTCTGGAGTATTTGAAAGGATTCGGATTCAATTTTGACATGGCAGACGACATCAAAAGGTTCGCAAGTAATCCCTCTATGATGGGAGGAAAGAGATGGTATGTGTCCGTATCTGTAAACGGCAGAATGGGAGAATTTTTGTTGGATACCGGAGCTAGCCACTCCGCTATGTCGAAAAGATTCTACGATCTGGTGTCGAACATGGATGATGACCTCACAACGAGGGTAAATGCATGTGCGGCTGATGGGAGCAAGATACGAACGTTTGGTAGAACTTGTATGATCATCTTGGTGGGTGGTAGGGAATATATCATTTCCCCTACTGTCGCTGGGATAGAGGATGATGGTATCATTGGGATGGATTTCGCTTCCTTATATGGGGTAAAATTGGACCCCATCACTGGAATGTTGAAAGTAAATCGTCCCTACAAAGACAGGATACAATGCCTGGCACGAGAAGTTAGTGGAGTAGCGAGTGTGGTACAGACGGTAAAAATACCTCCCGGAATGGCATGTGATGTGTTAATAGCCTCCAGTAGGATGAAGAGGGGCGTTCCGGGGGTTTTCGAACCTAATGTGACAGTGTTGGGAAAGAGGGGTTTGGAATCAGCCGACACCCTGATAGGCAACATAGCATGGGGGGTGGCCCCTATAACGAACCCGGGTTCGAAAACCATCTACCTAGAGAAAGGCACTGTAGTGGGAGAAGTGATATCCGCGGAAGCGGTCACCAGTAGCTTTGAGAATGGAAGTGGACTAGTCCCGAACAATGAAGTAATGGAAGAAGGATTGGAAAAGTTAATAGAGGGATCCGGAGTAGAGACGGAGGAACAGAGGAAAGCCCTGAGGGAGATGTTAACTGAGTGTAGTTTAGCCTTTGCGCGGCCCGGAGAGCCGTTGGGACGAACGGATCGAGTCCTGCACTCAATTAACACAGAAGGGGCGAATCCAGTAAAGATACCATATAGACGTCTTCCGCTAGCAAAGAAAGTGGTGGCGGAAGAAGAGATTACGAAGATGTTGGCGGAAAGAGTGATAACTCCGAGCACCAGCCCTTGGAGTAGTCCAGTATGTATGGTAACAAAGAAGGATGGGAGTATCCGATTCTGTATAGACTACCGAAAACTGAATGGCTTGACTAAAAAGAATTCGTATCCGCTCCCCCGGATAGATGAGACCATTGATTCCCTCGGAGGAAATAAATGGTTTTGTACGATTGATTTGCAGTCTGGTTATTGGCAGGTAGGAATGAAAGAAGAAGACAAGGAGAAAACTGCGTTTTCGAGCCATGTAGGGTTGTTCCAGTATAACGTGATGCCATTCGGACTCTGTAATGCTCCGGCCACGTTTGAAGCAATGATGGAGACTTTACTGAGTGACTTATTGTGGAAGAAATGTCTAGTATATCTGGACGATGTGATCATATTCGGAAAGACATTCGAGGAATGCCTGGAGAACCTGAAGTTGGTGTTGCAGCGAATAATCTCGAATGGGTTAAAGCTGAAAGCTAAAAAGTGTAATATGTTTCAGAAGAGTATTAACTATCTAGGACGGATCATCTCAACAGATGGGGTGAAGGCTGATCCGGAGAAGGTTAAGACTGTAACAGACTGGAGCATTCCTAAAGGACCGAAAGAAGTAAGATCCTTCCTAGGATTTTGTTCTTATTATAGAGATTTCTTACCAGGATACTCCCGGATAAGTTATCCAATACAATGTCTGTCGCACTGGACCCCGGGGAGACGTAAGGAGAAGTTCCCATGGGGGAAAGAGCAAGGGGAATCATTCGAACTGATTAAACGGTTGTTCGTGGAAACACCAGTTTTGAAATACCCCACTGCGGACGGTCATTTCATATTAGACACTGATGCGAGCAATGAAAGTATAGGGGCAGCTTTGTCTCAAGTCCAAGATGGGAAAGAGGTTCCAATCGCATTTGCAAGCAATACAATGAGTAAGGCACAAAGAAATTATTGTACGACAAAGAGGGAATTATTGGCAGTGGTAGTATATACAAAGAAATATAAGCACTTTTTGTGGGGATCTGATTTTACTTTACGTACGGATCATTCCTCCCTCCGGTGGTTATTAAACTTTAAGGACGCGGAAGGTATGATAGGACGGTGGTTGGCACACCTATCTGAGTTCGGATTGGACCATAGCCAAATTCAGCATAGAAAGGGGGCTAAGCATGTAAACGCTGATGCGTTGTCGCGAATCCCGGTGAGGAAGTGTCAGAATGATGGATGTGATGATTGTGGGAAGCATAATGCCGTGTTGGCAGGAGTCCGAAAGCCTTTTAGAGATCTCGAACCCATGATACGAGAATGGGACGAGAACTCCATTAAGAGCTTCCAGGAGAGAGATGCGAATAGTATCCGTCTGAAGATGTTACTTGTAGAAGGAAGGGTCCCGACTCGGCCAGCAATATCGTTGGAGAACAGGGAGATGAGGCGACTAATAGCTCAATGGACAGAGTTAGAGGTGGTGAATGGACTGATCTATAGGTGGAAGACGAATGCGTTGGGAAATAAGTCGAGACAGATCTTTATTCCTACTGCCATGCGAAGGGATATAATGTTCTTTTGCCATGGGCATCGGACCAGTGGCCATTTTGGGAGAAAACGGTCTCTGGAAAGGCTGGCTAGAATGTATTACTGGCCAGGTATGAGTACGGATCTGTTGAGATGGATAGACACTTGTCCGAAATGTTGTACGTTGGGTAAAATGCCCTTAACCCAGGAACTGTTTGGAGTCAGGTTCGCAAGAGTGGCAGTGGATATAATCACAGGATTTGTGACAACTCCGGAAGGAAATACATGTATGATGGTAGTAACGGATTACTATACGAAGTATACGAAGGTATTCCCAATGAAGGATCACAAAGCAGCAACTTGTGCTAGAATGTTAGTGAAGGGATGGATACTGTACTTGGGAGTGCCTCTGATGTTGCATAGCGACCAAGGGAGAGAGTTCGAATCGAATCTATGGCAGGAAATGTGTCATCAATTGGCCATTTGCAAGACCCAAACCAATCCGTATCGACCACAGAGTGATGGTCAGGTGGAAAGATTCAATCGTACCCTAATACAGGTCCTGAAGAGTTTAGTAAATCAAGAGATGGATGATTGGGATGAACAGTGCGACTTCGTTTGCCATGCTTATAATAGCACGGTACATGCGAGTACGAACTGCTCTCCGAATCTGTTAGTATTCGGGGAGGATCTGATTATGCCAGCGGACCTAGTGTTCGGAGTAGTTGGTATGAATCCAGATGTCCCGTGTCAGATCATGTTTGTGGAGGCGTTGAAGGAACAATTCCGGAAGGCATACGAATTAGTAAGAAAGGAATTAGGAAAGACAGCTAAATGGCAGAAAGTGGGCTATGATACTAATCTAAAGGTTCGGCGGTTTGCGGTAGGGGACTTAGTAGCGAGATACCACGAACCTCTGGTTGGCATCAAGCTGAGAGATAATTGGGATGGTCCGTGGAGGATTACCCAGAGAGTAAGTGATGATACAGTCCTGATGAGAGATACCTTCGGGAGGAATCAGAAATCGAATGTGGCCCGGTTGAAACCATGGAAGGGGAGAGAGTACTCCACGGAAATGTTCAAGATGGGACAAGAGGAGAAGGAGGAGATGAAAAGAGAGTTAGATAAAGTAATCGAGAAGAGGGGTCCGGGTAGACCCAGGAAGGTGAGGAAGGAAGCGGTGCAAATTAAATCATCTCCAAAGCGATCGGAGAAAACAAAGAATGTCTCGGCAGGTGTAGACAGGAAGAGAAGGACTGTCCCCTCTGTGGCTACGAGGGAACGGGCGAAAACCTCTCCGAATGTCAGGTGTAAAGAGAATCCAGTAGGGGTTCGTCGCAGCCCTAGGTTGAGGGTGAGGGGTGCTGTTACCTAACCTGAAACACAACGATGTAATCAGTTAAATATTGTCATAATTACCGGGGTAACCGGGTAATTCGTCTTCTATGTAGGAATGATCACGATAAAAGTCAGAAATCCAACAAACTTACCTGTGAATGTGCCAGTGGGTAATGGACGGATAATCCGGCGGATTAGTAGTTGCTATCCGTATTTAGATCCATAATGACTCGAGATGAATTCGACAGGGCGGTGAGGGTATCAGTGCTATAATTACCTGATCGTAATGCGTGACGCGCGGGAAGGATGAATGATTGTTTATATTTTGCAAGCGCGGGAAAACTGAAGTCTCGCCGAATGCGCGGTATCTCGCGAGACCGACGCGCGTGCGCAAAGGTCGACGCGGGTCAGCAATCCGCCATATTTGTTTACGGTTCGCCGGACAGAGCAAGGGGAAGCGTATCAGAGCACAAAAGCGAGGAGATAAAGACTGTTTGAAAGTGAACTCGGTGTATAGCAGGTGGGTGAAGTCGCCAGGATCCCGCAGAAAGGGTCCTGGTACCTGTCATTCATTTATTATCGAGTGAAAGAACTTTTTGAGTGTCACGATGGCTTCGGCGTCTGGCTCTCATTCCGAACGATCGGCCCTCGACGAGGTGTCCGAAGCATTTATGGAGACCGAGGCGATGTCGCCAGTTACCAAGAACGAAGAAAGTGCATTGAATGAATCCGGAGCAGAGGAGAGTAGCATGGGAATGGAAGGAATGGAGATTGAAGAAATCCTGGAGCGATCGGACGAGCCGCTGCTCGAACCGAATCTGGATGGCTTTAAATCAAGGTATGACGGTCGGGAAGTCCATATTCACGACCGGATCTTAGAAGGAGACCGAAAGTGTTGGGACGCAACCACTAGGGACTGCGTTCGACACTTCCTATCCCCAACAGAGTACCAAGCACTGCCATCCGAATGGCTCCTGTTTTACAACCGAACTGAGGCTGGACTGCAAGTGAGTCAGCCGTTCCGAAGGGCGATGTTCGATTGCGAAATCGCATATCGACAGAATCGCCTTCCGAACCTACCCCATGTATTGACTGACCATACTGGAATGGGGGTGACCGGAATGGATATTGCAGGAGAGGTACTGTACCGGGAACCCGACATGGAGAAAGAACCCAGGACTGCAGAAGACTGGGTAGAACGAGCGGAGCATCCGGACGCCCCGAGGCTCTACACTCTGAATGGAGACGAATTACTTCGTCGACTGGAGGAGTGTTCGGAGCCGGAGGAGAAATTGAACGGAATCATCAGCACGATGATTCGAGAGGGGACCTACGCCACTAGGGCATATGTTCCCGGGGCAGAGGAAGAACTGACCTCTGCTGAGCATAAAGAACGACTGGCTTCCATCCGAAAGGGCAAAGCAATCCTGAAGGCCGCCAAACAAAAAGGTGGTGTGTCAACGGGGAGCGAAACCGAAGGAGAGGAGACCCCAAAGAAAACGAAAGGTAAAGGCGTGAAGGGAAAGACGAAGAAAAAGTCTCTGACCGACACTGAATCTGACAGTGACCAGGGTGCCTTCACACCGGTTCTGTCAGCGAAAGAAAAAAAGAAGTTGAAGGAATCTAAGAAAGACACAAAAATGACTGTGCCTCCGAAAGTGATTGCTAAAGTCACAGAGGTAGTGGGCAGGAAAGATCCTTCGAGTGATAATCCACTGGAGGGACGGATGGCTGCCGTTCAGGCTGCTGCCGCCGCCAAGGTCAGTGGTATTATTAAAGGAGCCACTAAGAAGGCCATCAAAGTGACTGAACCCGTAGATAGTCCGGACGACGAGTCTGGACCAGATTCGGGTGGCGAACCTCCGGAAACCGATCCGGATCCAACCACACAGGATCCGGAGGACAAGATGGAGGTTCCAAATGAGGAGGAACCAGAGGGGGAAGAAGAGGGAGAGGGTGAAGAGGGATCGAAAGATGAGGAAGAACGGGAAAGAAATCAACGAATCTGGAAGAATAGTGAGGCGAAGTTCGCACACTTCATTCCGGGTTCGTTCGAGGAATGTGCGAAGGGCAAGAAAGCGTACGGTTGCCCCGAACCCCGAAATATGAATGACGAAAGTGATGACGAAGATTGGATTCGGGAAACCGAGGACGATCCCTTGCCATCAGATTTCTATACGGAGTGGTTTAAACAACTAACGAAATACCCCGATAGTTACTACATAAGAGACCAGAAGTCGAAGTTGCGCTGGGCCTACTTATGTTGGTATCAGAAAGACGGTGAGCGATATTGCCCGTTCGCCATTTGCATAGAGGAGAAAGGAAAGGACAGGACATATCCGACAGCAATGCGGTTCCTGAGGCATCTATGCGAACGGCACTTCCACCACACGGTGGTCTACGAATGTGCCAATCAGAAAGGACAGAGGGATAGCGCAACCTGCAATGGTTGCGTTACTCCCCGAAGGGGTGTGATGCTTCGCCATCTGAAGTTTTGTCACAGCCCCGGACTGAGTGCAGCGCGCGAGAAAGTAATGAGTCTGCACGACAAAGTGATGACAGAATACAACAGAATGATCCCTTCGGACTTCAAGCACATCGGCGTGAAGACGGATTCATTCTGTAATGTGCATGAGTCCAAGAAGGGCAAGATATGTGCGAGAATTGCCCTAGTGAGAGCTCGAGGGAAATTTCAAATGACGAACGAACTATTCTCTAGAGTGTGTGAATGGAGGGGTGATCCACCCAAGGCAAAGATTGACGAGAAAAGGCGAGCTAGCCGCAGCCCAGCAAGTGTCAAAGGAAAGAAATCTCGGTCCGATTCTCCCGAACGCTCGGAGTTTAAGAAGCCCCTGGCTGTGGCTCGTGACTCCAGATCGAAGCAGCAGAAACGGAGAGATTCGACTGACTATCAGTCACCAATGAGTGGGGGGTCGGAGTCACGTCCGTCCTCGTCAGCAAGTTCGGCATCAGCGTCAGCTTCGCAGAGTGATAATCCACCTGCTTGGTTCGACCGGAAAGAACCGGCCCGTGAGCCGGAGACGGGTGATTTCCCAGAATTGAGCGCACAGAAGGTTCCGGCACGTGTCGAACCTGTACTGACTCAGATTCCGGACAATAGGCCCCGACTGAGCACGAGACCGGTGGATCTGTATTTTGATCCGAGTGACAGAGTGGTGTGCGCCCAAGCCCAGCAGGCAGTGGACGACTTCCAGGAGACTCAGAGGGAATTGGCTGTCCGATACAACCAGGGGGTGGCGAACTTGTTTGCCCGCTCTCTGGTTGAACAGGAGGCCAGAACCAGAACGAACCTGGAAAAAGATAATGAGGCGCTTCTGGCCGCCGAAACGAATAAAATTCGGAACGAAGCCAAGCTAGCCGCATCACGGACTGCTTTGGCTCAGAAACGCCTGCAGGAGTCAAATGACCGGAACGAGGCTATGAACGTCAAGTTCCAGCAGGTATTTGGAGTGTTCTTGGACGAGTGGGATGGCACCCGCGAATCCGCTCTGGAACTGCTAAAGAACCAGAGTGAGGAAGGGTGAGCCAACGATTCAAGAGTGAGAAAATAGGAGTGATTTGATATTCGAAAGAGAACGAGTTAGTGTAGTATGAACGTCTACTGAACCATCAAACAGCAGTAACCGAAGTACGCAAGATGAATACGGTGACCAGACATCTGAAGAGGAGAGCACCATTCACCCGTTCGGAAGAACGTGTCTGTTCAGTTAGAACAGAGGCAGCAGTACGAGAATGAAGAGGAGAGCACCACTAACCCGTTCGAATGAACGTGCCTGTCCAGTTTGGGACAGGACGGCTGTTGAAGAGGAGAGCACCACACACCCGAGTCCTTCCGAAAGGATGGTACTTCGTGCCTAACCAATGTTGAAAAAGGTTAGGATGGCTGCCCGGATCTTCAGTTTTTTGTTCCTGTGTTTTTTTTGTCATGAGAGATGTCAAATTGTTCTAGTCGCTAATCCATATATGTTTGTATGTATACTATACAAGTGTCCTTAATCATTCGAAATGTGTCGAGCCGTTCGGATATATTACCACCTATGTAAATAATATTAGTTTTGTATATTTTTATATACCCTACTGTGTTCACGACGTAACATAACGCTTTACTAAAATAAACTCAGTTGTATGAGTTTATATTATATTGTACATATATTTAAAAGCGTAAGCGTATGTAATGTCTGGGGGGGACACTAATATTAGTAGTGTAATCGAACGCCTACAAGGTAGTTCGGGCGGCCGGAGCCAGGGGGCACCCCTATCGGAGGCGGACAGTATATAAGCTGTCCTCACCCCCTTGCTCTGGCAGACCTTCTCAGGTCTCTGACTGTGTAATATATAGAAAGTTATTTGAAAGCCAAACATACATTGATCGAACCT
Organism: Harmothoe impar; assembly: GCA_947462335.1. Taxonomy (NCBI): domain Eukaryota; kingdom Metazoa; phylum Annelida; class Polychaeta; order Phyllodocida; family Polynoidae; genus Harmothoe; species Harmothoe impar. Next base: position 39,917,397 of record OX381709.1, on the reverse strand, counting down.
CATATACTTCAAGGATTAGCATTGTTGTACAGGTGAACGACTAATAAACCCTGTGTTCTTGCATCTCTACATGAAAACTGCGGTTCGAGTCCTTATTTAATCGAATTACATAAAGACGAACTCTACACATGCATGAATAATCAGATGTCTTGGCTCACCTAGAAACCGTAGAATGATGACCGGGTCTGTGTCCTGCGGCAGCCAAGACAACACTCGTGTAACCGCGACCGCCATGAGTGACGTCTTGCCACTTCCCGACTCGCCGTGCACCACGAAGGGTTCGCTCGGACTGCCCTGCTCACACACAAGGTACTTCTCTATCCGCTCCAGGAGGACCGCGCGGCCCTGGAACCCTTTACTGCGGTTATTGCACAGATGGAGGTGCTGCAGAACCTGGGGTGGTGTACAGAATAAAGGAAATGTCTGTATCTAGGAATTATTTGGTGAAAATGGGACTTTTGATCTCTGGGTTTGACTAAGGGAGTAGTCATTTTTTAACAACAGGGGGGGGTTGGTGAATTTGGGGGGGGGGAACCAAAAGAATTTGGACCCCTTGAAGGGGGGGGGGACCAAAAAAATTTGGACCCCTCTTGAGGGGGGGACCAAAAAAATTGCACCCCTTTTTACTGAAAAAGCCCGCGCATTACTATAGCTCAAAGGGGTCGGCCGCCCCCAATTTCAAATCGCCTTAGGGGGGGACCAAAAAAATTTCAACCCCTCCCGTGGGGGGGACCAAAAAAATTTCGACCCGCTCGCGCGAAAATCCACCGAGCCCCCCCTGTTGTTAAAAAATGACCACTCCCTAATAATACCTAAGTCCTCCCGTACCTTAGACTTTTTCCGTCTTTTTTTAATTTTTATTTGTGCAGTCAGGTCGCTGACTGATGAGACTATGTATTTTCTTTAATTTCTTTTAAATTTCTTTCGATCTTTATATATTCCTGAAGGCTAAATAGAGTATGGAGACCTACCACCAGGGACCCCTTCAATAAGTTGTAAGCGGTGCTAAGACTTACCTCAATGACCACTGGGTTGTGCTGGAGGTCCGCTTGCCGGGCTAGGTTCTGGATGGTCTGTCGCTTGATGAGATTATAGAAGTCATCGCACAACATCTGAAGGTAATCCGAATGGTCGTGCACATTAATCCCCCCATTGTCACTCCACTCCACACTGTACCCTTTACGGTCCTGATCCCCTATGTGAGCAGGTATTGTCTCATCCCTGAACCGCTCGAGCAGCTCCTGCGCCTTAGTATTAACCTGTCCATCCGGGCGGACATCGATGAACTTGGAGGCATACGGGTGGCAGAGGTTCTCCTCCATGTCGGTGATGTGACGCACAAACACCACTTGGCGGTTACGGATCGGGTCGAGAATAGTGCCGTGACGGATCTCATCTTCAGTAACTGCAAAGTATAGATTACATAACGCGCATTAATAATAATGTCCTCTAACCCGGTTGTCAAGATCTTATGTATTAAAAAGATGAGGCAATATTTTGGCACTCCTATCAGTGCTCTTTTAAAGCCGCATAATCACTGAGCCGGTACCATCCACATTTCTAGTACTGTTCTAGTCTAGTATGTGGTTAAGTGTGAGTGGTGATATTGCCCCTTTCAAGTAAATTACATTTCTAACTGAGAGTACCATACCTGATATAAAGTACTTTTCTCGGTCTTCCCGTCGCATGTCTCCATCCTGACAACATATATCGGCCGCCTCCCTCAGGAGTCCCGCTAACTCCTCAAACACCTTCCACCATGCGTCACGCGCTGCCGTCTGTAACTCGATATCCTTCTGTAAAACCATTAACACAAAGCATTAACACATTACCATCTCTATAGGATATACACATGAGTTGCATAACGCGAACTGGACCTGGCCCTACGTTACTGCAAGTAAAATAAAAGAATTAACAACAACAACAACAATACACTCCTTCAGAAATCAAATATTGAGCAATAGCCAGTATGTGGTCGGGGCCTCTTTCTATTTCACATAAGAACCATCAGGCGTTTAAACATTAGATTGGCTTAAATTACCCCCGAATTGTTGATAATGAATGACCCGAAAACATTCTTCATAGTTTGTCCAGGCAAATTGTATGTTTAGATCAGATGATGAATGAACACAAACTTATGTCACTTATCATAAATACCGGTACATGTGTTCACGATATCCCTGCTTCAATCCTATCATGACAACAGGGTTTATATAGAACATAGATATCTGACTTCCTATTCTGTCAGTGTCTGACCTTATTGATGAAGTCTGGTAGGCGGGAACTGATGGGGACTAGCGAGTACTCAGGCGGATCTCTGTTCTCGTCTTTACGGAACCACTTCTGTAGCAGCGACACGTCGCGGCCGGCTTGGAGCAGCGCGCCGTGCAGCATCTCAAACTCCTCAGCACCGATACATGCCGGGAACGGGCGGTAACCATACTTCTGACCAAACATTGTCTACAATACATGGAATTAGACACCAGATTAAATATAGTAATCAGATTTACTGGTAAATATTTTCAGTGACTCACTCACTACATGAAAGGAAGCTAAGGAATGAAAGGGGGCTGCCAATACTACCGTAAAACCTCTCTGATAAGCCGACCTTTTTGGGGGATTTCAGCCCTGATTCGGCTTATAGCATTGTCTCAAAGAGGGGGGTCGGCATATAAGGGAGGTTTTTTATCAAGTAAATTATATTCTAACCAGGTTTAAAAGGGTCCAAATTCGGCTTATAGCATTGTCTCAAACTGGGGGGGGGGGGGGTCGGCTTATAAGGGAGGTCGGCTTATCAGAGAGGTTTTACGGTAGTAACTTGTCATGTTACTGATACATTGCGAAAATAATGTGTCAGGAAAAGACCAAAGTCGTATTTTCTTTTTACCTCTTGGGTAATGGTGAAAGTAAATATTCTATAATAGCTACATGTGTACATTCCCTGAGTGGTTTTACCGGTAACTCTTAAATTACGCACTGTTCCCATAGCGTGCCTTAAACCCAACACTCCAGAACAGCCGACAAAGCTATGTACTAGGTCACCTAACCACTGCTTTAATTTCTCGTTTACATTACCCACATAAAACAAGTGTGGTTGTTATGACTGGATGCGGATGGAGAGGATATGGAGTGAATGGCAGATGAGGATGTGTATACACCATGTGAACCGGGTAGGCCTATATCATAACCCTAATAGCTCTAATACATAATGCCCTTCAGGCGTCATGATGAATGAATACAGCACCAGCCAGTAATTCCCCAGTGCTGCATTCATGCATCATGCCTATCATATGAGATTGACACACTTCCCAAGCATGATGCACCAACGTTTCACCGGCGAGTAATTACGCCCCGGCGCTGCTTTGGCCATGGATGAACATGGAGCCTTGAGGCGTCATGCCGTCCTGAAAGGGTTAAGAGAAGAGGAACTCACCACAAAGGTGGGGCCCACAGAGATCCGCTGACACTTGTGGATCTCCTTCATACACAGCTCTGCCGTCATGTGGTCGTCCTGCGCCTCCTCCCGTATACCCCACCGCATGTCCACCACCTGCCGAGCACGAGGGCTTTATTTACATTTGCAGTTTTACATGTTTAAATATACACATGTGTATATGGCAAGGTTGATAAATACTCCCAGAAATCTTTTCTCTAGAAACTTGTACAAGTTAACATTAAATTCAGCTCAGAATAAGAAATAGGTTTTTCAATTTAGACCGACATGTTCCGGCTATTGTTAGCTTTTGTCAGTATGTGTATATACTCTTGGGGAACATTCACAAATGGCGTCACCAATGTTGGCACCCTTTTCAAGACCCAATCAATTTTGTCACTATTTTCGGAAACGTTCCTTTTCAAATGTATATATCTCTCTAGTAATTAAGCAACAAAACGGTAGGGAGAGGGTTGGAGGTAGGGTGGAACGAAGGAAAGAACAGAGAGATAATGAAGGCTGAATCTGACAGAATGGGGCGGAGGGAGGGAGCTAAGAAGCAGGGAAGTAGAGCAGCAGATGTACAGAGAAGCTCCTATTGTGCGGGGGTGGAGGTAGACGTAGATAGCAGGCATATCATGGGTCGCTGAATACCAGATATACAGGACAATATAAGCTCCTAGACAATAGTTCATAATGTATTAAGTCTCTGTGGGTATATAGAACATTTATCAGGGCACATACGGTACATATATATGTACATCAAGACACTACAGAAAATAAATCTCCAAAGAAGCTCCAGGAAATGCCAACCCCAGATTTAGGACTGTGGATTTGTGATCTTGTATTGTGAAAGGTTATTTGGAATCCATAGCCACATTCTAAACTATATAGATAATCGCTGAAACTATCTATTTATGTGCTCTAATAGCCAGCAGGATTAAGAAGCTCACATAAGTCGACATTACAACATACATGCACATAGTAGCATACAAGTTTCAAGACGGTCGACATTTAATAGCCTTGTGTAATGGTTAAGATAATCTGATATACAAAAAAAAAGCAGTACATGATCTATTGGGAAGTCCAGTAAGCTGACTAGATATAAGAGCACGTGGGAGTGGTTTAACCTGCAGCAGGGGGACTTTCCACCCAATCCTTGCCCGTGTAGGGTCGGCGTACACCTGGAGGGTGGGGTAGGACGTGGGTGGGTATGGGGGCCTTTGTACTGCGTCCGTGAGAACATTCTTGTCTTTTACCACCATTTGGGTGGGAGGAGGGTGTGGGCTTTATAATGTATTTCAATAATGTTCGTTCAATCCACTGCCAACTTAAGGGCAGAGCACGTTTATGTATTCCTTTATTGGTTTCTTTGATTAATTACCCATGCTCTACATTTTCATTTATTTTCAGGCAAGATGCTATTACCCATATTATCTAATATTCAGTTTATAAATCATAAATGCAGTCTATTCATTTCACCCGGCATGTCAATATTACAAACGTCAATTACATTTTCAGTCCCGATAAAAAATACTTCAAAATGAATTTCAAAAACCTAGATTTGAAATCAGCATGTCTTAAAACATGAAGTCATGAACCCAGACTATTCGTTCCAAGATAGGCATTCCATACAACAATAGTATACTTGTTGCTGGACGGTAATTTCTGCATTTACCGGTGCTTGCCAACACCAGTCAAGAAGTATATTTAATTGAAATCAAAATACAAGGTCACTTAATTGAATGATCTTCCCATGTAAAAGATCAGTGACATCTGATAACATTTCCCTTCCATATATATATACAATTCATGATAACTCACAAATATAATGTATGGTAGATATGGCATGGTCACCTTTCCAAACCCATTCCCTCAAAAAGAGGCGGCCCGCACGTCGACATAAATACTTAAATACTCCACTCTCCCATATCCCGCATGCAATTTTATGACGCATAGACCTCCATGGGAAGTTCAATACAGAGTAGTCTTGTCCCTCCATGGAAGTCCTCGCAGACAAAGAACACACCATAACTCACATAACCTTCTAACATACACACATGTATGATACTATAACAGGTCCTTCTGTGTAGGCCGCCATCCTGCCCCCCCCCCCCCCCCCCCCATCAATATCAAGGGTTTCAGCAGAGGGGGCTTCCATAAAGTAGGTACCTACGCACATTTTCTCCAGAAATTCAGTCCCCCCCCTCCACCTCCTAAAGTTCTTGTACACACTAAAATCAAGGGTTTTTATGTACGCAAAGATTTTCATAAAATAGACCCCCCTCCCAATCCCCTTTCGTGCGTACGTACTTTATGGAAGCCCCCGGGGGAAGCCCCCAGTCTAGCGCCTCACTCTGAGAGTAGCAGGAATGAGGTGCTAGTCTGTGGGATCTTGTACATGTACCACCAACATATTAGTTCGCATCTCTGCCGCTGCTATAGCAGCATTGGCGCTACAGTCAACGCCTACAGCCCTATACATACAGCGGACAGAAGAAGGTCTGTGTTGCTGCATGGTGGTACCTTTCCCACTTTTAAGGCTCCATGCTGACAATTATTCCGATGCATTTACGTATTACGTCAGATGGTTGGTTTCTTTTGACGTGTAGAGCATGATATAATTCATAGATTCATAAGCATGTAATTCTACATCCATGTTCTGTGTGACCTGTTTAGGCGGTGCTTTCGTTAAAAAGAAAAGTATGTATTATTCTTTCTCTTAGTCTTAGGTGAGATACTAAGCGACTTATAATTCATTTAATAGAAATTGGCCTTGGTATCCATGAATAGTGATTTTTGATTTTCTATACACCATTTTACACAACATATAGCCTACACGATCGATCATTAATGGAGAACTGCCAGTGTTTTCCAATTTGATAAGGGGGTATAAAAGATCTAGAACCAAAATATCACAATAAGAAACAGAAGAACATGGGATATGAATAATACTTGGTTATTAATATTAATTCCAGTTCTTACCTGGAACTCGAGCCCATAGTGTTTGCAGAAGTCCTTTAGTCGTGGGTAGACTCTCTCCATCAGCACGTTCCGCTCCACCACCATGTCTGTAAAATACCAAACCACAGACATGACAAAAACTGCCACATTCTAACCACAGAGTCATCTAGAGGGCCTGCATCTAGAGTTGTAGCCAAGTGAGCCCTATGACAAGGGTATACACTATTTGATTTCATATGGATACAATGCAGCGACTTATGAAAAGGTGAGGTTGTAATTTAAGCAATAAGGCATATGACTGTATATCACTTGGGGTCATCTTCAACTCAAGTCATTTATGCCAAGCGGAGCCGTTGGTGTATCGGTGAACCATCTTTGTGTTTGTTCCTGATAAATCATGAAGCGAAAAGTCAGTACATCTTTAAACAATTGAGAACATATAAAATGATATTATTCCCATATCAAGGCAGGGTTGTGGGGAAGAAGGATGACACTGACATAGGCTATACTGATATTATATCAGACGCTATAGGCCTATATAGTATATATCTTATCAACCCTGGTCATAGAACTCTGACCAGTGCATATTGGTCAGTTTGTCTAATATAACGTGATTGTCATGCGCACTCTCCTTAGTTCATCCATATAATGTAATTGTAAGGAAATGGAAATCAGGAAGGTGATTTTTTAATTTAGTCGGAAGCAAATGGATGTCTTGTTAATCTTCCCCACCTTGGCCAGTTATTTTTAGCCCTTTACTACACTGCTATAGAAAAATGATCTGCTGTTCTGTCTGTTCTCATGTGATTATTTCAGCTACTTTGAGAGGCACATGTGGGCAGGAGCTCGCGTATCGGCAATGTGTCTACCGTGGGGGTCAGGTGTTATCAACCAAATACAATATGTGTACATATAAAAGCCAATATCCTCATATATGTGGATAACATATCTACACATGGATTCTATCAACGACCATATAGATCTACGTCCTCATACATGTAGTGGTTTCCTGTTACTTCTGTAATCTGTTGTATCTACTCTCCCCATCTCTGCTAACGTATCCCTGCAATAACCCCAGGCTCTATCATATCTAACAAGCACTACTTCGACACGTCCCCTCGGTAGTTGGCTACCCCCCTCCTCCATAGCACTTTTCCAATAGAGTATCGACTTCCCTGTACTCTGTATATCATTACATGGCGAATACGAGAGTTACTATGCTTGATTACTAGAATTGCCGTATTCCATACCCTCTACGGAATACAATGTGGCTATATCCAATGGTCGGTGACATCACTACATTGTGCAATTAAATGAGACTTAGGCTACATGGGTAAGGTGACATTTTATTATAATTTTTGCCGAGGCCACCACAAGTCGTGTAAGGTATATTATTTTAGACTATTAATTGTCACATGTATACTAAACGTAAAAGCCTACACTTTGCAGAGTCTGCTTAAAGATGAGTTCTCCACTCGTTGAAGCCCGGGTGCACACATGCTTCGTGCCGGCCCTATGATGAGGTCAATGCACTCCTGAGGAGTCGGCACCCTGGAGTCAGCCTGATGCACCAGTGTAATTTCCCAAATCTCTCTCCCTCACCAACAGACATCTACATGGATCCATCCAAATACATCTCTACCCCGGTGTCCCCTTTTTCTCCCCTGGTCCAAATCTCACAAACTGGGTCAAATGCTGAGCAGAGATTGATCCTGCTATCAATACATCAATGCCCCCCCCCCCCCACCACCACCACTCCTTGCACCTTTGTCAAGTTTGTGGAATTACTACAAACTATCGTCTAGTGCTTGTACCACAGTGGCACTGCGTGCTAGAACTATGCCCGTGGTACAGTGTAGTCTAGGTCCTGTCCAGCAACTCGATATGTCCAGTTCTATGCACTGATGTGTACTGATAGATACGTGTCTATATAGTAGCTGTAGCAGCCAAACCTACACATATATACACATATTCATGCAATTCAAGTCAGACCTATAGCGAAAGTGTCATCGAGTTATCTATTTTTCCGGTTATAATGATTAACTTTTTTAACTTGTGGTCAGAGTATGTCTCAACCCCAAGGATTATTTTGTCAGCTTCCATTGGACTATCTATGGTCAACTATTCTGACTTAAGTGTATAGGGCAGAAGAGTTATTTTCAGAATAATAAAACAACACCATACAAGTAGGTACCACGGATAGTTTGAAGAAACCCTTCCCTGAACAAAATTGTTATATTGGTTAGGATGCTGATAAAGAATGCTGAAGAATGATGGTAACTATGTTAAGATCCGTTCAGTAGTTTATTTTATATGAATTTTTCAAAAATAAAAGTTTCAGCCATTTAGTATCTTTTATTTTCAATAGCCAATGGGCCAATTTCAGAGTGATATTACACTTATTTTGATGACAATTCGCAGTTGAAAAAGGATATTTCCCAATCAACTATATATGGACATTGCATAAAGATCTTCAGAATAATGTTCAGACATATTTGTATTGAAATATTGTACCCTCCAACACGGCAGAAATACCAATCCCTTACCACTGAAAATGGCCATTCTGCCATTTTTACCCCATACCTAGTTCAAGAAATACATACTTCAGGACTTTGGTATTACATGTAATGTATCTACATGTTACATAGAGCATGAATAATTTTTCTCAGATCATTTTCTATGTGTATCTTTTGAGTCATATTCGTTTAAAAATGGCAAGATTACTAATATGGAGGTTTGTCACAAATTCTATACTGCAAATGGTGCCATAGATTGTTAACTAGCAGTCCAAATCTCTTGTAATTTGAAACACATACTACCCACAACATGTCAACATCAATACCATAATAATTTTTCATGGAAATTGACTTTATTTTTTTTAACCTTACCAGTATGCTATATAGGATTTGTATGGAAAAATAACTATGATTTCATTTTGCCACTGCACCATCCATAGGATTGCTTAGCTCTCTTCACATGGTTGTAATAACTATTTTAAACTTCAGTGTGAGGGGTGGGACGAACATTTTTTTTCAATAATAATGTGTTTTTTAACCTATTATTTTCTATTAAATGCTACAAAAGTAATAATTTTAAATAATTTTTGTTCGTCCCGGGGACCACAGTGAAGCCTGATGTGTATCCTAATCAATGGTGCTGGTATATTTCATGTGCAATGTATGGTGCAATGGGAAATCCAGTTTATATGACAGAGAGTCAAATCAGCTGCAGGAAAACAGGTGACAAAACCTGTAATTTCACCCAAAGTGACCCCAAGTGAAGACCCATTTGCACATGCATATCAAGTACAACCTACTTAATACCAATGATATTTCAAACTAGCAGATCCATATCTTTCTATTGAGGGGTTTGAGATTTCTGTACATTCATTTTCCTGGCCTCTGGAGGCTTGTAAAGATTGACATTTTTTCTCTGAGGATCGGCGATTTCGCCGCTATGACTCGCTTATGCGCGGTACCTAATACAAGGAGGGCCGGTTTGGGTATTTTATTTGTCCGGATACCCGCCAGACTGGCAATTAACGCAATAGCCCCAAATCGTAAAACACCTTTCTGCGAGAATAATTCTATACATGGATAGGCTACTGGTGAAATAGGCGAGGTATTTGTTGCCATGTACTCTCGGTGAATTTATGGATGTGTGAAGGTTGAGGTTGGAAGTGTAGTCATGCATTTATACTAGTAGTATACAGGGGTTTATTAAGCTACCGATAGTCTAGGAGAGCAACTGAGCTATATGATTGTTGGGCGGACAGCTAAGTGTTCCCACAATACATATATTGTATCCTGATGTACATGAGAAATTATGTCTTTTTTCCCCTTGTACATCTGATCAGTTTCTAATGGTGGTGAATTGTATGCAGTATGTATGTTTCCGACAAACAGTGACTCTTCATTCATTTAAGTTTTGTTACAAAAAAAAGAACTACTTTTTTAGATTGGGCTGAAGGGTGATTCGTGGATTTCCTGTCCTAACCCTAAGGGCTCACAATGGAGAAAATAACCTGCATGTGAATGGGCTTGGTTTCCGGTATCCCAATGATGAATGTACTTCCACCTTACCCCACCCTCCACCCTCTATAGGGGATCGGAAAAAGGCCCTTTACGGGCAGCATAGTGCAGTAATGCAGTAAGTCCGTTGTTGTCATGCATGAATGCAGCACCGGTGAGTTAATTACCGGGCCTGTATTCATGTATACCATGACGACAACCAAGGACATGAAAGCAGTATGCGGCCCTTTAAGGGTTATATTACCAGTTGTAAAGTACACATGGTTACTCACAACAAGCGGCCTACTGACCCATTGGTTCAGCACATCTCCACCCCCAACATCAGCACAACAAGCTGCAGGTGTCACCTCCTACACCCTATATGGATGGATGACGGGGCCAGGTGGCAGACGACATTTAGCTAGTGTGAGTTTACTGAGAAGAGCCCCACGGCAGGAGCATAGGGAAGGAAACTGTGGGGTGTCGGATGACAGAGGGCGTGGTGCCGAGCATGTAAGATATATCTAGCAGTGGAGAGGGGTGTACCGCGATGGAAAGGGTCTGAAATATATCAAATATGTCTCCCAAGAATTGAATTTTACATTACAAAGAGTTCTGATCGTTATCTCGAATACAGTGTACCGTAAAACCTCGCGTATAAGCCGCGGCTAGTATGCGAGTCAGATCGGCGGTGCGGCTTATAGGATCGGCCCAGGGTCAGGGTGCGGCTTATACGCGAGTTTTTGCTACTATGGTACACTACTGAAAGTTACCAAACTCAGATTGCTATTGCGGCTTATAGGATCGGCCCAAACTCTAGGTGCGGCTTATACGCGAGTTAGGCTTATACGCGAGGTTTTACGGTAGTATTGTTATACGAGACAGGTGTAGAGCCCAAACGAAGCCCCAGAAGGTGACTTGAAAGGGTATTAAATAAAATATACAGCAGTCCAACATTATAGCACTCCAATGCACTATATGGATATATATCTAAAACTGGACATCGACATCCATGTAACAGAATCCTTCTAACAGAAAGCTATATTTAGTAGAAGTAGAAATCCATGAACATCTATAATGAAGGAAGACACCATGTTCATGCCTATGAATATGTCTGTGTGTATGTTCATTTCAAAATTCAAGATTGTAACCATTCATTGAATGCCACGATGCTTTTAATGTAATCTCGAATTGTAGTTGCAGTAATTTGATACTAATAAAAAAAATCTATTCTATTTTTTTTTCATGAACAGTTGGCATCCCATAGATTCAAGATGGCTATCACTCATTGAATGCCACAATGCTTTAAATGCAATCTTGAAATGTAGTTGCATTAATTTTATAGTTATAAAAATCCAATTTAGTGGGTTTTTTTCATGAAGAGTTGGCACCCCATAGGTTCAAGATGGCCACCAGTCATTGAATGCCATAATGCTTAAATGCAATCTTGAATTGCAGTTGAATTAATTTGATTTAAAAAAAACACTTTTTTTTTCTTTCATGAACAGTTGGCACCCCATACATTCAAGGTGGTTACCAGTCATTGCATGCCACAATGCTTTAAGTGCAATCACGAATTGTAGTTGCATTAATCTGATACTAATAAAAAAACTAATTCTATTCTTTTTTTTAAACTCATTAACAGTTGGCACCCCATATATTTAAGATGACTACCATTCATTGAATGCCCCTATGCTTGAAATGCAATCTCGAATTGTAGTTGCATCAATTTACTGCTAATAAAAAACAAATTCTTATCGATTTTTCTTTCATGAATAGTTGGCACCCCATAAGGTGGCTACCATTCATATTAATGCAAATACAATGCTTTAAGTGCTATCATGAATTGTAGTTACATTAATCTGATACTAAAAAAAAATAAATATTCTATTTGATTTTTCTTTCATGAACAGTTGGCACCCCATAAATTGAAAATGCACCCAGCACCCAGGTCAACAGCTATATACGGACAAGTGTACCTCCCCTGCCTGTTCTCCTTCAATGCAGAGTGAAGAGGGTGGGAGGGGGTGACCATCAACAGTGCATAAACACTTTGATTGGATGACAATGCAGTTTTTATATTACAACCCTAAATTTGGGCAACGAAAATCATCAAGAAATACTAAGTATTTTTTCCAAAAAATAGCTTTTCTAGAATGGCTCGATACTCAGAAATCCTACTGCGAATAAAAAAAAGTCAAATTCTGATTCTAAACACCTGAAAAGTGAGAAATGCTGGCGTTCACGGTTTATGTAGGAAATGTACTAAAAACACCAAAAATATGCAACAAAACCCTAATTTTCTCAAAAACTGTTCAGTAGGATTTTTTCTAACTGAGGTTCCAGTGTTTTCTACCCTCATATTACACATTGGCATAGAGAATATATTGGCACCTAGTCAGGATTCTGCCCTAGAAGCAATCTGTGAGGCAAAAAACAGCCAAAATGAGCCACTGGTCTGAAGTATAAAACTGGGCATCGATCACTATAGAGCTACAAAGAGAGAGAATCGATGTCCAGTAACTAGGAAAGATCATTTTTTTATCACTGAATAGGCAATGCCTCATATCTAAAATGTCTGTGATTTATCTAAGGGTAGTAAGGCTGTTATGAGTTTTTCCTAACATTGCACAACCAACAGTTCAAACGTAGCCTAAGGCCCAGTAACTCACACTCCAGCTAAAACAGTTCATTTTAGGGGGCCTACTATCTGCCAAAAATTCAATGGGACATTTTTTTAATTCTCTCAATCTAATTTCTTTGGCTATTTTCTTGGGTTCAGACAGGACCTTCAGGAAGCTGATCTGGAAGATCTCTTGTCTGGTACACTTCTAACCACCTACACTAAATGTGTACATGTGGCTTATCTTCAAGTGGTTCACTCATAAATCAGTATTTAGCCCTGCTGCTATGTGGGACAGGAGTTTGCAGACCTGAACATAGACTGGAGTAGTCGGTAGAGAGATGGAGACACGCCAGTCTTCTCTCCGGTGTCTCAAGATGGCACACTTGTTGCCCATGCCACTGAAATACCAGTATTACCACTGTATACGTTTTATACAGCTTTTGTCAAATGTATGTCCCAAAGTATATCGAGTTACAATTGGCATCGGTTATTGATAAAGTTAAGAGCCTATAGTACTTCAGACACAAAACTTTTGCTAGTTTATCATTACTAAATGTATTGCCATGCTGCTGTTTTATGTTAAGTTGAAGGATTTATATTGCAGTATTCAGGTTATACCGTAGCACGTCTTTTCAGTCGTTGACAGCCCAGTGTACCCTTTGTGTATGAGGGTATATGTTGCACTAACTTTTAGCTGTAGGGCATTTCTGTGAACTCCACATGTCAACATTCACATTCTATGCTGTGGTAGAACTAACAGTAACACTAGTCACGTACTCAGTTATTGTATCAAAATGTGAATATAAATGCACACTTATAAGTATGTTTAATTATTCATTTATATACCCTGTGTGTGTCCGTAAAGTGTTTTTTAGGCGTAAGCATTGTGACTAGGCAGTTTTCCCTATATTAGATATACATAAAAGATGCACTCTTGGTACCATGGTCGTGTGGACTGTCTCTATAGTATGTGCTGGGAATTTCCCTCCACCCCCGGGCTGACTCGACAGACACTCTCACTCTCCTGCTAACCCCCCCCCCCCCCCCCACACACACACACACAACCCACAACTCCCCTTCCCCACCTGGCCACTTCTCAGGTGCCGGCCAGGAAATGATCCAACACAATCCCCACCCTGGCAGACTTCCCTGGGGCAGGAGCCCTGGAGGAAGAAGGGTCGCTCTGTCTGGAGAGTGGCATATACATATATATTGTGGCGGAAACCGGCTAATTCATCTACTTTAAATCAGTTCTGAAACAGAATTAGGCTGCAATGCCTTTCAAAAATGTTTCAATCTTTCCCTGAATCAAATTATATTTCTTCCACACTACAGTCAAGCATTCTTAGCTATACTTTACATCGGTCGAGCTAGACTGTAGCACATGCTATATACCATGTAGTCTAATGGCGTTTGCAGAACTGCATAATGCGTATAACATTGGCAGGATGATAATTGAAGGCAAACCAATCAGGCCCCAGACCGGCCGGCCTGCTTCCGGCACCGGCATAATGGAGTATTATGAGTGATAAGGGGGCATTATGGGTGAATGGAGGGGGGGTTCAGTTACTAGGTGAGTGTCAATTATCAACACTGTGTATCAACACAGACCAGGGGCAGGCGTACTCAGGAGTCAAGAGCAGCCACCCACTGGAATGAGGTTTGCAGATAGCTGCCTTATCTCACACAATGATGGCTGACATTCCTGAAATATCACAGGTCTAGAGGCATCTCTAAATAGTCGGACAAAAACTGGGGGTGGGGATATACTTTCATTGCCATAATAGGTCTAACCTTCTACATATTTACGGTGCTTTGGTCCATCAAAAGTCGACAGACATAATAGACAGATTGGATGATCACCAATAACAAAGTTTTAATCATATACAGTACTAAGGACTGTTCCACTCTCTCTTATCATTTCTTGTGTTAGGATTAAAGCCATAAATCAGCCAGATAAAGCCTACGTGTCTATGTTAAAACTATGCCCTTCTTTAGCTTTGCATATTACCATTTTAGAGCTTTAAGTATAATCCCACAGTGTGTCACTACGATCGTGCCTATCACTGAGTGATACAGGTGAATCACAAATTCGTCATAATTCAGCATTTCAGTCAATATATACCACCCACAAAATCTATACTTCCTACTACATATAAAACTATCTAAAATGATGTTTTTACATGTCATCCGCAGCCCCCTATACTATGCCTTAGCCCTATGTCCCACATGACATATATGTCAATAGCACAGTAAGGATCCAGGATGGGGTCATTGCCCCATATAATGGACGGGAATTCCGGGAATGTATTTTGAATGGGATATTGCGGTCTTTAAAATTGTAGCATATAATACTAGTATGATATTTATTACACATGTACTACTTTAATGCATTCATTTCGAAAACGACAATGACATGTTCTAACTCAATGTGATAAAACTCTTAATTAGATCACTTTAAATATAATTGGTGTATCCTGGTACAATTCTTGTGTAAATAATACGATTATACTTCTGTACAAAGTGCCCACTT
The DNA here is from genome assembly GCA_947462335.1 of Harmothoe impar. NCBI lineage: Eukaryota > Metazoa > Annelida > Polychaeta > Phyllodocida > Polynoidae > Harmothoe > Harmothoe impar. Next base: position 39,901,831 of record OX381709.1, on the reverse strand, counting down.
ATACCACTGCAGGAGATGCAAATTATTGGAAGACTTATTACACGTAGTATTACCACCATGTCACAGCCCTGACTCATCAGTAAATACATGAATCTAAATAACTGGATATGAAACCAGCTACCTAGCCCGTGCACGTCCGCTATGGCACCCCCCATACCCCCTGGTGAGTAGAGGCTGAACTACTGAAAGTGTCACCCCCAGGAGATAATTTTCTTTTGTCACTTAAAATTGTCGTAGGGCCACAATTCCAAATGATTCGGAAAGCCCTTGTCTTGTTCTTCGGGACTGAAGTGATTTTAAATCATTATGAGTAGGGGGGAGTTTTTATTAGGGGTCCCAAAATTTGGTAATTTTCAGGAAAAAATCTCAAAATTCGGAGCCTAATTTGTAAATACCCCCTTTCAATATCGCAATCAAACAAGCTGGGTGAGAAACTACAATTCAAGACCTTTCCAACACAGTTTGTATTGAAGAGCTGCGACTATTTTGAGTATTCCAAATAAATTATCCCCTGACGGTCGTTTTAAGAGAAAATCCACCCCAACTGAACACTTACTCCAAAATGTCACCCTCAGGAGATAATTTTCTTTTGTCACTTAAAATTGTCATAGGGCCACAATTCCAAATGATTCAGAAAGCCCTTGTCTTGTTCTTCGGGACTGAAGTGATAATGAATCATTATTAGTAGGGGGGAGTTTTTATTAGGGGTCCCAAAATTGGGTAAATTTTCAGAAAAAATCTTAAAATTCGGAGCCTTATTTCAAAAATACCCCCTTAAAATATCTCCATCAAGCAAGATGCGTCAGAAACTACAATTCAAGACCTTTCTAACACACTTTGAATCAAACTGCTGTGACCATCTTAAGTCTTTCAAAATAATTATTTCCAGTGAGTCACCAAATTCGTTAGTTCATTTTTTACTCGCCAGGGCACCTCATTTATTGACTCTCAGGAGATAATTTTCTTTTGTCACTTAAAATTGTCGTTGAGCCACAATTCCAAATGATTCGGAAAGCCCTTGTCTTGTTCTTCGGGACCGAAGTGATTTCAAATCATTATGAGTAGGGGGGAGTTTTTATTGGGGGGTTCAAAAATTGGGGAAATTTTCTGAAAAAATCTTAAAAGTCAGAGCCTTATTCGAAAAATACCCCCTTTCAATATCCCAATTAAACAAGCTGGGTGAGAAACTACAATTCAAGACCTTTCCAACACAGTTTGTATTGAAGAGCTGCGACTATTTTGAGTATTCCAAATAAATTATCCCCTGACGGTCGTTTTAAGAGAAAATCCACCCCAATTGAACACTTACTCCAAAATGTCACCCTCAGGAGATAATTTTCTTTTGTCACTTAAAATTGTCGTAGGGCCACAATTCTAAATGATTCAGAAAGCCCTTGTCTTGTTCTTCGGGACTGAAGTGATAATGAATCATTATTAGTAGGGGGGAGTTTTTATTAGGGGTTCCAAAATTGGGTAAATTTTCAGAAAAAATCTTAAAAGTCGGAGCCTTATTTCAAAAATACCCCCTCAAAATATCTCCATCAAGCAAGGTGCATCAGAAACTACAATTCAAGACCTTTCTAACGCACTTTGAATCAAACTGCTGTGACCATCTTAAGTCTTTCAAAATAATTATTTCCAGTGAGTCACCAAATTCATTAGCTACTACTTTTAGTTCCGGTTTCTGCCACCTGTTGGGTGGGGGCGCTACAAGCACCCATACCACAGCTGTCAGACTACAGTGCTACAGGGAAGCCAATCCAGTGTATTTAGATTCATGGTAAATACAAACACACTGCAGGGTCAGTGGTACCCAATGGTAGACCACGCATGGTGTCAGCAGCCCGGGTCAGCCGTCAGCTGGGACACCAGTCAGGGTGTGTGTATGTTTAGTGGTGGGTGGGTGACGCGTGTGTGGAGTGTGTGAGTACCAGGTAGGAACAAGGAGTGATATCTATGATACCCGTCCCACCACTGTCACTGTCACACTAACACTTAGAAAGTAATTACCGGTGTGCAGGTATGTAAGGACAGCATAGCACCATAGGCTTGCTTTGATTTATGTTGTGATGGCAACTGGTCCACCAAAAACTGAGAATTAACCCAGATATGCCTAAGGAGGGAAATAGTGCTTTTTTGATAACAAATTTTTTTTTCCTGTGTTAAATTGATGTTTTTCGGTCATTTTTAGCAAAATTCGGAAATTCGCGCTCATGGCCTCTGAATTATGGACCGTCCTTTTAAAAGGACGGTAGGCACATAGGACATCAAAATTTCATGGGGAAGTTCATTATTCAAATTTTTTCATGTGACAATGATATGGATGCATATAAAATGATGCAATTACCTCAGTAAACTGTCATCAAGGATGGCACTGGTGTTATTCTTAATTGTGAAAGTATGTTCTTAATTGTGCATGAGTTGATATATTGTCTAGCAACTGCATTTGACAAAAAGTCCATGCCTAGCAACAAGCATGCAGAGTAGGCCTGAGAGAGCTTTAGATACAGCTAACCAGAGTAAATGGACCCAAGGATACCCATGATGCTTATTGCATTTGTTCTGAATCAATATGTTGCCTATCCATGACATTCAAAAACATTCTGTGCCTAGCAACCAGCATTAGAATGGCATTAACAGCCTAGCAACAACATTCAACACCATACTGTGCCTAGCAACAAGCCTGTGAAAGTGCCCTAATTGAGTGTTAGGTACACCTAACCCCAGTATGCAAACTCAAGGACACCAGTGATATCTTTCATTATTTGTTTGAATCAATATGTTGCCCTTCCATGCCATTAAAACATTCTGTGCCTAGCAACAAGCATGTAGAATGGTCTCAATAGCCTAGCAACAAAATTCAAAAACATTCTGTGCCTAGCCTCAAGCATGGGAAATGGGCTGTATAGAGATTTGATGTCCCTGACCCCCAGAAACAGACCCTAAATACCTGTTGGTATACATGATGCAAAGGTTACTGATCACTAAACGGTATGTGGCAGGCAATGGGGATTACAAGTATGCATGGAATCATACTTTCCTCTAGTGAGCAAACCTGACGATTTGAATTGATGATGTACAGGGGCCCTATACTATCACTAAAATGGAGGCTTTATACTCTGGGCTGACTTAGCTGAATAGAGGCCTTTTTATAAGAAGCTGGATTGGAATTTGTCCCTGCCACATACTGGGCTTCCAGTCAGTCAGTTGGGCACTGGTCACACTGGAAGCCACATGTGGTGTACAGTGAGAGACCTTTGTCTGACTACACTAGCCCTACCAAAGATCTGGTCATTTTGTAGTAGAAACATCTCATTTTGAGTATCTCATTACCCCTCCAATATTCTATATTGTGGCCTGGTCGCCTACCCATTCTCTTTTGCACTCATGATATCTAATTGTGTTCAAAAGACTACCCTGTGTGATCTAGGATAGTGGCTTGAATAAGGACACCCCTGCTTATAAATTTTAATGATACAATTTACAGTGTGCTTATACGAGACCTGTGTTTATTCAAGATAGAAAATTTACCTGAATGTTCATTTCAAAACCATCATCTTCCATTTGTTTACACAGGACCTGTGCTTATTTGAGACCCCTGTGCTTATTCAAGCCACTACAATATTACTAATTCACTCCTGATCCAGAAATTCACCCAAAATCTTGACTATGGGCATCCTACACTGCTGTTACTACAAAAATACAAGGGTTTGCTCGTCATATAAGGCCCAAATCCCCCATGGGAAGGGTAAAATATGGATATTATATAATTTGGGCTGAAAGAAAGTCATCTAATCTTTAACCTGTTAAAAGAATATGATCATCAGAATATTTAATCTTCCAGAAACAGACATCTTTGTATTTTTCAAAATGATGCCCAATGGCATCACACATTTTCAAGCTGCTAGTGCCAATTAGCTTCACCTGTTTAGCATGGGCTTTCTTACAACACAGTCAAAACAAGAATCCAATTGTGGAGTTGACAACATATCTATTTTTGATAGAAATACCTTTATTTGGAATCCTAAAAGGACCTTTTTACATATAATTGGATATCTCTAAAATTGATGTTTCTGGTTGCCATGGTAACCCAGTCTAAAATGTTATGGAGTAAAACAGTAATGGAAGGGCATTCTGAAAGCTTTCAGTTCTTATTTAATAGTGACCCAATCCAACAATGATGTAAAATACTGAATTTCATCAAATAATTCTGGGCACATAAGGGTTAACTGTAAGCACAGGGGTGTGAACTGCCGAAAACACTATCATCTGAAGCCCATTATGCGTCTCCAGGGAGCATTACAATAAATGCTTTTTATTCAATAAGTTTTGCAATTAGGGTTGTTTAATCACCAATAACCTATCTTTTATTCATAGGTTCATTAAAATTTTAGGTTTAGATACAGAAACTTAAAGAATCTATGAAAATTCAGAGAGCACAAAAATATCAGAGTCCATACCCCCCACCCCCCTTACAAATGACTTTTCATTTTCTTAGCAGATTTAGATGAATCACAGGAATGATCCTCTGAGAGATACAAAATGCGGAATCCGCATATCTGCGGAAGTTTCACACCCCTGAAGCACATTACATTATTATATGTTTTTGCTAGGCTGTTTAGATCATTCCACATGGTTGTAGCTAGGCACAGAACATTTTTAAATGTCATGGATGGACAGCATATTGATCTAAAATGACTACAAGAAGTATCCTGGGTATCCTTGCGTCTGTATACTGGGGTCAGGTGTATCTAAAGCTTGAGCTCTCTAGGGGCCATTCCACATGCTTGGTGCCTGGCATGGAATGTTTTTTAATGTTGTTGCTAGGCTGTTTGGGCTATGCCACATGCTTGTTTCTAAGCACAGAATGTTTTAATGGCATGGAAGGGCAACATATTGATTCAAACAAATAATATATCACTGGTGTCCTTGAGTTTGCATACTGGGGTTAGGTGTACCTAACACTCAATTAGGGCAATTCCACAGGCTCGTTGCTAGGCACAGTATGGTGTTGAATGTTGTTGCTAGGCTGTTAATGCCATTCTAATGCTGGTTGCTAGGCACAGAATGTTTTTGAATGTCATGGATAGGCAACATATTGATTCAGAACAAATGCAATAAGCATCATGGGTATCCTTGGGTCCATTTACTCTGGTTAGCTGTATCTAAAGCTCTCTCAGGCCTACTCTGCATGCTTGTTGCTAGGCATGGACTTTTTGTCAAATGCAGTTGCTAGGCAATATATCAACTCATGCACAATTAAGAACATACTTTCACAATTAAGAATAACACCAGTGCCATCCTTGATGACAGTTTACTGAGGTAATTGCATCCTTTTATGTGCATCCATATCATTGCCACATGAAAAAAATTGAATAATGAACTTCCCCATGACATTTTGATGTCCTATGTGCCTACCGTCCTTTTAAAAGGACGCTTTTAAACAATTATCCATAAGTGAGGGGTAAAACTACCGTAAATTCCCGCGTACTACCCACGGGTTGTATGCGAACCAATCTCAGCTTTCATTTGATACCAAACATGCCTATATAGGGTGCGGGTTATACGAGGGTTTTTATCTGTATAGAACAGTACTAATATATACATTTTCAAATCCAAAAACGGGTTATAGGATTCTCCTGAGTTGGGGGTGCGGGTTATACGCGAGATGCGGGTAGTACGCGGGAATTTACGGTAGTTACATATTTTTTTGGTGCTAAAATTGGCTCTATGCCATTAGTTTCACATGTTTTTGACAATTTTTTTTAAATATATGCATTTGTCCTACTTTTCTAAGCCCTGTAAGAGTCAGAATATTGAAACAGGCATTATTTGGTGAGAAACGCCTCTGCATATGGTTGCCATGGTTACATGAAAAATGATATACATACTTGTAAAGTCAAAATAGAAGCATGCACCCTTGTTCTATTATAATTTGAAGTTAGAAACAATATCAATTCAATTTTGATATTATTTTAGTGATCATTAAAGTAGTACATGTAGGCGTCCTTTTAAAAGGACGGTAGGCATATCTGGGTTAAAGGTCCTGCAGATACATTTAGACTGCAAGTACTGGTGCATGTATTGAATATATCTGTTATCTTTCTTATTTGGGTAAAATATAACGGTGCTGCAAGCGGCATTGGCGGAAAAGTTTAAATGGAATGTGCCCGGAAAATGTGCTATAAATGATGGTCAGTCAGAAAAGCAGCTAGATGAATAGATGGAGGAGGGTAGTGTGAACCTAGCTTGGTCAGATACATGTAGCATGTAGGCCAATGAGGAGGGTAATCTTTATTCAGTATATCCTTGAGGGATGACAGTTGAGTAAGGTGGGGGTTGCATAAAATAGATACTTTGTCTTGCCACCCCCCCCCTCCTATGCAACAGGTAACACTTTCACAATGGGAAGTCAATACGATACGCCTTCATTCTCTGCAGCCTCTTCCGCCCAGGAGGCTCCCATGACGTTGATGCTGCATCATGACGTTCTGTTAACTCGTGCATCAAGTCTCTCACACCGTGATTCTCTCCGTCTTAGTTCTTCCTCATTTTCTGTAGAACTGTGCGTAGGACTATACACGACGTACACGCATCTCATGGACATTAATTGTATCTTTAGAACAAATTACTCCCACATATTACACCCACGATGCCGCGCAACCCAAGTAAGCCTGGCATCCTCTTCATTAATAATTATTATAAAATACTGTTTCAAAATACCCCAACTTCATAGATAATCTAGACTCTTAGGGTCCTACAGATCGCTCTTCAGGAAAAATGAAGACATTTTAGAGACACTAGGAAGAACTTACTTATAGGGGGCACCTGATACCCCCTTTTCTGCCGTTAAAAATCCTGAACTTTCCTTGACTTTACGTAGATAGCACGGGACCCCCAAAAACACGAATTCCACTTTGCCCTTACTTCTACTCAAAGGTAGGCTTTGTGTTTAATCTATCAGTACGAATATGCATCGAGTGGCAGTAGTCAGTGCATTATGGTCAATTTAGGAAGCCATATATGTCCCCTTATCATCAATTCCCCAACAGCTAAAGCGGTGTTGTGCAGCACTCATCGGAAGTAGATCTACTCTAATACATTTAATATCCATTATGAATAAAAGATCACATTTCCTCAGTTGTACTAGACCTTGCATAGACTATGTTCACTACTATAACTTATTAATTTACTTTGAGGGTTTTGAATGTATCTACCTGGGATATGTCAATTCATAACGCTTTTTATGCTGAAGTGCACAAAGCATAATTCAATCTAATCATCTCTCTAACGGGATCTCTATAGGGAAAGGACGTCACAGGTATCAGGAAGACATCAATCAGACCAGTGACCTGACTAACCAGATAAATACATGCTGATGTGTGCAGGGGGACACCCCAATACATGACGTCAGGTTATGTGGGGGACCTCAGGCTCAGTCAGTGAGTCACACCTAGCACTAGATATTGACCCATGGAAATCACCCAATAATATAGGTAGACTACACTTAACTGAATGGGATATCAATTCGTGACGACTAATACTGCATTGTCATCTTCAGTTGTACATGTTAACAGAAACGATCATTGATTTTTTTTGACCTTTCTGTTTTATTCCAAATTTATTATATATTTTCCTTTAATTGAAGAAATTTCTTCATTTCCCTTTAATTGAAGATAGTATATGTTGGCCCTGAATTATCGAATGCTCTTTGCCTGAAATGTATACGACCTAGATATTTATTTAAAGCAATGTATTATATTCAATTTCAATCATTTGACAATCCGCAAGCATCTAACCCGGAATACACTTGTTTTAATATAAACACGTATGATTGGCTATAAAATATCAGCAAATTGCACGATACTATTGCCATACATCGTATCATAAGGTCAATGCATTCATTACATATTTCTGAAATAGATGATATGTAAAGTCGTACTATACAATAATGTACATTGCACCATCAAAGCCCTACATCAGACAGTATAGACTTGATAATGGTGACCGATACTGAGTACATGTAGCAGTGACAGGGTCTACATGGGTGGATGCCCCCTGAGGTCCTGTGGACTTTGGACTCGTTGATCTCTTTGTATTACAAGGAGGTACCAGGTGCAAGGCTCATGCCTTGGAATTCTGTGTGTACATAAACTTGGTTTATCTTCAGTTTTCTTTCTCTTTTAATAGAAAAGATTAGAACGTTTATCACCAAGCTATTTATACATTCTTTAATAGCTCAAGAAATAAGATAAAAATTGGCTGGCAGAATGAATCATTTAGGATAGGAAAACACCTATCCATGTACCATACATTCATTTATTTAAAGAAAGAAACAAGAGAAAAAAACATACATTCATTGCCTGTAATATTTACTTCGGTATACATGACTTGTAGTTCTATACGCTCTCCACTGCTATACTGACTTTGTAGTTATAGACATTCTTTCAATTAAAATGGCGAAAATACTGGAATTGTCCCAGGATGTGGGATACATTCCTCACTTTGTGTACTATTCTTCCCACACCTTATTGTATCTGTCACTAGACCCCCCCCCCCCCCCCAACTCACCACACACTGACACATTCTGGTTCTACCCAGTCCGTCTGTGTTAAACATGGCAGTGTAGACAGTTCTACTCCAGGTTTACTGTTTGTTGACAAGCTTGTATTCACTGACTCATCTGGTGATCCTGTAAAGACGTGTTGTAAGACCCAACATCAACACCTGCAGTTTTTCTTTGAGTGTCTTCTTATTCTTCCTTTTTCCCTTTTCTCCCGAACAACAAGATATAAATATATACTTCAATCCGCCTTATCAACTATATATATCATGTAACGTTTCCGTCTTTTAATGCGCCCGAGGAAAATCTCATTGTGGCCTATCTGTCTTTCAGTCTACTACTTAGAAATGTTTTATAGTTTAGTTTTAAAGAACAAAATACTAGAGGTACCCAATCGCTAGTCCCTATATGGTTAGTAATGTAATACTGAGACTGCACATTAATTGCTGATGTACAATGTACTCCAGTGTCAATAGATCTACCCGTTTTTATTGGACGATTAAATCATATATATCATACGATATGTGAAACACATGGAAACATTCTGAGCTCATTACTCTCATTGCCTTAGTGACCTCATATAGAAAGATACATGGAGCGTTGTCGGTAATGTTATATAATCTACAAGTTCTGTCATATCCTTCCTCACATCTGCCTATTCACAGTACCACCATCAGTTAATGTAAACTCTACTGGAACTCTATGTATACGAGGTATTAATATATATATTCTCTAAGTCTAATTACCGGGCCTAATTACTACCTTATTTAATTATACCCAAAATGATGTGTGTTAGACATTGCCAAATGATCTATCTTCCCCAAACAACACAGGTTATTCTGTCTATATTCTGAGGGGTGAAACATGTTATAATTATACTTTTACTTAGAAAAAACATAATGGTGTCATAGTATTAATGCGTTGATGCTTTGCACATGGTACATGTATACACTTTGCACAGGTTACACAGTTAACAACTAGGTAGTTGGGACGGGCATCAAGTGTCAGGGGACCACTGTGAGGACAGCTGGTCAGCTGATGGCACTGGCTGTATGTATCTATAATACACATGACTCACTACGGAATGAATCATAACGAGGCTGTGGATCTTGCCGTGGTATTATGCAATCCAGGCTATATACGAATAGATTACACAAAGAATGTTATGATTTTCAATAAAAGCCACATTTTTGTAATATTTGATATCATTTGACTACATGTATTCATATATAGTGATCAGTATTACGACTAAGTGTACATGAGTTATAGGGCATGTGAAGGGCCATCAACTTCTATTCTTACATATGTGTACTGATCAGAGGTGTAGGAAGCAAATCTCCATGGGGGGGGGGGGGGGGGGGGGGGGGGCAAGGGGGCCAACTCTAACCAACTTTGATTATCGGTTTTTATGCATGATGTATCATATACACGCTTATATTAGATTGTATGGAAAAGTAATAGTTGAGCCCCCCCCCCCTTAGTTCTGATTTGGGGGCACAGCCCCCTTTACCCCCACTTTTCCCTATGCGGGAGAGGTAAGGATTGAAAATGGGGGGTATTGTATTACATGTCTTGACATAAGAGGGGGGGGGCCTGGGCCCCCCTGGCCCCCCCTTTTCCTACGCCACTGTACTCTGTCTAATATTTACCACCCCTTCCTAGAGTGATTTTGAATATGATGGTAAAAACATGTGAACCTGAACTTAATACACCTTTTTCGTGAAGGTCGCATCGTGTAGACCTGATTTCATGTGACTTAATTGACTTAACACATTCTGTTTAGGGAGGTATAGCACCTTGGACTAAGTAGATACTAGTGTATCCTACATGTCTGTCTGTACAAAATGTATTTCGTTCATTTATATAGGCTAAAATGAGGATGATACCTGTATTTGACAGATATCCTGTCCGCTCTAGGGCGGGGTGTAATCGTGAGCATTCTGACAGGTCTTTCTCTTTAGGGGGAAAAGCCACTGCTCGAGGCGTGCCTTCATGATATCAAACCCTGCCGTTCCAGCCTTTCCTTAAAGCCTTTGCACTTAAATATTTTCACGATAAATTGGCAATTTTAGCACACACGATACAAGGCACCATCAGCTTTATTCTGAGCTGCTATTCCCTGTGGGGTATTCCCCCAGTGCCACCCCCGCCCAGTGAGTGGCACATGGCCAGGGCAGTCCTACTGTGTAGTGTTAAAGGGTCGCCGTCCTGTAACCTCGGCTACCGTGCCTCCTCATCCCTTTAAGGGCCGCATACTGCTTGTATGTGATGTCTCACCAATTTAACCCCGTGCAGTCGTCTTGATACATGCATGTTGCCTATATTCCCACTACATCAATGCATCATGCCGACAAAGGGCATAGTGTATTAACGGAGTATGCGACCATTACATGGTTATGGCTGATCTACATGCCCACTAGGTCACGCCAATGTGCGGCCCAACTTCCGTTGCATTCAGTTCGCATTCAGGGCATTTCTGAAATAGTCTATGATCTATTCAGCTTTTGGAAGTGATTATTTAAGCCATAAGCGTCAGCAACTCTTTTGGTACATCTATTTGAATTTCGTTGAACAGCATCCTTTAGACCACCCCTCTACTCAGACCACCATGGAGTCACTCATCCTCCAATTAAAACATTGGAAAGAAGCATTGTTATTTTACATTTTACGGGGACTGTCTCGATTAAAGGACCATTCTTACCCTAATATCCCGATAGTTATATTATGCTTTTTTTATGATTGAATAGTCAAGATGTCATCACCAGTACAAGAAATTGAAGAATGCAGAGTAGATGACGGGACCAGGAGGAAAACCTGTCCCCTGGGGCGAAGGCGGGGGCGAAGGGTGGGGGAAGACGTGGCGGGGGGGGGGGGGGGGGTGCGTATATGCTGCGAGAGCTTCCTATAAAATGCTTTACAAAATACTAGTTCTTGAGGGTTGCTTCAATGGTGTGAAAATGAGGCCATTGAGAAACCTTTCTCTAAAGACTAAAACATTTGCATTTATGAAGATATTGTGGGCGATATAATATAACTATACGGTTTATAGTTCAGTATATATACTGCCGGGATATACTGACTTAGAACCTAAGTTGACATAGCTCACGGAAGTTGGTGCTTCCTGAACCACTGTTTATTTGTCAAGATGCCAGAGAGTTGCCCAGCTGGGTCTCTACACACTTTGAACTTTGTTAACGTGTTCTTGACGTCAACCTCTGCTCCACAAAGGAACATACACACGCGTGTTGGGATATGACTATACATGTATTTACTTCTGTATAAATTAAACCTGTCAGAAGTGAATGTGTATTGGGCTAACACATTCAGAGGGCTATCCTATTTATAGTTTACTGTAATCCCTTCTGAAATTGCTAGAGAAGTGTCACCTCAGCATTCCTCATATATGTGCATACATCCATGGACTAAAATGAACATTCCCTTTATATACCGGTGGTAAGCTTTGCACCGGGCCAGACATCGGGGTTGGGTTTAAACTTCCCTGCATGGTCTTATACTTCGTAATCATTAGGGTGCAAGGGGTATGTGGTATAGAAGGGATTGTACTTGTTTCAGTATATATGCTTGCCTATGGTCATAATTCAATCATGCCTTTTCCATCAAGTGTTTTTCCCGTTTCTCCCCCTAAACCATTATAATTTCTCTCTATTCCTGCGCTTGGTGGGAACTTCTTATTCCCTCTGATCATCACAATCTTTGTGTTAATGTAGATACCATACAGAATGCAGGAGATGTTGCCAAGTCCAGTTCTCCCAGCTGCCTACCGTCAGTGCTACAAGTGGGTGGGAGCTGACAGGGGGAGTGCCATGCTGGCAAGTGCAGTTCTCAGCACCAAATTGACCTGTGTTGTGTCGGGCTACTGCTGGAAGGAGGCTAACCATTAATGGCTAATCGAGAACTTTCAACAAATTATATCAGCAAATTCTCTACTATAACTTATAATTGAATGTTGACAGTCACCGCGGGGGGCGGGGGGTCTTTGGATTTAGTGACGAAACGTGACTCGGGCCATTTACATAACTACATTAATTTTGCTCAGGCAAATATGCAGAAAATAGTAACGGGGAAGGGGGTCTCAAAAGGGTCACACAATAGGTGACGCCATTCTAGTATATTATCCATCTTCAGATAAAAAAAAAGACTAGCTAGCATTCCTAAAATCTGCAGATGAAGGGTTTGTTGGCTGACAATTACAAGTACTTTATCAGGTGCCAGCTTGCCAATGACAACATAGATCTTGTAGCTCCCAGAGGAGCAGCTCATGGGTGACGTACTTACGTAGGAGCAGCTCAATTATACAGCTCACACACTGGTGGTTGTTTCCCATCATGACGCTTTAAGGTGGGTCAATATGATGCCTTTTTCGTCCACTGCGCCGTTTTCTGCGCAGGTACATTCTCTAGTTTGACCATAGAACACCAGGGCACCCTTGTTTCAAATTGACCTAAGTAATATCAAATGGTCATAAAATAGTTGATTGATTTTTCCTGACCGGGGCGAGAACCACCAACCTTTGAATATAAAGGCATCCATTCTACCACTGTGCTATGCAGTCTGTAATGGTTGTCCTCATTGAAAGTCATACATAGGTAGCCCTCAGTATATTTCTATTTCTTTTCAACTTTTTTATTTCGATGGGCCTAAACCTTAGAAATATGTGCGGGACCATGTGTTGAAAATGTGTTCTCTAGATAGAAAACATCAAAGCCTATACTCTGGGAGAGTTATGTAGAAATTTAGCTACTTTTCAATACAATTTCATGTAGATATGTGGCAAAACACTGTATGATCCATCACATCAGACATTAACTTAAGGCTTAAATATCTCAGAAAATAGCCCGGGACCCCCCTATTTTCTCAGTTTCTTTGGAAAGTGTATGCTATTATGGTCTTATGGTGAAAACCTGGCGAAAATCTAGCTACTTTGACATCAAGGCATTGACCCACCTTAAGACAGTAAACCATGTCTTTTTCTGTGGGGGACTTGCCATAAATTAGCATGGTGATAAGATGCCTAGGGGCCGTCCATAAAGTACGTCACCCTGGAGCGGGTGGGGTTGGGGTCTTGACCAGAGTGTGACAAACAATGATGAAGGTATGGGGAAAAGCGTGACAAGGGGGTGGTTAGGTGTTGAAAATGGTCCATAGTTGTGTGACATACTTTATGGACGGCCCCCTATGTGCAATTCAATTTCAAAGGATGGAATTGCATAGGGACCTATGGCATTGTATAGGCACTTATGTGGTAGAGAGGAGAGCTACTGGACGGAGGGTTCCATCTTTTTTCTACCCTCATATTACACAGTGACATAGAGAAAATAATGCCACCTAATCAGGATTTAGAGAAGCAATCCGTGAGACCAAAAACACCCAGATGAGCCATCAGTCTAAGGTATATAACTGGGCATCGATCACAACAGAAATACAGAGAGCCGGAGAGTCGATGACCAGTAATAAGTCTCGGACATGTACATATGTTAGGTTGTATTCACATAGACTTGTAAAGGGACTAGCGCATTAGGCTATGGGGGCCGCCATCTTGGCTCAGAGCAATGCATTGTGGTTAGGCCCCCGACTCCAGAGCAGTGCATCATGGGTGAATTTCTTATCAGCACCTTTGTTCTAGCTTTAAGGGGAGGGGATAAGCCTGATAAGGAGATGGGGGTTAAGCCCCCGACTACCTGAGGTACCAGGATGCGCTAGTCCCGTTATACCTCCTTGTAGGCGCGTCCATATCTTATATATAGACCCATACAAATTGTACATATCTGTTAATGGTCCCATCACCGATCCACGTACATCCCACTGTGACCGCTGTAAGCATACAGGATTCAAAGGATGTCTCAAAGGGGTTTGCTGAGCTAAACGCATACACGTGCTCGTGACATATACTTTGGGTGTGGGTTGACCAAAACCTAGAATACCACCGGTAGTAATATAGTTATTTCTTTAACATGTCGACCAGTCCTCCTACTATTATTCTTGGTGACTGCTGACGTCCCAACCTGTGGTTTCTAATGAGAGGGCATTGATATAGTATACAGTCGTCGAGGCTGTGGTCTACCACTCGACGACCCCCCCCCCCCCCATCCCCATCTCCCTCTTCTTCCAAGCCCCAGCCCGACCCCCGGGGACCCCGGAGCCATATACCACAGGTCAGTATCCGGTCAGACCGGATGGAGAAGAGGGAGGGCGGGGTGGTTCCGGCCCCAGACCTGAATGAAGTTGTATGGACCATACCATGAATATGTGCTGACAGCGTCTCCACCATGTCCTATACACCACAAGCACTGTGACCTATACCATGTCAGTCTAATGTAGACTGTATACATCAATAGACACATCGTGTTCAGGAAAGCTAGAGCATGTAGTGATGTGCAGCAAGGGGCCTTCCATAAAGTATGCACGCACACCTTCACTACAAATTGACCCCGCATAGAGCCCAAGCCTTAAATTTTATGAAAAGCACATCTGCACATAATTTCCTTTTGGTTCCATGTTTGACGGTGTTCCGTTGCCTAATGCCCTCAGCACCTCTCGGTACGTAAAGAGCTCTCCTGTAGTCACTTGTTATCAGGGCAGGGACACGCCTGGTCAGACACTGCAGCTAACGGAGAGGGAAGGTAAAGAGGCACCATTAGCCTTATCTATGAGTACTGCCCCAAGAGCAGCTCCGAGAGCAGCTCAAACACCTCCCGGCGTCTTGTATAAACAGCTCAGCGCCACAGCTGCCCTCTCAGATAACACACCTCAGCTACTTTTTTCTACCTTGTCTTTTTAATGTGGATCTCAAGAGGTCACTTACTAACTATAGGACTAAAGGATTAGTCACGCAACAATTCAGACTTCAAAGCAGTACCCGGTAGTCCGTCTGCCTACACTGATAATAAAACCTATAGTCAGTACTGACTATACCATCATATTTTGACCCCCGTAGTCACGGGACTATACAACTTAGTCACATATTAGTCATAAAGGTAGTCAGGAGTGACTATATGTGGATCACACAAATTGATGATGTCACAGGAATGTGTGCACAGGAAACAGTTAGGATTCAAATTTGAATGGTCCATGGACTTCAGGTAGGCACATCCTCTCCTAAAGCACTGTTCTATGGATATCCCTGCTTGTTATATGTTATGTTACAGTTGACCATGGCAACTTAAGATGTTATAGGGTGCACAAGTTCTCAAGTTTGATAGAGTTATCATGGTAATTTGTTCCAATTTTGATAACCTAGAAATACAGTGTATACATGTCTAGACTGACAGAGCATGATAGGCCTAGACAGGAGCCTGTCACCTGCTCTGCCTTATCCTAGCCTGTCCCCTGGCCTGTCTTATCCTAGCTTGTCCCCTGGCCTGCCTTATCCTAGCTTGTCCCCTGGCCTGCCTTATCCTAGCCTGTCCCCTGCCCTGCCTTATCCTAGCCTGTACCCTGCCCTGCCTCATCCTAGCCTGTCCCTGCCCTGCTTTATCCTGGCCTGTCAACTGCCCTGCCTCATCCTAGCCTGTCCCTGCCCTATCCTAGCCTGTCCCCTGCCTTGCCTTATCCTAGCCTGTCCCCTGGTCTGCCTTATCCTAACTTGTCCACTGCCCTGCCTTATCCTAGCCTGTCACCTGCCCTGCCTTATCCTAGCCTGTCCCCTGCCCTACCTCATCCTAGCCTGTCCCTGCCCTGTCCTACCCTATCCTTCTAGCTTGTCCCCTGCTCTGCCTTATCCTAGCCTGTCACCTGCCCTGCTTTATCCTGGCCTGTCCCCTGCCCTGCCTCATCCTAGCCTGTCCCTGCCCTATCCTAGCCCGTCCCCTGCCCTGCCTCATCCTAGCCTGTCCCTGCCCTGCTTTATCCTGGCCTGTCACCTGCCCTGCCTTATCCTAGCTTCGTCCCCTGGCCTACTTTATCCTAGCCTGTCACCTGCTCTGCCTTATCCTAGCCTGTCCCCTGCCTTACCTTATCCTAGCCTGTCCCCTGCCCTGCCTCATCCTAGCTTGTCCCTGTCCTGCTTTATCCTAGCCTGTCCCCTGTCCTGCCATATCCTAACCTGTCCCCTGCCCTGTCTTATCCTGGCCTGTCACCTGCCTTGCCTCATCCTAGCCTGTCCCTGCCCTGCCCTATCCTACTAGCCTGTCCCCTGCCCTGCCTTATCCTAGCCTGTCCCCTGCCCTGCCTTATCCTAGCCTGTCCCCTGCCCTGCCTCATCCTAGCCTGTCCCTGCCCTGCTTTATCCTAGCCTGTCCCCTGCCCTGCTTCATCTTAGCCTGTCCCCTGCCCTGCCTCATCCTAGCCTGTCCCCTGCCCTGCCTTATCCTAGCCTGTCTCTGCCCTGCTTCATCCTAGCCTGTCCTCTGCCCTGCCTTATCTTAGCCTGTCCCCTGCCCTGCCTTATCTTAGCCTGTCCCCTGCCCTGCCTCATCCTAGCCTGTCCCTGCCCTGCTTTATCCTAGCCTGTCCCCTGCCCTGCCTTATCTTAGCCTGTACCCTGCCCTGCCTCATCCTAGCCTGTCCCTGCCCTGCTTTATCCTAGCCTGTCTCTGCCCTGCTTCATCCTAGCCTGTCCTCTGCCCTGCCTTATCCTAGCTTGTCCCCTGGCCTGCCTTATCCTAGCCTGTCCCCTGGCCTGCCTTATCCTAGCCATGTCTGCCCTGCTGAACCTTGACCTGCCTTCAGTACTTAAGTTTCCCTTATGTCTCATGATTGACTATATCTATTAGTCATAGTGACTACTTTAGACCATGAAACCATTAAATTCATAGTCACTTGACTATATAGCCCAAATCAGGCGATTTAATGGCTGACTATAGGTTGACTATATGACTAACTTACTATAGACATAGGTGACTAACTTGGTATAGTCGTTTTTGCTACATTCATGTGACTATAGAAATGTAGTCCGTAGTGACTAACATTTCCAGGTCCATTATTATCAGTGTAGTGCCCCTTTTCCGCGTATCATATTGATGAAGTGTTCCTTGAGTAGCATTACAGACCCCCCCCCCCTCCCCCGGAGTTATACAAGGAAGGTTGCCGGTAGAGCTTTCCAGTCAGCAGCTTCCTAACCCTCCACCCCAAAATGGCTTACCCCATACGCCAGTTTCCAGGTTTTAATACATGTTCCGGACTTCTCCTATATATATGTATTACCCAAATGCGTCTTCTACATGGCAAAACAAGTATTGCACTTTATTTTACGAACGAAGTGTCGCAAGGGTGGGGCCCTTGATGGGGGGGTCCCCATGTCGCATGTCGATTTTAAGAAATGGCCATGTCGCATGTCTATGTCGCTTAAAAATGCTCATGTCCCATGTCGATTTTAAGAACTGTCCATGTCCCATGTCACTATCTTTTTAAGCCTCATGTCGCATGTCACTAGGCCTCATGTCGCATGTCGAATTTAAGAAATGCCCATGTCGCCATGTCGAATTTAGGGGTCTAGGGCCATAAGGGTAAGTCATTGAAACCACGTGTACTGTACGTGTACACCTGACTCGCGCTGTAGTTGTCTGTAGTTCCACCTGTAGGAGACACAACACATTGCTATATGTTAAAACACACAGAGTGGACAATATTTACACAGGCTGTAAACAGAATGGGGCGCCGGGTGCTGCAGCCTTCCAGGAACCAGGAATATATGTCCCTTTGCCCTCCAGACTTCCCCTAGTCCTACCTGGTACCCTTATTCTTCTTAGCAGGGAAAGTTGCCGCTGGGTTAAATCGTTGTTTATATGTGATAATCACTTATCCAGGAATGGACACAGGGATTTTTCTAACGTGTTTTCATCCGGTACTTTGGTGTTTGGTGGATCCCCCCCCCCCCCCCCCATTCTTCAAATTCTTTTTCAAATTATACTGGCTTTCCTCAAATCATATTCAGCTAATTTGAACATAAATCTATTTTAATTGATACCAAGACATGTATTATCTGACCAATTACAAAATTGTCGCACGGACTATACATCTGCCTTCAGGGTCTGTCACAAGAGTAGTAATTCTACATCAATCATCACATCTTAACAAATATTGTTTATTGCCCTTCCGGCCTATTGGGATAGGTTCATCATAAAGAGGCCACACATTAAAGGCATCCGCTGATAGAATGGTAGTCGTGGGCGGTAAGATAAGGTATAGACTACACAGATAACCCTGTTATCTCTACATAGTACCTGTGGTAAAAAGTAGGAAGATATCAGCTGAGTGTGCCACCTATGGCCAGGTGTAGAGCTAATGATATCGATCGGCGATCAATACAGCTTCAAGTGGTGTAGTGTGAAGTGGTCGGTGTATGAGTAATAAGTCCAGTTCTATGTGACTAGTGTTAAGGCCCTGAGTCTGTGGGGCCTGTTTATT